>OZ007575.1:23451073-24051073 GCA_963931925.1 Onchidella celtica | reverse complement strand
TCAGACATGAAAGGTAAATGGGATATTTGACATAGAAAACACAGAAAATCAATATTTTGCGCTGAAATCATGTTTTTCACTGCCGCACATCCCCTTGAGTGATAGACAAATTATGCCCATGAATGAAAGCAGTCTAAGGGGCCATCCATTAAGTAAGTTTGCTCGGGGAGGGAGGGAAGTGCAAACAGATGCTTTTCAATAATGGTAATGTTTGGTTTCCTGGACTTTTTTTTTTTCTTTCAGTGAAATAAGTATAGCGTAATATAAAAATTTAATCTAGGCTATACATTTAATGAGACAGTTAAATAGTTCATGCAAAATACCACTTGAGATTCTAAAAGATGGGCTATGCATCATACCAATGGTTGGGTTTTCATACAAGAAGAAGGAGGGGCTGAAGCACAAACTGCGTTGGTGTATTTTTGAAAAATTATTTTCTCAAAAACTTATGAAAGTGATGCGGGTGAATATGTATGATGTGGGACGATATGCAAAATGGAGGTGCTTTGGTAAGCCAAATAGAGAAAATAGAGTTGTGGTTGCTGCTGAGCTATGTATTCTCTATTTTGCCTCATGTGTAAACGTCCCCTGTAGAGGCACTGTCATACAAAACTGCACCAGCTTTTTCCTCAGCCTGTGAATACTGTTGATGACTCTCCACAGGTTTGCATGTTCAAGTTGAACTACATGACAACTGTGTGGTTCTTCTTTAACCTTGTGTGTCTGGTTCTGGCTGGCATTGATATTTCTATGGCCCTCACAGCAATGAACAGATACACAGCTGTACCAGTCGATGTCGAGTATCACACCATTACTTCTGTCTTCATTTATCTGCGAACAGTTCGCATCTTACAGGTATTGGAGGTAAGCTATAGGTTTGTGTGCTATGCCTAGGTAAGGTAGGCTAATGATTTGCATTCTACAACTGGGTGAGGTAGGCTAATGGGTTACATTCTACAGCTGTGTGGGGTAAGCTAATGGTTCGCATTCTACAATTGGATGAGTTAGGCTAATGGGTTACATTCTACAGCTAGGTGGGGTAAACTAATGGTTTGCTTCCTACAACTGGATGAGGTAAGCTAATGGTTTGCTTCCTCCAAGTGGATGAGGTAAGCTAATGGTTTGCTCCCTACAACTGGATGAGGTAAGCTAATGGTTTGCTCCCTACAACTGGATGAGGTAAGCTAATGGTTTGCTTCCTACAAGTGGATGAGACAAGCTAATGGTTTGCTTCCTACCACTGGATGAGGTAAGCTAATGGTTTGCTCCCTACAACTGGATGAGGTAAGCTAATGGTCCGCATTCTACAACTGGATGAGGTAAGCTAATGGTTTGCTTCCTACCACTGGATGAGACAAGCTAATGGTTTGCTTCCTACAACTGGATGAGGTAAGCTAATGGTTTGCTCCCTACAACTGGATGAGGTAAGCTAATGGTTTGCTCCCTACAACTGGATGAGATAAGCTAATGGTTTGCTTCCTACAAGTGGAAAGCCCATGGTTTGCATTCTGCAAGTGGATGAGGTAATCTAATGGTTTACATTCTACATGTGGGTGAGGAGGTAAGCTAATGGTTTGCATGCTATATGTGGGTGAGGTGGACCAGTGGTTTGCATTCTACAAATGGATGAGGTAAGCCAATGGTTTGCATGCTATATGTGGGTGAGGTGGACTAGTGGTTTGCATTCTACAAATGGATGAGGTAAGCCAATGGTTTGCATGCTATATGTGGGTGAGGTGGACTAGTGGTTTGCATTCTACAAATGGATGAGGTAAGCTAATGGTTTGCATGCTACATGTGGGTGAGGCAAACTAATGGTTTGCATTCTAGAAGTGGATGAGGTAAGCTAATGGTTTGTATTCTAGAAGTGGATGAGGTAAGCTAATGGTTTGCATCCTACATGTGGGTGAGGTAAGCTACTGGTTTGCATTCTATAAGTGAATTAAGTGAGTTAATAGTTCACATACTACAGCTGGACAAGGTAAACTAATAGTTTACATCCTGCAGTTCACATCCACTTATTGGATGCAAACTATTAGCTTACGTCATCCACTTAAAAGATAAATGAACATCCCATCAGTCTCAGATATGAGAAAAAAGGGTGGTTCTTACTGTTACAAAGATCATCTTCTGGTTAAAAAGAAAATAAAAGAGCTGGAAAGAGCAAATGAATTTAATCAACTGTATTTTGCTCAGTGGTCAGTTCTGCGTGGATGCCAGCCTATCACTGTTTTAAATGAAAAAGTGAGCTTCACATTTCTGTTGTATTCATCAGCTGTCTTATAATTCATCGTTATCCTTTTGGTGAGATTTAGTGGAGCCATTGAAAACAACACCTACTATAATTGTAACTTGACAAATGGGGACAGGAAATAACTCTGTGTGTCTTTTTGATGCAGGTAACAGTTGGCCTTTCTCTGTACCTCATTAATCGTTTCTCACGTGGACGACTCACAGTAGGCTGTGACATGGCCAGGGGCTTTGTCAGAGCAACAGAGGTGAGCCAGACAGTGGCCAGAAGAATGAACAGCTGTTGATATCTCCTCAGAACTAGACATTTCTAAATTCATTTTTTTTTTTTGCTTTCAAAATAATGTGTAGATGTATTTCTCTTGATTCAGATAATGGGTAACCCTGGATGGATAAACTTGTTGCTTTTTGGATCCCCCTTTTGATGCATTTGTGTAGAAATAGGGAGATAGGCATAATGACAAATTTTCGATCTAGATTTTTCCATAACGGTAGTTCTTGCATTTTTGAAGTTCTTTAACCTTTAAACTCACTCAGCCCCCCCCCCCGGGGCCAGAAACTGGACTAATCAGCACAGCCTATGTATTTTTACTTTTCAAAACTATGGAAAATACACTATTTGCCATCCTAATAATACAAATTATAGTATGAATATTATGTAACACTTACATTTTAACATGCAATTATTTAAATTGTGTAGCTCATACAGTTTTTCTGTAATTAGTGGCTGAAATACATCACCAAAATGAGCCGAAAGCAAAGTAGTGCACCTTGACGCCATTGAGATCAGAGAGAGAATGGCATAGACTGAATTTCAAATGCTGTTGAATTTTCCATGTAAAGGTTAAGAACAGTGAGTGATGAGACTTTCATAGCCTGTTACATGCTGTAAAATGGCCCAGCCTTTGTTTCTACTGTTGAGCAGCTGCGAGGTAGTCCCAACTCTGTGCTGTTGTCTCACATTCACATCTTGTTTGATGACATCTATTGAGTGAACATTCTGTGGTATCAATATGACTGCCCACTGTTCCTTCACAGGTGGCTTTGCGTCTTGTAGAGCATATCTCTGATGATACACAAGTTCAGAATACCATCAAAGAGAATGCTGAAAGCGATAAGCTGAGCATGCTGAGGGAGCTGGGTAAGTTCTTGAATACATCCATAGGACACTTTAAAAATCTGAAAATAATCAGTTAATTCCTTGGTGAAGCAAATTTCTTTTACCCAGGTATCCATGGTGGAGTGCAGTTCTCTTTGTCCCAGTCATGATCTTTGCTTAAGGTTAGGTTAAACTGGCAAATGGAATTCTTGGCATAAATGAACTGAAAATACCACAGTGTGTTAGATACAGGTTAGAAACATACAGAAAACACCATGTCATGCTCAATTTCTCCTTAACCCTCACCCTGCGCGGGGCGGCAATAGTCGGTATTGACTTGCAAGCGCTTGCGCCGCGCGGGTGGCAAAAGTCGCCCAGGTCAAGCTGACCGCGCCACGCGCAAGCCGTAATTTCACGCGTTGGGTCACTGACCTTTTTGAGACGTAACCACTGTCTCATCTTAATGATCTTGTATCTTGAACCCTCACCCTGCGAGGTGCGGCAATTGTCGGTATTGACTTGCAAGCGCTCACGCCGCATGGGCGGCAAAAGTCGCCCAGGTCAAGCTGATCACGCCACGCGCAAGCCGTATTTTCACGCGTCGGGTCACTGACCTTTTTGAGACGTAACCACTGTCTTATTGTTCACTGCATCTCTTCTAAATCAAACGCATTGTGACATGGACATGTTAACCAGTGAACCACTGGTCGGAATCACAAAGACTAAGCTTTCAAAGGCTCTCCCCACACTTTCAAAAGATGTAACATCGACATGCAAACTGTTGCTCAACAAATTTGCAATATTATCTCATTTTCTCAAAAGCTGACCACCATCTGGAGTTGTCTGTATCTAAGAACCAATCAGAAACAAGCTCTGAAATAATCTTTGCCCCAAATGCCCACATTGGTTTATTAGTATGTGTCAATCAGGATGAAACCATTTGTGTGGGGCTTGGGAGGGCGTGGCTTGTTATCACGCTTCGTTCTCACGAAAACTACAGCTGTCAGCTTGGAATCATAAGTCACATCAGTGGTTAGAGACTGACAGACTAAGGTTTTGCTGGTTAATTCATTATCAAGCGTGATAAGGCATAGCAGCGAATGTTTTCATACCGATCAATAAAAACCAAACCACGTGGACAGTGTATGTGGTCATCGTCTAGCGGCATGGGTCAGTGACCCCAGATAAGATTCTTCGTGAGTAAGGTCACTGACCGGGCAGCGGGCTTACGGGTAGCGCGCGGGGTGTGGGTTAATAAAGGATGGGTGCACAAAATAAACATCGTTATATGTCCAAATATGCCACACAGTTGTGACAAGATATCTCAAAGAGTTACATAGGTATCATTTTGAAACTTAGCATCAGTGTAGAAAGTAATGCTACACAAACTTTGGACTATTTTCATGTAGATACTATTGCTACTTTTTTTTCTATGATTTTCCAAAATCATGGAGGAAAATTTTTCTGAAATTTATGGGGGTCAGGATACCAAAATCTAGCTTACTCCAAATGTTATGTGTCAATAACTTTAGGAATAGTCTATTGTCACCTGCATACCATCAAAAACTATTAGGCAAAGTTTCAAGCCAGTAGTTTAAGTAGTTTTTGAGACATCTTGTCATGACTGCAGTCGCTGTCCTGAAAATGGCAAAACTGAGAAATCTGAAGAAAAAAACAGAAAATCTATGCGAAAATATACCTTTGCACTCACCCTAAAAATCAAAATAAAATACTTCTTGAAGTTCAAGAACATTGTAAAACACACAGAAATGTGCAGAATTGAATCAAGTTTCCTATTAGTGAAAAAATGAAAATGGCTTGGAGAATGACTTTTTCATGCTATGGGGCCAGTTTAACCTAACCTTAAGGGTGAAACATACCAAGGCTGATGTAGGCAACAGTGGTGTGGGCAGTGCATGGTGTATTAGTGTGATGCATAATTCGTCCATCGGAACACGTACTAGCGTAACCGACATTTCAGACAAAATTGAATTAGAATCGCCATGCAATTACTTGTGCCGTTTTCTAGCTCCTCCCTAATCGGGGAATTGATACAAGCATTATTAGCTGAGATATGGCATATTAAATTTTTAGCGTATCGTTATTTCTCGAAAAAACAAGGATCACACACTGTCCAATTTTGACAAAAAATGCTTTCTTGCACTTGGATATTGGCAGTCCTAGACATGTTATGTCAAAATATCAGCACAAGAAGGTGAAAACTGGCACCACAGGAGGGTGATGAAAATCGCCCAAAACTTGAAACAGCTCTCCTGCAAAACGAACAAAATGTTGGTTGCACTAGTACGTGTTCTGAGGGACGAATTTATGGGTGGCAAGCCACCAGTCTGGCACCTACACCAACCTTGCACTGTTTCACCCCTAAGGAAAAGACCATCACTTCGTGCAGCACACCATCTGCTTTTTCTGAACTGACCAGCTCTGCCTCTGTTTGCAAGGCAAAATAGTTGTATACCGTTTCTTCAGTAGGCTTTATGTGACCAGTTGACTGGGTCCTTCTGACCACTGACATTACAAGGTGTTTTTATCACAGTCATTCATATGTGTAGCCGCCTGACAAAATGAGGCACTTTGTGTATGTTGGTGGTATGGAGATATTGGTATCATCAAATAGATTATTCAAAGTCCTTTCATTTGGTAAAAAAAAAAATGTTGCTGTAATTTAATTAGCAGAGAAGATACGGCCCCTCAAAGACAGGAAGTGACACAACCACAATTTTGAGAAAAACGCTCTTAAAGTTTCAGCTTTTAGTCAAAATTATTGATGGTGACTTGATTCAGAGTCAGTTTTGAGGCATTTACCCTTCTCAAACTGGATTATCATTTGGAAAAGGTATAGTAAAGAGATTAAACTTTTAAAAAATATTGGAAAAGCAAAATCGATTAAATTGGCGCTATGATGCCTATTAACGATATTCTCGAATCAGGTAGTGCCAAAATGTGTCTCATTTTGTAGGGCGGCTACACATATGACATCATTATCATTCAGAATTCAAAGCCATGGCCTATGTGTGCAGTTATTAAATGTGCATAAAAACAGTGACTACAAATTGGGGAAGGCAGGATGGATACTGCACAAAACTGGTTTTATAACAAGGATAGGACTTTCACTTGTGGAGAAAACCTGGCCCTAGTGTTGTATATTGTGTGATATATGGTTGTAAATGTGTCCAATTTTTTTAGAAGTCCTAATTTTTTGAAAATCCCTGTTATCTTCCCATATGGCACAATGACTACAAAAAGTCTTTGCAGATGTGAATAAATAATTATTATTATTTTTAAACCTGGGGCTGAGAAGAACACAAAGCACCTCTCCACACACACATACACACACACACTTTCAGTTTTATTATATTGCTGAGATGGTAACGATGAGCCAGGGTGAGGTGGTCATTGTGCAGAATGGAGTGAGGTAGATAAACTGATGGATTAATTGGTTTATAAATTGCATGATACTCTTGTAGATATTGACTAAGGTATTGAGTAAATGAGCCAGTCTGTTACAGTGGACCATCATGTTTAACGACACTGCTAATAACGAGAACTTTGCCTATAGCGAGAACATTTTAAATCCCCATTTTTTCTACTATATAAGCTATATATTAAAATACTTGAATAATGGCAATCGATAATCAGAACACTTGTTATAGCGAGAGAATTAATTCTGAGTGCATACGGCAAATTGTGGGAGCGGCCGCAGTACAGCGTGTAGCGAGTCAGACATATAGTGTTCTTTGTCTGTTATTGCACGCCCACCCATCTAGTCACCTCTCACTCAGGCCGACAATTCTTTGTTTCCTTACTACCACGTGTCATGACAGCGCATTACACTACCCCCCTCGCAATCAATAAATTTACATTTGCCCGCCTGTCCACCCGTCCCCTACTTGCTGACCATGTGTCATGACAGCACTGTACACCATCACCCACGCAGTCTATAAATTTATGCCCGCCCACCCGTCCAATCATGTCTTGCGTAGGCCTAGCAAGCGTTGTCTACTTCCACCACCCACGCACACTATATATTTACGCCCGCCCACCCGTCTAATTATCTCTTAAGATCTTGCTTATACCAAAGAAGCCTTGTTTTCTTACTGACCGCACACTATGCCACCACCCACGCAACCAAAAAAATTACCGGTAGTGATTTACGCGGATCAAAGACCGTGCACATCACAAGTAGTGACCAGAGAGTGCATGTGTCTGACAAAGCCACACGGTTGTAGCCTTCATGGCCAGCCCCACAGTTTGCCCCAGTGAATGATGAGTCATCACTTTGAGCTGGCTGCGCGTAGTGTGCTGTCACAGCAAGTGGTCAGTGTGGAGAGAAAGCATACTTATTACTAGGCCTACGCAAGAGATGGCCAGGTGGGGCCACAACTCGCAAGGTAATTATTACTCACAGCACGACCTTTGATCGTAATTGATCGCCGCGCTGCGTGTGCTCTTTGCCTACACCGGGCTTCCTGACCACATGACTACACTCGTCACAAACATGCGACCAATCTATTACTCTCTGCCTCTAACTTTTGAACCTGTCTCTCTCGTAATTTGATCAAAACATGGCTACCGTCGGCACAAAAAGACGAAACAAAACAAAAAAAATAGTGCCGAGATCTGCCGTCAGTTTGATATAACAGTAAATTATGTAGGCCTACGTTGATCGACAGAACATGCCAACAAGAGAGGTAACCATTATTTTTCATGGTTACCTCCCTTGTTAGCATGTCCTGCACATAGTGGGGGTATTTTAACCCCTTGCCTTGCCTTTTTGACACTTTCCTGGAATAGCGAGACCTTTAGTATAACAAGACATTTTTGGTGGAACATGACCTCTCGTTATAACCAAGTTCCACTGTACTTTGCTTGGTCCAGGATTACTGCAAGGACTACATCCAGACATTGCCTTGGGGGTGAAAACATGTCAGGCTATCCGCTCAGTGTTGAATGTGATGAGAGAAGGCATGCATCACCTGATAGAGGAAGGAGGGATTGATGAGCCAGAGGGCCAGCTGTTTGTCAAGGTCAGAAGTTGACATACATACACATACAAATTTAATACTGGCAGCTTTGCTGAACTTTTTTCATCTTCAGTTGTGTCATGTTTTTTTTTTTAGTTATTCATATGGAATTAGCAGTTTCACTGTAAGGCAGGCAGACAGAGGATGGCTTGCCGGACCAAACAAACAAAATGTCCATATACTTTATTTACATTACACCACATGTTCATGATAGATAATACAGGTTTGTGTTTGATTTATTGGAATCCAGTGACCTGGTCTTTCAGCCACTCAGTAACTAAACTGGTGATGCATATGCCATGAATGGAGGCGTCTTTAGGTTCCTGACTGATGGTATTAGTTTCTGTGCTCTCATCCTAATATTCTTGGATATCATTCACAAGGGTAGTCACTGACTAATTTCAACGAGTAAATGTTGAATCAAAGGTGAATTATTTGTCCAAGTGTTGGAAAAAAGAAAGAAATGAAAACATTTTATTTAACAAATTGCCTCCTTGGAAAACAGACATGAAAATTAAACAATAAAGTTAACAGAATGAAAATATTAAAATATTGAGTCTTTCTGCCTGGTGTGATACCTTTATATGTCTCTGCATAATTGTGTAGAATTTTTATTCTGTAAACAATAAATTATTTTTGGCCACAAACTTAATACAGAAAGAAAATTATGACTATCTCTGACTTGCCCAGGTAATTGAATCCAAAATGAAACGCTTGATGGCTGCACCTCCCAGACTGGAGATTCCCTCAACCGGGAAAATCCTGTCATCCATCCCTTGGATTAACCGAGAACGTGATTTGGTGGAATTCATCATCCAATTTGCAGAGAAACAAGTCTATCATTTTGGAGATGTGATTATGAAAGCAGGGGATCCACCCAGTGGCATCTATTTCATTATCAGTGGGTTAGTCAAGGTAGGAGGTGAACTGCATAGTTTGTCAAATATTTTGTACCCACAGAATGACAAAAGGTCCTATTTCCACATTTTGGCTGAACTGAGTTACACACTACACACTGACTCTGCTGACCTTCTCCATTGTGCGTTAAAGTATCAAGGCATTAAAAATTTGGTGTGCAGTTTGGAAGTATTACTGAAAGAAAAAAAGTCTTATTATCAGAGCTATGAGCACATGACATTTCAGTCATCAATTTCTCAAAGTTGATGGAAGGGAGTTAGAACCTTGTCACTTTCAGGGGATAATTTGCTGAGCTATGGTCTCTCATATATCTATCTAATGAAGTTTTTTCTTCGGCATCCACCTCGGATGAGATGTAGATGTTAGATAATAAATTTTTTTATGTGTCCAAGCAAAGTTGACCTGCATAGAATTCTTTCGGAGTGAGAAATCTTTGTACCTATAGGCCTGGAGTGAACACTGTCACATCTTTGTTGTTGTTGGCAAATTCTTTTGAGTTCCCAATTTTATGTTTGGTAATATTGTCTTTGATATTAGCACTTTATTTCAACATATGTGTTTACATTGGTCAGGTGGAAGCTCCCTTGGGCTCAGCCAATCAAATCAGTGAAAATACTGTTCATACCATTGACTTTCTGTCTACGGGAAATGTAATTGGGGAGATCAGTGTACTCACACAGAGGCCTCGCTCGGCTACACTGACCTGCGAAACATTAGTAAAGGTAAGCTTAGGTTTTCTTGTCATGTTTTGTGAAACTATTATGAGTTCAAGGACTTCAGCAGACTCATGGAAATCCTGTTGTTTTGGTCTCTGCTTTTGAGCTACTGGTCATTGTAAGGATCCACAAACACATAATCTTACATATGTATATTTCACCACTGCTCTGTGCTAATGGCATAGGTCATTTTCAACACTTTTGATATGGTAAGAAAAAACTTTCTTTTCCTGTCATTGGTGACTTATACCATTGTGATCAATTGAATTATTACATTTTCCTAATAGCGCATCTGTCTTTCTGTAATGTTACATCTAGCCCTAATGTTTAGCAGCGCAAAGAACCGTCAGTTGCCTTTTGGCGTAAGTCTGAAATACGCCATTTTCGCAGAGCAGTGATGATATGTGTGTATGTAAGTCTGTACTGTGAGCTGCGTAATTTAAATACACAAATTGATATTGTTAAAACCACAAAAAATCTGTAGGATCTCAGCAGAACTTGAAACAAATTTAAAATGTGGCATTAAAAAAAGAATGTTGTCACAAGTATGTAGATTCCCCCAAGTTTCTTGTGCTAGGGATAAATATTTTAAAGCCTTTTGTGACTCCAGAGCTAGAGAGCTCCACCTGAAATACCCCTAACAACAACCTTAATTAATTATTAAACAATTATTCTTTCATATTTTCTTTTTGTTTTCCTCCAGTTTTTTTGGTTGAAAGGGTTGGGGTTAGGCTTAGGGATTCGAAAAGATTTAGGGTTGAAAATAAGGATGGGTTTAGAGATAGGTACATATACAGAGGCAACCCTAGCTCGAAACGCTTGGGGCACATACTTACATATAACAACAGCCTTAAAAAAACAGAGATTGTATATTTGCCAAGCCTGTGATAGAAACAAACAATAAAGAAACTGTACAATATATTCCAAAGAATCAGAAGCGGAAGAGAAAAAAAAAAGGTTCACTATCTGTAAAGACCTTTATCAGGTTAAAAAAGACACCAGAATTGAAAGAGTATTTGTGAGTGTGCATGGGAAAACCCAGCATAAGTCGGCAGAGCTGATTTTGAGAAAAACGGCTTTGAAGTGAAAATATGGGTCCGACACAAACTGCCAACTTGGCTGTTGTTTAGGGGACCGTGGCATGTTACAGGGTAAACTGTAGACGAGCAGTGAGCACTCCTCACTATGATCTCTATAACGGCTTTGTAATTAGACTACGGTCTCCTAACAAGATCCAAAAACTTCCGACTTGGCTGTTGCTAGGGGACAGTGGCATGTTACAGGGTAAACTGTAGATGAGCAGTGAACTCTACTCACTATGATCTCTATAACTGCTTAGGTATTAGACTACGGTCTCCTAACAGCAATCACTCCAATATTACTTGTTCAGTTAGCTATTGCCACTTATATGATTAAATGCCGTTTTCTCAAAATCTTGTTTTAGGGGGGTCACTGACTTCAATTTATCAGAAATGTCTTCTTTTATTATATGTACAGAACTCAAAATGTCATGTTGCTGACTTATGCCGGGTTTTCCCATGCACACTCACATTTGAAAAAAATTGCCAAAAAATGAATAACTGAACAAGAAAAAGCCACTTAGCTGCAGCTGGTCCTTCCACAGGAAATAAGGCCTGTTTGCTGCTGGTGCTCCATGTCAGCCAGTGTAGCAGTTCAAATGGAGTTCAGTGGTTTTCAATATTTTTCACATTGTTATTAGTCGCTGAATTTGGCCAGTTCATTACAAACACAAATTTTAGTCTCCCCGTGAGAAACAGAACGTCATGGATGCCGACACAAACAACACTAGAAAGTTCTTTGAGAGCCTCCGAGCTGTGTTTGGACCATCCCGCTCTGGCACTACGCCACTTCTTGCGTCAGATGGTTCAACACGCAATGTTGAATGGAATGCCATAATTCAGCGTTGGGCAGAACATTTCGGAGGTGTGCTAAATCGGCCATCAAATATAAATACTGAGTCCATTGACCGCCTCCCTCAGACTCCTATTAATGCAGCTCTTGCCAAGCCATTCACAGCAAATGAGACCCGAACTGCCACAAATCAGATGTCCTTTAACAAATCACCAGGCGTGGATTCAATTCCTGCTGAGGTGTATGCCTTCGGTGGAGAAAAGCTTATTGAAAGGTTGACCGAGTTGTTCAATCATATGTTGAAAGCAGGGAAGCTGCCACAGGACTTCAAAGATGCTTCAATCATCCATCTGTACAAAAACAAAGGGGACAGCCAAGTCTGTGACAACCATCGGGGAATCTCTCTACTTTCAATTGCTGGCAAAATATTGGCAAGAATGCTTCTGAATCGCCTTCTTGATCACCTCTCGTCAAATGACTTGCTTCCCGAGAGCCAATGTGGCTTTCGTAAAGAGAGGGGAACGGCGGATATGATTTTTGCTGCCAGACAGATTCAGGAAAAATGCATGGAACAAAATAAAGCGCTGTATATCACATTTGTTGACCTCACAAAAGCATTTGACACAGTGTGTCGTGAAGGCCTCTGGAAAATCTTGGCGAAGTTTGGGTGTCCACCCGAATTCATCACAATAGTGCGCCAGTTTCATGATGGCATGCAAGCTGCAGTCAAAAGTAACGGCAGTGTTTCAGAGCCCTTTGCTGTCACAAATGGGGTAAAACAGGGTTGTGTCTTAGCCCCAACTCTATTCAGCATCATGTTCTCTGCAATGCTACAAGAAGCCTTTAGCTCTCCTCCTCAAGGGGTAAGCATCAAGTACCGAACTGATGGCAGTCTATTCAACCTCAGGAGACTTCAGGCAAAAACCAAAACCAAAAGTACTCAAGTCTGTGACCTACTATTTGCTGATGATTGTGCACTTCTGGCACACGATGAGGATAGCATGCAAAACTGTGTTGATAAGTTCTCTAGTGCCTGTGACAACTTTGGCCTCACAATAAGCACAAAGAAGACGGAAGTGCTCCATCAGCCTACTCCAGACGACAAGTATCCTGTGACCCCAAATATCAAAGTCCATGACAGTCTTCTGAAGGTGTCGGAGAACTTCACCTATCTTGGCAGTACACTGTCTTCCGCGGCTCGTGTTGATACTGAAATTCTCTCAAGAATCAGCAAAGCCAGCTCTGCATTTGGCAGGCTTTGAAAGAGAGTATGGGATGTCGCCGGCATTCGCACAGACACTAAGCTGAAAGTGTACAATGCTGTGGTCCTTCCCACCCTACTCTATGGGGCTGAAACCTGGACAGTGTACCAATCGCATGCCAGAAAGCTAAATCACTTTCATCTGGCCTGCCTTAGAAAGATCCTAAGGATCAAATGGCAGGATAAAATTCCAGACACTGAGGTCCTCAATCGTGCCAAGGAATTGAGCATCTTCTGCCACCTGAAAAAAATTCAGCTACGTTGGGCAGGACATGTTGTCAGAATGCCCGACTCCAGACTCCCTAAGCAAATCTTCTTCTCTGAGCTCTCCAATGGAACGAGGAATGTTGGGGCCCCAAAGAGACGTTACAAAGACACTCTCAAGCAATCACTGAAGGCCTTTGCCATTGATGTGAGTGAGTGGGAAAAGCTCTCACTTGATCGTGCAAATTGGAGGGCGGCCCTTACCAGAGGCAGCAAAGCATGGGAAGCTGACAGAGTCCAGCAGGCTATCAAAAAAAGAGAACGGCGCAAGAAAAGGCCCAGTGGTACTGAACCAACGGAGCACTCTTGTCATTTATGCGGAAGGGTCTGCAGGGCAAAAATAGGACTTATCAGTCACATGAGAAGCCATAAGTCATGAAAGAACAGTCTTTCCATTCTGTCCTCTGTGTCCTTTAGTTCTCTTTATTGTCCATGTGTTGAAATTTTCAACAATTTCTGTTCTTTATTCCTCTGGTGTTGTTAAGGTCATCATCATACCTGATGGACGAACTATTATTATTATTATTATTATTATTAGTCCTGAAATTCAGCCATAATTTCTTGTGAAAGTTCAGATAGACCTGCATACTGCTTGCCCAAGGTTGCATGACAGATTACATGTGGAAATGTATGGTTATAGTGGGTGTAACAAATTCCAAACTGGAAGATGTACTTATTATGACAGGACAACAATCACAAACGACCAAGTATAACACTTAACAAAACAACCAAACAGGCTCACACATTTATTATAACATTAATATATATATACGTTCAATTACATACGGTACATTATTCAATTCAACTACAATTCAAGGGTCATTCTTCCATACAGCCACCCTGTCTCCGGTTCCACAACCGTACAGCCCTTGCTTTACAACATAAATTTCCAGGCCCTTACTCGACCTAACATCAACCCCTGTATAAGTCGTACTACCGAACTCTCATGTACATAATTTAACATCAACACCTGTACACTTCGTAGTACGATAATATCATGTACATAACTTAGAAATATAGCTGGCCCAATTCCCCGAACCAGACTGCCACTGCTGCTGGGCTGCCTGTCGGCCTTACACCCTTGTCTGCACGGCTCCACAGCCTGTCCCCAGCCTGTGTCCGTCCACCGCGGGTGGCCTCACTGCCCGACCCCGGCACCTATAAGAATAACATTACATCTCTATAACATCATACACTTACTATCCACTTCACCACTCATTACGAACCATCACGCGTACATACACATTCCACAGTTCACTCACCACACAACTGCGCCTCTCTTCTGTAACACACCTCCCCCGTATTACACAGTACTCAGGCTAGGCTAGGAATCCACACTCCTAACGTACAGATCTCGCTCTAAGTTCACATCTATTAATACAGTAGCACATGACTTGCACACTCCTCGCATATAACTTATTTACATCATGGTCATCAAAAGAATATAGTACATCAATTATCAATCATAGTTCGACCTACCAGTCATCACTGGAAAAACACTAACACTAGTCTTCCGACTGCTCCCCTTATGTTCGCCCTCTGGGCTCTCTCTTGCGTCCGTTCTCTTAGGACTCTCTGTGTGCAGTGACTTGTAAGTACACCGATCTCACCTCGTCCAAACCCCAACTCACAACATTCCACGCTTTCCCTTAATTGTCTGCCGTGAGTTAATCTTACTATACCCCCTTCTCCCCGTAATTATTGATCCTCGCTCACTCGCTCGCGACAGTGGGGAGACGGGGATATTTGGGATCAACATCATTTAAGAAGGGGGCTGAAGGGGTGGCAGTGTCGGTGCAATACCCATAGAGCTATGGAGAAGATTGACATTTCTTATGGACAGGAGGACAGGACAGATTACTGCTGTCTCTCTTTCTCTCTACCTCATTCCTTCTCTTTTTCTTTCCTCTGTCCATCTGTCTGACTGTCTCTCTGTTTCCTCCTCTGTCTTTCTCTGTTTGTCCTCCCTGTCTCTGTCTTGCTCTCTACAACACTGAGGGACTTCTGACATTATGTAAAGTGACTAGAATGAAGTTGGCTGGTATATTTATCTATAGTATTCCAGTAGCCATGTCTACATGTGCACAGACCATTAACGATAGAACTGTTTGGCATTGTGTCCTTTCACCAGACTCTATATCTCAGCACCAATCGTTTGAGGATGACCTGTGAGACCTTTTCAAAACTGAACCCACCTCTAATATCCCGCCTATGGAGGGTCTGTGCAGTGAGAATCTCTCTCAACATTCTGGCCAGCGTGCCTAGTTATCATGTATGCCAGTGAAGTTCAATGTTATGTTAGAATTGTTTATACATGCAAAAATTTCCTTGATAACAATGTGACCCCAGTTCCTTATATTAAAAATAGTTGTTAGTTTGAGAAAGAGTCTGTAGTTTGCTGCCTAATCATTGGATCATGCAGGGTTTGTTCGATCTAGCTTTGAAAAAAAACTGTTGAAAAACTGTAGTTGTAAAACTTGAGCTAATACTGTTTTGCACATCTAAACACACGTGCAGGATAAGCTGTTTATGGTTCTGCTGAATAAAGACCTGTCTGGTGTTATCTATGAGTTACTATCAGCCATGTTTCAGACTGAAAAATAGGCAGTGCAAACTAGACTGTAATTTTCTAAACCAGAGTAGTAGAACATTTGTTTTCTTTGTTGATTTATTACAACCCACTGAACACCTGCAGTCTTCAAAGAGTGTCAAAGTATGGGTGGATTCTACCCACATATGGCAGAAAAGGTTCATCATTGTTTGATGTACGATAAATTGCTTGATTGTTTACCCAACTGAGAAAAAAAGGAGAGACCTATAAAAAAAAAAAAACTTTAATGTAGCAGATTGCTGTGATCATTCAAGTAAATTGTTTCGCCCTCACTGGCTAAGTTTTTTCGTGGATTCTAAAAATAGTACATGTCTGAAGTTAGGTTTTGCAATGAATCAGCATGGAACTGACTAATAACACCCAGTAGGCGTTATGAGTGAAGTCGAGTTGCTGAGATGTGAAGGTACTAATTTGCAGATAAGTAAATTATTTATATTACCAAATGGCGTATACATGTACATGTATCTGGAAATGATCTCAACGCACATTTAAATAAAATATGTTTCCTTACAATTTTTAACTGTGCTCTGGAATAGACGAAAGAGGACAATTGTCAAATGCTCAAATCTTATTTAATTTACAGACCAGTGTTCATTAGGAGCAACAGCATCAAATAGAATCTGATGGACAAAGAATAACATGTGACAGCAAAGTTTACATATGCAAGTTATTAAGGGCAAACCAGAATGGCAGTTCTCTTGTTCATTGTGTGCTTGTAAAGATAAAATTTGGTCGTGTTCCGTCACATGAACCGCATGTCAACAATTTTTATACATCATACAAATTGTTACATGGGGTAGGGAGAAGGAGGGAATGTGTTGGAATATTAGATGGTTTGTTTTTGCTTGTCTCATGTTAACAGCCAGTGATACCTGCAGTCATAGCTCAGAATTTCCACCATTAGAATGGCACTTTGTGAGAGATTTTGTAATGTGCTGATGTTGTGTTTCCCAGGGTTTGCGGAAGGAGATACTTTTGTCACGATTGGAGAATGCAGAACTAGAATATGTGGATGATTCCTGTCTGTTTGACATCACACCTCAGATGGTAGATGTTGTACTGATCTTGGGTAAGTTTGGTAGTGGATGTTGTTCTGATCTTGGCTAACTTTGATGATGGATATTAATGTGACCTTGGATAAGTTTGATGGTGGATGTTGTTCTGTCCTTGGGTAAGTTTGATGGTGGATGTTGTTCTGATCTTGGGTAAGTTTGGTAGTGGATGTTGTTCTGATCTTGGGTAAGTTTGATGGTGGATGTTGTTCTAATCTTGGGTACGTTTGATGGTGGATGTTGTTCTGATCTTGGGTAAGTTTGATGGTGGATGTTGTTCTGATCTTGGGTAAATTTGACGGTGGATGTTGTTCTGATCTTGGGTAAATTTGATTGGGATGTTGTTCTGATCTTGGGTAAGTTTGATGGTGGATGTTGTTCTGATCTTGGGTAAATTTGATTGGGATGTTGTTCTGATCTTGGGTAAGTTTGATGGTGGATGTTGTTGTGATCTTGGGTAAGTTTGATGGTGGATGTTGTTCTGATCTTGGGTAAATTTGATGATGGATGTTGTTCTGATCTTGGGTAAGTTTGGTAGTGGATGTTGTTCTGATCTTGGGTAAGTTTGATGGTGGATGTTGTTCTAATCTTGGGTACGTTTGATGGTGGATGTTGTTCTGATCTTGGGTAAGTTTGATGGTGGATGTTGTTCTGATCTTGGGTAAATTTGATGGTGGATGTTGTTCTGATCTTGGGTAAATTTGATGGTGGATGTTGTTCTGATCTTGGGTAAATTTGATTGGGATGTTGTTCTGATCTTGGGTAAGTTTGATGGTGGATGTTGTTCTGATCTTGGGTAAGTTTGATGGTGGATGTTGTTCTGATCTTGGGTAAATTTGATGGTGGATGTTGTTCTGATCTTGGGTAAGTTTGGTAGTGGATGTTGTTCTGATCTTGGGTAAGTTTGATGGTGGATGTTGTTCTGATCTTGGGTAAGTTTGATGGTGGATGTTGTTCTAATCTTGGGTACGTTTGATGGTGGATGTTGTTCTGATCTTGGGTAAGTTTGGTAGTGGATGTTGTTCTGATCTTGGGTAAGTTTGATGGTGGATGTTGTTCTGATCTTGGGTAAGTTTGATGGTGGATGTTGTTCTGATCTTGGGTAAATTTGATGGTGGATGTTGTTCTGATCTTGGGTAAATTTGATGACGGATGTTGTTCTGATCTTGGGTAAGTTTGATGGTGGATGTTGTTCTGATCTTGGGTAAAATTTGATGGTGGATGTTGTTCTGATCTTGGGTAGGTTTGATGGTTGATGTTGTTCTGATCTTGGGTAAATTTGATGATGGATGTTGTTCTGATCTTGGGTAAATTTGATGATGGATGTTGTTCTGATATTGGGTAAATTTGATGATGGATGTTAGGGTTATCTAACATATCTTGGATAAATTTAATGGTGGATGTTGTTCTGATGTTGGATAACTTGTTGTTCTGATAAATTTAGTGACAGCTGTTCTTTTAGAGAGTAGGTTTGGTGAGAAAATATTGTTGAATAGACAGTGAAAGCAGAAAGGGTAGGTTGTTGTGATTATGAAGGGTATGAGAGGCCTCAATGTATGTGAAGAATTATGATGGCTTTAGTGTGAGTATATATGGGCAAATGTCCTTTTACTTCCATGTGCATCTGATTGAATGTCCCTTATCCCTAGATTTTGATGCTGGGTGAATGCTTGTGTATACCCACATACTGTATATCCAGTGGCTGAATAAGTGACTGACAACCCTGGTGTTGACAGTGTATTCTTTCATCTTTTTTCACCTGATATTTTATTTGTCACTGTTGGCACAGGTGAATGCAGAGATGAACAATCAGGAGAGAAATATGTTGGGCCTTGCTACATTCCCAAAACTGTTGACAGCCTGAAATTTCCAGTGAGTACCAGAACCCAGTGTGGACACCCATTTCTCTTAAAGAGCTGTTTCATATTTCAGTGTCTTGCACTGCAGCTGAGCTTAGGAATTTTTACTTTCATTTGTTTTCTCTTTGTTAGGACTGTTTGCAATTATACAAGTGGATTTGTCTATAAAAGTGCACATTGTCAAAGTTTTACCTACGTGTGTACCTTAGCCACAGACACTGTACCATGCTTTGGCAGTAGATTATCCAGAATGTAGTAGATATGTTCTCGAACAAAAATACCATTTAATTAAAAAAAAAAAAACTTTCAATTTTCATAGTTTACCAGTGGAAGAACCTGCCGAAGGATATATTCCCAGCTTGTCACATCTGGTGGTTCAAGTTTTTTTTTTTTTAAAGGTGCTTTGGCCCAAGACTACCTTCTATACTATCCAGCACAAAAATAGGATCTTGAAAATTCATAGCATCATCCTGTACATTTTTTCAGTTCACAGCACAAAATCTGCCACGCTTTTGAAATGATATTTTGTGTTTTAACTTTCTTGTAATGTTCCGTCTCTTTACAGCCCAAGCAATCTCCTCGGCCCCTAATCTTCTATACAGAGAAGATGCTGTTGCCTTCTACAGCTGGGACACGATTAAGCATAGGAGCCCATGACCGCTCCAGGAGTTTCTTTAACATGGACTTTTCCCGTGTGCGCATGCAAGGCTTCGATGACCTGAATTTCTGAGGCCACGGCATGAAGACGTCCTGACAAGACTGGTGTCAGAACAGACAAGAGTGTTTGAGATAAATGAGTGTCACTGGAAAATATTAAGTAAAATCTGAAGTGAGACAAATACATCCAAGACCATATTGTTTTTACTGCACTTCCTGTCTATGGGTCATGAGTCTCGGTATTCATACAACCAGAGAGATATGTCAATAGTGTATTTATTTATGTTAGTTATTACAGCAAGAATGTCACTTTTGTTCAGTATTGTGGAGTTGTCAATTGTGAATTTTATCAGATGGAGACATCATATTGGCACAAAAAGTGGAAGTTAATGCTGACAATAATACATGTATTGTGCATGTTCCTCTCCTGTTTTGATTTATGAAGAACATGAAAATACATCATGTTGCTAATACAAGCTACTGGCATTATCAAAGCCATGAAATGTCCTCCTGCCCTGTCTGGTAGCTTATGCCAGATTGCTCCTCTGGCACGGACCTCTGTCCCATTATCCTGTTGTTGCAATATAGGGACAAGCCAGTCATCAGAGACCATTTGAAACATCCCCTTTTCTCCTGTTCCCTTTGTGGATATATTCCTGCACATTTACAAAGCAAAAAAGGGCTTTTGGCTGATACATAATTCAGATTTGACCACTGAACATAACTTCACAACAGATTTCATTTTATCAATATAGACACAAAATGGTGATATTTCCAACTGTTTTATGACAGACCTTTTTGTAATTTTAGACATGACATTCTGGGCTGTCAGTCCAGATACATATTGTGTATTTGTATTTGTATACTTCTTTAATCCCATGTGGGAAATTTGCCTTAGAGTCATTGCAGCCCAGTTACAACTGGAACAGACACGTCATCGCCACAGTGCAGCACTGGTCGGTCGGCTGACAGCCCAGATACATATGTATTCATTTTGGGTTGACCACATGTTATAGTATGGTAGCATTGAGCAGCTGTCTGTCAGGGAATATAAGTGTTTCAGTTTCCTGCAGTAAAGAAATGACAGAGTATCTGCCGTAATGAGTGGACATTTGAAAGGCTTGGTTCCAGTCATCTATATTGTGCCTAAACAAAAAAAGCTAGAATTTAAATATTGTGCAAAAATCCTTTTCATCCATTCTCCGGCTCTGAAAAGTCCAATTGTTTCCCGGTGCCTCACTTTAATCATAACAGTCCTGGTTTAACGTGCTTTGGACGGAAGACAGTGTAATCACTGATCTTTATGCACAACCATACAGTTTCTGTTGGAGTTTGTGGACTTCGGAATGGGGTAAAGCTAACCCCTTTATTTGTTATACAACACAAAGAATGGTTAGTTGGGGATATAAGAGAGCCCGCATTACTGAGGAAATTTTATTCTTTCTTTCTTTTACATTAGGCATCAAAGACAATAGTGCTACTTTATAAATGTTCAGTATAGGTAAGAAATAAATGTTCCATTGCCAAGAAGGGTAAATAAATTTCTTAAACATGGATTCGCGCTCATTTGGTGGTTTCTTTCTTCAGTCTGTATTGTTTTCTTTGTCTTGTAAATCAAAACTTCTATTGTCAAAATCCTCGTTTTCATCTTATGAATGGCTTCTTACTCTTATTCTGTCTACTGTGCAATTTATTACCGTTTGTCATTGTGTCAATAACTTTATTGTGTAAATGTGTTACTTAGATCGTTGTTTGTGTTGTCTAAACCATCTTTTTAATAAATGTTGGACAAATCAGTTTTTGGTTTTGTAGGTCACAATGTCTGGCAGCTAGGGTGTCATTCAGTAACTGTGAATCATTATTTCCGCCCTGCAAGTCACCATTTAAGTGGCATACAAATAATATTTACAATGTAAATCTAGTTTCTGTCATGTAGATTGTTATTTCTCCCCAAGCAAATTGTTCCCTACATTGTAGATGTGACTTCATTTTCTCTCTGAAGGGGATTAAGGCATATGGTCAGGACATAATATTCATATGATGAATAGAAGACCTACATGTGGCATCCAGCCTGAAGCACAATACATTATTGGTCTCTTGCCAGCTCTTTGCTGGGATTGCCAGTGGTTTCCAACATAGCCTCCCCTTAGAATGACAAGGTTTTATCTACCGTTTTTGACTAAACTGAGTTACACTCCACACACAACTTCTACGGGCCTCCTCCATAACCATAAGTATCAGATTTGGTGTGTGATTGGCAAGTATTACCAAAAAGAAAAAAATTCTTTGCTCTAAAAGCTGTGATCACATGACTCTTCACTCCTCGATTTCTCAAAAGTTGATGGAAGGGAGTAAGAACCTTGTAATTCTAAGAGGACTATATGTGATGGACAAACAACAGAATGTACATAATCATAGCCTTGCATTTTAAGTCCTTCATCATTCACTGTAATAAACAGCACAACAAATAACTTCCCTTGATTCAATATCATTTATTTCTATAAATTTTTTTGATTCAAATTTCCAATACAAATAATGACTCATGCCACTTGATGCAGTACAGAACTGCTACCACAGAAAAAGAGGCAAAGGAAAAGAAAAAGCAAAATCTGAGAGAAATCACAGCACAACACAGAATCCAGGACAGACACTGATATAGGTCAGCCCTGATAATAACCAATAACCCATTTGTTCATTTTTAATTCACTGAATACAATCATCACACCCACTGCTGCTGTAAACAGGTGCTTTATCTGAGTACTATTTCTTGTTTCCACATACCCTGTCTTATTTCATTTTTACTTTATGTAACCAAAAATCAGTAACAGGTGAAGTATGTCCTATGAAAATGCATTTAATGCCCTTTCTGGTGATATTAGCTAAGGTAACATTCAAAGGGTGGCAGTAAAATCAGTAATTTTACAGCAATTTCTGTGATTTAAAAAAATGCCAAAGGCTAGTCGCATGGCTGTTTCATAGCATTTAATAAAAGATTTAAGTTGAAGATAGCCTGAATAGATGTTTTAAGCAAAGAATATGATAATGGAGAATAAACATTGTGTTTATGCATTTACTCTTTTTTTTTCTGAAAATTTTTTTTTAAGACAGTTCTGGGTGATGTCTAAAATATTATGATTGAAAAACAAATGCAAAAAAAATAAATCTTTTTTGTTTGCATTAAAACAAAGTTTCTGCAAGAATAAAAACAGCAAAATTTCATTGCAGGAGATCAAAAACTTTTGCCACAATGAATTCTTACAAACACCGTTTATAACTATATAAGCCAGCCAGAACCTAGGGAACTGATGAGTTGAAAATAGTATTCAATGAGTTTATGGTTATCTATAATGAAATGCCGACACAGGACCTAAACATATTTTGGGTAAGTCTCCAAGAGAAACAATTTCAAAATGAAGACAAATTTGCTCCAAATGAGACTGCAAGTTTCCAGTGTTTATTCAAATGACAGGACCAAATTGCCATCTCCATAATCATGCTGGAAATAGAACATTATTAATTATGCATGTATCAATTCGCCCAGCATGACCAAGCACTTTAAGGTGGATCTGATAGTCATACAGATGCATTTCAAGAAGTTAAAATCACTGTTTAACCAATGCATTGTACAAATGGAGATGGATCAGTTTTTGGACAATTTCAGAAGACCAACTTTTCTAAAGACTGGAGGACACTAATACATGTAATTTCATCGTGATCTGTCTCAGAATGACAGATTTTTTTTATCTCTTGTACAATCCAAAAATAACGAATGACTTAAAAAATGTGGTCTCTGAACCATAATGCAGATAAGTAGACAATAAAATAAATAACAGATAGAATGCAGCATAAAAGGAAAACTTCAAACAACAGCGGTCAACATTCATTACAAAACTGCCGCATTCTTGGCTGCGACAAACATGACTGAATGTAT
The DNA here is from genome assembly GCA_963931925.1 of Onchidella celtica. Lineage (NCBI taxonomy): Eukaryota > Metazoa > Mollusca > Gastropoda > Systellommatophora > Onchidiidae > Onchidella > Onchidella celtica. Next base: position 24,027,541 of record OZ007575.1, on the reverse strand, counting down.
CTGCCTGACTTGAAGTGTGGAGTAATGAAATTCAGAAGAACAGAACCCAGATCAGTTTCATACCTCATTTAAAACAAGTACTTTTTCCCTATTAACAAATTTTTAAACATGTATACCATAATAAAAATAAAAGTTCTTCAAATCGACTGATGCGATATCTAGGAAAAACTGTTTTGATATTTATCCATCACTTGCTAGTGGTGACTGCACAGAAAATGAAATACGGCCCGTCATAACCTTGGAAATCCATGAACAACTGCTATTCCATCATCAAATCCGCTAAGTTCACTACAGTTCTCAAAAATAAATTCAGGGTTAGCTATTGCTATTAGTAAGAAAAACCACAACAAAGCAGAATGAATACACTGTGGCCTGCTGGAATCAAATTATGGCACAACTGAAGATCAGTTCTGATTAGAGTATTAAATATTACATTACTGTGCCAGTTTGCCTGTTCAACTTTGTCACAGGTTTGTTCATCATGAGACAGAACCTATTGAGGTTTTTGTCATACAGAAAAAGTCATATCTGGTACATATATGTCATGGCATGCTTTTTATTGTATGTCTGTACCACTGACACACACACATTACATATCACTCACAAGATACAAAATGAGAGCAGCATCAATATGCATGTCCTTCAATTGTGTGACACAGACCAGTTGCATCTTCACACAGACACCCATTTTGTCAATGTTTCTTCAACTTGGAGGCTTCAGGTGACATAACCCCGTCACAACCGCAGAACATTGTTTTAAATAAATGATTCTACTGAAATAACTGTCAGCATTCAATACTGTTATCTCTATTTACAAGTCAACCTTTATCACACTAAAATGAGATAATTTTCTGTTCACTGTTTACAAGGGCAAGTATGACATTTCACATAAGGTGCCTCTATGCATGCCTTCTTGCTGATATCAGTAAGTTTTCAAGTCTAACCCACTTAGACAGAATAATCTTACTTTTTTTCCAGCCAAAGGTGCTCAGTATTTAGTTACTTTACAATCCTGGTTTTAATACATTTACAGCCAAAAAATTTATCAGAGGTACTAGTTGGCCCACTGACTCGAGGAAGACACAGATGTGATTTTTTTCCAGTTGAGTTTTGTTATCAATGTGTAAACTGAGGCACAGAGCGAAATTTCCTGTCAAACATTTTAATTCTACTCAAAGAAAATGCGTCTTTTTTTTTTCCAGCTCAAAATGGCGGAACACTTTCTTCTGTTTAACTTGGTTGTGGCTCAAAATCAAAGTATTAAAACTATAGTTAACTACAAGACTTAAAAGTATGCCCATGTACACCTTTAGATCTTCCTATGTGTCACGTGATATTTTGTAGAATTTAAGGCCCAGCGGTTAAAAAGCCTTTCATGGTCACATTGGAGGCCTTACTTCCTTTATAATATGATGGTAAAAATGAAGTAATTTCTTTAGTACCCCAGAGTTGTGGTTGAAACATGACTCCAAATAGCCCACCTGTCAGTCCCTCAATCAAACCCTCCTAAACATTTTCCCAATGCAACTTGATTTGATCAAAATCAAAGAGTCAGCCAATGTTCAAAGAACAAATGATCAGCATAAACAATGGGAAGATTCAGGGATGAGGTGGATGATAATGTGCAGAGACTGGACACCTACAGCTCTGTTTTACCAAGAATGTGAGGGATCAGAGGAAGAAATACAACACAAACATTTGCATGCAACAAAACACTAAAATGATACTACATCTGTCTGTGACTAGATTATGTGAACAATCAGATGGCCGATCAACTAGATGTAAAGAAATAAAGTAATTGCTAGGATGGTAACTAGCAAATGGGATTTTTGTAAATCTATTTTTTTAAAAAGGGGAAGACGGGGGACAGATTCAGTATAATATTTAAGGTACAAGGGAGCTGTACTTTTTTCCCCCCCTCCATTACAATCCAGCATTTTTTTTTTTTTTTGACTTTACAAAAACAAAATGCAAAAATAATTCCTGGAGAGTTCTAGCTAGAAAAACCGGTTTTCAAGTTTTGAAGACAATTTAAAGTCAGAAAGTCCATCAGACACCATTGATGAACACCACTCCCTCCCATCAGAAATCAATGTATGGCAACAAGACAAAATAGGTCTGTCTTAAGTTCTCCAAAGTTCTGTTCATTATCATGTAATATATTATACCTACAAGGCAATGGAATGTTTTTGAGTTTTTTGGGGGATATTTCTCTTTACGCATTACCTATCACACACACAGGCTTTGGTAAATAGCCAATGGAGAACTCAATGTATATCATTAATAATCTCAGTTATGATATCTAGAGAATATGAATCTAGTTCTACTTACATTTTAATATTGCCACCTACATTTCAGGTTACTTTTTCATGAAACTGGATTGATCATTCACAGCTGAATCTATAACATGAGACATCAGCAAAATGATTAAAATACTACAAACTAAGTTTACTTATAAGTTATACATAAAGCATTCTTCAGAAAAACTTTAACTTCAGCTGTACTGAAAAACTAGCATACATTTTGAAGCTTCTTTCTGAAAAATTAGGGTGACTTTGTCACTCTGGCGTGATCGTAAAGCAGTCTACCTACAAATTATTCAAAAGGATGATTGGCTGTTTCAATACAAAAATGACTCTGGTTCATTTGGATGTGGATGACAACAGATGTTGTCTCAGCTCATCTTTTCATCATGAAAATCCAAGGCAAGTAACAGAATCTGGACACTAGTAATACCAACAGAAGTGTCACGATAACAGTACATTTCATAGCAAATAATTACAATATATAACTTCTCAATCACCACCACCACTTCACAAAAACAAACAAAAACAAAAAAATTATAGATGATAAGACTGTACAATAGTGAATGAAAACAAAGTAAAAGCAGCAAGTTACATTTCCTGCCATCCTAACAGGTAAGCATTGACTAATATCACTCCAGCATGAAATGAGAAAGATCTGCCCCAACTTCTAAAAGAAAATCAGATAAATTTTGCAGCCACTCGTGAGCAAGAGAGTGCAAACCCTCTGTGCCTATCCAGGCTGTGGTTTAAAAAAGAAATATTTTGCATAATAAAGCCAGAATCTTGAAATTTTTTTAACTGCCTACACTTAAATGACAGTTCTTTACTGTATGAACTCTATCAGACCAGCAGCTGTTTTGATCAAGACAAAATATGCATTTCTGACTGGCGCAAGGAACTAATTAGGTATAAAAGTAGCTCAAACAGAAACAAAATATAGAACTGAAATACCTGAATGCAACATACTGCATAATATTATGTACGTATCAATGTCCAACCCTGCCTCCAACCATATATATATATATTATAAACTAGATATGTGAAAAATAAATCAGTCTGCTCATCACAAGCAGTTCCCTCCACCAATATTTCAGGTTCAATCCTCTAATAGCTGTCTTATCTTGCAAAAAGACTGAAAATTTCTGTTTCTATCAATGTTTTAGTGACCAAGACCAAGCAGATGCTACCACTGCTGTTTTCTGAATTCCCAGCGATGGCACCATTGGTAATCCCAAAGTCAGACTGTTCTACTACATAAACTTTGATCATGGCATTGATGTTTGTTTGGGTGCTAAGACTACTGGAAGCATGATCGAAAAAATAAAAGGCAACAAGCCACAATCTTCAGCTAGGAACAACTGAGACCATTGTTAAATCCATCACAGTGCTCCAAGGAAAATTATACAATTTCAAAACTGGAAGAGGAAGCATAAATATCAAAACAAGAAAAATTACCATCTATTTATTATTGAGATAAATAACACCAGAGAGCTGAAGCAGAGAGTAAACAAATAACCTTATCCTACATGTTCCCTTCAAGAGAGGCCAGGGTTAAAATGTGCTGTTAGAAAGATTTTGTTTGACTGAACCCTACAGGGGTTAATTATTTTGTGACTTTGACAAAATATTCATGACCTTTTTGTTTTAGTTTTCAGCTTGGAGGAAGACTTCATCAACAAAGGTTAAATAAAATTCGGCAAGATTATTAAAGCAATTTAATGAATTTGTCTATCACTGACAACATTCAAATCCTTTCAGTCCTTCTCATCAGTAATTAGTTCTATGTTTCACGACACAAAACTGTTGAATGCAACCTGACACAAAGATGAGGACCTGTTTCATTCAAACAAAGGTTCAAACAGAAAGTACCAACCATGGATTACGTTAATATTTCTCAGCTGAGTGGAGAGCTAGAAATCCTCAGGCTAAAGGAAGACAAATGACTGATAATAATGTTCCATGCATCTATTATTTGATCTGCATGTTGGACAATACAGACAATGAACATAAGGCTATGTCTTATATCCACATAACAATTACTTTCCCACAACCATATTTCACTTGCAAATTTCCCACTGTATCAAATTATGCTGTGGAGATGTCAAGAAAATCTTTTGAATTTCAACCATGTGCAAACCAACTACTCTTTATAATTGGGTTGTATTTTTTTAATCTCAGCCAGTCTGAACATTTCCAGGGGCCAAGGAACTGATTGTTAATCATAGATCAGATCACAGAAAAACTCTATTGGAGCAGAGGAAAGAAACACATCTGTTAATATTCTTGTATCTTCAATTCAAATTCAACTAAAAAGAGTGTGCAAAAACTGTTGCTGAATGCTCACGTTTCTAAAACAGCTGAATTCCTATGTTGCAAAATTGCAATTTTCTAGAGTCAAACAATAAAAGAGCACTCAAACAAGAGCAGACAAGATAATATGAAGGACATTGAGAATTAACAGTCATTTCCACCTCAATAAAACAGCTGATACATTAACTAGAGTAATCAGTCCAGGCAACCATTTGTGCTTTATACAGGGAAGTGGTAGTAGCAGGAAGTAGCAACAGTAGCAACCTGAATATCAAGACCAACTTCACTTGTTCATCAGGAAAAAAAAACAAAAAAAAACACCACATATTTCAACTTTTAGTTGGGCGAGAATTGTACATAAATTTCAACATATTCATGACTAAATTATGTGTAAATGGAATTATTCAGTCACAATGCCAAAATGAAATACATTCCATTTCTCCTCCCTATCTCCCTGTTGACAAATTGACCTGTTCTAAAACAGATCTCATCCATAACCCAATTTATCAGTTTCCCACTTCCTTATCGATGGTGTCGGGCGCAAACAAGCCAAGTCAAGATAAGTAAATTTTACAGGAGGAACAAAAAGTTGCGGATAACACAAAAGGGAAATGTACTTAGTTGGTTTGATCACATGTCTATTTTGTATGTTTCTATTGAATTATGGTAAGAGCTATTTTTACAGATGATGCGGGGGTCCAATCTTCATAAATTGGTACTATAAAAAGAAATATGAAATTTTCGGACTTGGCTGGTTTGCGCCCGACACCATTGTTATGTTCTTTTTTCACCTGCAATCCCCCCCACAGTCCTACTCTTCTAACATTTACCTCACATCAGTAAATTAAATACTTCACTGGCTGAAAAATTCAACACAAAAAGACTAGATGATCATAGATCTTGCTTTTGTCTGACCGACATACTGTTGGTTCTCTTAGTCTCCATGTATAACAAAAACAAACTTATTTACTATCTTTTTTTAGATATTCTGTTGCAGGGCCATCTTACTCTTAGCCATCAAACGCAGCATGTTACACTCCCAACTACAAGCCCCATTTTTATTGCCTGCCCTCACGGAGCATATATTGCAGAACTGCACACTCCTCTCAGCACTGCGAGAAACATATTGGCCCCAACCCACCGACCTGAATATCAAACTCTATGGTGCTCTGCCAGAACTGCAGAAAACCGTAGATTTTATTAAAAGAACAAATCTGCAGATTTAGATTGGTGAACGAAAGAAGAAGAAGAATTGCCTGCCCTGGTATCACAGCAAAATCATGGTCCTGTCACATACATACCTGTTTCAAAATACACCTTTTACAGACAGCTGACCTTTAGTGAACAAGCTTCTGTCTCCCATTATCACAACTTTCCATATTCTACAGAAGTCTTCATGTTTCTTGGTTAACTCTAAAAAATTTCAACTTAAAAACTTTACTCAGCTGCAAAATGCATCACAAAAGTATGCAAACTAAAGAAAATTTGAAGATGGCCCAAACAGCCACATGAACATTCCTTACTCAGAAGTACGGCATTTAAAAAAAAGAGGGATTGAAAATCAGCATCATCCAAAAAAGCTGCCAAGCAGAGAGTACATTTTGTTCCTATTTACGGCTCTCTTGTAAGCAGCGCTGTTTCCACAAAAAAAAAGATTGGAAATAAAGCCCATCAAAAACTTTTCAACCAATTTAGTCGCAATCTCATCCCCATAGTTTCTGACATCTGGAGTCCAGGAAAAATGTACAAAGGCTGAAGGGGAAGAATACAGAAATTGGAAAATTTGAGATCAATTTTACGAGAGAGTACCAGTAACAAATGTATAAAGTCTGAAATTAATCCCAAATCAAGACAATCTATAAAATGACTGTGGTCCCAAACTTGTACACAATTTTTTTTTGCAGTTTTCATGGTTTCAAATGTCTGTTCTATAAATTTTGTGACAGGAATTGTACAATGATAACTTTTAACTCTTGCATCTCCAGATTCAGTTTCTAATGTTGTGGTTGCTGTGGTTGACCTTGTCCTTGCTGTTGTTGTTGTTGTGGTGGCTGTCCTTGCAGTTGCTGTTGATTGAGTTGATTCTGAAGATCTTTTAGTTGTTGCTGTAGTTGCTGCTGGTCCACTCCGGGTGGTTGGTTCATGTTTGGTTGTTGCTGTTGTTGTTGTTGGTTTATATTTGGTTGTTGTTGCTGCTGATTCAAATTTTGTTGATTCACCTGCTGATGCTGTTCTACTGATGGTGGCTGATTAAACTGTTGTTGCTGCTGATGTTGAAACTGCTGCTGTTGTTTTTGCTCAAATTGTTGGTGTTGCTGAAACTGTTGTTGTTGTTGTTGTTGCTGTATATGTTCTTCAGGCTGGAACTGGAGATTCTGTGGGGGCTGAAATTGAATACAACAAGAAACATGGTGAGTGATAACACACAACACAGGGCAAAGGAAGAAGGAAGTAAAAAATCAACTATTGGTGTCCCATGACCAAGTTTTATCAGCTGACCATAGTGAAAACAAAAAGTATTTGTAGAACCTATGGATGTGTTCAAGGAAACTGAACATAAATATTAACAACAGTCTTTAACAGGTTTGGCACAATAGGCACACAGCATTATCATTACGTATGAAATGAGGATATGTACACCAAGAAAACATACATACTGTCAATTTGAAATCATCAAAATTGTCGTTTTCAAATGAGCCCTTCAACTATGCCACCGTGTTGTGCTAAAGCTGGACATGGACAAATTAGACATGTCCATCACAGCACGGGAAATTAGCACAGCAAGTGTGGTCAAGCTAGTTCTTATACAAATCAAACTGAAATCTAGGAATTTCCTTCTTCTACTGTACTTTCCTACTTCTGTCTACTCCTGCCCATTCATGCTGGAAATGTGAAACACAGCATATCACTATGCAAGTACAGGAATGTAAAATGCCATATGCCATGGGTGAGTACAATTCAGTGCATATAAAAGCTGTGAGTCCTAGACTGAGTCCATTCAATTTTCAGGTTTCTATAGCCACAGTGTTATTAACTCTTTGTGTACCAACCACCTGACTATGTTGGCAATTCAAAATACCCCTCCCCCTGAGAAAACATTCCAAATATTTCACACAAAAAATTACATAAAATATGTTTCTTGAAATAAACCACACAGAGTACACATTTTCATGGAGCAAAATGAACACAGAAACTGTTAATGTAACAAAACTGGAGACAAATTTATCTGATTTTTATTCTTGAAATAGTCCAGAGTGTTAGACCCAGGCTGCAATGGATTTTTGCTTTTAGAAGCAGGCACATTGAGTACCCAGTTGTCGAGGTTGGGTGGCAAAAAAATCATCAATGTTCCCATCTCCATCATCACCAACAATTACAGCTGTCATTTCAACATCACTTTCATCACGAATTAACGCTTGAAGCATCAGAACGACCACTGTCTGAGTCCGACATTGTTGCTATATTAGTAAGCATCCTGTTCATTGCTCTAAACGACAAAATAAATTCAGAAGAAATACTCTCCGATCTAGGAGAGCTCCATATCCGGGCTTTTCATAACGGGAAATCATTCTATTATCGTTAGAAACGGAAGTAAACATGATAAGTTACAGTCGCTTGCGCTACAAAAAATAAAAACACCAGAGGTCACTGTGAATCCCGACAGCTAAATTTGTAGGCCGCTATAGCAGTCGGTGGTACACAAGGGGTTAAGGCGTATGTATTATGTATTACTCTGGCAATTGCTGCCCAGGATTGAAACAAACAGTGAGTTAAAATTGGATGTTTAAGTCACAGTCACTGTGATTTGGGGTAAACCAGGGAACAGGAATATCAGGCCTTTTCTCTGCTCACATCTATACTGCTGTCCACAGGCAGAGCCATGTAACTGGCAGCATGGCCTTTTTCTGCTTTATTATCCCTATGAACTTGTCTCACACTTTATCCTTATATGTCAAAGGCAGATAGATGTATCTGCTACCGCAATAATAGTTTCTAGCATGGCAACCGCATAAACAGAAGCATTCAATGATTCATATAGTTACGCCACACACATTTTTTGCGTTTTTCTCAAAAGTATGAAATGGGCACATATGTCGCTCTGCCTTTGCATGGCAATACACTGCCCAAAATCTGATTATGCTTTTCTAGTTCCATGGGTGTTGTGGACAAATCTGTATCTGCTGTATTCTCCAGGAGTCACTGGGGTTAAAGACTCACCTCAATCACACCCACCTGTGCATGCTCAGCTTCCAAAAATTTCTGATAGTCCTCTTCAGAGAAGACTTGCTCCTCGTCTATAGTCTAGATCAAGAGAATGATCAACCAATATTTAGGAATCAACAAAATTAATTTAATTATATTGTTCTCAGGTACACCTGGCCAAATTTTCAGTATCACAGAAAAGATTTTTTGTATTGTTTGTAGTATGGTGTTCAAACAGTAACTTTTGTTCAAAGCCTTAAAAAACACTATGTCTCAAGTTGAATAATGAGTTAATAGCTCATGTGACAGACTCACTGCAATATACAGCTGTCAAATGAATCAAAAGTATACCATGCCAAAAATTCCAATATCCATTTTTGTGAAGTGTCAGTTCCTTTGTATTTATCTTAAAACAACAATGAAACACTGCAAAGATATGTAGGTCTTTTTCTCTTCATCAATATTTATTTCCACAAAGATAAAACTGAAAGTATTATCTTGTTATTTCAGTAATGATGATAATGTTATATTTTAACCCTTTCACTGCCGCCTACGGCCTAGGCCGTACGAATTTACTCTGTAATAGCGTCATGCCGCCTACGGCCTCGGCCGTACGAATTTACTCCCTAATAGCGTCATGCCGCGTACGGCCTAGGCCGTAGCACGGGTGCCTTGATGTAAACAGGAACTGTCGCTACGTGGTAACGGAAATGATCCGGGCAGAATGATTTTCTGAAAGCTGATTGGCTGAGCTTCAAAATAAGCCTTGATTTATTTAATTTGGCCGACGGGTTCATCTTTTGTGCGTGATTGAAGGCAGCTAGGCCTTTCACTCAATAAAATGGCGTCTGACGACGAAAGTTCGGACAATGATGTCTTTTCACAGCTGTTTGAATCCTCTGATGAGGAAGATGGTGATGGTAATTTTGAAGGTTTTGCTGAACTAGTAAATGTAGATCCAGTTAGATCTAGACATATTCCTTTACTGGAATTTAGTCCTGTTGACGATGTAGAGTTACGAGATGATCGCGAAGAAGGGTGGCGAAGGGGTGATGTTGTCGTTCTGCATGTTCATGAAGATGTTGCTGGTGGTGACAGGGCACCAGTATCTTTGATTTTATTATTTTTATCCATTTATGTATTGAATACATCATTTTGTATGGTGTTATTTCCATCTAAATTCTATTGTAATGTAAAGAAAAAAAAAAAAGTAATGATGATGATGATGATGATGCTGCCGCTGTCGCCGCCGCCAACTCCACCACAGCTATGACCAAATCTCTCATGTATGTGGATACTCTATCCAATTTTCTCAAAGTTTCCTTTTTACAGAGTTATAAAATTCTTAGAAATAAGTGAGCTATGAATTTTTTCTGTTATATCATTTTTTATTTTTGCGTGCAAAAATTGTCGTCGTTCTGTATGTTCATGAGGATGGTGCTGGGGGTGACTGGGCATCGGTATCTTTGTTTTTGTAAATTTTATCAATTTCTGTATTGGAAACATCATTTTAGATGGTATTATTTCATCTAAACCCTATTGTAATGTTAGGAAATGACTAAAAACTAATGAAGATGATGATGATGATGCTGTCGCTGTCGCCGCTGCCACCACCACCACAGCTATGACACAATCTCTCATATATGTGGATTCTCTATCCAATTTCCTCAAAGTTTACTTTTTACAGAGTTATAACATTCTTATAAATAAGTGAGTTATGAATTTTTTTCTATTATCACCCATTTTAGTTTTTTCCCCCAAATTAATTTGGCACTGAGGGAATAATCAAGGAAAATTTATTTGGCACTGAAGGAATAGTCAAGGAAAATTAATGCGGCAGTGAAAGGGTTAAGATATACAGTGTTCACTGTAAACAACCACAATGGTTTGCATGGCTGTAACTGAGACAAAACATACTAGTGAGAAAAAAAAACATTACAACTTTGTGAAGATACCTGTTTAAATGCAAAGTATTCAGACAAAAACAAAAAAAAATTTTTTTGAATGTGTTTATATCTGATGTCTACCAATTATTATGAAAGTGTATTGCACTGTATTTGCTGTCTGAATTAGACCAGAAAATCCGACATATCTAAAAAGAACACATAGCCAACCAACGTTTGCTGACAATTTGAACCAATACATAATTATAGTTTCAGCAAATTTGGAGTAAAACAGTTGTCATCTGTATATGATCTCAACTTTGTAGAGTAAATAACAGTTTGTACCCGCAATTTAGCTGATATGCTCAACAGCGAGGCATGTATTTTTTAACATCAGTTACAGTGTGACAGTTGAATAATAACCAATTCATACCTTCCACCCATCATCCTTCTGAAACTCAGGGTTCTCTCCTTGAGCTCCTGTGTAGTCAATGAATTCCTGGAAAGAAATTCTGTAATTTTTGTCCTTATCCATTTCTTGGAAAACATGCTCTCTCATTCTGTTCATCTCTTCTTGTCTTTCCAGTGGGTCATCCTCATCTGGAGAGTTACGGGCATCGTAGACTTTGTCAAGCTGTAATGAGTCCAAATTACGCCAGTATTAGGCCTCTACATGAACTTTTATTTCATGAGGTAAAATCTATATAAAAAAACAGCAAGGAAAAAAATTCACTGCTGCCAGGAAGAAATGCCCAAACCTGAAAAAATTACATGTGAAAGATAGTTCTTTTTGCTACTAGGTCTATTCCTTTGACATGAAAGCGACGTATCGTAATTTTGTAATAAATGAAAATAAGCCTAAAAATATCGAATAATGCTTTCTCCTCAACAATGATGGCCTCCCTAATGCCTTTGGTTTGTTTCGACTTTAAACTTCCGCTTGCGTTTCAAAGTTTGACGGAATGAGTTTCTGTGCCGTCTGCCTTATGCACGGGCCATGCGGGTGTTACTGTGCCAGTTGTGAGTTGTTTTCTACCTAGATCTACATAATCTGTGTGCCGATTGTGCGTGTTGTTTTCTGTCTTGATCTACATAATCTGTGAGCCGACTGAGTAACTACATCTAGATCTACATGCCTCCCCGTTCTTTGAACGGGACCTTACACTAGTGTAAAAAAAAAAATTAAAACAACTCTGTCAACAAAAAATTCCAGCCTCCAGACACACACACAAAAAAAATGGCTGGTCTATAAACTGCTGTCTTGTCATGGACTGTTTAGTGTTAATTTGTCTAGTGGGGTATGCCAATGACAAGCTATTCATTACCAGCAGGTTCCTCAAAGAGTGTTTCAGTTTCCCAGCACCATTCTCTTATTCCAAGACAATCACTCACATACGACAGTTACATTTCCTAATATATATGGATGGCTAACTCAGTAGACAGCTATCCACATGAAGTCCAGGTTCCTCTTTTGACAGGGGGAGATGAACTATGAAACAAACATCCATTCAACAGTCACACAAGACAATTCGGCGATATTGATAGCAATGAGAGAAAATCACCCCAATATCCCACAAATTATTGACTGGACCAATAACAACTAAAGAAAAAAGCACACAAACAGATATTCAAATCAATTGGATGGACAACAACCAGATGATCAGTTAATGAATTAGCCAAGGACAAAAATAACTGCTTTATTTTTCTTATTTTCTTAATACACAATAAACTGAAGCAAAAAACAGCAACCATCTCAAAACAAAATGACAACTTTCACTTCACACAAGAATTACAACAAAAAAACATAGATGCATCAATTGCCATGATGACAGAAGACACGATAGAGGATAAGCTGCACTAATAAACAGCTCAAAGTAGAATCACATCCTACCTCAAGCTGCAGGACTGCATCCACCTCTTCAATGCTCCACTCCATGTCGCCATTCAAATCTGAAATAAACAGACATAAATGTGGAATAACACAGCTTACAATGAGGACTCTGCATAGCTCTACTTATCTAAAATATGAATGTCTTCAACACTTCCATATTTTTCTGTTTTATATCTTTTAATCCCTTATGTTCGCAGACTCATCATCCAATTTTTAAGCCCCAAAATTTGATCCGTTATGTTTGTGGACTCATCATTCAATTCTTAATCCCCAAGATTTGATCCCTTATGTTCATGGACTCATCATCCAATTTTTAATCCCCAAGATTTGATCCCTTATGTTCATGGACTCATCATCCAATTTTTAAGCCCCAAGATTTGATCCCTTATATTTGTGGACTCATCATCCAATTTTTAAGCCCCAAGATTTGATCCCTTATATTTGTGGACTCATCATCCAATTTTTAAGCCCCAAGATTTGATCCCTTATATTTGTGGACTCATCATCCAATTTTTAAGCCCCAAGATTTGATCCCTTATATTTGTGGACTCATCATCCAATTTTTAAGCCCCAAGATTTGATCCCTTATATTTGTGGACTCATCATCCAATTTTTAAGCCCCAAGATTTGATCCCTTATGTTCATGGACTCATCATCCAATTTTTAAGCCCCAAGATTTGATCCCTTATATTTGTGGACTCATCATCCAATTTTTAAGCCCCAAGATTTGATCCCTTATATTTGTGGACTCATCATCCAATTTTTAAGCCCCAAGATTTGATCCCTTATGTTCATGGACTCATCATCCAATTTTTAAGCCCCAAAATTTGATCCCTTATATTTGTGGACTCATCATCCAATTTTTAAGCCCCAAGATTTGATCCCTTATATTTGTGGACTCATCATCCAATTTTTAAGCCCCAAGATTTGATCCCTTATGTTCATGGACTCATCATCCAATTTTTAATCCCCAAGATTTGATCCCTTATATTTGTGGACTCATCATCCAATTTTTAAGCCCCAAGATTTGATCCCTTATGTTCGTGGACTCATCATCCAATTTTTAATGCCCAGCGGCCCAAGATTAGATCCCTTATGTTTGTGGACTCATAATCCAATTTTTAATCCCCAGGGGCCCAAGATTTGATCCCTTATGTTTGTGGACTCATCATTCAATTTTTAATCCCCAAGATTTGATCCCTTATGTTCATGGACTCATTATCCAATTTTTAATCCCCAAGGGCCCAAGATTTGATCCCTTATGTTCATGGACTCATAATCCAATTTTTAATCCCCAAGGGCCCAAGATTTGATCCCTTATGTTCATGGACTCATCATCCAATTTTTAATCCCCAGCAGCCCAAGATTTGATCCCTTATGTTTGTGGACTCATAATCCAATTTTTAATCCCCAGGGGCCCAAGATTTGATCCCTTATGTTTGTGGACTCATAATCCAATTTTTAATCCACAAGATTTGATCCCTTATGTTCATGGACTCATCATCCAATTTTTAAGCCCCAAAATTTGATCCCTTATGTTCGTGGACTCATCATCCAATTTTTAATCCCCAAGATTTGATCCCTTGTGTTCGTGGACCCATCATCCAATTTTTAATCCCCAAGATTTGATCCCTTATGTTTGGGCATCAGAGAGGCTGTGGAGTCAAGAGCCGGTTGTGTGGTACTGCAAGACGACTGTTCAATCAACATCTTACTGGAGTTGTTAGTGAGAAGACCTTGTCCGACATGATGGCGCGGAGAGCTGAGCACATATGGGTGTGTCCCGAGTGTGAGGAGGCTGGTTCTACACCAAAGTAAAGTAAAGTAAAGTACTCATCATCCAAGAGCTGAACTTTCCTGCACACATCCACACTTCCTTTCAGATTTCTACTTGATTTCTTCCCTCAATTTTCCTACGCAGTGCCTTCTTTCAAATTCAGGCACAAACTGATTCAGTTAGTCATCTAAAAACATCATTATTTCATATCAACAAATTCCTCACAACATCAGTTGCTAAGAAAACAGAGCTTCAAAAGACATTAGACATGAAGTCTGTTTGTTGATATCACAATGTACGTTTGATTACCATGATACCAAACAAATGTTTCATGATAACAGATTTGCATGACAGACCATGCAAGCTGCTACAACATCCGAAGTCCTGTTCAGAATGCCTACATCTGCAAAGTACAGTAGTCTCCGTCTAAGAACTCGCCGCCTTAGAACCCGCTGTTGCCGCGAAACCGAGTTTTTTCACTGTAATTTACATGCGTAAGAACCCACTCTGAAACGTAAAATCTGCCTAAGAACCCGGCATTTGACCGAGAGACAAGCACACTTTTACGTAAAATGTCCATATTATTACGCAAAATTCTCTTTCAAGCAGACGGGATAGAACAAAGCCACAAAGTACAATGAAAAAGAGCGGGTGGAGGGAAGGTAGGGGGAGGTGAACCGTACAAAGGGTGGAGCCCAGTTACATCTTTCGTGTGCAAGCAGGCTACTCCTAGACTAAATTAGCATAGTCATCACCTAACATCTATTGTTGTCTGACTCGAGGGGCAGACTTTTATACGTAACTGACCACGTGCTTGGTTTGCACGGCACATGTACTTGTGACTGATTGTGGTTATTACACATGGTATCACTGGGCTTCGTGTTGTCTAAAATCGGCATCTGTGATTCACAACTTGATTGTTCAGCCTGAAACATTGCATTTGTCACACAATCATCACTGTAAGAAATGAGCATTCTGCTGGCCATAAGTCGTAACTTTGACCATCTGCAAATAAAAAAAAAATTAATTTTTTAAAAATGTTCAACGCTTTATTTTCATTATGAGGTCACGACCCAGGTCTGAGCAATCAAGGGGGATAAGCCATGGACACGGGAAGTCAAATATGGGTGGCATCCTTTGGTATCCGCCTAAGTGCCCGGTCCGCCTAAGAACCCGCTTTTTCTGTCTCCCGTTGACCGGGTTCTTAGACGGACACTACTGTAATAGCAAGCCTGGGAGGCTCAGCTTTATGGTCAGAACTGACTTTACTGGACATCCAGCTTTAAAAAAAAAAAGAAAAAAAAAGAAAGGGTCTCTGTTTCAAGTATCAGGCCAAATGTGAAACAACTCTACAAGCTTACTCACCATGTTTAAAGAAAAACGTCTTGGGATCAAAGTCCTGGTCTTCTAGCTGATCTGCCTTATCCCAAACTTCTTCAAACTGATCTTTACTTCCCTAAAATGAAAGATACGAAGTGCAAACGTCTTTCAGACATTTTTGATGAAACAAATATGTTGTTGATGATCATTTTGTACATGCAACACACAAGGAAACAAACAAGGCAGTCTTTAAACATTTTACATCATCAAAACACTGCATACAGTCATTGCATACATCATAAACATTATATGTGTCACATATACAATCGCTGTATATGTCACACTATGTATGTCACACACACTTACTGGATGATTCAGTTTGGGGTGTTCAGCATGTTTTTTCTTCAGCTCCTCCAGCCTAGCCTGTTCCTGCTTTCTCTGGTCCTCGGGCATTTCCTTCAGTCGTTCCTGCTTCTCAAACTCTTTCTCCATCTCATATTCCTTGAACTCATCTCTCCTTTGTTTGTCAAGCTCTTCAAGATCATTAGTGGTCTGGGGACAGTTGAAACAATTCCCACTGATAACTCATTTGGGATAAAAGGGCACCTAAGCCCTTGCCAGGCAAACTTTTATTTCATCTGGGTTTTAGCATTAACTGTACTGATTCAGCAACGCTAAGAATACACAAGCTAATACTACATACAACAATGAAACAATTCCTACTGACAACTCACTTGGGATTAACAGGTACCTAAACCCTCGCTCAGCAAACCTATTATTTCATCTGAGTTTTATCATCAACTGTACTGATTTAACAACACTAAGGACACACAAGCTAATACTATATACAACAAAAGGGTTAAAATGTGACAAAATAAGATGAAAAATGTATGCAGCAAAGCCCAGCATTAGAAACACACAGTAAAGAAACTGTGCAATAAATTCCAAGAGAATATGAAATAAAAGAAAATCCTATTCCATTACATTTTGACTTCTTTTGGAATTTATTGTATTGTTTTTTTTTCCATTGTTTGTTTCTATCACTATGCATTGCAATATACAACATTCTCCCCTTTTCTTGCCACAATTTTATTTTGTTCCAAGCCCCGCTACAAGCCTACAGACTATCTGTTGTTGTTTTTTTTTCTTTTTCAATATAACATACAACAAAAAACGGTGACAGGAAAATGACTCCACCATACTGCTGTGGCTATGGTAGCACAGCAAGATACAGCACTGCATTTATTACCTTTTTGATCAGCGATTCTAAATCTCTCATTTCAAAGCTATGGGGATTCCTCAAGTCCAGATGGCCTGGCATTTCAAAGTTTTTGACTGACTTGCTGTCCGCTGAAAAAGAAAATTTCACCATAAAATTGACTCGGGGTCGGCTGTGAATTTTTCATTATAAAAACAGGATGAAGACTATCCTCTATACGAAAAGATTTTAACATAAGTCTGCATTTCAGTCTTCTCCCATAAAACAATCAATCACCATTTTGATAACAACATTGTGATTAGTCCATCCACCAAAATCAATATCACTGATGACTGAACACAGCTGACATGTGGAAAAATCCATATCACCTGAATGCAACATCTGAGGATATGGTGAGGAAAACAATTAAGGGTTGAACAAGAGTCAATGTTTTCTTCCTGTGAACTATTTTGTTCAGCTGGGTTATCAGCCCCAGTAAACATAACAGCCATTACTCTGTTTCTCCACACTGACAACACACGCAAAAAAGCACTTCTAATATGGATACAAAGGAAAATATCTTGATTGGCAATTTCACTCTTGTTTCCTCTGGGGTTTATGGAACAAATCCTATTCCTCTTCATACATCTTGACAAAAATGAGCACATTTATCATAAAATAATGATTCAAATTCCTAACTCTTGTATTCGTCCTGGCAGATAATTAAATAATAACATTCTACTTAACAAATCAGCCAACATTTGGTTAATGTTCAACAACACAACAACAGCAAGTTTCCTGATTTCTCAGAGTTTGATAAAAATTTCTGGGTTGTATATTATACTGAAGTCCAGGTGCTTGTTCATAAACAGAAGAAAATACATGAGCTACAGCAGTGACAGTAAAGCTCACTAGATGACATTATTATTGTAAATGTGCAAAGCTACAAGTTGTGAATGAACTGTGGAAATGTCAGTCAAGGTGCAGATAGCTTCACACAGACCGAGTTAAAATGAAGCAAAATTCTTCTTGCTTTTCATTCTACAATAAGATATCATTAACACTTTTAAGTCCTGCTTTTTTTTTCGCCTCACTCCACAAGGCACGTCCATGACTATTGGCATATCAACACCGATCTTTTCAACTGGCTGGGATTAAAGGCTGAAATACCTCATAAAATTAAGAACACTTAAGAGACCAGTATATTTGATACACAGCTGTTTTGATGTTTGACATTTTACTTTAAAAATATGATACATTAGATATTTAACAGTTAATCTTATTGATTCCTCTCTGTTCACTGAACTGCTCGAACTGCTCTCTCTCTATATTTTATTCAGATATAGAAGACTGTGTTCAGTTACAAGCAGCACTGTCTTAAGCCTAATACAAATAATTATGTTTGAGAAAGTTAAGAAAGTTACTCTACTGTCAGCATTCCTACTTATGAAGAATGTTTACTTATTGAAAAGTTAAAGTGCTGTCTGTGCCCAGAAACCGTACAGCATGTGATTACAACACAAAACAAGCTGTGCCCTGTGTCTACACTGAAAAATAAGGAGTTAAGAATAACTCATTTGATTAACTCCTTTTTCAAATTACAACAGACTCTTCAATTGGACTCTGAGAACACAATAAATCTACTTTTGAAAAAAGATGAGTTTCTTACAATCTGATTTTAGCCAAATGGCAGAGAAACTTAAATAAACATTGTTGGTTCCAGTAAGCCAGGCAACAGTTATTTGGCTTCTATAGGCACAAAAAATGCATCAAGAATCACCTGGCAAAAACTAAATTTTTTAAATATATCAACAAAATACCAATGAAACTGTCAGAAAGCTCAACAAAACAATTAAATATTGGATAATGGATAATTGGAAAATGGCTTTGTTAATGTCTACCACTGTGAGAGAAATACAAAATATTAGACTAGCAAGAATCAAAATTCAGCTCTTCAATAGCAACCACCAAGCTACCAACATGTAAAATTGATTCTTTTTTCTTTTCTTTGCCTTGTTGCTTGTGCAGCATTAGACAGCCTCTTTTGTATCTAAAATTTTTCAGCTGTTAATGACTGCAGGCCATGTTAGAAAGTATCTGATGATTTCCACAGGGAATTGTTCTGTAAGTTACTAACTTCAGTCTAGTGACAACTTTCAAAATGAGACAATCAAATTTCTCCAAGCTTAACATTTCTAATCAACAAGTGAAGAAATTTTTCCATCTATATGATACATGAGAGCCAACTGAGCAATTTACTGTTTGCAGATGGTGGTACAAGCAATGGAACTTTAGCTGTTGCAAGTTACCAGATTTTCATTTAAATCCCTACACAGACAAGAATTGACAGGCAACACTCAAATCAACAGAAAAACTAGGAAGACTTCTCTAGGGATGCTACCATGTTAATGCTCTTTCTCCACAGCCATAATTTTGCCAAAATCCCCTCAGTGTTTTGCACTAGAGAAAATACTTCTATGAATCTGTAATACCTCTCACTGCATTCAATAGTTTGTTTTTTTCCTCTTTTTTATTCTAAGGTAAAGTTTTATCATTCCTGAAACCATTTCCATCAATTTGCAAACATAAAGGACAAAACTGAATATCTGTGGTTATATCTTATCGACATCTTCCCATAAACTAAAGTCTGTCAACACCTGTTACAGGATCCGTTATCACATGCATGAATTACCATGTGCAACAGCTGATCATAAAGAATGTTAAGGTACTACAATGTGAAACATTGGTAAACTAGGTAGTAACTGACTTTCCTGCATAAATTATGGACTTACCAGCAAATTTTTCAGTAAAGCAGACAAGACTTCATTCCATGTTAAGGTTTATTCCCTACAATAACACTATTCTCTCAGGGAATATGAAGTTCCAGTTTAGCAAAATCTCAGTTACATTTTCTACAAAATACATTTTCCATGCAGTGTCACTGGAAGACAACTTCATGGCTGAAATGACAGGTGTCCTTGCAGCAACATAACCATTGCAGAGTGGTCGTTGCTGCTTTTTCTGCCTCATTGTCCTCAAATTTCTGTATACACATTAAGCATATTTTCTGTTCTCTGATTTTTCATATCCAATATATATGAAAGCTGTGGGAATAACTATGTCTGTAGCAAGGATGTGATTGAATATGGGGGGTTCAGTGGCAGGGAATTGGGATGAGGACAAGGTACTGGAGAGTTTATTACTAATATTGGAAGGGTGGCAACATCCCTAGAAAGGGTTAAATAAGGAAAAAACATGGCAAACAGGGTTAAGTGAGGGTAGAGCAGGTGGCTCTACAAACTGCCAAACATAGGAGGCCACAATCGTTAGTGGCCACATCCAGTGTTACCTCCATGGAGGGCATTCATTATCAAGTCAATACCAGACATGCCTTGCATCTGCAAACGTGCCAGCTCCTGCAGCCGAGCAATCTCCCGTCTTTTAATTTCATCCAATGAGGTACGGATGGTATGGTTGACCATCTCCAAATACATGGCTATCTTTCCGCTCTGGGGATAGCATGTTGCACATATATCAAACACTCAGGTGAATATCAGTACCTCTTCTTCATTTGGATCACAGCTTTCATTTTTCATTCATGGTTCCTAAGGCACTGTTTCATAAATTCACAACTCTGACTAGAGGCAATTCAAACGGACAAGAAATTCCATTGTTTAAGTTCTAAAGAAAGCTAATTCACTGATAGCTGTAAACAAATATTAAGGCAAAATTGCTGTACTAGCCATCATTAGAGTAATACAAGAATCTCTTGTATAATTTGCTAAGCATATTATCATGAAACTTCCTTTTTATCATATCATTTCATCTCTCATGCACACACTAAGCAAACTACAGCATGAGATAATGAAGGTATGCTTACCTTTATATCAGAAACATTTGCTGTTTCCAGTTTCTCTCTGAAGGCCTTGTCACTTTCCAACACCTCCACCACCTGTCGTAGGTACTTGTCATAGGACAAGCCAGTCTGAAGTGAAAGATAATATTAAAAGTTTCTAAATCAACATATCTACATATTAAAATGAAATGCATGTTACAAATTTGGAGACTGTTCCAAACTACTGGTCTGACAACAAATGAATGCGAATTCTGACCACTGACATTTGGCAAAAACAGTGTTCAAAACAACTTGTTAACACTTTCCCAGATCAGCTTTTTTGTCATGACACAGCAGTGCTTAATTCGGCAGTCTTCCATGTAAAGAAACATTAAACAATACATAGAAATTCTGATCATGTGTGCACAGTAGGACTATGGGACATACAGTGAGAGTCGCTGAATGTCATTCGTGTCATTTCTCAAATCCTGAATTCAAGAGACCTGTTTGGTCAGCAAAATGCCTCTTAACTTTGCTCTGATCTCTGGTTTAAATCGCATTTAATAAAGATCCGACTGACCTACAACTACAAGAGAATGACCAAGATTTGTAAGTACAGTGGCTGGCAAATACACAAAAAATGGAAGCTTAAACTTGTCAGAAACTCAGATCAACTACACTGGTGCCAGGTAAACCATAATGAATAAGGTGACATGGTATTCCTTTTAAATTTCATGATTTGAATTTCTATCTTATTTCTCCACATTGTTGGCTAGAAAACATACATTTTTAACATCATCAGGTGAGTCGCCTTCCACAGGTTTTGGGGCTGGCGGTCCTCGCTTGATTGGCTTAGCTAAAAGTGGCACCACCAGCAGAGACAGCAGACCCAAGGCCCAGATAGAATTAAAGCCCATGGTCTGTTTTCTGAAAGCCTGTAACAAAGGAAGAAAGTTGTGGTCTACTGAATGCATTTAAAATATAAACTGACAAAACATCACCCAAATTTTAACCAATGTTTCAAACATTAAATGGCACCTAAAAGTTGTTCAGTCACCATGAATTAAACACTAACTGGTGCATTTTAGCTTTAAGAACAAAACCTTTGACTTTGGCGGAAACCATGAAAGCAATATCAAATGTTCATGAGATTCTTTGACAATAAGTGCAGGTGTGGAGATGCAATTCATTATGAATTGTAATGTAATGAATGCAGGCAGCCTTTGAATTTTTCAGAACCCAGAAGTACAGTTTTGTCAATAAAAAGTTTGTCAGGCCATAATACTTTCAAATCTAAAACATCATCCCGCTACTTCAGATCATAAAGTAAAGGACGGTTGCAAGCAGAACATGTATCTGTGTCTGTATTTTTTTCATTTATTGTTTAAACTATAAGAGTTAATGCCTAGGACCAGTCATTTCAGCATCATCCAAGGAAGATTTTATATTGACTACTTCTCACAACAGGTTTCTTAGAATGTAAAAGAATAGTATCAATTTGGAATTCAAGAAACAGAGAGCAAAATACTGTGAAGGCCACCAAGCCATATAAGCCTAATGACATTTGGCTGATACTATTCGCCAACATTATCGGTGGATACTGCCCAGGTTTATCCGCCGATAATGTTGGCAGATACTGCCCAGGTTTATCCACCAACATTACTGGCAGATACCACAGACTATAGATTTATATACATCTATACTCTCTGCTGATACTGCCTGGGCCGCCACCACTATCAGCAGATGCCGCCTGGGCCACCAACACTATCAGCAGACGTAGCCTGGGCCGGCAAGCATTATCGGTGGATACTGCTTGGGTTTATCCGGCAACACAATCGGCAGAGCTTGGGCCGCCAACAGTATTGATAAAGCTCGGGTTTATCCGCAGGTATTGGTGTTGACTAATGACAAAAAAAACAAACAAACAAACTAGATTTATTCCTAATGTTGTTGGATCAAAAAAAAATTACCAAACGCATTGATTACTGATAAATTAAGACTTTTATAAGAAAAGAAGAAAAAAAACCTCCCCTGCTGAGAATCAAACCACTGTCCCCCGATTGACAGTGACGAATAAATAAAAGCTGGATTTATTCCCATTGTTCTTGGATTTAAAAAAAAAAATTGATTCCTAACAAAGAGACCAAAAAAAAAGTGCCCTGCTGACAATCAAACCACGGCCCCCCCGACTGACAGGCAGAGACGCTAACCACTATGCTACTGAGAACCCTGAGTAATTGTGAGGGAATTCTTACTAAATAAGCATGACTAAACCAAGAAACCCATATCTACGGATAAGATCTGAATCTTCGTATGTATCCATTCAATCAATAAAATTCCATTAATTTTTATGCAGAAAAGCCTCTCCAATTTCATCATTTTCAACACGTGCGCAATACGAACGTTGATCGGGATGAATGGAACAAGGAAGCAAGATGGAGAAAGGTTCGAATCAGGGGAGATCACTCGCAAATACAGAATTTATGTTGGCGGATAAAAAAATCCTAGGGGAAATTTTATCCAACAGTATCGGCAGATAAACACTTCAATGATATTTTGCTGTTTATCACAGATGCAGCATAGGATACAGAATCAGAATTGATGTGAGATCACATAGTGGTGGTAGTAGCCTTTCATGTGGCCTCCATAATAGGTTATAGACGAACAAATAAAGGGTGACAACAAATGCCTATATGAATGAATGAATTTATAAATGAATGTCTTCAAGGGTGAGTGACTGAAAGAAAAAAAAAGATCGAAAGAATGAGATGAAAGATGATAAGAAGAAAGTAAGAAATAATTTGGGGAGGGGGGGATGCATGAACAAGGGATGTAGGAGTACTAGGAGAGGATTAAGAATGGGAAAAAGAGGGAAAAATGGAAAGAAGAACAAATAGTTAGTGAAAGAAAGAAAGAAATGTATGCCAAAATCTGCACACCGGTGTTGCTTGATACAATATTTGGGCATTATGGAATATAAGTGTAATACTATAGTCCTGTACATTCTTATCCCAAGCCACACCATGCAACCCAGCTAGTATTTTCATATCTTGACAAATTTCCTACACTCACAAGGGAGAATTACATTTTTCATTGCCTTTTATATTACTCTTTTTGTAAATGAGTGAACGAAATGTGTTGAGGTTTCTGTCATCTTATGGTACCAAACCCAAACCTGTCACCCATCCAAAACATGTTGACCGTAACAACTTACAATGTTATGTAGAATCTCAATAAATGGTCTTCAAAGACAGTTGTCAGATGAAGTGTAGTGGTTCATCAGAACTTCTTTTAATCAATCTGTTTCTTTTTTACATTTTCAGAAAACTTCCTGCTAGATGACAAACACTGTGATTCCGTCCTCCCCCTCATGGACACACCTAACCTAAAGTCATATCCTTGAAATATTCTTGCTGTGTTAGTCAAGTTTGTGTGTCTCAAATGGACCCATGGGTGAAAGTTAGCCATCTCAAAATTTCCTGCAACATTTTTTCTGCCACATAAAATCCTGTGGATCAATGCCACAAACACAAAAGTGTAAAATACATTGTAACAAGTTCGCTTTCCCGGACGATTTCCTGCATGAGGACCGATGGCCCCAATTTTTTCGGCACCGCACGGCGAACTTTCACCCATGAATGGAACACCTCCCCAACTCCCAAAAAACTGCTGATATCATTTTATCAAACAAGCTACAGTACAAGTGCACACAGACCTTTTAAATTCTAGGATCATAAAAAAATTATTCCACTAGGACAAGGGATTGTAGGCCTATTTCTATGAATTCTATGATTCTACAGTTGGCACTGCCAAAATTGATAATCCAAGTATAGTATTTTAGTAAATATGATTGACACTGATTAGGTTGAAGAAAATGAAACCACTTTTGGGTCCATGACATTGACAATGAAACGGGCATTTATTTCACATCTTAAAGAACTGTGACTGGTGCGTTCCTTATATTATTATTTGTGTCACACTTGTCTCTCTTGACTTCATAAAATATTGTGAAACTAGATAAAATTCTTTTTTGTAAAATACTAATAGCAGCCTATTACTAGACTCTTGGATCTAGTATTAATCAGTGGCTAATCATCTACCTTTTTCCCCAGGCTGCCTATTGTTTCTTTCAATTTTCTGACACCACCAGATCTTAATTCTTATAATTGCTTGGTGGCCCCTTTCAACGTCCACCTCACCAAAAGGTGTCGTCATTAGACTTGTTGTAACTGTAGTCATAGACCTAGAGCCAAACTGGACTCCACTGAGTACTAATACTGTAGGCCTGCGTCTAGACGATCGCATTGTAATATGACTAGAATCTAGATCTAGATATCTATAGTAAAGGATTTCAATCATCATCAACATTTACAGAAATTTGATTTTCAACAATTGTTTACTGGAGAGCGGACCAAAAACAACTGAAATTTAAGGACAGAAGAGAAACACGGGTACATACCCACAGGAAAGAAAATCTTCCTACAATAAAGTTGATGCTAACACCGGAAATGTACGTGTATAGCCAAACGGAACTTACAGGCCAAAGAAGAACTTCCACGTCGAAAGAGTGAGAGGATTCGATCTTCTAAATTGCTATCAAATTTCCTCGTATCGATAGAAAAATATCAGGAAGAAAACAATATTATTACAAGCCTAGAAACTTCACGTGTCTCCAAAGGACTGATTTTTTTATCATTCTTTTATACAAAACATATCTCTCGTAAGAAGATCATTACTACTGCATGTTACTGCATTCCTTAAAAATCTGCCCGTGTTTGATTCAGCTACAATGTAAACTGTATTAATATAACCCCAACCATTACTGAAACAATGTTCCGCCACGCAACTTCTCTTCATTCTCCTTCCACTTTTTATATGTACCCTTAAACTTCAGCTCTCCTGGGAAGTAATTTGCAATTCAGTTCTTTGAAATCAAATGTACTGCTGATAGTGGAAAAAATTCTACTCTAAACTCCAATGAATCGCCCAACTCATTTATTATTATCAACTATTTTCCATCACCACGATTTTTCTCTTTCGATTCTGTTTACACTGAAATGATTATTGGATTTGCTTAGAATTATGGAAATGCCTGAGAGTTACTGTATGATAAATAATTAAATTTTTTGCTGTCAAAGTTGCAGTCTTGAGTCTGCAGTGGTGGTTAAAAATTGTCAATATTTTTTGTATATTCAACTATAAATAAAATGTGTTATTTTTTCAACTAAAATATCGGATTGGAAGTAATTAACTATAACAGACTCCAACCTAAGACCGTTTGAAATTTGTTGGGTTGTTAGGCAAGTGCTTACCGACAACCAACAAACTATCCCTGACCATATTTTGTGGTTTCTTAACCACTACAACATTGGTACAACACATCTTTTCCCTATGTGAGCGGTCATTATGCTATGGTTATGACATTAACGAACATTTAGTTAGACGAATCGGCAGTCAGCACAGTGGGAAGGACACGGGCATCATGCCTAACGTTCTCTTCGTTTGCTTCGGTAAGCAATCATCGACAGGGGCGGGGTGGATGGAGTCGCTCCACTGGTCATTCAAATCTCATTTAGATCTACATATGCTTTTACAAATGAAATTATTTCACTAATACTGAAAATACAGCAGAAAAGTGAGTGAACTTGTGAAATTATGAAAAAGCACAAACTTTACTCTACCTCTAGCTAGTTTACAAATTCAAAGTTGATGCAGCCTAGATCTAGTAGATCTAAAAGTAGCCTATGTCTAGTAGATCTAAATTCTATAGTAGATCTGTATTGGATTTACCTAGGAAGGAGTTCTGTACTCGAGCGCCAAAGACCAGAAACTAACTAAAACTACTAAAAGAGATGATACATAGCTACACACCGGGGGCTTTCCCTGATATGTCAATCTGACTACTGCCCAGACGAACATCGGCCTACGGCCTCGATGATACAAACTGACTAGACCCTCACGTCGTTACTTATCAATCTGACAATCTGACAAAGTGGCGCTCGAGTAAGGTACTCCTCCCTTTACCTATCCATTAGACCTAGAATCCAGATCTACTCTACGGTGTATCACAAGGTTTATAAAAATAGACTAGACCTATTTTGGAAAGACTTGCTCTTGGATCTGAAATAATTTTTGTGGTTACATGCAGTACTGCTAATAGTGCTATAATTCATATGGGCAAGAGGTCAACAAAGAGTGCCTCGTCTCAGAGTCTGACACAGACGAGCACGGATTTAATTCACATTCTTTGGGTAACTTCATCTGGTGTGAGTTTGCTTAATTTCAAGGTATACGTGAAGCATTAAATATGTATTATTCTTGCATTTATAAGGAAAATAATACAGTTGGCAACATGTAACATGGATTACCACCTTTAATCCCCTCCCCCACCTTCCTTGTTCAGTTGAGATAGAGAAACAAAAGTGATGGTCGCATGGCAACAGTGATGTGAGACTGATTAATGCGTCGCATGCACACAGCGACATATATAATATAATAATATGCAAACTTAGATCTGGTGTGCCCGAGCCTTTTTTTTGTTTTGTTTTGTTTTGGAAGTCCTTTGATAAGGACAGTTTCCAGCTCAAGCTGAAAAGAGAAAATATGACAGAACAGTGAATGCAACTTACGATATTTCTCTGTTTAGCCTTACCCCAGCGCTTACATTCCTTTTTTGTATTACCGTAAGAGCTCAGGACAAAAAAAGATTTAGAGCACTGCCCTGCCTGAATCAGTCGCTGCAGGTATTTTAATTTTTTTTTTTTTAAATTGATTTGGGGGAGGGGAGGTTGCATGAGGTACACCAACATTCCATCATTATGCCATGCCTAACCAAAGGGCATGGCAGAGCCACTGGTGTCATGTTGGTTTGGTTTTTTTTTTTCCCGATTTCTAGACCATTTGGATCACTCACAGCAAGAGGAATCCATGTCTTAGTTCAAGGTTCATGTGAAATAACTACAAAGAATATTGAGAAATAAATTTGGGACTGACATCTATGTTCTTGGGATCCATGATTTTGACTTACCGTGCGAACGAGTGTTAGAGTTTGCTTGCTCGACTTGTGTAGTTTCAGCAATTACTGTGTGGAACTACATGAAAGGTGCTTATTGAATACTTATGTCACCCTGCATGGTTGTTATAAATATGTTTTTTCCCTCACGTGGATGAGAGTTCTATCAAAGCTTTTTTTTGTCTTGGTTAATATTTTCTTTTTGAAGATTGTAGAATGTTGCTGATGTCTCTTTTACCAGGCAACATTTGTCGGTCAACCATGGCTGAGGCCTTATTTCGAGACTTCTTGCGGCAGAGAGGACAAACAAATCAGGTGTGCTTATTGATCTTTCTTCCTGTCTTTGATGTAACTAACAATCTAGAATGCCACATTGACATTCATGAAAAAAAAGACACTTTACTTAAGAATAAGATGGTACAGATTGCCAAACCTTTTCAAACTAATCTAAAATCATTAATTGTTCCTGCCATCAAGAGCATTCAGTACTAATTACTACTACTAGGTATTTCGTCATAGACTTTGGGAGGAGTTCCATTTGAGACACATAGCTAGGATGCAACTTGGGGGGGGGGGGGGGGGGTGTCACATGGGGGCTCTAGCACCACAACTAAAATATAAATAATAGTATAAGAATGCCAGGCATTGATATGATGCTACAGCATCTTAACACCTCCCTCACCCCTCTTTAATCTTTAAGTTATTATGTGTAGCTACTAGCAGTGAGCTTACCTCACCTCGCCCCCTTTGTTTACAAGCGGGTTGTTGACCGTGATCTTGACTTGTAGTCCTTTCCACACCCTTCTGGAAGGAGTTGCTTATGTTGGTTTGACCTTGTAAATGTTACATTATAAAATTTGGGGTTTAGATAGCTGATCTAGCCATTCTTCAAAACCACTGGACCACTGCTGGGAGGTTTTTTTTGTTCTAGAAACGCTATGTGAATGTGTATGAAAGGAATGCAAGTGAGTCGTGCAATGTAGTACCATCAAGTACATCAAGCGATGGGTGTGTGCGGCTTTGCCTTATTATACCAATTACCATCTTGTACTACTTCAGTTGGCGTCTCCACCGTTTGATGGATCTCATGTTTTTTATTGACAAGCAGTAGGTAGTCCAAACTGATTTTTACTTTTTATCATATCTCACCAGTTATGTCTAATTCCAAGAATTTTGATACCAAATTTATTATTCTCGCTTAAAGGTTATGAAAGTTATTTCATTTTCAAAAGTGAAAAAACACCTCGAATTTGTTACCTTTTGCAAATTGCACGATAGCCCAACTTTGACCGCCATAAAATGATGGTTTATAGAGTCACGGCATTAAAAATTCTCAGTATCCAAGTCAATAAGGTGTACATTACGCTCAGTTTTTTTTCGAGGGGTACAAACATAATACAAGCATCTAAGTTTACTTTTATTAGATGTGCGCTACATTGGCGCGACGTTCTGCGACACTTTGTCATGAGGGGGTCAATTCGGTACGTGCAGCTCAGAGCGAAAACGGCAAGACTGATCTGTTCAGGCTATAAACACACACAGCTTAACACATTAAACAATACAAAAGGAAGTATATTTTGTCAGAGGAAGGATTGAACTTTATTTTGATGTAGGATACATGGCATTTCACATAAATACACAGCAGTAATAGCCTTGTAATGTTGACCTAAAATTGTGCCAAAACGGGATTCAGCCCCTTTAGCGGGGCAGTATGTACTAACTACAAGCAGTCATGCCAGTTACCTTTCGTAGGGAAGTAGTTGACCATCATCGGTGTACTTCCCATCTGTGCGAGCTGGGAATACATCACTGCTACAAATATCATTGTTCACATGCAGAATAGAAGCAGATTTACTACATCATTATCACAGTGGTAATTTTCCATTTTTTGTTCAAAACACCCACATCATTCTACACTTCATACATACCCATAGCATCCTGCGATAAAATTGTGAAATTTACCTACTGTGGTTGTGTTGAGGTTTAAATAATAAAAACAGTGATGTTGAATGCACATGACGAAATTGTTTAAAAGTTCCAAAATGCAATTTGAAAGTTTCTCATTATACACTGGATTTGTAATGGTCATTTTCTTTGATTATATTTATTGTGTATGCTAATAATTGGCGTTTTTTTGTTGTTGTTGTTTTCTTTAAATGAAGTGAACAATGAACTGTTGTTAGCTAAAAACTGAGAGATAATCTGGAAATGTTCATTCCTTTGGCATCATTTTAAATTGTCATGATATCCTCATCAGTGGAAAGTGGACAGCGCAGGGCATGGAGATTGGCACCTTGGCAACCCTCCAGATCCAAGAACACAACAGGTCTTGCAGGAGCATGGAATCCAAGGCTACACACATGCAGCCAGATTGGTCAGAAACTGTTTAGTTGTATTTGAATCTCAGTATAGATAGCAGGCTGATAATAATAATCAAGAGAATACATGTATATTTTGATTTACTCTTTTGACAGTTGTGATAACAGAAATAGTATTTGAATCTCTGTCTAGAAAAGTGAGAAAAATGCTCCTAACAGAGTTTCTTCAGATTAGCTAGAGTTAGGAAATCCTCTAAATGTTGATTTTCGGCTTCGGTAAGTAGAATTGTGATCAAAATATACTTATATGGTAGGAAAATTTCATGGTTTCATGTTGTGTTTCTGTTTGCAGGTTACTCCTGAAGATTTCAACAAGTTTGATTACATTTTAGGCATGGATGAGTATAATCTGAGGTACAGTTTAAAAAAGGCTTATCTTCTCACCTCCAGCTGAGGTGTATAAATTGCTGCAGTGGAACCTGCTTGAACCGAAAGTGGATAATTTAACAAGCAATTTCTCTTCATCCATTTTTATCAAATTCGATGGTCCAGCTATAATCCATCTGTATTCATTACAAGTTTGCGCCTCTTTGCATGTAAAGGAAACCGTGTAATTCCCTTTTAACTGAAAGATTCTCTTTCACTTACTTGAGCTATCGAGGTGCTGTCTCAAAAGCTCAATGCCTTTGATGTGAAGTAAGACAATCCCATCTTGCTGATTTCATGGACTGCTATATAGGGCGACCTGATGGGGTTGTTGGGAGGAGGGGAGACAATATACTGTCTTTGAACGGGCTGATGAGGATGCCAGACAGAAAAGCACCGCTGCCATGAACGTTGTTTTTTTTCCTAACCAGTCACCTTCTGGTCTTCTCACCATTCCGTGGGCCATTAGGAATGTATCATAGGTTGTCACATCAACTACAATACAATACATTCACTAACAGTACTTGTTCAGAGATTCAAATAAATTCTACTTTTTCTAGTTGATGTCTTTTACATACACACTCGCAAAATGGAGTTAACCCCCCAACTGTGAGCTACTCATAAAGCCCGCTGACCAGGTCAGTGACCTTATTCATGGGGAATCTTCCCGGGTCGCACTGACCCTTGCCGATATGTGATGACCACACTACCACTGTCCACATGGTTTGGTTGATTGGTATGAAAACATTCGCTGCTATGCCTTATCATGCTTGATAATGAATTAACCAGTGAAACCTTTGTCTCTAAGTCTCTAACCAATAATCTGACAGCTGTGATTTCCGTGAGAACGAAGCTTGATAGCCAGCCACGCCCGCCTCCCAAGCCCTAACCAAATCCAATGGTTTCATCCAGATTGACACATACTAATGAACCAGTGTGGGCATTTGGGGCAAAGTTCATTTCAGAACATGTTTCTGATTGGTTCTTAGATAGAGACAAAGCTAGCTGATGGTCAACTTGTGAGAAAATAAGATAATATTGCAAACGTTGAGCAACAGTTCGCATATCGTTGTTACACCCTTTGATAGTGTGTGGAGAGCCTTTGAAAGCTTAGTCTTTGTGGTCCAACCAGGGGTTCACTGATTAACATGTTCTTGTCATAATGCCTTTGATTTAGAAGAGATATAGTGAGAAATAAGACAGTAATTACTTCTCAAAGAGGTGAGTGACCTGGAACATGAAAAAACATCTTCCGTGTTTCATGGTCAGCTTGACCCACCTCATGCTTGGGCGCCCATCGCCGTGAACATTTGGGAACTGGAAACTGTATATAGACGCCCGACACAGCATAAGGGTTAAGTTGTTGGATACAGTGCATCAAGGGGAGTAGGAAAGATATCTTATTGCTTCCCTTTAACCCTCTGATGCCCGGTAACCCATATTTGAAACGCTGTCATCATCCAGTGTCCAGCATTGTTTATTTTAAACCGACCTGTCAAAAAAATATATTTTCATTTTTTGGGGTCATAAATATGAATATTTATATATTTGCCTTATACAGTAGACAAAGGTTAAACTGAAATCGACGGGACCACGGGTTTATTTACGGTTTAGACAGAGTTTCGGTTTAGCGATAGGAGGCTTAAAAAACGCCAGTTTCTAGGGAGGCAGCCCAAATCACTATCATAGAGGACAAATAATGTAAGTGCACAGGCTAAACAGACTCAACACGTCCTCGCCTGCTCTGTATTTTTTACTTAGAATGAGGACGGGTGATTTCTCAGGCCTATGCACACTCAGAGCATGGATATGCGGGTGAATGTGGACTAACTTTCAGAACCGAGAGACGTGTGTGGACGGACAGTATAGAACCGCCGTCCCGCCGATCTCGTTGCCGTTACCGAATGCGATGCCGTGAAATGCACTGTCCGCGGCGATAACTAGTGTTGTCTTTCTGATGCCACACATTTTACGTGAAAGGTCAGTGGCGATGCGTCTGCTGCCGTCTGATTTTGGATCCGTGAGTTTATTGGCCTCCCTCCCCCTCCCCATATCCCTGTAGTGCTGCCGCTTCCCTGTAGGCCTAACTACCGAACAGAATGAAGCATGCTCTGCTCTTATTTTTTTAGGAAGTGGGGGGGGGGGGGGGGAGGGTTGTACTGGGGTGATACAGTGACTTGACTCGATGTATGGCAAATCACAGTGGTCTGGCCACTGAATCCAGCAATTTTCTTTTCGGTTTAAGCATAGGGTTGTTTCGGTTTAGCGCTAGTTTTTGAACAAAGATAAAGAAGAAAAAATCGGGGATTCTTATTTTCTTTCGGTTTAGCCATTTTCGGTTTAACCGTTCTCCACTGTAGTT
Source organism: Onchidella celtica (assembly GCA_963931925.1). NCBI lineage: Eukaryota > Metazoa > Mollusca > Gastropoda > Systellommatophora > Onchidiidae > Onchidella > Onchidella celtica. Next base: position 23,994,700 of record OZ007575.1, on the reverse strand, counting down.
GACTTTTTTAAGCCAGTTTTGTATGTTCCAGAAGAATTTAGTTAAACAGTCTATAAGCTGTAACTGGGCATCACAGGGTTAAGAGACTAAAAATGGTGACTTTAAAACTATTACTTTTTGTCCAAAATGCTGTTAATACGAAATACAATTCCTGGTCCCCTGAATTTCGGCATAAGCAGGTTTCACTGTGTGATGCTGTTTTTATGTTGTTGTTGTTGTTTCCTTAATAAGAAATGCAGTTTCATAATACAATGCTTGCTGGTTAGCCCAACAGTGCAGAGGGGAAAATAGAATTGTCAGGTCAAGGCAAGGTAAGTGCAGACCATGGGAAATAACATTCCACCAATTAATTATCTCTCTTTCTTCTCCCCCACCCCCCCCCCCCTTTTTTTTTTTTTGCTAAAAAATGTTTAGTACAGAAAGTCATCTTAAACCAAAGATTAATGAAATGCTGAGAAAGATGGATGAAATGATTGCTAGAGACCAATAACACAGGAAAGAAAAAACTCATCTGAAGCTTGTTGTGTGTCTATACTATTTGCATCTTATTGGGAGTTTTTCCCACAGACACTTGCGCCTCCGCTGGCCTCTCAGTATGTTAGGCTTTGTACATATGCAGTGTGTATTATATTATTATTTCCCCATACCATCGATTTGACTTTAAAATTATGTTGTAATGGTCTGGTAACACCATTGGGTTTTGCTTTGACTGTGCAGCGGGGTTCTGACTGGGCAGTATTGGCTACATCCACCACTGTCCACACATTCTCACCCACCCCTCCCCTTCTTTATTCTGCAATATGTTTTATGTGTGTTGTGCTTTTAACCTCTCTAACATGGTATCAAAGACAGCACAATTTGTCATCTTTGTTAAACTTGTGTGCTGTTGAGCGAACCAGAGTGTTGGCCAGATGAATGGTTGACAAAACTAGGTTTTTGTAATGATGAAAAAAAGAAAAAAACATACTGGACCAAATAATTTGATCAAGTTACCCAGAGGGTCATGCTGTCAGAGGTTGAATGAAGTGGAGAGCGGTATGTTCAGAAGATTGTCCATAACTGCATAGTAAATGTTGATGAACAGTTGAACACAAACCTGGCTCTCTCCGGTCCATGTGCCCACAAGCAAGATTGTTGGATGTGTTTTTTCTTTCATAATCATAGTTTTTTTCTTGGATAAAAATGATCATTTTGTAAAGTTTAAAATGGAAGTGTGAGATTGACATGCCAGAAGCCTAATTAATTATTTTGTGTCCTCAAGTGTCTTATCTGAGCAGATATTGTGGCAAATCTCTGACACTAATTGTTGACAGATTGTTATTTATAATTATGATTATATTCTCTCATTATCATTTTTACTAATACTATCGGCAGGAACCTGCAAGCAATAAAGCCACCCAACACCAAATGTAAACTGAGCATTCTGGGAGAGTATGACCCACAAGGCCAGAAAACTATATTTGATCCTTATTTTGTAAGTAAACTGCCAAGTAGAAATTAGAAACAATTGAAAAATATGTTTCTCAATACAGTGGAATAAACTTAATTTAAAGTAGTTGGGAAATTGAATACAGTTCAACTTACTAAGAGTTCGAATTACCTCTAAGCAGTGAAAATAACCACTGTTGTGCTGTTTGCCCCGTACTGTAATTATATTCTTTGTTGCAGACTACTACCCAAACACACACATGACTATGAGCACCTACCACACACTGTGAACCTTTATCTTTTGATTGAATTTTGCTTTTTAAGAGAGGACTGCAATAGCAATAAAACGGCAACACTGAATGGCTTAGGTTTAGCTATAGCTAGTCATCCCTGTTGTGTATCTCTGTCTTGACTATGTCTATATTGTGTAAGCATAGTACTGGTAATAGACCTCCATAATCAGTATATGGTAAGATGGCATCAGTAATCAGTAAAAAACATTCCGCTAAGTATTTTGGTCAACCTGCAAGACCATATGTCTACTAGCTTACACGTTATCTCACTTGCCAATGGGATGTACATGTATACACCATACTTGCTTCAGTATGTTACTCCCACCCACCCCTTTTTCACCTGGATCGCTACCAAGAGTTACTGAACATGACTTTGTGGCAACTGGGGTCTTCAGCTAGTAGGAAATTTGAAATTCTGTTGGGAGTGAACATATCTGATGACTTGGAATTATCAGAAATAGGGCGATGCAAATATGAATTATTAAAAATTTTAAAAGAGATCAAGAAGGAGTGGAAAAAAAGACTTTGAGAATATTTTGCTTTAAAAGAAATTTGAATTATCAAAGCTCTAATTGAGTGGATTCCACTGTGCTACAGTTAATGTAATGTAAATTGTAAGACTAGTAAGAGACAGATGGTAAACGCATTTTCACGTGTCACCATTACCACTGAGTGTCAGTCTCCTTTCCACTCAGCTTACCAAATTCCATAAATCTGTTTTAGATCATCATTTGTGCTGTATAGCAATAGTATTTCCCAGCCCTAAGAACACAACACAGTGTCATCTGTGTCAAAGGGATTAGTGTTTTGTGCACGCAGCAGATATTCAGGGATAATCCATATTAGCATTACTTCATTCAACTGGAGATAATAGGCATTGTTTTAATATGTGACACTATTCAGTGGTGAAACAGCGAAAGATATAGGCAACAGTAATTACTGTATACATGTATGTCATATTTGTTTGGTTGACAGTGCGATTGTACGGATGCCTACGAGACTGTGTATCAACAGTGCTACAGAAGTTGCCAAGCTTTTCTGGAAGAGACATCCAAGAAGCCCAAGTGATTTTAGACCAAATCACCATATAGGTTATTGTTCCTGTGGCACGGAACAACTTCCAGCGGTGTAGAGATAGTGTGATCATTGGTACAGGAAACATTGTTTCAGCATGATGTCAGAGTCAAGGATTTTGAATTTGGAAGCATCATTATATATTAGATTACACTTCCCTTAGAAATTTATGAGTTTTACAATCCAAACCTTTATTGTGGAAGGGGCCCCTAGAAGTACGTAGATAATTTATACCAAAATATGAGGTACCCTGTACATGGAAACACATCTTGTTTGTGAGCATATTGGTATTTAAACATATTTTGATGCCGTAAAACTACTTCACTTTCTTATGTTTTGAAGATATTCAGCAAATAGAGGAAAGAATTTGATAAAAAATTTGCACGCTGTGAATGTGTTTTATTGAAAATACGGTATTTAAAACAGATAGCCTCTGTTTAGGGTACGATTAATCAATCAAGATAGCAAACAAAACATTTGAGATATGTGGCAGCATTATTAAAAACTCATTTTGTAAACATTTCATCCACCCCTGTTTGAATAATACTGTATAAAAATCCTCTACTTACAGATATTTGGAATATAGTTTCCATGTTTTCCATGGTACAAGAACTAGACACAGGTCCTCTTATGTTTAGTCTATATATGTATGTGATATAGAATGCATGCAATGTATAATAGCCAACACAGAAATCCTACCAGGAATTGTCAGTTGGGAAAAATATAGAATGATACAGGTGCACAGCCTTTTATCTGAAATCTTTGGAACAAGATGTGTTTCAGAATTTGAAATTTTGGGGACTTAATTGTTGAACATGTTTTTTGGAGATTACTTGTTTCTGTATAGTTTCAGGTTGCTGTACTTGACCATTTGAAGCCTTTACATTTGCTATGATACACTCCAGTATCTGTACAGGTAATGCCCTAACAAAAGATTTTTGAGCAGTGAATATGAATATGATAGCATAATTTCAAACATGGAAACATGAGCAAAATATTTTAGAAAGAAATCTTTTGAACATTTTCGGTGAGGTAAATAAATATACTTAAATATTATTAATGTGTGGTATTCTGTGCATTACTTTTTATATGAATTCTTGTGATGAGACATAGAATATTGTGTAGCTTGAAAATGTTGGGTTAGATTTAGCACCACCTGTGACAGGTTTTAATGCTGAGATGCAACAAATGCCACCAGTCCATATCCGACAGGCATCCATCAAAGGCATCAGTTGGGATCTGGTGCTATCTGACACATAGGCGGTAGGGAAGGGTGCAAACATCCCACAATTGTCACAATGGCCAAGCGTCAGTCAGGTTTCGCAGAAGTTGTTGAAGAAACAGGTGGCACTCCACCACTACAAAATGGTTAGTTCGGGGGAATTTTTTGGGTTTTGAAATTTCAGATGAAGTTTGTGTACCTGTTCGTCACTAAGCCGACCATTGTTGCTTCCTTGTCCTGTCTCACTAGTTATACATGTGCACAGAACACACAATTTGACACATTGTCTCTTTTCAGTAATATCATTTTATAGTTTTTTATTGCAACGAGAAATATTGTTGAGAAAATTGAGTTTTACAAGGCAGAGAATGAATGGTTTTATTTGAAATTCATTTCACAAGTTTTATCATTTTGCAGAAATGAGTCCTAATTTTAGTAAATTGAAATAGTCGTGTCTTCAAAAAAAATAGTCTCGTAATAAAACTATTTATCATAAAACAAAAAAATGTCATAACACTTGGGAACAAAAGAGGCAATGTTATAGTAATATATAATGAAACTGGCTAACTTGAAAAACAAAAACTGGTGACGAATATTTAACTAATTTTCATTGTCATGGAGGGAAGTTGTTTAGAGATTCTCTCAGGTTTGTTGTTATTTGCTGAAACCCGGCTGGTACTGAGAGAATTGGCAAACCATGTTAGTCTTACATTTGCATGCATATATATTTAACCAAGCATCCTGTGATCCGTTTGCTTTTGTTTACAGGAAGATTTTGAGCCTGAAAGATGGAGTGCTGGCTAAACTCTAGATCTATTATTATTTTAATTATTATTCTGAGGACTTGGTAAAAATTTGATGCATGGTCCAGTCTTTGTGCAGCAGTTTTTATAAACTTATTATTCTGGTATTGATGAAATTACTGAGTTACATTTTTAACATTGTAAACCTGCTGAACTCTTTGTTCCACATATGAAATGGAATAGAAGAGAACAGAGTAGAATATAACAGATTAGCTGTCTCATAGCATAGTGAATTAATTATTGTGTTTGAGAAAAATTTTGTCCGGGAAGAATTGAACACTAAATTGCAGTATTACAAGATGCTGGTCACAGGGCATTGTTTGTATGCTGATGTGTAGTCTTATTTAGCAATACATGTAATTATTTGTTGGATTTTTGTGAAAGGCATCTTTTTAAAAGAATTAGATAAGTCAATTGTTTTATTACACCTTTGCAGAGTGCAGCCAACTGCAGATTGAACTCTTGCCTTATTAACCATGCAGTTGTAATTGTCCTAGGAAACTTCTTTAGATATTTAGAAGGGAGCATAGAGTCAGTTGTTTACTGGACACATGTATCAAGGTACCATGCATTATGTTTGCTACAGCTGTTGAAAGCAAGATCTAAATTGGGAGAAGTCCTCAGGTTTTGTTGACAGGCTGGATGATGAATAAGGAACAGTGTCCAGTGTCATCACCGTCATACAAAAGAAATACTGTCGCAATTTTTGCAATTTCATTTTTTTTTTTCTAAATTTGAGAACATGATTTTGATTATAACAATTCCATGCCCCGTTGTCTTGCAGATTTCGGTTCACAAACGTGTCAACATTTCAACATGCAGATCTGCTAATATTATTTATGAGTCAGTTTTGAAGTGGGTAGAAAACAAAAAAATCAGAAGCTGAATGCAGTGTATATTTTTTTCGTGCATCTATAACTGTCTGAAGACCAAAGCATTACCATCATCTGGAAAATTAACTAAGAAAAAAACAACAACACAAAATTGATAAAGAAACAACAATGTGCATATCATGAGCATTTTTACTTTTTGCAACTTCAGCAAAATGTTTTACATTCATTATACTTTTTATATACAAATGAGGAATTTGTTATGATGCAAAATGTTACTGAACCCATTTTTCTCTGAAATAAAAGCCTAAAACTGCTGCACCTTGTCTCAGTTTCTGTTGAGCAGATGATGTTTTGTGACATGTCAGGTGTGAATGAATAGATTTCATTAAGTGACTGTACAAGTGACTGACTGTCCAACCGTGTCAAAATAAGGGTCTCACAGTCACAGTTGCCTTTTATTGGTATCCAGAGGCACAGCTATCCTTGGAGATGATCCAGTCAAGTTGTTACATTCTATATTTGCAGTATCGTACTTAATTAGAGATTTCATTCTTTTGTAATTCTGTGTTGATCTTTGTGAGGCCTGAAAAGTTATGCAGTAGATTGAACTAATGTTGCACTTAGGTGTCTACAAATGAGGTAAACTTTTTGTGCAGTTTAAATAGCTAATAACTCCAGTTACCAGTACTTAAAAATATCTTTTTTTTTTAAAAAACACACTTGTAAAATGGCTAAATTCTAGATCTATTATTATTTTAATTATTATTCTCAGGACTTAGTAAAAATCTGATGCATGGTCCAGACTTTGTGCGCAGTAGTTTTTATAAACTTATCATTCTGGTATTGATGAAATTACTGAGTTACATTTTTAACATATGTAAACCTGCCGAACTCTTTCTTCCGTGTGTGAAATGGAATAGAACAGAACAGAGTAGAATATAACACTTTAGCTGTCTTATAGCATAGTGAAAACATATGACATGTAAATGTATTACATGTATATATCCAGGCTTTAGTGCTTCTAATCTTATTAAAATTGTTGTTTTTCAGCAGATCATCTTTTAAAATCATCTTCAAAACTTAAAGTATGTACATGTAATCAGTATCACACCGAATCACAACTGTGGCTCTGTTTAAGGAAATTCAAAATCATTAAGTTTTTTTTTATTATTCAAGGTGAAGCAATTCTTTTCATTGTTTTACACTGTTGATTGTTTATACACTCTATGTAACTGAACTTATTGATATTTTAAGCTGAACAATAACTTCTTATACACCCTGCATGCACCACACGTGAACAAGTTAGTTTCAAGTATGTATGATGATCTAAATCAAAAATGTATCTTTGTTTCATTCAGTAACCATAAGATAGGAGAATTTTACGTACATGTATATATATGGTAAAATGAACAAAATTAGGGGGAGGGGAAAAAATCCTAGATTTTGTCTTTACTTTCACTGCCTCAGCAAAATGGTTATTTGTATGTAAGTGGACTCAGCCTCAGTGTCTGCAAAAGCCCGCAAATATAAAAGTCAATTGTCAAGAATTTGTAAATACACTGACAGTAAGCTTGTGTTAACTTAATGACAACAAAAAGTTTGAAATATTCAGAATGGTGATTGAACAGTAAATTTTCATGTAGACACTTCCACTACTTTCGGCCAATGGGGATCCTGTATGGTATATATTATATATTCAGCTTTGGATACAAAGGCATTTTACGTTTTGGTGCGAAGACAAATTACAACTAAGTTACAGATCTTTGGGCGTTTATACAATAGTTGGTATAATTTAAGGCAGACAAAAGTAGAAATATTCATCACATCATGTTCTGTTTACTCAGACTTCAGCAGGTGATACATTAGCATTTGGCACAGCCCCTTGGCTTGAGCATGGTGAGAGTTTGCTGTCTGTAGCTAGCAAATCCAAATTTCTGATATTTGTAATTGACGGCAGACTCTATTTTCACAGGTTTTGGCACATTCTTCTTTTTGGTGCAGGTTCCAGCAATAATTTTTAGTCATGAAGGGTTTGGCAGTATTTACTATACACATTTTGATCACTCAGCCCGTAACGTAACTCAGTGCTAGGTCTTTTTTTTTTTTTTTAATTTTTGTTTTGTGTTGATTCATGTCTGCAGATTTATTATGATCAGGTTTCCAGTCTTTAAAGCAAACTACTGCTCTTTAACTTTCACTCATGCTCTAGAGCTATTACTTCTACAATCATTGACATCTATACATATGATGATGGTATAAATGTGATTAATTCTGTGGACAGAGATATCTACACCCATGAAAGGCACAGCTGTATTAATGAGACAAATTTACACAAGGAAGACAAGAACATGAATGTAAAATATGTTATCGTAATTTACATAGAAATGTTTACCCTGAATTGTCTGATACTAGCGATAAAGTTTCAAAATTGTTATTTCCTTTAGGTTGCAGGAACAGAATAAGTTTTCTGAGATTGGATTCAAACATGTGAAAATGTAATACATTTCACAAAGTAGGTTAACCTGAATCTTGCATTAGCACAGTAGTGACCTGTCTTAAATATATTATATCTATACTTAAAAATATCCAACCAGTGCAGATAACTTAGACTGTTTAGTCTCTCCACCAACCAACTAATTCAATCTGTGCTGAGGTAAGATTTTACAGCATGTCAGCACTTAGGGGCTATTTTGCACCCAGTATAGTTTTATCAACAAAGCCTGAGCTGGTCAGCATGCACAAATATAAATATGAACAAATGAGCACATGCATTATTTACTATATTGGATTTTGCATTGTATATACATCATGGCACATTAAAATTTCCACAACAAATGGATGGCAACCATTTCAATACATTACTGACAAATAAGCCAACAGATAAAAACACGATGTGTGAATTGAGATTATCTTCTAGATGGCTGAGTATAGCACCGCTCACAGTGCAAAAGGAGACGATATGCCTGGCAAGAGTTCCATTTGGCATAATTTAATTATAATATAAAGCCAGTTTGCATAATACTGCCTACACATGGGGTGAGGTGATTTATAAAGTATACTCCTACAATGTACATGTATACTACTAATAATAATATGAATGTGTAGATAATGGTGATGTGCTTGAGCAATCCTTCCAATATCTGTTTCTACATTAGAGTTCCTGATATTCTGTCTTTGGCTTTTTCACAGAGATTTATGTATCATATTATATATACATTTAAAAACATTGTGGACACAACAAATATCTGAACTTTCCATCAAATACTGCTTTCCATTACAAAGTATGACCTCATAAGAAAAAAAAAAAAGCACAAGTTGAACTCTCTTAAAATCTTAAGCCCAGAATACGTCATTCAGTCATTCACTAGGCTCCATGGGCGATTTTACTGACCAGCAAAGCCTCTCAAGAAAAAAGCTTGTTTTTTATATTTTGCATTTCCACACTCACAATTCAGTGCCAACATAATTAATTATAATGTCTAATGAAACACTGCTGTTATGATGCACAGGCAACGGGGAATGTATTAAAAGAAGGAAATATAATACATACATGTAAATGTTTACATACATAAATTTTAACTAAAATGTCACTTAATTATATATGATGTCAATTCTTGTTATACATGATATAAATACATGTAAATTGTAATCTTTTCGTTCTCAATCCTGGTCAAGACAGATGAGTCTCTGTTGTGAACGGAATGTTGAAATCGATGACAACCCAATGGCTCACATGACTGTGGCTGACCTACTGTTTGGCAACATGGGTACCCAGGCTTTCTGTCTGCGTCTCAGCTCTGCCTTCAGAGCCTGGTACTCAGCTGCTGTGTATTGCTTGCGTTTCTTCTGTAACATATATACATGAAAACAAAACTGAAACACTTGGAAGAGCAAGACTACAATGTACAAGAAATCTATGGAGTAACGGAACCTCTGTCAAACAAATGTTTCCACCCCTGATTTCCTTGCACTCTACAGGGGGCTGGACATATCCAGGTCATGGGTATAGGTACACATTCTCCTGGGCACAGTCTTTTGGGCGATATCTGCAGCCCAAACCTTGGGTTTGTGTTAACCACGTTTATGGTGGCCACTTAATCAACACTTGACATTTCAATTTGTCAGAGGCTTAGTGCACATAGGATCAGCATGAGGAGACAGATCATAAAAATTCCTTTTTTCTATGAGAGTTCAGTAACATATAGTATTTTACAGTTTTTTTTATGGCATAAGAGTACAGATTGCTCACTTTGAAGAAAATAGATCACCGTGTTCTTCCCACAGTTGAACCAGCCCCTATGACTTCACCGACTCTACTCCATGTACAAAGATAGTGGAACGGAAGACAGTCCGGATGGCCATATAATATGTATTATATTTACACATAACAGACTTTTATCACTTGATAATCAGATCCCTGGCCCTATCATGAAACCACACCATTTTGCAGCGGAAGAAAAACTCTTTCACTTGAAATGAGTTCTTTAACTTCAAATTTAACACATGTCTATGCATTGAAATCTTGTCTCCCTCTTTATCAATAGAAAAAAATAATCTTCCTGTACGCTGTAATTCCTTCAGAGTTCATAGAATGTTTGGTAAAAAAGTATTAGATAAGACAAGGTTAGGTAAGAATTACTTTATTATCTTGAGCATTGGATTTATAGATTCTTTTTCACACAAAATAAATATTATATTTATTAGTATTATTACATGAACATGTCTTGGCTCAATAACAGGCATCAGATGAAGCAACACCACATTGAATCTTAATACAAGGCATAAATTTTGATAAATCTAGGTACAATACATAATTGTGGTGTATTGCTGGTATTAAGGTAAAAATTATCTTTCTTTCTCTATTGACTTGTCATCTGCAATGACACTGTTAGGCAAATTCTGTGGAGTTTTATGACAGGACCAGTGATTTTGTATGTATTAATGGAAATATTGTGTTACTGACCACTAAATTTTGCATTATGTATTATAATATTTTCGGTTAAAAAAAAACAAAAAACGAGGAAGGATTACTGAATCCCGTTTCCTCAACAAAAACACACTAAAGCCTTTTAATAGGATAAGAGTGAGAGAAGATATTATATATAACATATAGTATATATATGTTATTTATGTGCGGTATACAAACACCTATAATGTAAGCTTCCACAATACAAGACATGTTCAGTTGGTTGAATGCTTTGATTTTCTGTGGCAGATCCCAGACAAGTAACTTAATCTGACCACTTGCCCTCGTATGTCTAACTAATGGTTCATTAAGGATTATATCAAATAGAAGCAAAACAGATTATGGAGCAGATGTACTAAGTAAGCCTGAGTCTATTTGTATGCGTTGTTTTTTTTTTTTAGTTTCTTTTAGGAATTATTTGTGTGCAAAAACCCCTCTTCAACAAGTCTGTCATTCTACTTTACCTGTGTGTGACTGCCCAGACGTGCTGGTTCACTTCTGGTACTTTTAGGTCGCTGAGAATCCATTGATCCTTTGGGTCGTTCTGAAAGCAAAACAAAAACGAACCGTTCAGTCTCTCAAGTTCGTGGTGATCACCGTTTGCGTTTGTAGGTTAGCTCGCGATTACCTCCAAGAAAAGTTGTCTGCATGCGAATAACTGTTGCTAGCAGTCTAAAATCGAAATTTCAGTTCAGTTTTTAGGAGCCTGTACCGTGTATGCGTTATTTTGGACAGGTTTGACGGGAGATCAGCTATGCAATTTCTTGTCGTCTACTCTACACTAAACCCAGGATTGGATGAGAATTTACTGGGCCTTCATACTGATGAAGTCTTTATTATTTTACATGTGACCTGGTTTTAGATTAATACAAGGGGGAAAAACAACATAAACCTGGTTACAAAGAAGGCCTAACCCTTCATGGGTGATTCGGTGACAATACTATTATATGGCCTTTAGCGTCTTTACAGACGGTCTTAGCAGCTAGAATATTCACTTTCACTTTGACTGACAGCTTCTCTCGTGGCTTATTCTACCAATGTTTGACCCGAGAGTGCGATGGCAGTGATTGCAGGTCAGTCTTTTGGGTTCACTTTGGCGAGTGTTTTCATTCCGCCTCTGTCGTTTTGTCAGGTATGTTTCTTTTGCCTTGAAGTCTATTGCGAGCGTGCCACTGCGCAATTTTTGTCTCCATCTGCTTCGATCATTTGCAAGGTTCTCCCATTCATTGGGGTCGATGTTGAATGCTTTCATCGTGACCTTGCAAGTGTCTTTGAATCGCAGATGTGGCCTACCTCTGGGTCGGTTGCCAGTAGCAAGTTCCCCGTAGAGAATTTGTCTGGGGATGCGATCATTTTCCATACGGTGGAGATGTCCAAGCCACCGCAGTCTTTTTTTGCCTAGGAGAGCCTGAGTTGATGGAATGTTGGCTCGGCTCAGAACTTCGATATTTGAGATCCTGTCTTCCCACGTGATCTTGAGAATTTTGCGTAGGCAGCGCAGGTGGAAGGAGTTGAGGGATCTTTCATGTTTGGAGTAGGTGGTCCATGTCTCTGAGCCATACAGCAGGGTGCTTAGGACGCAAGTTTGGTACACGAGTACCTTTGTTTTGATGGTCAGCTTGCTATTGTTCCACACCCTTTTTGAGAGTTTGCCAAAAGCTGTGGCCGCCTTTCCTATTCTGGCATTTATTTCAGTTGTTATGTCTGTGCTACCACTGATGGTTGAGCCTAGGTAGCAGAATTTTCCCACTTGCTCCAGAGGAGAGCCATTCAGCATGATTGGGTTGGGGTTTCTCAAGCCTTGTGTCAAAACTACAGTTTTTGAGACACTGATCCTTAGCATGAATTTGTCACAGGCTTTGGCAAGGCTATTGATGAGAGCCTGGAGCGTGGTTTCATCGTGGGCCACGATTGCAGCATCATCTGCGAAGAGGAGCTCTTGTAACATAATATGCTCTGTACGAGATTTTGCTTTTAGTCTGGCAACATTAAAAATGGAGCCGTCCACTCTGGTGTTAATAAGTACTCCACCTGAACATTGACCAAAGGCATTCTTGAGTAGGGCTGCAAAATATATACCAAATAAGGTAGGAGCAAGAACACATCCCTGCTTCACACCGCTGTTTACAGCAAATGAATTGGATGTGCAGCCTTCAAAGTTGTCACATGCCCTCATGTCAGTGTGGAAGGATGCAATAAGTTTTAGCAATGTTGGTGGACAGCCTATGGATTTAAGGACTGCATACAGGCCAGATCGGCTTACGGTGTCGAAAGCCTTTGTTAGGTCCACAAAGCATGTTATAAGCGGCCTGTTTTGTTCTTTACATTTTTCTTGGATTTGCCGAAGTGCAAATATCATGTCAATAGTTGATCGTTTGCTTCGAAAGCCACATTGTGTTTCTGGTAAGACTTTTTCCGCCAGTTGTTGAAGGCGGCAGAGGATGACGCGAGCAAAAGCCTTTCCAGTAATGCTGAGGAGGGATATGCCTCGATAGTTGTTGCAGTCGCCTTTGTCTCCTTTGTTCTTGTAAAGTGTGACAATTTTGGCGTCTCTCATATCATGTGGTATCACGCCTTCTTTCCAACACTGCAGTAACAGATTATACAGGTGTGGTAATAGTGGGCCTTTTAGGTCTTTTAATACCTCTGCAGGAATGTTGTCACTTCCTGTGGCTTTTCCAGCAGACAGGTGGTCGATTGCATTGGAAAGCTCGACTAAGGAAGGTTCAGCGTCAAGTTCGGCCATTATTGGCAGTTTTTGGAGGTGTTCCTCAAAATCTGGTGGAATATTTTTCTCAGTTGAATACAACAGAGAGTAATGCTCTACCCACCTATTCAGTTGTTCATTTTTATCTGTGATGGGTTCACCATTTACAGACTTAAGTGGGGTGCTTTTGGTGATGATTGGCCCAAGAGCTACTTTCATCTGACTAAAGGCGGTTTTCATATCTCCCTTTTCATTTGCCTCTTGTATGCTGTTACACAAGTCTGTCCAGTATTTGTTGGCGCAACGTCTTACTTCCAGCTGAAGTTTAGCTTTTGCATTTTTCAAACAAGTTTTTGTACTCTGATTGCAATTTTTGTTATACTCATTGAAAGCAGATTTCTTTTGCTCAATGAGAGGTAGGAGAATTTCGCTGTTCTGGGCTACCTAGTCGTTGTTTGAAACTTTATGCTGTCCAAAAGACTTGATGGCACAGTCATGAATTTTTGAACTGAGAGTGTTCCATGTTTCATCTACCGAGTCACATTGGGTGACATTATCCATGCTTTCAGCAAATAACTTTTCAAATGACTTTCTATTTGATTCATCTCTGATTGCTGTTACATTGATCTTAGGGATTGAAGGGGCTTTTGATCTGTATATATTTTCTTGGCCGAAATTTTGATTTTGCTGACTACCAGTGCATGGTCGGTGTCACAGTCAGCACTGTGGAGGGAACGAGTTATTTTTATACAGCCCAAACTCTTCCTCCTTGAGAGAATAAGATCTAATTGATGCCAATGGCCAGACCTGGGATGGCGCCATGATGTTCTTTGGCATCTCTTAAGGTCAAAGTACGTGTTTGTAACACATAATGAGTTTACGGAGCATAGCTCCAGAAGGCGCTGCCCGTTTTCGTTGATGTTGCCAATGCCGAAGTGCCCAATGCACTTTGGCCATGCGGAGTGATCTGCTCCCACTCGAGCGTTAAAGTCACCCAGAATTAGCAGGACTTCGGTGAGAGGGATGTTGTGGAGAGTCCTCTGCAATGCCTCGTAGAAAATGTCTTTGGTTTCGTCAGAGGAGGTAAGTGTTGGGGCATAGACACAGATAATGTTGGTAAAACCAGACCGGGTGTTCAGTCTGAGTGTCATGATGCGTTCTGACACCCCAATTGGAGTTGCGATCGAATTGATAAGGGAGTTTTTTACGGCGAAGCCCACGCCGTGGATTCTCGGCTGTTCGCTGCTAAGGCCCTGCCAGAAGAAGGTGTAGTTTTCTTCTTTGACTGACCCGGAGTCGGGAAGTCAGTTTCTTGAAGGGCAGCGATGTCGATGTTTAGTAGCTGAAGTTCTCGATCAATAATTTGGGATTTCCTGATGGAGTCAATATCAGTGAGATCTTGCTGTTGCAAGCCTGGGCGCATTGTTCTGACGTTCCAGGTACCAAGTTTTAGTATTTTTCTGTTTTTGCCAGGTGCACACTTTACGTCAGCTTTTTGACTTTTGGTCTAGCTCCAACCACCTTATGAAGCAGGCTGACGTGGCGGAACAACACCCAACTGCCTGGGGGCTGCCCAGGTTACGGCGGGCGGTAGTTGATCAATGCAGCTGAAAAGCCGCTCCCACCGACAGAGGGGACCCCTGGCGCTCATCCGTACGCCAAATGGATTGAGCTTATCACCGGTAACTGCCACCTCCCGTGTTGTGCCCATCCGTAACGGATGGCTGGAGTGTCCTCTCCAAATCGGAAATGGGTGGGCTTATAGAGGAGAGACAGACGCTTGCCAAGCCCGAGCAAACGCCTCCTCGTTTTGCTGCCTTGCCTGGGCTATTTTTAAGAGATGGTGCTTTGCCCAGAGGCACCACCCCTCTCTCTGCCATTCTAGTTAAACCCAAGGGAGAGACCAGGTCAATACATTTGGAACTAGTCCGGCTGCAGGAGATGCTGGAAGCCAGTTTGATGCAGTTCTCCCTGACAACCACCTTCGGGTCTCCACTCCTGATTTTCTGTCTGGGTTTACTCCCATAGCCTTTGCTATCATAGCAACACACAAGGCAGTGTGGTATTTGTATTCAGGGTTACCTTCCCCTAGTCTTCCTCTCTCCCGAGATGACCCACAAGACAGTGGGGGTGACAGTAGCAGGCTGTATTGTGTACTGTCATACAATAGCAGAAAACTCTGGCCTGACATACAGGTGACAATACAATGTTCAGGTGACAATACATAATGATAAATAATAATCAAATACGGAAGAATACATCAGATCTAGATCTAGTTTATGGACAACTTCACAAGAGTAGCCAAGGTTTTAAAAAATTGAAATACTCAGGCAGATATAATTAATACAACATTTTGGAAAATGGAACAAGATCCTTTAAAGAACATACAGGCTTACACGTGGATGATTTAAAAGTTGCCTATGTTATTAGGAGCATAGAAAAAGAAAAAGCATGTTTAGTCAAGCCAGATAATGTGATTAATACATGTATTGCTTTGCAATATGCAAAATGAGGGAGGGGCAGGAATAAAACAAAAATGATCCAAGGAAAAGAGAATGCAAATAATGATACCTGTAAACGATGCTGAAAGATACAAGTAAAAATCTAAAAAGAAGAAAATGAAGCGAACAAGTGGTCGGCAGAAACACACATGTAATAACAGATAACAATCAACGTTAGCTAATCTATTCTAAAACATAGAATCAGATATGTTTGTGTCGCTGATGGAAAAGCTCTGTGCTATCTTGACTGGAACAAAAGTTACCAACAGCTAGGGATCAATCTGGCATATGGCCCGGTACGACCAAAGATTATAAAAATATAAAAAAAAGTTATAATCCACAACCCAGCGACGGCATTAAACCAGGACAGGGTACTATGCAGGGTTAAAATTGAATGAAATAGTTGATAATTGCAATTTGCAAAATAATAATAACAATTCCTGGTTTCAAAATTAAACCAAGGATTAGGGCTTTGGAAAAAAAAAAAGAAGAAAAAGAAATGCTCTGTCTACAACTTCCGACCTTCGATTTCAGACATGACGTCAACGGGCCTATCGACTATAGTTTCTAGCAGTGGCATGCAGCTGTTGAGAGAGAGAGAATAAAAAAATCACTACAGAACAAACCACGCAAGAAAGAGTCAACTTGCAACTTTTCTTTTTTTTGCAGTCTCTTTAAAATTTCTGTCTGTTGCCTGGTAATCTATCAAGAGACATAACATCACCATTAGGCACATTTCGGAAGCTCGATTTTACCACGGTGATAAAACGGCTTGTTTTCAGGAGAGTTGAACAAAAATTACCGGTACTATGATTGCTTAAAGTAACCTGTCACCACTCTAGCGATGACACGCCACTTTGGAAAAGACTGGCAAAGCAGATAAGATGGCACCGTTCACTAGTGTATATCTATGGATGGCACAGGTTCTGGAATTCATACGGTGTATAAGGTAGGTGGACTGACAGGAAAATGTCTCCAAGTGCGAGATACATGTATTGATATAGTGATATGAACAGTAAGACGGAAGTACATGTACATTGTATAGCTTAAATAAAGAGAAAAATAAATTACTGGTGTACTTTTGTTTTAAAGGCTTACAGCATTACATAACATGTGTCAGCAGTCCACAAGTGAGCTCATCACACATAAAACAAACAAAAAAGAATATGTTGTCTTCATCAACGTTGGGCTAGACCTGTCTTACCATCTTTCATAATGAAATGCATGTGTCTACATAGTGGTACATAAGTATATGTACCGGTATTATTATTGACACATTTCTTATATTTGTTATATTTTGGAACTGCAAAATTAGATTATTCTTAGTATCATTTCTAATCTGTTTGGAATACATGTGTTCCCAATGAATGGATGAAATCTGAGAAATGATTTTCCCATTACGCTGCATCATTCAGACTAATGACTTGAGCTCCAGCGATGTACATGTAGGAATAGATGAGGATTTGCATAATTTGACGAAATTAGATACTCTTACACTTCAGTGGGAGCTCTATTACATCATTCTGTCAGTATCACAGGAGAGACAAATACACAAGAGAAAAAGAAGAAGAAAAAAAAACTCTTGGTGTTGAGTAACAAAGGACCTACAGCATGCATGTAGGTCTGTGCGAACAGTGGAAAAGTAGCTTGACTTACCTTCTGTCGTGCATTGAATGAAGTCAATTAAAACGTAAATTTACAATAGTTAATCATCTGACAAGTGACAATAGCAGTTATAATTATGAAATAATTCAAAATCTCCTGTGCAGACAAGGGTGTTGACTCAACTCAGATTTACGTTCCTGTAAGTGGCAAAATTTCCCTAAACTGACAAAGGGGCGTTTTGTATCACAGTGTATTTGCATTCGTTTTGGTCCTAAATCACAAAATAAATGAACATCATTTTACATGATGTTTATATTATAATTGAACTGTATCTATTCACTAAACGAGGAGTAAAATGGATTGTTCCATTACATCACGTGAGAATTACCCATATGTGAAACATTTAAATTGTTCATGTCAAGGAAAGACAAATTTATCATTGTAATATTAGCTTAAGTGCAACATAACAGCAATTCGATGTGATGTTTGTATTCACGTAACATATTTTATAAAATGGCACACAACACACGTACACAAGCACAAAAGTTAGGGGGTTTTACCTTGAGATAGGTGACCGTGAAGTTTGGATCGATGGTTTAGGACCTCCCTCAGGGGAAGATAACGCGTCCTCCTCCTCCTCCTCGGGGTTTTGGAAAGCAAAGAAGGTTCTTTGCTTGTTTCTTAATCTGACGTAAATTTTGTTGCCAGGTTTTGGTTTATTTTCATCCTGAATGAAAATGCCAAACTTTCGTTAATGAGAAATCACCCCATGCCTCATTTAATATAGTAATACCGTCGGGTTTTTGCCTTGCAATCATGGTATACTGAAAGGTACATGTATGTGGATGTATTCTTTATTTCCTGATATAAATCGCTATATATATGTGGATGAGTACTTTATTTCCTGATAAAACCCAGCTATTTTCTGTGTTTAAGCGTTTATGAAATCACTTATTAAAGAGGCATTATTATTATTCTGACCAGTCATCGATGTGGGTTGACGACGTTTTCTTACCAACTGAATAGCAAGATTTTTATTAATACACACAATTTACATAAAAAGTAATTTCAGTCGAGATAAATTTCTCAGAATATAATAATACTAGATGACCTACCGGGCATTGCCGGGAATAAACAATCATGTGCTCCCCACCCCCACCCCCCCCCCCGCCCTCTCTCTCTCTCTCTCTCTCTCTCTCTCTCTCTCTCTCTCTCTCTCTCTCTCATATAATAGAAGTAATAAACTACTTAACTACAGTCTTGCTTCAGAACTCATGCGCATCAGAACACTACGCACCAAACTGAACGCTTGATACGGTCACTTTTTATGACATGCACGGTACTATAATTCTATACATGTATTACGAAACAAACATGCAAAAATACAGATGTTACATAGCAATAAATATTGGTTATTTTTTAAAAATACATGCTTGAAGTAAACAACTTTTAATTATAGCTATCATCTTCCTTATCTCAATTGCCACCTTCCTGCCAAATTTAAGGCCTGAAGAGTGTATAGTTTGGTCAGTTAGTCATGCCAAAAGTTGCGAGTTACTGAAATATATAATAGATACACGTGAGCTCCAAATTTATCTTTGACATGCACATTTTTTTTTATGCACATAAGGACGTCCACGCAAAGGGACATGACTGGACGGGATGATTATCAAGACATGAATTTCTGCCTTTTGTGTGAAATCACTAAGCTATCTCCCCTAAAATAGAGATAAATAAATTGTAGGCTAAAGATAAAAACCTGCCATTTACAGTGCTTATATTATTAAATGTTATGAAAAGGGAAACGTATTCACTTGACAATATGGAACCCTTCCTACCTCCATCTGATACCGATGCAGGGGCACCACGCAAGTGCCTTTTTGTACCGTGGGCAGACTGCTGTGCCACTGACTGAGCCTTTTCTCCAGCTCGCTCAGCACTGTGTCACTCGTGTCACGGTCATGGTATTCATCAAAGTCTAGGTCGCCCTGCTCATAACCGTCAACATTGTAGAAACTGCGCCGAGAATCTGGGACAAAGTAAATGGCTTTATGTCATAAAGCAGTTTTGGGTCGGTTTTCTGTGGCGGTGGTGGCAGATTGGGAGAAGGGGTGTGGTCAACCGGAATGATAGATTGTTACTTACGTTCGTCATCCTTGTAGAAAACAAAAATATTATCACCGTCGTTGGTCAGTCCATCTGACATTAGGTCGGACAGAATGATAGAAGTACTCCGCTTGTTTATGGAGTCTACATAATCTGTTCTATGATAGGCCTACAGTGACAGGAAAGGCTATTTAATTTACAATTTGTTGAGAGCTGTGTCCTTGAGTATGATTAAAATGTAAGTTTGTGTTCTCGAGCGTATTTCATCCATTAAAACTATTGACTTTGCGAAGTTCTGCAAGTATTTTACTCATCTGTATTAAAGCTGAATAAATCAGCTGCAAATGGAAACGGTGAGGAATGTAAATCTGTCTGATCACAGACAGGAGTTGTTCATGCTGATGGTAGTTGCTTGTGTGAGTTGTTTCAGTACTGATGGTGCCAGATTATGATGCTAGAATACTGTTTGCGATTGTGAGAGTGATGAAGAAGTGACCGCAATGGTGAGACTGGTAAATAGTTAGTGATGTCGATGGTAATGAACTAGTGAGAGGTGCAAGTGACGATGTTGACGTTGTTGTGGTGATGCATTAGAGAATGATGCGGTGTTTTGACTTCTAACGTATAACACTCACCATCTCCAAACTCATGCTCCTCGACACCGTGTAGCATCTGTGGATCGTGTTGAGCACCATAGAAGTTTATCATGGAGGCTGTAGGAGAGCCCTGGTCATCCCCATCTCCCGCCCCCATCACTTGCTGGTAGGCGGCGGGATGATACACGTGACCAGCCAGCACGCCGCGTTGAGCCGCCGCCACCATAGCCATGGGCGTGGCTTTGGGCATGATACCCAATCGGAAGGAAGTCACCGGCGCCGCTGGGTTGTTCTGGCCCCGCCTTCTCTGCCTTTTCCTCATTTCCTTAGCTCTTTTACGAATGAGGTAGAAAACGCTGCCTGGGCCATACATATTAACCAGCGGCCCTTTCTGGAGATTTTCTATCTTAGCCGCCATTTCTTGTGGAGTTTTATTGCGTGGCATTCTGGTTGCCCGCCGGGCATCTTTCTCCTTCTCGTCCAGTGTGTACAAGAAGTATCGATACAGGGGTATCGCATCGTCGTGTAGTCTGGAGAAATGTAAACTTAACTTGGTGTGTACAATGTCTTTGAGCATCTCCAGAGCGGCTGGGTTACGTTTCTCGATCAGACGATCGTAGTTACGCTGATCCAGGTGGTAGACAATCGATTCCTCCATGCATTCCACGGTCTCTGAGTATGATGTCAGCCCCACAGCCATTTCCAGATCACCTGATAGGAAATGTTTGCCATAATTTTATGTAAGAAATCGGTATTGCCATCATTAGAGTAATCATCAGTGGCTTCAGTCTGTTGGCGCCGTTATGGCTGACTTTAAGTTTGGCCTATTTTGGCCATGTAGCCAAATTACATATGCTTACAATAGGATACCTTTATTTGTTTTAAAAAAAAAGATTGTAAATCTGTAGTACAATAATTCTAAAATAGATATTGGAGCGGAGAGAGGAGCATTTGTGGGGATGCCCGATGTGCTAGGATTCTTCTTCCCATCAATCAATCAATCATGTGGCCGATTTCGGGAAAGGTCACTGTGGCCCAAGTCGCCAGCGAAATTGTTCTTTCAGCCAGGTGTTTATGCTTAACGCTCTTCCGCCCCAACCCTCGAAAATTTCCAAAAGCAAACAAGAATCAATGTGACCAAGTGGCATGAGAGTCACCCTGCTCAGTCAAGCCCCTCTCAGCTGATGAAAATACATGTACTTTTAGTTCATCGTGTAAGAGGGTAGAGATGGGTGGATGCATGAATGGATGAATGAAAAAATGGGTGATTAAATGAAAGAGTAGCTGAGTCAGGAAATGAATGAAGATAAGATGAAAAAAATGGATGGATGGATGGAAGAACCAAATAGTTCATGCAACTGACCTATGACATCAATAGCACCAGCAAAACATAGCTCCATAGATTTCTGATTGACTTTCTTCAGGTCAGTCAAGGCTACAGTTCTTCTGTGATAGATGGATCTTTTGTTAGGGGTCTGACGGCGCTCTAGATTCATCTCTCTGGGGAGAAAACCAGTGCAGAAAGACATTAGCTGCATGATAATCAAAGCTGCAGGGTTCGGTGTTTCGCTATGCCAACGTGCGTTTTTAACGCTAAGAAGCCCAGTTTTACATTCGATATCTGATACGATACAGTAAAGACATCAGAAGAATCAAATTTCACCCAAAGACTAAACACTCAATGGGAAACAGTAAGATCAGTCTCACTTAATCTGACCTAGACCTCAAGTGAACTGAGTTCAGGGCCTGTCGACAGTACTTACTTTCTCAAGAGTTCTCTGGCTTTCTCTTTCTCCAGGTCGGCAATGTTTCCTAACGGGTACAACTGTGGGTATTGGTTAGGGTGCTGGGTAGGATCCACCCGGATCTTCACTGACCCCCTGTGGGGGAAGAAAGTCGGAGGGGAAACATGGGGGTAATTTCATGTCCATAATGTAATATTACAGAAAAGTCTGCGAGGAAAAATACACGATTAATCATAAGAACGCTAGTCAGCAGATAATAGTGGGGAAAGTCAGTGTGACAGTTTACACCACTGTTGTGGCTTGTTGTGGAAAATATCTATCAGAGTGAGAGTTGTCAGTGTTAAAGTTTTTCTCATACATGTAGATGCCTAATGCCTAAGATGGATGGATGGACGGATGGTAGACGGACGGATGGATGGAAGGAAGGAAGGGTGGATGGATGGATGGTAGACGGATAGATGGATGGGTGGTAGACGAACGGATGGATAGATGGGTTGATGGATGGGCGGACGGGTGGGCGGATGGATGGATGGGCGGATGGTAGACGGATAGATGAATGTATGGGCGAATCGATGGGTGGATCAATAATCTACCCTGAGGGCTTACTTGACAATGAAGTAAATGCCATCCACAGTTGCCCCTTGCCTGACAATGGTGTCTTCGAATCTCAGCACCTGTTTCTTCAAGCTGTATGCCATCATCTTACGGTAGCGCGGGGCCCAGTTGTGGAACATAGGGAATGTGCGGACAAACTCTTTCCTCTGCTCAAAATCTTGTACCTGGAAGGCGCGCAAAGATCTGAAATAGAGAGGGTCCAAACCATCTGTACTTATCTTATTATAATGGAGCTAGAGGATGAACATGTAAGCACCTAAAACTTTATGTAAACAAGACAAAAAAATATGAAATTTTGTGGACTACCTCAATATTGACGATAAGTTACGTGGACAAGTCTATTTTGGACAAAATGTAGTCTTTAACATTGCTTCTTTTTTTTTCTTTGACCGCAAAAAAAGAGCAGCATTTTCATCCAGTGGAATGGAAAAGTAAGACGGGAAATTTCGGTGTGACTACGTAACCACTGTTCTGCGAGCGGCACTTTAGCTAGTCCGTAATATTGAAGTTTGAAAGAAAACACACAAAAACGGTCACCAGTCAAGTGAAACGTCCAGAAACGTATCGTCGACAGTGTGGACATGTGTGTGTGGTATTCGATGATTAGTTAGATTAACAAATTATGGATATGGATGGATGGACGATTGGATACATGAACGGAAGAAGGAAAGGAATATAGATAAAACTGGTGGACTTACGTATGGGCGGGCGGGCAGATGGATGGATGAAGGACGGATAAACCAGTGGATGGGTTGATGGATGAAAAATACGAATATGAAGAGAAAAGGGAAAACGGAAAAAAAAAGCAGAAAGGAAGGTTAACACAGAAAGAAAGGTAGTATAATTAAAGACAAAGCTAACCCACCTATTGTAGAGATCTCTGTCTACATATAACAAATCTGTTGTTTCATCGGCAATGATGGTTGCGTTACGGACACAGTCAGCATTGATCAGAGCCAGTTCACCAAAACTTTTACCGGCGTCTAGGGCAAATAGAGAGAACAGTAACTGGTCAATTCATGGCTGACTGAATCTACGTCAGGAACTGGTCAATTCATGGCTGACTGAATCTAGGTCAGGAACATCACAGTTACTCACTTCCAGTCATCCCCTTACCCATCTCAAAGCTAGGCAAGTTACAACTCCCACACCCCCACCTCCAAAGACAGCCAGCAAGTCCTCGCTTCAGATACATGTGGACAGGGTAACCACCTTTTCACATCACGTGATACCAAATATCATACTCCAGCTTTACCAGAGGCTTTTATAATGAATTTTCAAAAGCACCCAAAAATAGTGCGTACACAGATAATAGCGACTGTAAAGAAGGAATGGACATTGGGCACTTGAGAGCCGTAATCCCCGAGATCTGAAAAGGTTAAAACCATTGGCTGATATCTAGAAACAGTAAATATGTCTCCCTGGAGGAGGTGTGGAGTATTGTTTTTCACAGGTGGCAGAGATGGGGTCCTAAGTTTTGTGTTGTTTAAGAGGGTACCCGCAACAAAACTGGGGCTACCTCAATGTGAGATCAGATAAGGAAAGGTAAAATGTGACGTAAATTCTTAAATAATATGAAAATGATATTCTTTAAAATTATTTGACAACATCCTCCCCACCCCGCCCCTCCCCCCTCGCCATCCACGTCAAGTACTGTCCCCAGACTATATACTCACCAATTTTGCCCACAAATTGACCATATTTGGAACGATCTAAACGTCGGCCTGTGGTATCTTTTTCCCAAGCTTCTTCCTCAGCTAGCTGAGCCTCCTTGATTTGGGGATATTCCTCTTCTGTCAGTGTCGTGTTGATGACGATGGCCACAGTGCCGCTCAGGATGATGTAGAAGCTGAAGAGGAGGCGGGGGTGGGAGATAAAAATTGAGTATTTTTAATGATGTAACGCCTTCATCTCATCATCATCATCTTTATTTTCCTGATCGGTAAAAACAACAGCATTGTATCAAAAGTCACAATAACATCATCATTGTCATCATCATAGAGTTACGAAAATCTGACATCTTAATCGCTATTATCATCATCATGATGGTGATCATTAACAATAGCATGTACATCCATCTTTAAAATTTGTTGAGGATGAAAAATCCTGATACGTTTCAGGCCTTATGGAGAGAGAGAGAGAGAGATTGAAGGAGACAGACAGACAGACAGAGAAAGAGAGAGAAGGGGGGGGGGGGAACAAAACTAAAACTTGAATTTATTGGTACACGGTCTGAGGTCTCTGGATGGTGACAGGATACTGAAGTCTCTGGATAGTGACAAGATACTGAGATCTCTGGATAGTGACAGGGTACTGAGGTCTCTGGATAGTGACAAGATACTGAGGTCTCTGGATAGTGACAGAATACTGAGGTCTCTGCATAGTGACACGATTCTGAGGTCTCTGGATAGTGACAAGATACTGAGGTCTCTGGATAGTGACAGGATACTGGGGTCTCTGGATAGTGACACGATTCTGAGGTCTCTGGATAGTGACAAGATACTGGGGTCTCTGGATAGTGACAAGATACTGAGGTCTCTGGATAGTGACAAGATACTGAGTTCTCTGGATAGTGACAGGATACTGGGGTCTCTGGATAGTGACACGATTCTGAGGTCTCAGGATAGGGTAATGAGGGCTCTGGATAGTGACAGGGTGGTGAGGCCTCTGGAGAGTGACAGGGTACTGAGGCCTCTGGGTAGTGACAGGATACTGAAGCCTTTGGATAGTGGCAGGGTACTGGGGTCTCTGGATAGTGACAAGATAATGAGGTCTCTGGATAGTGACAAGATACTAGGGTCTCTGGATAGTGACAAGATACTGAGGTCTCTGGATAGTGACAAGATACTGAGGTCTCTGGATAGTGACAGGATACTGGGGTCTCTGGATAGTGACACGATTCTGAGGTCTCAGGATAGGGTAATGAGGGCTCTGGATAGTGACAGGGTGCTGAGGCCTCTGGAGAGTGACAGGATACTGAGGCCTCTGGGTAGTGACAGGATACTGAAGCCTCTGGATAGTGGCAGGGTACTGAGGCCTCTGGATAGTGACAGGGTACTGAGGCCTCTGGATAGTGACACTGCACTGAGGCCTCTGGATAGTGACAGGGTACAGAGGCCTCTGGACAGTGACAGGGTAATGAGGTCTCTAAATAATGACAGGGTAATGAGGTCTCTAGACGGTGACAGGGTACAGGGGTCTGGATAGTGATAGGGTAGTGGGGTCTCCGGATAGTGACAGGGTACTGGGGTCTCCGGATAGTGACATGGTATTGGGGTCTTTAGATAGTGACAAGTTACTGGGGTCTCTGGATAGTGACAGGGCACTGAGATCTCTGGATAGTGACAGGGTACTGGGGGTCTCTGGATAGTGACAGGGTATTGCCGTCAATGAACAAGACCATGTTGCTGAACTCTTCCTTGACATCTATTCTATTTTGTTCTTTTGCAGTTGGATTCTGTTGTTGGGGCTCATTCCTTTGATCTCGCATCTTGGTTCTGTTCATTCATCAATTTAGATCTTTGAAAGCTTGACTGACTGGTGATGATGGTACCAAAGGATACATGTATGTATTTGTTGAGAGAAATCACATCTGCCAAACCGCGAAACTAGGCCACGGCGGTAACAAGAATTGGAGAGGACCGTCTTCACGAAATACAGTGTGTGTCTATTTACTGTGGTTTGTTCATATTTTTGGGGTTGATTGAAACTATTTAAAGCCGTTTGTGAGTTCTCACTCCCCGTGGAAATGTACAAACGGAGACCGGTATTGTTTACCGCCGGGACTTATTTTCGGCTTCATGTTAACAGTGGTTTGGCGGAGACTCCCTTGTCTCGTGGTGCAAATCGACCAATAGTGAAACCTCTCTATACATACATATTCTCTGGTGGCACTATGGAGATGCTGCGGTGGATGGAATGTGATGAAAATGGTGATGATATTGTTGTCGCTGAGATTGGCATGGATGCCAATGACAAAAACGATAGACAATGAAAACAAGGACACTGTCAAACAACGACCATAGTACTGACCAGTCGCCTTGGTCCATCTGTCTGAGGATGACATTATCCAGCTTGTACTGGACAAACTTGCAATTTTTGACGATGTCTCGGACAATATCTGTGGTCATAGAAGTTAGAGGTCAGGATATAGAGTTCAAAATGGTGGATTTAGGAGAGACTGATAGTAGCAGAATAGAGAGACATGTGGATAGATGGACGGACGAACGAAGGGAAAAGCGGTCCAGCATGAAGACAGACAATAGATAGATAGATAGATAGATAGATAGATAGATAGATAGATAGATAGATAGATAGATAGATAGATAGATAGATAGATAGATATAGATAGACAGACAGACAGACAGACAGACAGACAGACAGACAGGCAGACAGACAGACAGACAGACAGACAGACAGACAGACAGACAGACAGACAGACAGACAGACAGACAGATAGATAGATAGATAGATAGATAGATATGTCATGATTCGGATGTTATTAAAACTCACGCAGAGAGTGAGTTGTTTTTTTACCAGGGCCATGAGAAACTGGCTGGTGGCCTTGAACGGTCCTCGCGAATTATAGTTGGTGAGTAAATAAATGTAAAGTTAAACTGTTAGATTCACGCTCGTCGGTTTTAATGTTCGTGATTAATAAGTAATGGAGTAGGGGTGAAACAAGGTGGGGACAGTTGACATTGTTAAGTATGACTAGACAAGTTTTTGCACGTTAACTGGCTGGTAGAATAGTGCAGACGTATTACTACAATTAAAATGGTGGGAGGTTTCGACCTATGAGATAGCTGAACTAATTGGGCCAGCGGACTAGCACGCTGGGTAGTTAGATAGTATAAAACATCGTGTAACGTTCAGATTTGGTGAATACAGACGAGCAGAAGCATCGTGTCGTGAAGTATCTCCGGTTGACCAGTACCTGAACTGTGTGCTTTGAAGACAAGAAGTCCTTGCTAACGGACTGACTGAGCTCTAGAAAGAAAGGTCTGAGTGGGCTGACCTTTGAAAGCCCACGCTGCGCTATATTGATGTTCGCGCCTACCAGTAGGCGTGACCAATGGTAATATATCTTATTTATCCCAAGCATAATAGAGATCGGAGATAGAGAGAGAACTACAGCCTCATAGGAAGACTAAGGAAACCCCAGCTGGCACTCGACCACGATTGTCCTGTATCATAGATCTATTGCCATAGTATGATTGGAATAATATAGCACATTGTTGATGAATTGAATAGTGATTGTGCATAAAATATAGTCTTTTGGCAACTGCTTAAATTACCTACAAGCCGAAGAGTGCTTCTGTAGGCTTTGAACGTACTGGGCTCTCCTAACATTCAAGCCCATATGATTTATGGAGAGTTTGCCTGGCGACTGGCCAGTGGCGACTCAACTGTCACTTTAAATTGATATCTAGTTTCGTATAATATACCTATTTGCTATTGATTGCAGTACATCCATAGTTACATGAATATCATTGGTTAAGTTATTAATTAGAGTTTTTTTTGGTTTGAATATACCCCTATTGTCTTTTGTTTTGTTATTAATATTTATGTAAACTATGGCCTGACCGGCCTGACATATATACGCTCTAGTTATTTAATACTTTTCTTGTGTGGTTGTGTCCGAGTGTGAGTTAGCTGCCTCTCATGCAGTCGTAACATCCCCAAGACCCTAACTCTGCTCGTGACATCTGGAGGGGACACCCGGGTTTAAACCACCATCTAGATCGACTAGTCTGGCAAGAAAGGTAAGCTGAGTCTCGATCCCTTCCAACTTCCCGCAAAGGACCTCGCGAATTATAGTTGGTGAGTAAATAAATGTAAAGTTAAACTGTTAGATTCACGCTTGTCGGTTTTAATGTTCGTGATTAATAAGTAATGGAGTAGGGGTGAAACAAGGTGGGGACAGTTGACATTGTTAAGTATGACTAGACAAGTTTTTGCACGTTAACTGGCTGGTAGAATAGTGCAGACGTATTACTACTATTAAAATGGTGGGAGGTTTCGACCTATGAGATAGCTGAACTAATTGGGCCAGCGGACTAGCACGCTGGGTAGTTAGATAGTATAAAACATCGATAAATAGATAGATAGATAAAAAAAACACACTAACCTGTATGTAAAGATTTGAAGAGATCAGATTTCTTGGTAAACCAGGGTAAGATCTGATCAATCTCTGTGTCATTTCTGTCCTCGGGCGGTTTGTTGATCAGATGAACCACCTTGTCGTACAGGAGACTCATGGCTTGTCGGTAGCGCGTGCGGGGACTCAGGGGATCTGGGGATCAACAGTACACACCACAATCAAGTTATTCTCAGCTCCGCCCATGCATGAAATAAGCTGTCAGTGTTTCATGTGAGTAACAGGTTGCCACGCCCAAGCTAGCTGCATGCTAAACACGTTGAGACAGAGTCATCTTAACATCATTATGGACCCCTGGGCAGAGTCTTTTGTAATGCACAGGATTTTCTTCCCCGTTTCAAAAACCAGTGTAGATCTGCATGCACCCCCCCCCCCCCGGCAATTGCCCAGTGTGCCCAAGCGTTACGGCGGCTGTGGTTGTGACCCTGAAACTCAAGGATCTAGCGAAACACGAAAAGCGGCCAATAGCTATCTTAACGCTCACCCTGCGCGCTACCCGTAAAGCCCGCTGCCCGGAGAGTGACCTTACTCACGAAGAATCTTATCTGGGGTCACTGACCCGTGCCGCTAGACGATGACCACATACGCGTAGTTCGGTTTTTATTGATCGGTATGAAAACATTCGCAACTTTGCTTTATTACGCTTGATAATGAATTAACCAGCAATTTACCTTAGTCTGTCAGTCTCTAACCAATGATCTGACTTATGATTCCAAACTGACAGCTGTAGTTTTCGTGAGAACGAAGCATGGTAACTAGCCACGCCCTCCCGAGCCCTACACAAATGGTTTCATCCTGATTGACACATACTAATAAACCAATGCGGGCATTTGGGGCAAAGATTATTTCAGAGCTTGTTTCTGATTGGTTCTTAGATACAGACAACTCCAGATGGTGGTCAGCTTGTGAGAAAATGAGATAATATTGCAAATTTGTTGAGCAACAGTTCGCATGTCGATGTTACATCTTTTGAAAGTGTGGGGAGAGCCTTTGAAAGCTTAGTCTTTGTGATTCCGGCCAGTGGTTCACTGGTTAACATGTCCATGTCACAATGCGTTTGATTTAGAAGAGATACAGTGAACAATAACACGGTGGTTACGTCTCAAAAAGGTCAGTGACCTGATGCGTGAAAATACGGCTTGCGCGTGACCTTCCTGACTTTTGCCGCCCGTGTGGCATGAGCGCTAATTGCCGCCCGCAGGAAAACACCGCCTATATTCAATCTCTGTGCCAAGCAATCTCCCCGGTGTAACAGGCCAAAATATACCCCCGCCCAGAGTACACCCGGGGTTATACTGGCCTAGCCCAGAATATACCCCGGGGTATATTCTGGGCTAGGCCAGTTTATACCCCGGGGTTACTTTGGGCTAGGCCAGACTATACCCCCCAGTCCAGATTATACCCCCTGCTTTTTCTTTAAAAACAAGTCAGGACCACAGTTTATTTCAGCCTGTTCTTCATCACTGTCATCAGATATCATATTAATACATACATGAACACATTCTTGACACCAACAAGTCATAATGCAATTTAGAGAAAATAATAATAACAGTTTATTTCGGCCTTAGTTTACTTTGGTGTACATACATACATTCTCGACTCCTGTAAATCATGACACATTTTAGAAGGAACAAGTATGCATTAAAATGCATTGATATACAAAAGAGTTGAGTATCCATTCAAACTGACATGATTAGACTTCAGCATTAATTTCACTCGTGTGTGTTGATGATATTATTATTATTATTATTATTATTTTGGTAGTTGGTTGGCCATGAGTGAAACATGCATTGTATTTTTTGTTACAATGATGTAGAGAGAAAAGGCCAGAAAAGAGCACACAGAAAACCAACTGACAGATAGTGCAATTCCATCATCCAGTAGACATAAAACTAAATAGGCACTAAATGTTTGCGACTGATGAACTCCACCTGTCCAGATCCACTTGAAACGTTACAGAATGTTAACCAGTAATAATGATAACAATAAGAACACGAAATCATGTTATTTACTTTTGAAAATATAGAGAAATATCAATATAAGAATCATCATCATCATCATCTTGGAAATTGCAAAGATATGAGAGGGAGTGTAAAAATGGCAGCGTAGGCCTACAAATCATTCTAGAATTTATAAGCAGCAATGTATGTGTATCAACTATATATCAAAAACGTGTTAAATCTTTTCAAATATTCAAGTAAAACTGGACAGAAAGCTTTAGTGAAATAGCCTTGACAGTTGTGTGGACCGACAGAGTAAGTCCACTGAGACAAAAGTAGTGCATTGTAAAACTAAAAGGTAATTAGATCTATAGCATGTTGAGGCAAAATTCAATGGATCATGTTACATTAACAGTATTTCTTGTTAGTGAGTATCATTCTTTGATAGGTTATTTGTAGAGAGATATACATTTCATGTACATTACGGTTTAAGACACTGGATTAGTTTGCAAGGCTTTTGAAAGATTGAACATATTTATGTATTATAGTGAATAAGGGTATGTCACTCGCGAGTGAAATAATAATAATAATTAAAAAAAGACCTTGTCCGTCTTTACCTTCCTAATATTAACACGTTCCTTGCCAAGGGATTTAACAACTGTGTATTTGTACACAAAAACATATTTAAAATGACTTCATTTTTATGAGTCCGTTAATTATTTCATCCATTGGGACTAAGTGTATGTCAGTGCTAAACAAACAGTACCGTGCAAATTTTACTCAATGGCAACCAACTACAAAAACAACTACAACATGCCAACGAACGTGAGTGAAACTAATCCAGTGCCTTAAACCATGAGCTACATAAAATGTATACATTTCTACAAATACGCTATCAAAGAATTTACTAACAAGACATGTTCATGCAACATGATCCATCGAATTTTTGCCATAACATACTGTAATTGCTTTCTGCAATGCACTGTTGTCTCAGTGGATTTAATCTGTCATTTTCCATGACTATCAAAGCTACTTCGCTAAAGCTTTCAGTCCAGTTCTACTTGAATAGTTGAATAGATTTAACACATTTTTTTTTACATGTACTTATTACATACACACATATATTATTGCTGCTTATAGATTCTAGAATGATGTGTAGGTCATTTTTATATTCCCTCTTATCTTTGTATTATTCCAAGATGATGGTGATTCTGATATTGATTATATTCTCTTTATTTTCAAGAGTAAATAAGATGATTTGGTGTTCTTATTGTTATTATTGTATATTACTGGTTAGCTTTCTGTAACGTTTCAAGTGGATCTGGACAGGTTAAATTCATTATGTGAAACAATTTTAGTATGTATTTAGTTTTGTGTGAAGTATTTAATGTCTGCTGGATGATGGAATTGCACCATCTGCCAGTTCAGTTGTCAAAATGTTGTTGTTGTTTTTTTCTCTATGTATTCTTTCCTGGCCTTTCTCTCTGCATCAGTGTAACTTTGTATGTAGATCTAATTGTTCCGACATATCAAGCACATTTCTGATTTTCAAAAATTAAAATAAGATTCAGATAACTTTACACTTTTATAATTAGTTCATACCTTGCCACTAAGTATATGTTAGTGGTGCCAAACAAAAAAATTACAATACATGTTTAACTCATGGACAACTAATTATAAAAAAACCAAAACAATAATACCAACGGACACAAGTAAAATTAGTGTTAAAGTTTAATCATATCAGTTTCAATGGATTTTCAATCCTTTTGTATATCAATGCTTTTTAAGCATGTTTATTTCCTTTTAAATGTATCATAATTTACAAGAGTCAAAAATATATGCTTCAATATGATATCTGATGACAGTGATAATGGACAATTCAAACTAAAGTTGAAATAAACTGCGGTCTTGACTTGTTTTTTAAAAAAAATAGGGGGTATAATCTGGACTGGGGGGGGGGAGGGGTATAGTCTGGGCTAGCCCAAAGTAAACCCCGGGGTATAAACTGGCCTAGCCCAGAATATACCCCGGGGGATATTCTGGGCTAGGCCAGTTTAACCCCGGGTATAGTCTGGCGGGGGTATAATCTGGCCTGCTACACCGGCACTGCCAACTCCAGCATAGATAGTGACCAACGGGCCAAAATATTCGCAAAATGTTATCTAGAGCCTATATATATGGCAAACTTCCCTGAAGGTTATGTCTTATCAGGTCATTCCGGCCAACATCTTCTGAAAAAAACAACAACAACTGGAGATCTTTTAGTATGTAGTATGTATGTAGGAGAGGTATAACAAATGCACGGTCTGACACTTGTTGGAAATGCGTTGTGGCAGTATCAAGATGTTTCACAGTTCCCATTTATTCTAACTCCTTATTGTGATACTAACGCCGCCACGTTGAACCTCGAGTTTCTCATTGGGCAAAAAAAGAGCAATTAGAACAAATAAGAACTGAGGTCGCGACCAGCTACTAGTAATGTCAGGCTGACTGGTGGCTTGGACACTTGTGTAAGATTATGTGAAGCTGAACAATAGTGACACTTTGAGATCTACAGTGACAGTAAGGACTGCTGTATGTGTTAATGATACGCATTGTGTAGCCTCGCTTTAGCACTGACTGTATGCCAAACACCTCAGTTCAAACAAGTACCGGCCTGGTGCAGTTATCTATCTCACCACCTGTACACCCACCCATTCATAATTAATCTCTTTCCCTTCAGTGGCTTTCACCAAGCCATCTTGTGCTATCTATCTATCTATCTATCTATCTATCTATCTATCTATCTATCTATCTATCTATCTATCTATCTATCTGTCTATCCGTCTGTCTGTCTGTCTGTCTGTCTGTCTATCTATCTGTCTGTCCGTACGTCCGTCTGCCAGTCCATCTGTGTGTCTGTGTATCTTTCTGTCTGTCTATCAGCCTACGTCCAGGTTCTGCTGATCTTGCATAGCGGAGAACACGGCATTTACAAGACTGACGGAAAAACACACACACAAAAATACTGAACATCTCAAGAGTAACTCTGTCACGAGTGGAGTGAGTGCAATTAAGGGGATTGCTACAGAGCGGGTGTAGAGTAAGGACTCACAGTAGACAGCAAGTTAAGCGTGCTGTTGTGAGTAGTGGGAGGGGGTCTGAAGGAGGCGAAAGCGCTGTATAACTATCACTGCAAGTTAGAAGGTCCTAGGGAGCGGATCTGTGAATAATAGCCCATCGGGCAGACATAAAGGGAGCAGTCGAGAAGACTAGGAGAAAGTCTTTCCAGTAATGACTGGTGTCGGGGACGGGCCGAAGAGCCACCTCGAGGAGCACAAGTGATAGGCCAGCATAGGGCCGGAGGCCAGACATAGGCCAGAAGTGAGGCTGTCAGTGCAGGACAGTGGAGGCACATAAAGTCGTGGCAGTCAGGCCACGGACAGGGACGTAGATATGAGAGTGACTGAGATACTATATTGTTGCCATGTTGATAGGCTAGTGAACTGATATTATGTTGTTGCCATGTTGATGGCTATGGAAATAATAATGTGTTATTGCCCTGCTGAGGTGCTAGGGGAGTGCTAAGGTGTATGACAATAGGAAGGTGATATTGAGAGACTGCGGTGCCAGTGAATCATTAATGTACTATTAAGACCCTGAGGGGAGAGGCTGAGGCCGAAGTGCCTTTAGGAGTAACTACCGGATTGTGGATCCGAGGGAGAGTGTGTGTGAGAATAAGGCCGTTGTACGGCAGTGCATTTCAATAATATAATGTATGTAATTGCGCTATTATATGTATAATTATGTTTAATAAATGTGTGAGTCTGATGGGTTGTTTTGTTAAGTGTTAACTTGTTTGTTCGTGATTGTCGTCCTGTCATAAACTATTGCATCTCCCAGTCTGGGATTTGTGACAAACTCAAAAATGTTCAATCATTAATTTGTGGGGTCAAATCATTTTTTCTTTGTTAAAAAATGGGTAGGGACTGGGAGAGGGTTAAAAAGCCCCTTTTGTTTGGTTGTTGAGCTGTCAAAGACCCTAAACAGTAGACTTGACTATAAACTCGGCCTAGATCTATTCTGTTGGCTAGGACCAGGGACAAGGACACGATTACTTTGGACGGGGGAGGGGGAGGGAGGGGGGTGGGGGACAAAGGCAGTGATGACAAACCTAAAGATCCCCCATGACAACTTCAACAGCTGTAGAGAAATAATGAAAGAAAACATGGGGCTTGCCTTGTAAATACGGAAACTTTGTATGTTCATCATTAACTACAAAACCTGCACCAGGAATGTCAGGTCTGGTCGTAAGTCAATGTTGGAACAGACAGCTGTGTAAATGTTGTATGTGCATGCAAAGTCTGTTGTCTGTCTAAACCAACTATTAATGCGAATCTAAGACTGTGACCTCTAAACAAATCTGCGGGTGACAAATTGCCTAAGAGACAGGAAGAGACACCAGTTGCTCCCCAAATCATGAAGCTGATATACTGTTACGTAGCTAATCGTTGTTTTTTTTTTTTAATACCGGTAGGTCTGGATTGGCTGCAATAACAGTGTATCTGCTTCTGTAACGTGCCCCTGTAGAGCAGTATTGCAACGGAGTGGTGAGACATGAGATAAATGCCACTTACCACCTTCTATGTTAACAAATGAGGAGTTTTATCGTGGTTTTTTGACAGGAAAAATCTTGAGGAGAAAGTCTGGAGGCGTGTGTTTGTTCCTGTGTTTGTCCCTGACACTTGAGTGTTGTCGTTTAGCTGTCACAGTGTCAGCTCTGCGGGTGATGGAATGGGGCTGTTTGTGTTTTTGTCTGTCTGGTGACAGTGAATGGTGCCGTGGTTGTGCAGGGGGGGTTGTTGGATAGGGTCAGGCCTCAGAGATATGCCGTTGTTGTTGTTGTTGTTATCGATGATGGTGTTGTTGTTGTTTCTGCCAGCTACGGCGGCGGCCAATTTAGGGCAATTGTAGGAACATGAGTGAAGATGACGATCTGTGTTTATGTCATTGTCCTACTGGGACACTTGTGGTCTAATACTAATATCACCATTAATTAAAGGCTGTTGTTATAAATACTAACGCACCCCAAGCGTTTTGCATTAAGGGCACTTACGTACACGTACCTATCCCTTACCCCGTCCGTATCCCCAACCCTAAATCTTATCAAATCTCTAACCTTGCCCCCAACCCTTTCAACAAAACAAGAGGTGGAAAACAAAAAGAAAATCTGAAAGAATAATTAATCATAATTAATTAAGACTGTTGTGAGGGGCATTTCGGGAGGAGCTCTCTAGCTCTGGAGTCACAAAAGGCTTTAGAATACGTACTCCTAGTGCAAAAAAAAAACAAAAAAAACCCACAAAAAAACTTTTTTAATTAATTGATTAAAACAATTCATCGGCAATAATATCATACACACTGAAACTTTGCCATTTTCAAAGCTCTAGAACAACATTCATTAAAAATGCGTCATTAAAATACAGCACTGTTTAAATTCAACCTAATGTAGCTTCTGACTGGGAAACACTGTCCAATATCATAAATTTATACGGCATTATTTACATGTAATTCTATTTGTGAAATTTAAATTGATGAAGCTCTGAAAACCAAACATAAATACTCATAAAGTAGGCAAATAGCCTGTGGAAGGTACAAAGTAGATGTTATCGTGCCCACGCGCCGCAAAACCCAAATTCAAATTCAAAGACGGTTTAGGAAATATTTACTGTCCCTAGGACATATCACGTCACAAACACTGAGTCTAATAAATGCCAAAGCCATCATTTATCTTTTATTTTCTGGAGGTGAAATCTTGTTGTAACAGAATATCCCAGACATGTTTAAAATTGTCGAGAATTTGAGATTTCACCCGCCCAAAGTGAAAATTCACATTATGATGAGGAATTACTATTTCCTCATCACACAATCATCAACATTCGTCTTAACAGATTAACGAACTTTTCTCTCTGTGTCTTAAACCGAGACACTAAAAATCAGCCAAGAGGAACGACAGGACTTTCAGATATTTCTTTAAAGAAAAAGAAAAAGTCAAATATATTATAGGGACTAAAAACTCACAGTAAACTGCCCACACTTGGTGAAGAGATTGGAGCTCCTTACAAAAATAAAACTCTGTGAACTATTTAATCCCTCCTAGACCAGGCTATATAACCTCAATGATGACTTGAAGCTCTCAACACAACCAATACAGTACAGTAATATAATAAAAAAAGCTAGCAAAAATAACCCGCCTGTTTGGGATGCAGCCATTTGGTAATGACGGTTTAATGGGACAAACTCGACCACAAGCCTAGATCTTTTCTGCTGTACGTGTTACTTGAGACGATAGTTTTATCTGTATCATTACCCACCCCCCTCACCCCCAACTCCACCTCCCCTTCCTCTTTATGGACAGCTTAAAATGCGGGGAGATAATCTCTATTGGTTTAGGTAGCCTTTGTATCTGTTCTTGTTCTTGATTCTTTGGTGTGGTTGGTGTAAGGGCCTCATTAACTTAAGCCACCGCTGAGCTGAATTCCTCTCCACGGACTTCGATTTATCTTGCCGATCTCCCCATTAAATGCCAATGGTACCCACCAGAAATATTGCAGACATCTGTGCCGATGTATATTGTTTTGGTTTCTAAACAACTACAGACATAAGGAAACAGCTTGGGACCGGGACACTCTCAAACCTATCACTACAATGTTTTTGCTTCCAATCCTGTCACGGGGCCCGGGAGTAGGGAACAACTTACGGTGATGTTTTAGCTCATAATGTGAGTTGTGAAGTGCAGAATCCGTCACAATTTCAACTCTTTGGCATTTGTTGCTGTTCATGTCGTTATACCGAAATGTTTAGCTCAGGCCCCTCGTATATTTTAGTTTTGCCACCTAATCATGACCGTTTTCGACATATCTAAATCCAGTCTTAAATTCAACAACGAAACTTGAGAATATTTAAGCACCTCACAACAAACTTCTGTGGCATGACAAGTTCTGCGGGAGAGTAACGATTAATGCACAAAACTATAATGTCACAGTTGAGCTATTTTCCTTTTTATTTTATCTAGTTGGGGAGTCGGGGATGGGTCTTACCGGCGGTTTCATTTGCCTAATAGGCACTTCTGTTATTCGGTAAATGGAATCAAGTTTCCCGACTTTCAATTTCCTGCAATGAAGTGTGGCGAAACATTGATAGAGGAGTGGGTGTATCGCTGTATCGGCGCCGTTATTGTGTGTGCCAGTCCTCATTCATTCCTCACTCTAAGCTCTCAACAGTGAATAGTTGCAAACTGTAAGGGCCAATAAACAGATCTGTGGGCTTTTGATTTCTCTCATTCTCTCCCCCTGATCAGAATAAGAAGCGCAAACTTAGGCCAGTGCCTAATGGAAGAGACGGCACAAAGACGAGAAAATAGAAATGTGTTGTAGAAACGGCAGTCAAAATTAATCGAAAGTAATTTTTTGTGTATGTGTATGTTTGTGTGTAAGAAGAAAATCTACAGGGGGTCACTCTTGGGTGAAACTTTATTACAGATATCTCTTTCTGCCAATCATTGCTTTTGGCATCACCGTGTTTAGTGCCTTTTGGTAGGAAGGAATTCAATACTTAACTGAGCTGTGTGGAGACACAAGACCCAGTCAGGCGCATAATGCGAAACTCTAAGTTCAAAGTGGCAAGTCCGCGAAGGCAGGAGAAGTTATCAGATCGCGGCCCACACTGTATAATATATTTATATATTTAGTAAAAAACCTAGGGGTTTACATTGATTCGAATCTTTCTATGTCATCTCAGGTTAGTCACCTCATTCGCATTCTATACATGGAAATCTGGAAAATCGGTAAAATCAGACATCTTATTTCAACTGAAACTGCGGCTGTTTTAGTAAATTCTTTTGTACTTTCAAAGCTTGACTATTGCAACTCCCTTTTGGCTGGAATTTCACAAAAAAATATTAGAAAACTCCAAATTGCTCAAAACAATGCAGCGAGACTTGTTTTGAAGAAAAAGAAAAGAGATTCAGCACTGCCACTTCTGCAGAGTTTGCACTGGCTGCCAGTTGAGAAAAGAATAATGTACAAATTGTCATCCATTTGTCACAAATGTGTCAATAATACTGCTCCATCGTACCTAGTTGATTTAACTGATTACTATGTTCCATCTCGTCAATTAAGATCATCATCTGACACTACAAAATTGAAAGTACCTAAAATGAATCTGTCCACTGTAGGAGAAAAGTCCTTTTCATTTCTTGGCCCTACCATCTGGAACACTCTTCCAAAGACAACCAGGGAAATTAATGACATTGGTTCTTTCAAATGCCATCTGAAGACCCATTTCTTTCAGACAAACTAGGCTGGGTGTTTTTCGGCAGCAACAATAGTAAATATTTTTGAATTTCTTTTGTGTATGCGTGTGTGTGTGTAAGAGTTTGTTAAAGCGCCCAGAGCTTGTCATCGACGGGGTTGGGCGCTATATAAATGCAATATATTATTATTATTATTATTATTATTTTGTGACACCCTCTTTTGCCCCCCCCCCCCCCCAAGCAAACTCCCGGGCATCATAAAGCCACTTGATAAAAAGCTAGTCTGTTGTTCCGCATTCTGATCATATTAAAGTAATTTGAAGGAGACACAGACTTCACACAGCTGAAAATCTTAATAATAATACGGCACAATGCCCAATTTCCAGCGACACTATTTAAGCGAACCTTGGCTGTCTACTAGAAAAAATAATAGATCCAAATCTTACTGTGAGACAGCCCATCAATTAATAACAGATCTGTATCCAAGAGATGACAGTAAAGTGGCCAATTGTTGAAAGAAAGACGACATGGGGACAAAATGTAAAACAGAACATGAAATAAACTCGGCCCTCGCGCTATATCTCGGAGATGAATGCCCTCTTCAAAGCTCAGTCTGATATCTGGCGCGCCCACCACTTCATCATGCACTGATAAATTAAATTCAGAGCTTATTCACGTACGCATGTAAAACTCCTATCGATTTTTTGATGGCCAAAGATTAAACTATGCATGCTTTAGGAAGATCCTTATTGTATAAAACGTGTTTTCATGAAAGGGTGTCGCCGAGGGCCCTTCTTATTGATGTGTAAACATTCAGGTGTAAATAAAATTCGCTTTTGTGTAGATTCTACACTACACTACACTGCACTCAATAGATTGGGATTCTCGACTCAAACAAGTAGTTACGTTTGTAGATTGGTTTTAGTAGTGTTGTTGTCGCTGGTGGCTAAAGTTGGTGTTGTTGTTGTTGTTGTTGATGATGCCGTTGTAGTTGCAAGTGTCGATGTTGTGCAGAGTATTACCACAGATGTTGCTGCTGTTTAAAAAAAAAACATTGCCGGTCATCAAATGTTACGTTAAATCTTTTTGTTTTCATTGGTGAGGAAAACAAATGGGGAAAGATAATGTGGCAGATGAGGACAGAGAGAAAAGACAAGAAGAGGTGAAGTACGACTTATCTACAAATAAAGCAAAGCAACAAATGAAAAGATACAGGTAAACATAAAATATCGACTGACGAACAGACAATCAAAGATGTAATAATAGGCAAATGAACAAAGTGAACTAAGGAAGGTAGAATACTAGAAATACTCACCAACAACATCAAATTTAGAGCGGCGAGTAAAATAAATGTAAAAAAAAAAGAAACTGTCTCAAAACATCAGACCAGCTGTAACCGATCGGTCAGCGCACTTTTTCGATGTCAATACTTCCTTCACACTATCATTCAGTGAACACAAAACTATCTTTCTACGCATAGCACTTGTTTTCAAGACGGCACTCAAGTCTTGTGTCCCATAGATACGATGTTCCCAAGTAGTTCTGTCTTTGAAAACAGGGTCTTGCCTTTGGTTATAGATCTGTTGCCTGTAACATCAGGCAGTACAGAGAATGAGCTGAGACAGCGGCGAACAGTTTTGTACCGTGATATTGCACAATAATTGTGTGTGACCCAACCTTATAATTGTTCCCAGATCCGACGGTGGGATCATATTATTGTTTATTGAGCGGGGAGGATCGGGGGTATGTCGTAAAGGCGAGTGGCACCGGGCGGGGGGGGGGGGGAGAAAGGAGCTGGCTGGAGGGGAAAAGAGCAGGGTGGACCATAGATATAGTACTCTATATCTATGGGGTGGACAGACGGTACGGAAGGAGCGGGACCGAAAGGACACCTCATGTCCCTGTGGTCCAGTCTTAACAAGGGATCCTCTTCTGTAGCAGTTTTGTACCCCCCCCCCGCTCCCCCACCCAGCTACACACACAGACATACACACACATAAACACCCACACAGGCTCTAGCCATCTGTATAAATGTCAGAGGGAGGCGGTTTTAACCCTCTAACCGCAAACGTGTGGCGTAATGGTGACAATGGAGTGGGGAAGGGGATGGGAGCAAAATACATGTGAAGCCAATGTACAGATTGAGGTGGTAGAGGTTATTGTTGTGGCGCCGCCGCTGTCCCAGCAGGTAATACTGGATATAGATGGGGGGGGGGGGGGTAAGAAGCAATAACTGAGTCAGATATGTAGCTTAGACTTGTTATAAAAACCCTCGCATGATTTTTATTAAGGTTCGGATCAAATTTCAGGCAGACGGAAGCCCAAAAAATGGGACATGAGGAAGGGTCGTCGTAGAGGTGAAAGAAGTTTGGGGCCGCGGGGCAGGGGGGTGGGGGGGGGGGAGAGACCTTGTGATCCCGCTACAGTTATGTCTTTTAGCAGTGCAGAGCCCCCCCCCCCTCCACCTCCACGTCCTCTTCTTGGTGGTATTATAAGGCAGTATGTTAGCTGGTGACCCAAATTAGCTTAACCTCGTCTGCCTCATTAACAAACCTGAAAAATGAGCTTTGTATCGATAACACACACCGTGAAATTATACAGTGTAGTATCCTGCACTCAGACACACCACCACACACACACATAGAGACACAGCAATACCTCACAGACACTGATATTTTATGTACTGTTGATAGTAAAATAATTACAAGTTCTGGGCGCTGAAAGAAAGACATTTAGTCCCCTAGTTTTGAACTCTTGGCCAATGCTCTGAGTTTCGTTTTTCTTGTATTGTAAAGGGGAAGTCAATTCTTACTTAGAGCATTACCCAGTTTTCTGACCTGGGTTCTATCCTTCCCCCACCCCCACCCCCACCCCCATCCCCAATCCACCAACTACGCTTACAACAACCGCCGTGTACAGCAACTTCAAAGTAGAAAAGCTCACCCCACGCCCACCCTTATTACAACAAAAAGCCCATTACCTGCCCCTCTATCCTAGGTTATACCTACCTGATCAACGCAAGAGCTACGGGCTCGAAGCTTGAAACAAATTAGTGTCACCTTAAATAATTTAAGGCCTGAACTGAAAACCTCCAGTTATCAAAACTTGTCATTCATGCTGGTCTATGGTAATCTTTGTGTTTAAGCAATTTCTTCAGCTACCCTTCAATTTGGAAGTTTCCCTCTCATATGTTTTGATTTTACAGGCTCTCAGATTTCGCTTTTAAACAACTTTAGGTTTAGATTATTTACAAGCTCTACAAACCAATTCAGCCGGTATTTTTACTTGGCACAAAATTTAAAAAAAAAAAAAAAAGAAGAAGAAGAAAAACACCTAAAACTAGCGAGCAAATTATTCGGAAGTTCAGACTTGCATTTTATTATTATTATTATTTTTTTATGTATATATCTTGTTATTTGGCTCATACTCAGGTGGAACTGAGAAAGTGGTGAGACAGAGTTTCAGTAATCAGATCCTTACGTCAAAAGTCAAGCACTCTTGAAGAGAAAAGGAAGAAGTTTTAATGTGGGTCAAACGATTATAAAATGACACGAGGCATAAAAAATTCATTTTGAGTGGAGATTGGAGTACTGATAAAGGTGCCAGCAGTTATCTAACGTTGGTTATAATCTGCCTGGTTGGCTTTCTATTGCCAGTGCAGTTATTTTGATTCACGCCGGCAAATTGTGCGCAAGTAGCCACTAAAACGACGGATTCACACTGTTTCCCTGGCCATCATTTTTATTACCCTTCTCCGGCCTTGTGCACTTCATCCCTTTAGAATACAAAGTTCTAACTCACTTCAGTCAACTTTTCAGAAATTGAGGATTAAAGTTTCATGTGATCATAGCTTCCAAAGCAGAGGATATATTTTTTTTTTTTCTTTTTAGTAACACTTACAAATTACATACCGAATCTGCTTGATACTGACACACAATGGAGAAGGCCCGTAGAAGTAGTAGTGTAGTGTGTAACTCAGTTCAGCCAAACAAGTGGAAATAGAACCTTGACATTCTATAGGGACGAAATGTTACTGGCGGAATTTTGAGCACGAGTTTATCTTTGGTTTTAACGGCGTGTTGACACGATTACGGCCACTTTGAGCTTTTCACGGCCTTTTAGGTGTTTTATAGTGGCTTCATTCTCAGAGCTTGATCGATTAAAATTTCACAAATAAAAATATAACGTAAAAAGACCGGTATAAAATAGTTTTATCAGTGCAGTTTGGAAAAAAAAAAAAATTCTGTATAGATCTAGAATAAATTTGTGAACATGTTAAAAAGCATTGAGTTAACTTGCAGATTTCAGCCTCCCAAAGGATGGATAAGATGCGCTGTGGATCCACGTTAAGCGGAATCAATGTGTATAGTTTTTGTCAAAGCCACTACAGCTGAGACGTTGGAACATGACACACAGTGGTGAACAGGAGACCCGGCTCTAGTGTACCCCAGCCAGTGCAGACAAACATGCACAAGTACACACGTTCATGCACAAATAATTATTCAAATTTACATGGACACACACATATCGATTATGTGCGCATGGACAAAGGAAATAAAATGACCGCATGTGATTGAAAACAGTTGTAACAACAACAAATGTGAGGGCTCAAATCGCCACAATGTTTGGGCTGGATACACGTGGAGAAATATCTGGTCTTATCCACAGCATCCTCTCCGCTCCTCTATTTTTACGGAAATTAATGTCGTATGAAAAAGTAAAACACTCTTTGCCTCTTTAGCGTTGAGGAACGGAGCGGTACGGATGCTGTGGGCAAGTATACAAAGGAAAGGTCAGGAGTGCTTTATTTCTTCATACGTCATTTTCCGTAAAAAAAAAAAAAAGAAAAGCGGACCGAAGCGGACACCGATGCTGTGGACAAGACATCTAAAATTTTCTAAAAATGTGTGGGCTCATTTAGACCTACATCACCGAAATTGTGTCACAAATAGCCAAACAATGCGTGCTCTGCCACCATTTTGGCAGAGAAGCAAACGTTCTGAGATATCACATAAAATCACGTCATTCTTGTGCACCATTTATGCGGCTATTCTGTGCGGGTCATGCGGTAATGACAAACTGTCAACATCTGACAAAATGAAAGTATTGAAAGGAAGAAGAAAGAAATGAAAGGAGTTAAGAGCAGAAAGAAAGAAAGAAAGAAAGAAAGAAGCACCCAATAAACAGTTGTCGAGAATACCAGTATAATCTTCGCCTGTGCTACTCTTTTAAACTCGGCGGTTCTTCTTAATTTGTTGAATTCGAGGAGGAAAGAAGACAGAAAAGAAAGAAAGAAAGAAAGCGAGTTTTTACCACGTCATGTATCAGTAACAATCCGTGACCTTACAATAAATATTTCAGACATACAACATCCCAGAACAGCACCCGCCAATGTAAAGGACTTAACCCTACTAATGTTAAATACATTTTATGTGGGGCAACCCTGTGTGTGTTTGTCCAATTAATTGATAATTACCAGGAGCGATAAGTTAATAAAGGCGTATGCCACCAGAACCCTGTACATGATTGATGTTGGCAACACGCGATGTCTGCAGCTTAATATAGGTTATCTCCTTCCCTCACCCAAC
Organism: Onchidella celtica; assembly: GCA_963931925.1. NCBI lineage: Eukaryota > Metazoa > Mollusca > Gastropoda > Systellommatophora > Onchidiidae > Onchidella > Onchidella celtica. The sequence goes on along the minus strand of OZ007575.1, from coordinate 23,950,225 downwards.
CTCTTTTAGCCTTCCTTCCTTTTCCACAACATACTGCATAGAATCCTAAATTTTTACTTCCTTATCCGACAGTTGTAATTGTATTACACAATAGTAACATCCACTTACTTAATCAATTACTTTCGCTCGAGGTCGTAAAATAAGACAATTTACTCGTGCTGAATGAAGCGTATTTTGGCTGGGATGGATCGCGTCACTTCCGTGGATATAGAAGTTGTCTCAAGAATGACAACTCGCGATTTGGAGTTCGTGAGTTTATCTATCTATCTATCTATCTATCTATCTATCTGTCTGTCTGTCTGTCTGTCTGTCTGTCTGTCTGTCTGTCTGTCTGTCTGTCTGTCTGTCTGTCTGTCTGTCTGTCTGTCTATCTATCTATCTATCTATCTATCTAATATGACACTGAATTATAAATTTTTTACCTGTTCATATATCCCCACATCTGTCTGTTTGACCGCCGATTACAGTCATGATAAGAATGACCACTCCACTGCCCACTCTTGACCGCTCCATCCCCTCCCTCAGAACAATAATGACGTATTCACGATGGCCATCTTCACCTTTCTTCTGGAGCTGGTCAAGATTCTTCTGACCCAGATCTGATTATACCCCCAAAGTTATGTCGTCCGGCCATTGACCACGATGTCTCTGTGTATATTATGTGTCCGTATGTGTGTTTATTATGCGTATCTGTGTGTGTTGTGGGGGGGGGGGGCAGGGGCCAGTGAGAGGGGGGTGGCGGTGCGGGAGATGAGCCTATCTTACCCACAGCATAGATGGAGGCCGGAAAATGCAAAGTCGCCAGTGCGGTTGGGTCACAGACTAATAAAATACCCAGACTGGATGAACCATCCGCCACATTAGGTTTACGGTTGCGACCGACGCTTCAGCATAGCTACAATGCAGCGGTCGCTAAAAGACCATACGATCATCATTTATGACAATAAAAAAAAAGGCAGCTGTAGACAATAAAATGAAAGGATAGGCAAGTTAATGCATTATTAATACATGTACAACCAATCTTGACAAATAAAAAGAAATTTCTACTGCAGATAGAACTAGAATCGGAATTTCCCGAGCGGCGGCCACGTTGGTTATACGGCCGCATCTCATTAACTTCCGTAAAAAACGACACAGCCCGAAGCTTGTGTTTCCAGCCTGGTTGATTTATTAGTCTGTGGGTTGGGTTGGGAAAAATACGGGGTGGCAAAAATTGAAGTGTAGCATTGTTATATTGTCTACAGTCTTTTACAAGCTCTCTGAGCATGAACAATATGTGAGTGTTCCTCCTTCCAAACTCCGGGATTCTCCCAAACTATTTTAATTCCAGAAACCCGGAACTGTTGGCTGCGAGGTATAGTTTGTGGAAACATTAAAAAGAAATATTTACAGGAAGTCTTCGTGCCCGTATAAAATAAAAGGACATTTTATTTATTTGTTTATTTACTTATTCATTTGAAGTTCAAACATCTCGGAGAACATAACTTGATTTGTGGCTTTGGGTAAGAAGCCACTTGAATTAAATTATGACTTTTTTTTTTTTTTAAATTCCAATTGTCTCTGGCCAATTGATTTTGATTTGTTTTCATGGGAGTTTCAGTTTCCACCCGTCTGCCCACACCGTGTGCGCTCATTAGAAAGTAACTACTGTAAGTAGGCCAGCAACTGATTATAAGGCCAATAACCGGCGTCCTCTAGCCCTTAAGCGAGGCAATTGTCTGCCCTTTGTTTATGCGATTGCCTTTCTTGTGGCCCCTGATTAGGGTGGGAGAGTTCGATCGCTGTTTAGATCGATAACCGATACGTTTAACACTTTCCTTTGACAGGTACCTGTGTGGCAGTTAAGTGGTGTTGGGAGCTAAGTAATAAACAAAAAAGAGTATGTATAGATCATTGATATATTCTGGCCTTTAAACAAAAGCGGAGACATAAATAAAGTGCTATGCGCAAATAAAAAAGTGGTGAAAAATACAAAACTGTATACAAGCCTGACCTTGTTGACCCCTGGAGTCTGTGCACAAGCTCAATCTTGGAAAGGGAAAGAGTGAGAAGGGCACAGCTTTTTTTTTTTTTTTAATCGCCGGACTAGTGAAAGGAGCCCAAGCAAAACAGGTTAATTGTAGGTTTCACAGGCTGGTTCGAAAACTTTGCAAGGTAGCCTACTGTTTACACGGATTCGCAATAAAGACCACCGCCCATATTCTGCCAAATCAAATCTTGCGGTGGGCGATGATTTTGATAGTGACATGGTTACAACTGCCACAGTTGCTTCTACTACCATGATTCACGACTATTATTGCAGCTGCTCCGACCTCTGCCGAATATCTAAGAAAAATAAATGTTGTTACAAGTACGTACGACCCATGCGCTAGTGGTACGTATTTTAAAGCCTTGTGTGACCCCAGAGCTAGAGAGCTCCTCCCAAAATGCTCCTAACAATAACCTTAATTAATTATTCTTTTATTCTTTCAGATTTTCTTTTTATCTTCGTCCCTTTGGCCCCCCCAAAGTGGGGGGGGGGGGGTTGAAAGAGTTGGGGGCAGGATTAGGGATTCAATGAGATTTAGGGTTGAGGATAAGGTCGGGGTTGGGGATAGTACGTATAGGTACGCGCACGGGCGCAAAACGCTTTGGGGTGCCTACGTACTTATAACAACACCCTAGCTAATCCTTGTAAGAACATGATACAAAAATAAACAAGATAACATTGTGGTACAGATGAATAAATGGCTTTGTATTCCAATGATTTTTTTTTTTTTCATTTGAGATTTGTTGGAGGCGGGGGGGGAGTTACCTGCATCTATGTCCTGGACCAGTTTCAGCAAAACATCCAACTCTGGCTTAAATAATGACAGTGTGGTACAATTCTATACAGATGCCAAAGACTCTTTGAAACTGTGACAATCCTGCCCATCAGTCTAGGGACACCTTACGTCAGTGACGCAACGATATTGTGCACCATCTGGACGCAAATGCAGTATTTGAATCCCCAATGTCAGACCATAAATACAGTGGGTGTCAGTGTGTGGCAGACAAGGACAAGAAGAAAGGGAAGAAGAAAAAACACATTGTTTCCACCATTCCTCTTTTTTAGCTGCTTTTCTGTCCTTCTCTATCTCTTTTTTCCACACAAACATCCCGCCAAAGTTACCCAATTTTTCATTTTCTCTGAACTCCAAAGCCTCTTCTTATACATTCTTTGTGACATTTCCCCTCCCCCCCCCCCCTCTTTCTTCCTGCCCCACCCCCCTTTTTTTTCCTACTTTCTCCCAAAGAGATTACATCAAGGGCCAGCCAGTAAAAATATATGCCACAGATTTCACTTAAATACAGCGGCGGACATGTCAGCTGCGGATTATGCAAAACAGGGTCCACGGCTATGGGTCGTAACTCCAGCACCAATTGTCTCTCTCACGTCCAGGATAATCTCTCTTTAGTGTGCCGACTGTTGGATATAAACTAGAGCTGGATCCCAATGCCAAAACGTTGGGGATTTCTTTGAAGCCTGAAGTAACTTGGATAAACTTACTCTGAAAACTGAAATTAAAAGACTCGAACTGCCAAAACTTTAATCTTAAAGCGAATTGAAATATTTGGTGTCATGTCTGTGTGAGCCATGTAGCCAGGTTTTTCACAGCAGGGCTTATATACAGTAATTATTTTGTGGTCAGTTTGCTAAGAATGAGGTTGTGGCCATGTCGCCGTCGAGAAGATTAGTGTTGTCATTTCGCTAAACCTGATCCCATCTTTAACCACGAAACTTTCCCGAAAAATTAAACAAATCCACTGGTACGAATAGTTGTTGCGATAATATTTTCTCGTAATGCTAATCTTAAAAGTGAAGGAGTGAGTGAGTGAAAGAGGGAGGGGGGGGGTGTGAGTGAGTGAGTGAGTCTATGAGTGAGTGAGTTAGTGAGTTAGTGAGTAAGTGAGTGAGTGAGTGAGTGAGTGAGTGAGTGAGTGAGTGAGCGAGTGAGTGGGTGGGTGGGTGAGTGGGTGAGTGAGTGATTGAGTGAGTGAGTGGGTGGGTGGGTGGGTGAGTGAGAGAGGGAGGGAGGGTGTGAGTGAGTGAGTGAGTGATGAGAGAGTGAGCGGGTGAATGAGTGAGTAGTAAGTGAGTGAATGAGTGAGTGATGAGAGAGTGAGCGGGTGAATGAGTGAGTAGTAAGTGAGTGGATGGGTGAGTGAGAGAGGGAGGGAGGGTTGAGTGAGTGAGTGAGTGAATGAGTAAGTGAGTGAATGAGTGGGTGAGTGAGTGAGTGAGTGAGTGGGTGAATGAGTGAGTGAGTGGGTGGGTGGGTGAGAGAGTGAGTGAGTGAATGAGTGTCTGGTTGGGTGGGTGGGTGGGTGGGTGAGTGAGTGAGTGAGTGAGTGAATGAACAGTTGCATGCATTATACGATTAAATGATATAATTAGAGAGGAGGCAGGGCATAGGGAGGGCTCAGCACGTGCCCTCTTCACCACCTTGTCAAGTGTCGATACTGTTTGCAACCTGGAACAATCAAGGCATGTTCTAGAATGTGGCAGGTTTACAATTTCTCAAACAAACAACTGAAGAGTTTCTGACATGACATTTTCACGGCTGAAATTTTCTCTTGTTTTATTTGATTTGCTGGGGAATTTCACGCTCCTAATTTGTATTGGTTGAGTATAAGATTATGGACGTGGATGGACTGTGGATTCTGGAATGGTAAATGAAAGTGAGGAGAGAGAAAGAATGGAAAATGAAATAAAAAGTCCGAAAACCAAAGAAAGAAAAAAGGAAAGAAAGAACGAATGAAATGTGAGAGGATGAACGACTTTCTATTTTTAATGTGCTTTCATGGTAACTCTGGTGCGTGAGTGAGGGACGGCCACTCATAGTAGTTTATGGACACTTGGCCGAGTACCATTAATTGGATTATTTCCCTTGTAATACTAGCGCGGGACCCGTTATTCACATCACGGTGAAAAGCGCGCATTTTGATTGGTCAGTTGGAAATGTTGACCACCGGGCTTCCAACTCTTATATCGTGGCTTTAAGTTTCTTACAACTCGCTCCTTCGTTGTTATCCACCGACAGAAAGACGGGAACCCGAATTCATTGTTGAGAGTAGGCAATACCCTATCGGTACAAAATAGGTACTCATGATAACGTTTGTTATCAATGGAGATACGTCGTATTAATGGACGAAAGTATCCAGCACAAAATTGTCGAATGTTGTTAGTCCTGACACTTTGAAAATTTATATTAAAACTATTACCGGGTTTCTGGTAAAAGTAGTCAGTTAGAATTGTAGCAGCAAGTTTCTACTTTATAATGGTACTAATTTCGTTGTACTTTGATGCACATATCCTATTGAAATAATTAATAAGAGGATCTCGGATTTAAAGTAAACCACGAGTTAGACGCATGTTATCCCCGATAAATCCAACCTGGGTCAAATTTATTCAATTATTGCTGGAGGGGACGTTAGAGTAATTTCTGCAGTTTACTGGGATACCTAATTGACTTTTGTGTGCACCCTTTTAACCGTACTGTAAATTCGATTGTGTTAGGACCCTAACCGGTTATGTTGTTCGGCTGGACTCAATGTCCGAGCCTTTCACTTGTGCAACACGGGCTACGTAATAGCTCTCTCGGACGTCCGCGCGGGCTCATAAATAAGATGCGAGTTCGAGTGGTCAGCACACTCCATCAAAGACGCAGAGACAAGAGCCGACAGCACAGTGGACCTAGACCGGCGGCGGCCTGCCGTGGCGCGCCTCGCCCAAAACATGGCCTAGTCCAGTTGCGCCAGTAGCAGAGAGACTTTGGGTAAGTTGGAGACTATTATGTTAGAAGTGACTTTAATTTGCGCACCCCCCCCCCCTCTTTCTTGGATGCCACGTAGAGAATGCTGATCTACAGAGACCATTATGAGTCCGGCTCAACGGTAATTGCCATTGTCATAAGACGTGTAAGATGCGCGATGCAGTGCAGTGTCTTGATATTGTGACTTTATTGTCAAAGTTAACGTTTGCGGTGCTAGATGATAATGATGGCTCGCTACCCAAGCTATCACGATTTGCTTGTGTGCATATATATAGTGTGTGTGTAGCATTGCCTTGTTGTGGTAGGCAGTGAGGATTTCCTGACATGTTGATGTGGATGACTTATGTTATAGCGAGCGGCACTAAATTTGTGTACCTTGCCAGTACCACTATGCTATAGAGAGCAGTGTGATTGTGATTGCGTGTTTAGTGTTTAAGATGTGTAATTAGTTACATGTATTGGAGATGTATAATATTAGTTGGGCCTCACATGGGTGAGCCCCAGGATTGTTCGATGTGCGGCGGTGGATGAACAATGTTTCAATGAGTCTACACATGTTGCAATGAGTCTCGCCGACATATATATATATATCATGTGCATGTATTATAGTTATCCAGATGTATTATGCTTCCATGAGTTTCGTAAGTGTGTGAAGGACAGTTTCATTTTAAGGAATGTACACATTACTTTATGTATCTAGTGGTGTGTCATACACATGTTAGCCTGGCGGCATAGCTCCGCGGCTAAGGTCAAAGGGCATGACCCTTCAGTATCGATTGGGAAGGGAGGTAACCAATACAATAGCCCTGGGGCGGGTTAGTACTAATAATGGGAGTGGGCCTATGAGGATGGCCTGCATTGGGATGCAGCGTCTGTGTTATGGACGGTCAGTGGGCCATGTTGGCCACTGCGTTATTAAATGGAATGGCCACCCTGGATGTGCTGTACACCGGCTCAGTGGAGCGAAACTATTGGGTTCTTGCCCCTTCATTTGTTATGTCCTTCATACTTTGATTAGTACATTAATTAGTTTATGTTGCCAGTGTACTAGGAAACTCCTTGTGTATATGATATAGCCACTTGTAGTTGTTATTCATTAACCTTAGCGCTATTTTAGTCCATGCATACATATCCAGTTGGTTATTGCTTAAATTCTATATTATGTTGTTGTTGTTTGATTTAATACTTAATACTATTACTATGTATGTCCACCATTGATTGCCTGATTAATGTTGTCATTATATCCTAACCATATTTTTGTCTTTTTCTCTTGTTCCAGCTTATGGCTGGTTGGGCTTCTTTTTTTGGGCTTCTTCTTTTCTGGGTTTCTCTTCTTTTTGTTTGGGCTTCTCTTCCCTTTCTTGATAGGGTTTTCTCCTATGCCTTTTTGTTTGGTAGTGATACCTTTGTTAGGCTTTTTGAATAAATAAGATTGCCAGCAGAACCCTGTGTTTGTTAATCCTGTGTATCCTTAAGGGAGTTACTATTGAACCCACGCAGTAACCACATTACCCACTCGTAGTTCATCCAACAGAAAGGAAGAAGGAAAGAAATTAAGAAAATATAAAAGACCGAAGGAAAGAGAGAAGGAAAGAAAGAAATAAGAAAATAAAAGACTGAAAGAAAGAAAGAAAGAAAAAAGGCAAAAAGAAAGAAAAAAGGTAGTAAGAACGAAGAATGAAGGAAAAAGACAAAAAGAAAGAAAAACGAAAGAAAGGAAGTATAGTTGTTGTTTTTTTTTTGTTTGTTTGATGGTGTTTTAACGTCCCATGGAGAAGAGAGAGAGCCGTTTAACAAACAACGGAATGTTTATGCGGAGATCACAAGTGCTACAAGTCAAGGCTCTCACTGGACCTTCCAGATTAGCCATAGAAAAACTTGGTGAACTTATCACAATTTATGATGTTCTCTGGTCTACTCTATTTCTGCCCTCTACATATCAAATGTAAACAGATCAACAGAGAGAAACACAGATAGATAGATAGATAGATAGATAGATAGATAGATAGATAGATAGATAGATAGATAGATAGATAGATAGATAGATAGATAGATAGATAGATAGATAGATAGATAGATAGATAGATAGACCGACGGACGGTCAGACAAATAGACAGATAGATGGACAGACAGACAGATAAACTACACAATTATCACACGAAGGAGATAGGCGGCAGGGTCATTCAGATGAACACAACATTAATTTACTTAGGCCTACATGCCATTAGGGGAATCAAAACTTCCCTACAAATAATTCTTTGTGTATGTCTAAACTTTGACAATCTATTCTGAACACTACAGTGCATGAGCTGCAAGTCGGTACGTTTTGTGTCAGACCTGACACCAACACCACCTAGTCCACCATAGTTTTGTCACAATAAAACTTATCTATTTTTGTTGATCGTGAAAGCCGTTTCCAAAAATACTCCCATTTTTCTGTCTTTGTGTCGTCTCTTCCATCAGCCGCTGGCCTACCTTTGCGTTTCATATTCTGGGTAGGGTCGGAGAACTGGAGAAATCAAAATGGTATTGCTAATAACTTTGTTGAGATGAAATTGCTGAGTGCTTGGATTACACCAAGTTCCACAAATGAAGAAACTGGCTGATAAAAAAAAACAGTTTCCCACACTTCAAGTGTTTCCACGATTAGAGCTAGAATAGCCCTCGTTAACTTTATAACCCTGGTCGTTTTTCTCGCGAGAAGAAGAAAAGCTGAGTGTGTCGGCCACGCAATATTGTGCTGTTTAGTTTATTTACGAGCCTTCCGTGCACTCTGTGACAGCAGTTTGCGCGCCTGTCTAAAACTAAAAGCCACTTCCAGATTTGTGTCCGTGTTAATGGCATTGCTCTCTGTGAAAATGCCCTTCTATCACAATGTTCCTCTCAATTATTCTGTTCATATCCCTCCCCCCTTCCCCCGACTCCCCTTCCAAATCCCTCCTGATTTACATGGGCGGCGTAGGTATTTATGCCAGCTGTAATTGAAGGAAATCATAAAGACTCATCACAAAATAATTACCGAACATTCAGCCGCATTCTCAACCGAAGTCTTTTTCCCAACTCTGATTTAAACTATGAGCAAAGTAAAATATGGGATTTTGAGACTGCCTCATCCAGGTTTTGTCCTTACCTCCCAGATTTTTGTGAGTGATTAAAAAAAAAATATATTGCAGACATCATAGTAGGGTCTTGTATAATATGAAAAGTGTGTGTGTGTGTGGGGGGGGGGGTATTTTTAAAAAGTCCTACTTTAACAACAAGTCATATTTACAATTGAGTATTGTGTTTAGGACACACTATCATCATCATCATCATCATTGCCTTTCTCACCCTGGATCAGGGTATAGGCCACCAACAAACACTTTCCATCCCTCTCTATCATGGGCCAGCCTCTTTACATTATTCCAAGTCTTTCCGCTTCGTTGCACATCATTTTCTCTGGCTCTTCTCCACGTTCCGCGCGGCTTTCCTCTTGATCTCTTCCCCTGGGGATTCCAATCCAATACCTTCTTCGTGATGCTGTTTCCTGGCCTCCTGAGAGTGTGGCCGATCCATCTCCATCGCCTCCTACCAATTTCCTCTCTGACTGGGCTCTGTCTTGTTCTTTTCCATACAATTTCATTGCTGACCTTGTCTGTCCATCTGATCTTAAGTAGCTTCCTCAAACATCTGTTGATGAAAACTTGGATTCTCTTTATGAAGGCCTGAGACGCATTCCAAGTCTCACATCCATACAACAGGACTGACTTCACGTTCGAGTTGAATATCCTCAGCTTTGTTTTTAGAGATATATCCTTGGTTCTCCAAATCTTGCTTAAGGACGTGAAAGCTGCCTGTGCCTTTCCAATTCGTGCTTTGACTTCTGCCTCTGTTCCTCCCTTATTGTCAATGATACTACCAAGATAGCAGAAGGACTCTACATCTTCCAGTGGTTGATCTCATACTCTGACTTGTGCGCTTGGGGGTGCAACAATTTTTAGTACCTTCGATTTCGCAGGATGTATCCTCAATCCAATAGATTCCGAAATTTTGTTTAGAGCTGTAGTCTTTGCTTGCATCTGGTCGTGTGTGTGCGACAATCGTGCCAAGTCATCTGCAAAATCTAGATCGTCCAGCTGTGTCCATGGGGTCCATTGTATGCCATTTCTTCCTCCACTGGTGGTTTCTTTCATAAGCCAATCAATCACCAGGACAAACAGAAATGGGGACAGCAAACAACCCTGCCTAACACCAGTCTTGATATCAAAGCTGTCAGTAAGCTCGCCATCGTGTACGACTCTGCAACTTGTCCCGTCGTACATGCTCTTGATAAGGTTCACCATCTTCTCTGGGATTCCATAATGTCTCAATATTCTCCACAGTGTTTCTCTATCGATGCTATCAAAGGCCTTCTCGTAGTCAAGGAAGTTCACTATCAGTTGGGAGTTCCACTCTAGCGACTGCTCTACTATGATTCTCAGCGTGGCGATCTGGTCGGTGGTTGATCGATTACTCCTGAAACCAGCTCGCTCCTCACGAAGTTTTGGGTCTGTTGCATTCTGTATTCGCTTGAGAAGAATCCGATTGAAAACCTTTCCTGGGATGGAGAGAAGTGTGATTCCTCTGTAGTTGCTACAATTGCTGAGGTCCCCTTTTTTTGGAAGCTTCACGAGGTGTCCTTCCTTCCAGTCCTTTGGAAACTTGCCTCCGATCCAAATCCTCGAGAATAGTGAGTGCAGACCCTCTGCAGCCCCAGCAGCATCTGCCTTCAGCGCCTCTGGTGGGATCTGATCTGGTCCAGCTGCCTTGCCTCGGTTTAACTGCTTTATGGCATCATTAATCTCTGCTTTAGTCGGAGGGTCGCAACTGATCGGCAAATCATTTCTTGCGGGTAGAATGTCGGGTGGGTTGCTTGGTGGAGGTCTGTTCAAGAGGCTGTTAAAATGTTCTATCCATCTTTTTGCCTGAGCTTCCTTTCCAAAAATAGCCTTCCTGTTGTAATCCTTGACAGGAACTTCAGGTTTTCCATATTTTCCAGCAAGAGTCTTTGTAGTCTGGTAGAGGATCCTCATGTGTCCTCCTGTTGCTGCCTTCTCTGCTATCTCTGCTAACATTCCTATGAACTCCTCTTTGTCTTTTTTAATTGATTTTTTGACCTCTTTAGCGGATGCCCGGTACTCTTCCTGGTTACCAACTCTTGAGCTTCTTGTACGACTTGCATTTACCTGTTCTTTTAGGTCTCTTCTTATCCTTATCAAGTCCAGTGATTTTTTACTGATCCATTCCTTGTGTTCCACTTTCTTTTCCCCAAGAACATCCTGACATGTCGATGTAAATACTCCTTTTACCTTAGCCCAGTGAGTCTCCAAATCTACTGTCTCTTCGAGGTCAACAAGGGGTTTGAATCTATTCCTCAGCGTCAGCTGGAACTCTTCCTTCTTGTCTCCATCCAGAAGGCTCACTTGAAACTTTCTCCTCTTTGTTCCTGCTCTGGTACCTTGTTTCTTGAGGCGGAGTTTGAGTCTTGCCAGCAGCATGTGATGGTCAGATCCAACATCAGCTCCTCTCTGTACTATGACATCCTCCAGTGAGCGTCTGAAACGTCGGGTGATGCAAAAGTGGTCAATCTGGTTTTCAGTTACTCCATCCGGTGAAATCCAAGTGGCCTTATGGATCCTCTTGTGTGGGAATACTGAACCCCCAATCACATAGCTGTTAAATGCGCAGAAACTTGCAAACCGCTCTCCATTCTCATTCATTTGTCCCAAACCATTGCAACCCATAATGTCCTCATACCCTGTATTGTCCTGTCCTATCTTGGCATTGGCGTCTCCCATTATAATGTTCACATCTTTTCTTGGCAATGTGTCAACTATTTCCTGAAGCTGGTTGTAGAAATCGTCCTTGTCCTCATCGGTTGCTTCATTTGTTGGGGCGTATATCTGCACAATGTTCATGTTGATGTTCTTGTTCTTTGTAGTAAATGATGCCAATATAATTCTCCTTCCGTAGGGTTCCCATCCCCTCAGTGACCTCTGGGCGTGCTTGCTCAAGATGATCGCTACTCCTTCTGTATGCTTTTTGTCCTCCCTTCCAGAATACAAAATCTTTTCCCCAGAATTAAGTTGTTTCAGTCCGGACTGTATCCAGCGGGTCTCGCTAACTCCAAGTATGTGCAGTCTGTATCGCCTCATCTCCATTGTAACCTGGGCACTCTTTCCTGCTTCATACATGGAGCGGACATTCCACGACGCAATCCGGAGTGACTTGTTTGATGAAGGAGCAGTCAGGCCAGTGGAGTCCTTTCGGCTTTGTCCATTGTAGGACACACTATGGGTTTAGTAAAACAATGCATGTATATAATCCATATTCAGATGATCTTAAAAATGACCCTGAAATCTGGAACATATTTAAATAGTATAGCCATTATTAAAATTCCCAAATGACAGTTTCCTCCTTGTGGTTCTAACTTGGATTTTGTTTGTCCAATGAATGGTTTAGGAATCGTTTTAGCGCTAAGGTAAGGATTAGGTTCAGCTGATTGGTCCAGTAACCTTTTTTCCGCATGTCGCCCACAGTAACTTTTTTTTTTTTTTTTTCAAACATTGGCCAGAAGTTAATAGCAGTATTGAATGCTGGACCCAGATAGCCTCTAATTTAACATTTGCGGTATGTTCAGCTGTACAAATGAATTGATTGAAGAAGAAACTACTGGCCAAGATAATCATCATTTTGATTGAAAGGTATTGATTCCTGTGGACACAACTAGGGAAGGGTTGGATTTATGAGCATGTACCAGGCACCAGTCACTGTGTCAGTTTTCTTTAAAGTACCCACATTCAGGACAATAGTTAAACCTCTCTATGATCAGACTACTTCAGGGTACCGACCGTAAAGTATTTCTGTGAATACTTTAATGCTCGGCATCCGAATCTATCCCGTATCCGCGACAAACAAACTGGTTACAATTTGGACGATGGAAGCGCTGACACTGTCTGAGGTATCGATCTCTAATCAGGTTATCGATTTACAAATGCTATAAGTATAGATCGAAGTCAGTGACCGGCCATCTGTGAATGACCAGCTAGAACAGGTTAAAAAATGTTTGACAGTTTCAGTACAAATAATTGATAGAGCAACTACTGATCAGCTGAACGGTTTTCAAAATTTTGGGCACACGGGGACTTTATACCGACCGTCAGTCAGTGTGTATCGTAAGTGATTGTTAGTCACTGATGTTGTGAATCTTTGCTGCTGTTGTCAAACTGCTGAATCAGTTAGTGTCCTAGAATGTAGTAGGCTGGAAAAGTTTCATTCAGGTTGATGGCGGTGGTGATGGTGATGGAAGTGGGGATGGTGGTGATAGCGGCTATGGTAGCATTAAGATAGCTGTGATGTGATGTGATGACAGTTATGGCGTTGATAATGATGGTGGTGGTCGTGGAAATGATGATGGTGACAATAATGGTACACGTAATTGCGTAATAGAAGTGCTAGTTTGGTGGTTTTATTAGTGGTATAGTGGCGGAGATGTTGATGGTGATGATGATGTTGGTATTTGCCAGGTTGATACTGGCCACGATGGCAGTTGTGTGGTGTTTATGATGGTGGTGGAGATAGTGTTAATGATGGTAGTGGTGACAGCAGCGGTTGTATTTGAAGTGGTAACAATGACAATGACAACGATGACAAACTGCATCATGAGGGAATACAAAATTGATATTCAAAGGTTAAAATATCACGCGAGAAAACTTTCGGAAACTGCAGCAAAAAGGTATCATTTTAGCATCATTTTCATTTGAGGTGGAAAATGCAGTATATAGCACACCCCTCCTCTAATCCCCACCCCCCACCATAAATGAAGACAAGTGAGAAAACGCCAATCAACTCTTACAATGGACTTTCTTTTACTTTCCGCCCCAGACACTCCCAATAAATGTGCTCAGAAGAGGCCAATCAATGTGTGTCCAGATATTGCAGCATGTCACCTGCCACATTTTATAACATAATGATTTTTTCTCCCTTAGTTTATTCTGCTTCAGTAAGGACACTGTTCAAACGGCGACCAACCATATCATCTGCAGTCACAGCTCCAGACGCTTATTTCCTCTGGGCTTTTACTTATTTTTCCCCATAAAATGTAGCCTTTAGACAGTTTTCGTCCAGATAAGCTCTATTCTTTTCTTTGCTTGTGGCGATTGGGGATCGGGATCAAATTTCTCCCCGAGGACAAAGGTCTAAACTAGTAAAACATCAGAAAATGATTAAATATTGAACAGACGGGGAGAAACAAGGAAATTGCTTGAATATGAAATCAATATTGACTTACCTGGACTCAATAGACTCCAAGCATGGCGAAATCGAACATCGAGTGACAGATTACTGTGATCATACAATGATAAACGAACACATCGATACGGTCCGAGTAACTGATATGTTAGATAAAAACCCTAATATCCAAATCTGCACTCAGAACAGTTTTCTCTTGTGGTATACAAAAGTCTATCGAGTTATTCGACTGCCCAGTCGTTGTGAAATGCAACAACTTATGCGACGGAAGAGAATCCGTAAATGCGGACAACAATCCCGGCGTAAACGGCTTTACTGATAAGAAAATTATAGCCCCCGTAAACCAAAAATGCCCATTACAAGCTGGCGCTGTATTGTTCATGTTATGGGGAGGAGAGAAATAAAGGTAACGCTGCATAAAATAATGGATAGGGGAGGGGTTTGGGGGGAGGAGCTATTAACCGTTACGTCCTACAGCATTGCACGTGTTCTGGTTCTACCATAGCGGTGGGAACTTTTTGTGTCAGGTAGCTCCGTGGCGAAGTAGAACGTAGTGCAAGAGCAGGACAAACTGGATTGAATAGTTTGTTGTTTTTGTTATTTTGGGGGGGGGGGGGGGGGGGGGTCTTTATTTGCGCTTTTCTTCGTTGGTTTAATTTGTGTTGTTTCTTGCTTTTGTTTGGTTGTTTGTTTAGTTTTAACACTTGGACGATGAATTCAGTGTACACGATTTATTCTTTCGAATGGGCTTTTTTTCTTTTCTTTCTTATTAACAAAAAAGAAAGGAGAATTATAATAATGCGATACTTGATACCAATAGGTAAACAATATGGACGCTTCATAAATCTCACAAGACAAAATGAGATCGGCGGATTACTACAGAATTTGTTCAATTAGTCCGGCAAACATTAAAAACATTACATTGTTGAATGTAAAACTCGATCCGGAATGGCCGAGGCTGTTAAAAGGGCCAGTCTGACATCCGAACAAAAGACTGTCCCAGTAACCGGATATTTTTAGAACGATGATCTGAAGTTAGAGTATGTAGCAGAGAATCAAAGATGCCTGGTTAGGGCTAATACAGCAGAGAATCAGAGATGCCATGTTAGGGTTAATGTAAAATTAATGTATATCAGAGAATCAAAGATCGCATCTCCAGGTAGTGATTCCAACCTTCTAAAAACAGCCGGCTTTACACGTAGCGTTCGGACTGGGTATCATTTTCATTCATTGGCTGAGGCTGTCCATCCACTAGTCTCTAGATATTTCAGTTCGGAAACCGTTCCGCAACATTGGTCATCAAAGACTTGCAAGTGTGGTGAACCATCATGTGACCATCTTGTATATTGATGAAGCGGCCGAAGCTGAGACACGTGGCCTGATGAGCTACTGTTGATTGGCCTCAGGACTACTGAGGTGAAACAGAGTGGAACTATGAGGAGGAGTAGGGTGTAGGCAATCTGTCCATTGGCCTAAATTGCCCAGAGTTACAGACTTTGAATGCCGCTTATAACGGCCATGACAATGAAGTGTAAATCAAGTCCTATTTGTGGGCGACCTATTAAAACGCAGTTGTACTTTAAAGAGCAAGATCGTGTCTGGGTGTATTAAAGGTAACCTTGATACCGGTATATCGAACTTTGTACAAAAACCCAGTTGTTAAATTTTCTGGCTTTTGAACCACCTAAATGTATGGGTATGTGGATGGACACTGACAGGTGGTTGGTAAAAGTACAAGAAAACAGTAGGACACCCTAATACAATGTAGTAATATTCTACTAGGCGTTCTGTTCTACAGCCGTTGCGGATAAAAGGTCCCCTTTCAGACTGGAATGTCTGCACAAAAAGTTAGCTGCGTATAGATGCCGAGATGTGAAGGGCCATCCACAAACTTCAGTGAGTTACAGACACACAGAGAGGCAGACAGACAGACTGACAAACCCTACTATTTTTGTTTATCTCAAAACAAATGGCACTTGTTAAATAGCTTGACAATGCCTAGGTAAAATCCCAAGTCAAATGCGAGTCGCTACCTTTTGGCGTCCTCAAAATATGTTGTAAAATGTACATGGCGGCCGCAAAATGAGTACTCTATTTATGGACCAAATGACAAGCTAACAGCCGCAAGAATACCTCGTATCTCTCGTCCATGCCAACCATCTGACTGATCAAGAAGAGACAGCACAGTGGAAAAGGACCATTATGTAATGGGTGAAGAAAGTAATGTTGCTGTTGCAGTGCACAGTGTGTGTCTGTGCCTACCGAAAACTTTGTCCGGTGAACCTATGTCGATGGAATGTTCCAAAGACGCCACTTCAGACCAAGAAGAACCTGTACAAATATCTTTCTTAGTTACTGTAAGTGCAGAGATGACTGCCGAGGGTCATTCAGAACATTAGACATTTGTTGTTTTTTTAATCTTTTTTTTTTTTATAGAAATTTTTGATAATTTGTTTAGTTTCAAGCAGCTTTTGTGTCCAATAGTTTGTTTCTGTCATGTCTGGTTTACAAGAGCTTTAAAGAATCTTTGTCACTGAACCCCATCTTCAATAGAATAAGATATTGGCAAAGACTCTAGAATTTCCAGTCTCCTGTGTGGTGAATTATTTCTGTCCACCAGACACAAAGTAGAGCGTTTCTAAAGGGATGAAGAGCGCCATTGTGATCTTTCAGCCACACATGTAGACGATACAAACAGCTAACGTTTAGAATCAAGTGGACGTAATAATTGATAAGTGTTGAAAAAGCCACTGGCTCTCTGAAATGCTGAACTGATAATGAGAACATTCTTTAAAATACAGCGACATCGTCTGACAAGACAGAATTCCGACTGTATACGGGAAGACCAAACAATTCATGTCATAATGTCAGTTCAAGTAAACGTCACAATATTCCCCGAGAGAAAAACATCCCTGTGAAAGATCATATTCGCGGCTCATGCTTCAGGAGAACACACACAAACGTCAATTATGTTCAACAAAGGTTTCGCAGTCACATTTAGCAGCTCAACAAAACTTCATCTTACAAGGGAACTGTTTCAGATTGCAAAATAAAATGGCAGCGGAAAATGAACGGGAAGCTTGTGGACTTCAAAGATTCTCATAAAGATTTTCTGATGTCCCCCAAGGAAACAACACGCAGACAGCGACATCAGACTTTAAACCGCGCGCAAAACATTGGGCGATATGGGGGCTCCTCAGACATGTAATTTGTCAGGTAGCTTTTCGCAAAACGCACTGGAAAATATCGAGCCAAGACATTTAGTGGAAGAGAGGTACAAAAAAGGCATCTATTGGGTAATGTTATATCTTAGGTTTCAGGTGAATTGTCTGGCAAATATGTGCAGGGTAAGCGATTGAAGAAAAAGCAGGAGACAGTGACAAAACTATTTCCTTCTCGAAAAGCTATTTTCTTTTAATGAAATTTGATCGCAGGGTCTGTGATATTATAGTTTGAGACTCGGTGGACGTAACTCTCAGCTCTGTATGCTGGACATGTGTGAAATTACTGATTGAACAGAGGATCTTTTGAGTCGCCGGGTGTCTAGAATGTGCTTACAAACTGTGTGGGTCCAGTGTCGGTGTGGTCTGTTTGTTAAAAGATGTTGATCGTCCAAATGATGATTCAGTACACTGATTAAACAAAAAATTGTTTGTTTTTGTTTTGATGACAGTTGCTTTAGAAGTTTGCGGGAATGTAGTGTCACCGGCTTCAATGATAGGCCTAAATAACGATCCAACATGAGAAGACAGAAAACGGCCTATCGCGGCTAAAATCAACATTTCAAAATGATTCCAAAGCGAGGATCCAATTCACGAAATCTATGGATAATGGGCAAGTTGTCAGTGTATGCATGCCCGCAGCCCTTGCTCCAAAAATCAAAATGTCAAGAAACAAAATTCCTGAAAAGAATATCAAATGAGTTATCGACTGAAAATTAATCTCACGGGCCAAATTGCCTCTGGTCGTAGTACCAGACAGATGAATTCATCAGCTTTCAGGATGGCTTAGAAATAATGCATTTTATGACAAATATCGGCCTTTGTGTAAAAGAAAACAAAAGAACAAAGGCTGTTGCCAGCGCAAACTAAGCGAGGGAGCCAAGTACCTATAAATGTTGAAGTGTCCACGCCTGCGCGTCCTTCTCTTTCTCTGGTGCCAGAAAGATACGTAAGTTTTATTTATTCGCGACTCTGTAGTCACCAAGTTGATCAAATTCAACAGCATCGTGCTTGCTTTTCTGGATTGTGTAAAATCGCATGTCGCGGTGAGCTCATCGCTAACCAAAGATTGTCAGGCTCCTCCATTACCAGAATCCACTACGATGTACATTTTTAATTTTCCACGTCCGATACATAGACAGTAGATCACATGGAAACCCGTGGAACTCAGCAATTAGACTCAGAAGAACTCAGTAACAAGACCAGTGGAACTCAGTAATTAGACTCAGGAACTCCGTAATTAGATCAGGACAGGTAAAGTTCAACACGTCTTCTGTCGTAAATTAGATTAATTTCCAGACTTTACGCACACTTAGTACCTCATAATGTTCTGAAAGTTATCTTCCTTGTACGAAGTCCCTTTTCCTTGTCCGGACTTCTTCCATCCGCAAACTAACGTGGAACTGTTTGTTCCTTCCAGTGTATTTTTACACCTGGCTTGGAAACATGTCGGTCCACTGTTACATTCACCGAAATATCTTCAGGAAGACATGTCTTACTGACCTCGTCGCGATAACTCGCCAAGGACATTTAGGCAAACTACCTGAGGCATTCTTCTTTGAAAAGAGAAATAAAAACAACTGTTGTACCAAAGGATAATGATGAAGATTTTAAAAAAGAGGGATTAATATTGTGAATCGTCACGACTCAGGATATTTTTACTTACATCTTGGCATCCTTGGATCTCATTGTGAGAAGAGTTGAAGGATTTGGAACCACGGGAAATGTCCGTTGTTGTGCCAGTG
The DNA here is from genome assembly GCA_963931925.1 of Onchidella celtica. Lineage (NCBI taxonomy): Eukaryota > Metazoa > Mollusca > Gastropoda > Systellommatophora > Onchidiidae > Onchidella > Onchidella celtica. Next base: position 23,931,196 of record OZ007575.1, on the reverse strand, counting down.
TAGGCTGACGTTAGATAAAAAGTACATTACTTGCTTTTTGTTCTGCACATTTGACCTAATCCCAATTTTTGTTGTTGTTGTTGTCGTTTTTCTAATTTTTTAACATTTTCATTCTCTTTCAGGATATATAGCCCAGCACAAAGATGTCTCTCATTATGCTGTGGATCATTATGAATTTCATACTGATTTTTCACATCACAAATGGGTCATTTTGCTATTCAAAGCCAAAACATGTTAACTTCAGTCAAACTACCTGTGTAGACCCTAGCCTTGGAGACGGTCTAAGTGGTTCGGAATTAGCCCGGCTGACAGATATACCACTTGTAACATGTTACTCACTCTGTTATCAAACCCCAGACTGTTTCCTGGCTGTCGACGCACCTATAAGAGGACAGAGATTGTGTGTACACATTTCTGGAATGGATAAAATTTCGTTAACTCCGACCTACGCTTCCGAGAGCACTTGCACAGTTTTTGTCATTAATTCCTACAGTCTTACATGTCCAGAAGGTTGGATTGGTAGGTTTTGTGAACATCCTATTCCGTCCCACAGTGACAGTGGATGGATCGTGGGATTTGATATGCCACACAATACGGAGATGAAAGTACATACATACAGAAATTCTGGTGATGAAGCCGGCGTCACTCTCATTTACCCCTATTCGAAGTTTCAGAGCACTCCGCCAGTGATGACCGTGGCTTTTCCGTACATGTCTTTTGATTTCGCCAGCAGAACCTTTGCTGTGCCAGCACGTCGAGAAGCGAGACATATGAAAGAGGATTTGCTACAGATCACAAGAGTTTACACGAACGCCACTGAAGCATCCTTTGAAGAGACCAGCGACAGTTCTGTTTTACTGTACACTCGGGAGGAGGTGAATAGATCACTTACAATCGAAAAAGGTAAGTACACAATAATGTATTCAACTGGAGGATTTCAACGATCCAACACGGAAATAAACTTTGCTAAGAACAGCGCACCAGACAGGATTAAAACGTGAATTTGAAAAATATGGACTTGTATTTGTATTTGTATTAGTATTTGTATAACTCTTTAATCCCATTTGGGAAATTTTGCCTTTGTGCCATTGCAGCCCAGTTATAACTGGAGCAGGCACGTCGTCGCCACAGTGCAGCGCCAGTCGGCGTTTTTTTTTTTTTTTTTTTGGGGGGGGGGGGAGATGAGGGGGGAGGGGGACTTAAAGAGACGAGCTGCAAGTCCTTGCATTAAAATGGAGAATCGGACCTGAAGAATCTGTTCGTAAATCAATATTTTCTTTTTCTTTTGTCTATAATTTTGCTCAACTTTTTGGAGAGAATAAATGTAATCATCATCGTATGTCACATAAAATAAAGATATAGTACGAATGCCTTATTTTCTGTAGAGCAGCCCTTCCCAAATACTTAGAATCTTTTAAGGCCACGTTTCCGGGAATCTTCTGACAAAACACATCCACGAATGTGGCGGAAGTGGTACGTGTATTTACAAATTTCTCAGTTTCTCTGTATACGGCATGGCAATTATATGGAACAACTGCGGAACCCCGGAACACGGTTTGTGGGACTCTGGGTTTCCGTGGAACCCCACTTTGAGAACCGCTGATGAAGAGCATCGTGGGGCTGAATGACAGAATGAACAAAATCGTGTTCCACTGTCGTGTTTAACTTTTTCCTTCCTAATGCAAAAAGGACAACTTTGGGCGAAAAACTCCCATTGCTAATTGCACATGTTGAGGAATCCTTCACACTTATCTTCCTTGAATGAACAGCCCGCCGCTCGCTCTGTGCCAGGTTCAGCACTGAACGATTCATACGTGTATTCATTACCATAAATAAAATACCTAGTTTACATACTACTGCTCGCTATAGATCAGCGCGCAAATTGTGTGCACGTTTTTTTAAATTACTATTTTGGTGATGCGAAGAAGACTGTGTCTCATCTTATCGTTTCTAGTACCTTGGGTAAAGATGGGCTACGGTGAGTTGATTATGGTGCAGAATAAAATGGAGTCAGTAGGCTGACCGGTTAGTTGGCTCTGCGCGATGTTTTTGCGGATGTTGACCGGTAACAACAAAAAGCCCGAATATTCACCAGAATGTGAAACGTTTTTATTGCACTCGTGTGTAAATTATGACTGTTTCATTCCGTGGTTTCTGCTCAGAGGCTGACAGCTAGGTCTACAAGACAACGCTTCTCTCATAGTGAATTCCCATTGATGGATGAGGTAGAGAGACTAAATGCAATTTGGAGTGTTTGAAATTAGCTGTGGATATGTGTAGACTTTAGCTGTTATGATAGACAAACCGACAGAGAGACAAACAGGCAGGCACGCAGATAGATAGGTAGACAGAGAGAGAGAGAGAAAAAAAAAGATAGATAGATAGATAGATAGATAGATAGATAGATAGATAGATAGATAGATAGATAGATAGATAGATAGATAGATAGATAGATAGATAGATAGATAGATAGATAGATAGATAGATAGATAGATAGATAGATAGATAGATAGATAGATAGAAGCATAATTATGTCTGTCTACTTTTTTTCTGACCAGATAAAACAGAAAATCTCCGTCAGTACTTCCTGAAGGGCTACAGGAGCGAAATCAAGGATTATTCAGTGATGGAATGGGACACCAGCCGTCGACTTGTCTGGTATTACAAGCTCAATACGGTGTCCACGTCTGGAAACAACAATCAGCGATCTCTCATGTTTAAAGTTGCTCGGTTCAATGATGCGGGAGACCTTACCTCCAGGAAACAGCACTGGTTCAGTAAAACCGTTCTGAAAAACACACTGAATTCTGATCAGAGTCGGACCACCTATTTTGATAGTTGCTGGTTTGAAGGAGCTGGAAACAAAATGGATATTGTGAGATATGTCAAGGCCAAAGTAAGAGATGAAGGGCGGCCTCTGCGCGTGGTGTTTGACCATATGCTGTCAGCGGATGTTCTCTTTCTGATCTCAAAAGACGAGGACGTCATTGCGGTAACTGCACCTTATATCGAATCCCCAGACAAGTATGTGGTTTTCCCTGAGCCATCCATCATGGTGTACACCTCAGTCAATAGTGACGGTGTTCAAATGCAGCAGAAAATAACCTTCGAAGGATCGACATTTCACCAGGTAGTGGACTATGGAAGTGGACATGGTGTCAGGTGGTTCCTCAGCACCCGCAACTGGAGGAGAATCTTACGCGTATCCCCGGGCAATCAAGTCCAGTATGGCAACGAGTCGGACCTGAGAATCGCCGCCAATCAAAGTTGTAGTATAAGTGCATGCGCCGTAGGCATAGATGGGAGTTGGTGTTTCGGTTCTAGAGCTACAGCTATCATGCCTGACGGAGAGGTTCTGATCCAAAGCCCATCCATTCCTTGGATTGTGGATCACGGTCAAGGCAGGGTATTCAATGATTCCCCAGACCTGCAAGTGGTCATGCTGAGATCCAGGGGTGGTTGCCAGAAATTACTGTACAAAATGGGCGTATCTGGGGAAAAACTGACTGGGTGTCCGGACCTGGAATGGCTGGACTGGTTTGTGGAAAACTACTAGGGCAGAACACTTTCTTTTCTATCTCATAATTAGTGGGGGTGTTTTTGTCACTTCGAGTTCTGTCCCGGGCTATGGTAGCCTTAGGTGACAATTAAATAACTATTGAATGTATACTCTTGCAGTCATATGGCGTGTCATATTCTATAAAAGCCGGAAGAAATCTCAGGAAAGAAGTTTACCTTTGTTCTCAACGGCATAAATAAGTGCTGTCTCACATAATATGAGACCTGATTTGGTTGGTCCAATGCGCTGTTCACAGTACGGTAATATTAAGTGTCCAGTATCAGATCGGTAGCAAAGTTCGTGTGTAAAAAAAAATGATAATCTCAGGGACATAATCCTATGAAATATACATTTATTAGGATAAGGCAAATGCACGATGTAATGTTGAACATCACGACTGAACGACAATACTTATGTACAAAAGCTCGCGGTTTCCGCGAATATTTCTAACATTCCCCTTGTAATGCAAGAGTGACAGATCCGGGGAGAAAAATGTTCATAAATTTCACAATTTGAGAAACTCATCACATTAAATTTATGTTCTACGAAATGAATGAGCGGCGGCCGCCTCTAGGACACTCAACAACTCCGACCAACGCAAAACAAGACTTGACACTCGGTAGGAACAAGCCCAGGCGTGTACTGGCCAATTCTGATTGTCCGACTAGATGGATGGTGACGTCACGACATTGAGTTCAGAGAGATCCAACTAGTCAGCTGATGTGCAAACATGACGTCACCATCCAACCAGGCTACATGTAGTCAGCCAAGGGAAGTCTGATAGCGCACACCTAGGCTAATGTTTACTCCCTTGATACAGACACTTCGTTCGATTTAAAGCCTGTTCTTTGTTGGACATGTTTATTCGGAAAGTATTGTATCTCAGAAATATGCTTACATGGGAACACCTGCAATAAAGACAGAAGGGGCGATTGTTAGAAAACGGCTGTGTGTTCACTGAGTGAAAGAAGGCGCGCAGAGAAAGCCTTGAAACCACACTGCATGTAAACAGGTTTTTACGGTAAACATGTGAAAGGTGTGTCGCTTTAATCGCTTTTTCACTGTATCATTTTGTGAATGGCAGTGATTATTTATGTGTAAGTAGACCGTTGATTCATTGAATTATGGAGGACAGTACTAGTGCAGAGATTATTTATGTTTGATGTTATAAAATAAGGGGAAAAAAGCAACAACAGTCTAAGGGAAATATCTGCCTCGAATGTTTTTATTTCTCCTTTTTATCCCTGTTCAGAACTGTTTGAGTGTTTAGTTTTGAAACCAGATTTTTAACCTTCGCCTTTTCATCTTCAATTAAACCATTACCTTGTGCACAATGTGAAATAAATAAATATCGTACTTGATTTTGTAATGCTTAAAAGTAGTTTGGACTTTTTTTTTTTTTTTAAATACATAGTTTATGGCTTTATTAGAAAAACGGGGGGGGGGGGACACGAGTTTTGGACAATTATTAAATGTTTGTGCCATACACTTTGGTTTTTCCATGTTCCACAGTATTATGACTTAACCATTGTGCATTCCGATCCTAGTGGTTACGACTTGTCCATGTGCTAGTAACTATGAAAAGTTGCAATATTATGCGAAGCGCACTATGTGTTAATTCATCTGATCCAGTTCCTTGATTGCCTTGAGGAATGTCCACGGTCCAAATATATTTGCAGTGACCTACCGGGGTGGACACGGACGAGAAAAGTGGACACACAGTTAGCAGATACTACAGAGAAGACCGCCCTAATCTATCGTGATCTTCCCTCAAATTTACATTCAGATTTCACTCTGGAAGTATTGACACAAATGAAAATAATGTTGTTGGCTCTGAGGAAGAAATATCTTTTGTTTCGTGTATACACCAACAATCCATTAACAAAAATGATTTCCTGGCCAGCAATGAAATCCGATACTCTGTGTTATTATTTGTCTCTAAATGCCAGTTGCCACACAAAGGCGACACTGTATGGTCTGGTTACTTTGACGTACAAGGCCAAAGAGTTACAGTGTGGCCACATGTCGAGCCGCGCTACCAGCTCGCTATGATCAGGCGACGGTCGTGTTGTGAGCGATGGAGCTTGGGTGGCCACACCACTAGCTATGGATTTCCAAGCTACAGGCTAGCCCTTAGCTGGGCAATAGCTCATGGTGTGGACGGTTCAAGCGATTATAGCTAGCTCAGTAGCTCGCTTGTAGCTCGCTGAGATTCATTCAGCTAGTCTATGGACCTTATTGGGCTGGAATAAACTCTACTTATTTTTAATGCAACTATTAAGATAACCCACAAACTAGCTACGGTATATTCATTTTGTTTCATTTCATCCTCCACACAGTAATTAAATTGAATGAACAACAACAAGATATAATAGATAAAAAAATAACAGTTTATTGAAAGAAAAAAATAAGAACAAAAGCATTTACGTTCGTTCATAAGTGTGATAGCACTCTTCGTCGACGAAAACCGCACTTTGTGTGGTGGCTGTTGATGGAATATTTCCAAGATCTGAGCTACAAACTCAGCTTGACGCAAACATTGCTGAACTCCCAACAGGCTCTGGTCTACGGAATTCAAACATCCGGCTTCCCTATTTTCTCATCGGAGACACAGCTTATCCTCTAAAACCTTATCTGATAACTACCATCAATTCAAAGTTAACACGTGATCTAAAAATATTTACTTATCGTCATTCGCGAGCAAGGCGTTGTGTCGAGTATGTCTTTGGGGTTCTAGCAGCAACATGGCGAGTGTTGAAGACGGCCATATCAACTGTTAAGATTGTCCTTGCTACCGTCGCATTGCTTGTTAGTCCATCGGGATCCGATGATGACGTTGTTTCTCTGCTCTCAGCGATGGCGGCGAATGTGGCTCCGCAGACCGAAGCTGGAATCACACAGGTGCCCGCAGGTGTGGCATTGAAAGTTTGTATTTTGGACCGGGGTGGACGCTGCCCTGTGACGTCTGTCCCTTGCCGCAGCGAGACGCTGTCGCCGATCCTCCTCAAAGGCAGTGGTTGCCTTGGACGTGAGAGACCTCCATCCTGATCTATTGGAGGCATACGCTTCCAGCTGGCGTGGCTGAATGCCGCTCCACGTGAGATTGTTTTTCAAGGTGTCTTTGTACCTCAGTTTTGGGCGTCCTTGTTTGCGCGAACCCTCTTTCAGCTCTCCATACATGACTTGTCTGGGGATGCGGCTGCCATCCATTCATACTACATGGCCTGTCCAGCGCATCTGAGCCTTCAGCAGCATCGACTCAATCCTTGTTGAGCCAGCTCTGTCTAGCACCTCCTGGTTGGTGACACTGTTCTGCCAACGGATGTTAATAATCATTTGCAATTATTGACATTAAAAGTTTGAACACAATGGAAACAGAACGTGAAGAGTGGGATGATGCTCCAGCCCAAGATGGTAATAGGCGGGTGAGGCGCTACCAAGGTCGACGAAGACAACATGCAAACGTGGATGAGAGAGCAACTGGTGCAATATTTTGTTGGTCCTGTCCACTCCTGGTGCCGTGGCTTGGCCAGAAAAGTATATATATAAATTTCTTTTATGAATATTACCCAAAGATGATGTTTTGTTTTGTTGTTGTTTTAATTTCTCCCACTGCAATGTGAAGGGAGTCTAATATTATTAATAAACAAATACAAACACTGGTTGCAAGCGAATGTACAAAAATTACATTGAAGCTACGTTGAAAATCATTAATATCTCAATTAATATTGAAGAGAAAAACGGTATTTTCCACCTCTCATTATGGCTGCTTGAAAAAAAATAAATTATAGATACAGTCCTATTACGTGTATACTTATTGTATCATTTTTTTTATCTGCTCAAAATATCGCAACTCGTTCTGGCGATCAATTCAGTTGGGAATCGAAATCAACACAATTTATTACAAAATAAAGTGAGCATTAAGACCTTTGCAAATATGCCCACACACACCTTTAGGCCTTCTGATGCATAATGTGATATTTTGTAGGATTTAAGGCTCGCCGGTTAAAAAAGCCTTTCATTGACGATGTGCTTGAAAAAAGACACTAGACAGAAAGTGAAAGCGCGCAAAAACCTCACGATCTTTAGGAGGGCACGGGGTCACGACACACCGCTTGAGCGACGAGCGATGTTAAATGGCAAGTTATTTATCGTCGCTCATAGCGAGCCCCTAGCTAGCGGTAATCGCTTGTGGTGTGGACACCTAGGTTAGGTTTAATGCATTTATTCCCGTCGCTTCACTACAGTGTAGCTCACCGCTTGGCCCATCGCTAGACATGTGGCCACACACTTAGAGTCGGTCCAGATATCGAATTCCAACCAATATGACCTTCCCAATGGCGGAAACCTAACTAAGTGGTCTTGTATCGATTGTTCTGGAAGTGTTTCTCAAGGTGGGGCCCACACCCCACCGGTGGGGCGTGGGGCTTCAGAAAAGGGGCAGGGATTTAAAAAAATGTTTTTATATGTACTGTATAACGTACTAAGTTTGTCTGATCATGGTTCGGCCTATGTTTCTTGGGGGAAAACTGAAGTGGGGTATGGGACAGAAAAGGTTGAGAATCATTGTTCCAGACAGTTCAAAAACAGTCCTGGCGGATGATTGCTGGGATCTTATTTCTATCACTACACCGTCCGCGATCCGACAATGACAATCGGAACCTGTGATGCTTAAGGAGGTTATTTCCCAGAGCTACCGTGGCCAGCGTATCCACGATATATGATGTTTCAAGCTGGTAACACACACACAATTAGAAAACAGTTTTATTAGTTTATTGATTTATGGATCAGATCAGTTCAGAAGTGTATCACGTTGTTGTTGGTGGGTAAAAACGTTATTGGACACCATGGGTTAAACCTTCTAGTGCCCAATGTTCCAAATCTGAAACATGTCGCACGGCATCTATACACTATTTTCCCAAGGCTCTGCAATTTATTTATTTATTTAAATTTATTTCTTGATTATTATTTTCCATAAATCTGATTTCATAAATTTTAAAAGTCAATTTTGCGTGTAACGGAAATTTTGTATTTGGCAATCTGTGGGTGGGCACGAGAGGATTAAAGGTTTTGCTTGTGTGGTGTAGACAAATTATGTACTCCACGCTAGAATATCTGTGTTTGAAAGACACTTAACACTTCTCTGGACCACTCACTGGTCATGTTAGGGTAAAATCGATCCTTCGATTTTTCGATACTGGTAATCGATGAGGGCAGATCATGCCTGTTGACTGTTTGACTTGGTTAACTGATCGGTAGACTGTCCTTAAGAACTGATTGATTAACTGTCAAGTTTTATTGACAAATCGACAGATTGTTAGACCTAACCGGATTATTGGTAATCCAGATAATTGAATGCTGAGGCAGTGAGTGCAACAGAGTTGCTGTATTCTCTCACCTTCAGTGCTCGCTCCCCTCTCTTCCATAAGCCGCTCTTGCGTGACTTGGCACACTTTTGCCAAATCTGTTGTACAATTAGCCAGTCAATACGAGTACATCTGAACCTTTTCTCATCTTTCACCCCCCCCCCATCCCTACATGTTCCGTTCTTTACCCCCCCCCCCCGCCTTTCCTGCCCCTCCGATCCATCAGTCCTTGGTCCAGAGCAACCAATATCCCAGGTAGAAATATGCAGGACTTACAAAAATACATGAATTATATAGCTTGCCGAAACTCCGACAATGGTTGTATCGTGAAATTACTCTCAATATGCCTAAATAGTGTCTCGCCCTGAATCCCACCCGTGCCCCTACCCCCACCCCAAGACCCCAAACACCTCGTCGTATTTACCTGACATAGGTGTCTCCATGTGCTAGCTGTGACCAACATTGGGTTTACATGCATACAACACAAACTCCGAAAATACCAGCTGGCGGCGTGATAAGTGAGACTTGAAACGGAGACAGTAGTTAGAAGCACGCACCGTCAGGTGTGGTGTCTGTACCGACGTGCAGCTGCTTGCATATATATATGTAAGGGTTTAGGCCACAATGCATAATAATTATATAATCACTGACACACTCCTCTTCTGTGTCATCTACTATGTGTGTGATACTGATATAAAATATTTCAGAGAAAGTTTTCCCTCTTGACCTAAATTATGAGCCCAAGATTGGTGCAAGAATGCTGGTCATGACCTCGCTGGTCTGCAGCACGCGAGTCCACCGAATTCACTTGCCGGGCCTTTTGATCTCTTCTCGTCACCCAGTCTCCCAAATCGTCAACTGCCATTCGAATCAATCAGTGTTTGTCGACACAGGTCTGAGAATACGGTGACAGGATCTGGAAATTATTACTACCTGGTCAACAAAGTTTCATCACATTCTTAGGCCTCGTCAAACTCAGGTTAAAGTGCAGTCCGAGGTTTCAGTCATGTCCAGTATACACAATTTGCCCAGTCTATCGACCAGTCAAACAAGCGAACTCACCGCGACTTACTGTTGATGTCTACTTGCTAAAATCTGATTTTAAAATGTTGGAGGGGGGGGGGGGGGGAGTAAATAAATAGATAAATATGTTTTGCACAGAAGCAGATGATACCATACAAATCATAAATTCTTTTTTTTTTTTTTTTAAAGAAGAAGAAAGAAAGAAAACTAATGAATAAATAATTAAGAAAATGAATTAATCAAATAAATATAATTTGACAAAAATAAATAAATAAATAAATGTGTTTTGCACAGACACAACCACCAAAAAGCTATACAAGTCGTAAATTCTATTTCTTAAAAATGACAAATAAATATATACAGCTGTAAATAGATAAATAAATAAATAAATAATACAAGCTTTCGGCCACCAAGGACCAGTGCCAGGTTAAAGGAAAGGAATAAGTGAAATATTTGAAGTCCCGTAAAAGAAATGCCGAAAGGAGTAAAGAACGTGGGCTTGCCCTTCAGCTCTTACTGCCACAGGTCTTCTAATCGTTTCCTCTTTAAAAGAACGTGTTCGTTCCTCAGACATGGAGGACCCAATTTACAGACCAGACAAACACTGAGTATGTGTACCAATTGGGAGAGCAGTTCTGTTTCTGTTTTCCAATACCAGCGACCACAGACCGTTCGAAGTGCTGACCTTTGTATTTAAATGAATGAATAATGATTCAGATTGGCTTTAGAGATGTATACCAGAGGACAGTGTGCATTGTTAATGTTAATACAGGGGTGTAGTCACTGGAGACCTCACTGACATCGGTGTGTACAGACGGCATACACGTGGAGTCACCCTCAGATGGTTACGCCCCTGAAATATCATGATAGTTCATTACAAAAGTTTTGGGTGTCGCTTTTGGGGAGGGGGGGGGGGGGCAAGGACGTTTGTATTCTTTCCTAATCTCTTAGGCTTATGAACTCCGGATCGAACAAGTTTATGATGTGTTTTTTTTTTTCTTTTTAGGGAGAGGGGGATTTATGCATAATAATGTATTCATTGCGACCAGAGGCATTGTTTCTGACCACACAGGCTGTATTGTTGAAGGAGCGGAGACCAATAAAAAAAACTTTGAATAGAACCTTTGTCACATTTTCTTCTACGTCTTGAGCGCCGACCGTCCAAGGATATTGCGTTTTTTCTTCCCCCGACAGTTACACTGGGAGATTTAAGCTTCTCTGGTAGAGAAAAGAAAGGAGAAAAGAAAGTGAGAATAGCAGTGAACGCAAAACAAGGGGACGGGGGGGGGGGGGGAGGGGTAAGAGTGTCGTTGTCATAACACAGTAGTTGAGCGTGAGATTGACTAGCCATACGGTGATAATGGGGTAGGGTGGGGGAGGGGGGCGAGGAAGCTGGTGGGGCCAGTACGCCTTTGTACAGATTATACTAGGGTGATAATAATAGCGGAGACCACATGGGGATGTTGACGTGACCAGTGGTGTGAAATAGTTTTGCTTTGACAAAACAACAACAAACAAACAAACGCAAGATCGGCAACATGTACGCTAAATAAAGCGTATGTACTGTAAGTAATGAGTGTATACCTGCCACTTTCCATCTTTTCATTTCCTATGGAATTTTTCTGCACACAATGCTGTGCGATAATTGTAAGTGTACCCGGTGAAATCGAGCTTAAGATGTAATTTCATACCTCTTTAAAAAATCAAAATAGAATATTTCTAAGACGATTTCAAGCAAAATATTTTACTTGAAATACGTAAAAATGGCTAATCTTTCATGTTGTAAGCAAATCTCAATTTGTCATAGAAAAATGTTCCCCTTTGAAGAGGTTTCATCAGGAATTTGGTCTTTCACTTTCAGCCTGATTTCACCGGATCCCCTCACAGTTTATCATGACGTAGAGGCAAGAATCAGAGACTAAAAGAACAAAAGATTGTGTTATTGTTGATATTAATATTCTACGTGACCTCTGACCAGAATGTGACTAGATCACAACGCTGTAACTCCCATATGACTGACAGGGGCGGAAGAATGTGTGTAGAGGTGGCAGTCGGAGGTGTTCTCACCATATTGTTATGGGTGTCTACATTGACACTCCCCCCCCCCCCCCCCCACCTTGTATCCTCCTGGGTTATGACATGAAACAAAATTAAAAATCTATGACAGCGAATTATACGCTTTTGCCGCCATAAAGTTTACTCTGCGAGCTTCCTGAATAGGACCTCTCTTCTCCCCCCCCCCCCTCCCCCCCGACTCCCCTTTTCCATTTTTTCTTTCTTTCTCTTTCTTTTTTTTTTTTTTCCTTTCTTTCTTTCTTGTACAGTTTTATGATGCAGGTCAGTCTGGTTTTGAGAACAACAACAATAAAACAGCATACACACACGTGCATAAACACACACACAAATACACAAACAACAAATTCAATTGATTACTATCAATCAGGCCGGCTATCGATCCGTCAGATGAGATCTTTCAAAGTCGTACACAAAGTACACAAAACAAATTCTGGCAAAATGACTTTCCTTTACTGCCCGAGTAACTGTTATCCTCACGAGATCTATACACAACTGCTAACTTGCTTCAGTGAGCACATTCATCCTGTCAACGAAGAGACGAGATAGACAGTTTCCAAACTGGTTTTAGGTCTTGTTTTTAAGAAGTTCGCTGCTCTTGGCATTTACACCTTTCTTGTTCTGATATTTCTTGCAAACATTTTCCTGTGTTTTTGAGGTAGGAATTTTTTTTATTAAATTTTCCCTGGCAGCGGCCTTGTTGAGCCTGCTCTTCTCGAATTCCAACTGCCCAGGTATCTTTAATGCGCGCAACGTGCACACGAGCCTTCCGATTTTTTCGTCCTTATCCCAGAAGACTAGGTGCTCGATCCTACCTACCATAGGATCTGGGATAGGAATTTTCCCCAAAATTTTCAGCATGCCTACACCGGCCGGGAATCGAACCCGGTACCTTCGGCATGTGAGGCGGGCACCTTGCATGTAGACCAACGTGTCCCCTCATTAACACACGAGGTAGAGATTTTGCAGTGCCGGCTTTGAAGAGTATCACAATAAAACAGACAGAACAGACAATGACAGGGTCGGAGATTAATACTCTGAATAGATCATCTCAATAGCCCAATGGTTAGAGCACTTGACATGGGTGCGACAGATCCTGGGTTAGAATTCCGGTCGTGGTCTGGAGGTGCTTTTTCATGTCAGGACTCATCAGTCACTGATTTTTGCATGAATCGGCATGCGTAGCCGGGAAGTGTGTATGAAAAGGTCATCGTCACACACGGGAACGCGGCCCGAAAACTTAAATAGGAAAGTTGTCAATATAGAAATAAATTAAAGAAAATAAAAAATATCGTCACCATAGAGTTACTTATTGGATTGTTGAATAACTGTGAGTAATAATCTGTGGGCACCCTCTGACCGGATTTCCAATGTTTGCAAGAATGAAAGCCAATTTGGCAAACAATAAGAAACGTCAGTGAAAATCAGACTTAACCATAACGTCTTTTGTGCGTAAGTGCCTCGAGCCTGGGAATTCTGGAGGCCAATAAAGCAGCTGAGCTTTGTGACGTCAATGGGCCATAATCCACCAGCTACAAGGGGAACAAACTTTACACGGTGCTTGTCTCCCTTTGTTCAAGTTGAAACTGAGATTTTTGTCATTTATAACTGCAAACGAACCAGGTGTTTTGCTTCCGTCCCCACTCCGGCGGGATAAATTTTATTCTGGGAAGAAGACTGTGAAGATCTTTTCTGAAATCTTTAGCTGCGTTTTGCCCCCTCTTTTCAATACGTGAAAGCTGTATCTGAGATAAAATGTGTGCCCTCGTTACTGTTGGATGAACTACGAGTTGCTAACGTGGTTACTGCGTGGGTTCAATAGTAACTCCCTTAAGGATACACAGGATTAACAAACACAGGGTTCTGCTGGCAATCTTATTTATTCAAAAGCCTAACAAAGGTATCGCTACCAAAAGGCATAGGAAAAACTCTACCAAGAAAAAGAAGAAGAAGCCAAGAAAAAGAAGCCCAACCAGCCATAAGCTGGAACAAGAGAAAAAGACAAAAATATGATTAGGATATAATGACAACATTAATCAGGCAATCAATGGTGGACATACATAGTAATAGTATTAAGTATGAAATCAAACAACAACAACATAATATAGAATTTAAGCAATAACCAACTGGATATGTATGCATGGAATAAAATAGCGCTAAGGTTAATGAATAACAACTACAAGTGGCTATATCATATACACAAGGAGTTTCCTAGTACACTGGCAACATAAACTAATGTACTAATCAAAGTATGAAGGACATAACAAATGAAGGGGCAAGAACACAATAGTTTCGCTCCACTGAGCCGGTGTACAGCACATCCAGAGTGGCCATTCCATTTAATAACGCAGTGGCCAACATGGCCCACTGACCGTCCATAACACAGACGCTGCATCCCAATGCAGGCCATCCTCATGGGCCCACTCCCATTATTAGTACTAACCCGCCCCAGGGCTATTGTATTGGTTACTTCCCTTCCCAATCGATACTGAAGGGTCATGCCCTTTGACCTTAGCCGCGGAGCTATGCCGCCAGGCTAACATGTGTATGACACACCACTAGATACATAAAGTAATGTGTACATTCCTTAAAATGAAACTGCCCTTCACACACTTACGAAACTCATAGAAGCATAATACATCTGGATAACCATAATACATGCACATGATATATATATATATATGTCGGCGAGACTCATTGCAACATGTGTAGACTCACTGAAACATTGTTCATCCACCGCCGCACATAGAACAATCCTGGGGCTCACCCATGTGAGGCCCAACTAATATTATACATCTCCAATACATGTAATTAATTACACATCTTAAACACTAAACACGCAATCACAATCACACTGCTCTCTATAGCATAGTGCTACTGGCAAGGTACACAAATACCCGTAATACAATCAAGTGTATAGTGCCGCTCGCTATAACATAAGCCATCCACATTAACATGTCAGGAAATCCTCACTGCCTACCACAACAAGGCAATGCTACACATACACTATATGCACACAAGCAAATCGTGATAGCTTGGTTAGCGAGCCATCATTATCATCTAGCACTGCAAACGTTAACTTTGACAATAAAGTCACAATATCGAGACACTGCACTGCACCGCGCATCTTACACGTCTAATGACAATGGCAATTACCGTTGAGCCGGACTCATAATAGTCTCTGTAGATCAGCATTCTCTACGCGGCATCCAAGAAAGGGGTGGGGGGGGTGCGCAAATTAAAGTCACTTCTAATATAATAGTCTCCAACTTACCCAAAGTTTCTCCGGGTCCTGTGCTACCGCTTCATGCCTTATGGGGCGGGGTGGCAATGGCAAGCGTCGGCAAGCCTCTGAGCTTCTACGGGCCCGGGTTGCTGGTCTGGGTTCACTGTGCTGTCGGCTCTTGTCTCTGCGTCTTTGATGGAGTGTGCTGACCACTCGAACTCGCATCTTATTTATGAGCCAGCGCGGACGTCCGAGAGAGCTATTACGTAGTCCAGTTTTGGACAAGTGAAAGGCTCGGACATTGAGTCCAACCGAACAACATAACCGGTTAGGGTCCTAACACAATCGAATTTACAGTACGGTTAAAAGGGTGCACACAAAAGTCAGTTAGGTATCCCAGTAAACTGCAGAAATTACTCTATGGTCCCCCCCAGCTGTAATTGAATAAATTTGACCCAGGTTGGAATTATCGGGGATAACATGCGTCTAACTCATAGTTTACTTTAAATCCGAGACCCTCTTATCAATTATTTCAATAGGATATGTGCATCAAAGTACAACGAAATTAGTACCATTATAAAGTAGAAACTTGCTGCTAAAATTCTAACTGACTACTTTTACCAGAAACCCGGTAATAGTTTTAATATAAATTTTCAAAGCTTCAGGACTAACAACATTGGACAAATTTGTGCGGGATACTTTCGTCCATTAATACGACGTATCTCCATTGATAACAAACGTTATCATGAGTACCTATTTTGTACCGCTAGGGTATTGCCTACTCTCAACAATGAATTCGGGTTCCCGTCTTTCTGTCGGTGGATAACAACGAAGGAGCGAGTTGTAGGAAACTTAAAGCCATGATATAAGAGTTGGAAGCCCGGTGGTCAACATTTCCAACTGACCAATCAAAATGCGCGCTTTTCACCGTGATGTGAATAACGGGTCCCGCGCTAGTATTACAAGGGAAATAATCCAATTAATGGTACTCGGCCAAGTGTCCATAAACTGCTATGAGTGGCCGTCCCGTACTCACGCACCAGAGTTACCATGAAAGCACATATTAAAAATAGAAAATCGTTCATCCTCTCACATTACAATGACATGTCCGACAGATGAGTGCATTTTAACACCGCGGGAAATTTATTAACCTGCACCTCGTCCCTCAATCGTTCCCCTTCGAGCCGGATTCGAACCTTGGGGTCTCTCACGCCCAGATCAGGCTTTCTCACTACTGGGCCAGTGTGCCCACACACTTAACTGACTCACTGCCGTAAGCCGCACTGAGCGGTTCATCCGAAAAATACCCATTTCAAATAATAAATTCTTTGTCAAGATACTCATACGTTCCCATTTAATCATATACTTTTTAAAGGCTCTATACACTGGTGTTACTGCAAGCATCCATATCACTGATCACCGTCTTTCAAAGAGGACAGTATGAGAACTCTTGTTTCCTGGAAGAAACTAGCTGGGATTGAATCAGTTAAACGCTTATGAGCTATAAAACAAACGCTGTAGAAAGTTGTGAAAATCAGCTGTATGATGGTAAATGCTCAGCTTTTTAAAAAAACTCCATAACGCAGATTCTCTGGATGTTTCTGTGAAAATATTTCAATCTCTGCTGATGTTTTCTGCAACCTGAACCGAGGAAAAAGTTAACTCAACCCGCCCTCCATAATATTATACGGGCAAAATCCAATAGAGCAAATGGTATCGTCAATGTCAGTTGTCTGACTAAGCAGATTCAAGAAAGCTGGGGCAACAAGACAATCTGCTTAACTGCTTAACAAGTCGACTACTGACGACTGGCACGCGAGTTCTATCGGAAGAGATTCGTTCAAGATTCCCAGTTATGTCGAGACTTGTGACGCGGTATTCGAGTACTATGGTGTTCATTAATTCGAAAAACTCTGGCGAAGACGATTCTCTTGTTATATTTGTACATGTATTATTCGTTGATGCCTATAGGATATCAAGTGACTCCCTGGCTTTGTTCAGCGCATGGCAGGACCTCCAGTGTGTTATAAAGATGAGTAATGCGATATCCTTGATGAAGTGCCTGCTAAAACTGGACACATGGGCCCACCTTTACTATGATTGTCTTGTTAGTCGTCAAATTGACAGAGAGGGACACGCCGACCGGTATCTCTCTCATGCTCTATGTCGGTCTGTTTGTGAATATAATCTTAAAGACACACACACACAAACACACACACATACAAAAGACACATGCACATATATCCATATACAAAATGTCATAAAGCATGCATACACACACACATACATACACAAAAATCATAAAGCATACACACACACACACACACACAAACACACACCATCGCACACATAAGGTGTGCTGTCGGCCATGGCACAGGACAGGAGGAGAGAAAGAAAAAAAACAGAGGGGCTCTGTAGGAGGAGCTCATGGTATAAGTGAAGTTTTGGAATTGGGAAGTTAATCATGAACCTTGACACAGGGGGGGGGGGAGGGGTGGAGGGAGGGGCACCCCAGTTCTGAAGACTGTGTCGATGAGTGCAAGCCTGTCTGACGTCTCTTGCCCCTGTCCCCAACTTCTTAGAAAAAAAGATCAGTCCAGCGCAGATAGAGACGAGAGTGTAATAGTGATGAAAAATAAATTAGTCGATAATATTTTTTAATTTATTTTTAATAAATGAACGGATCTATTACTTTACTGAAAAAGTAAGAGTAGTGGCGCAATCTATTATTTAATGTTCCTTTTTATCATTATTACACTCTTATCTGCATATGTGGTGGGTTCCTTTTTGTTTTTTGTTTAGAAAAAAAAGGGAGCAGGCAATAAAATTAGTAATTCCACTCATTTTTCGTTCATTCTCCCACTTGCAGACTCACTTCCCCGTTCATCTACATTTTGCACACACTCCGGGGCTAGGTTTCAGGACCGCAGGGGATGTAACACCCACGCCACCCGAAGCACTGGTTCGGTGGTTAGAACATTTCACCTGGGTGCGAGAAGCTCCAGGTTCGAACCCCCAAAAGGCCCCAGAATCCAATAACTCATTTCTGGCGGTGTTTTAAGGCTTGGGTCGTAGGTGTCCGACAGGGGCCCATTCGTTGTCACTGGTATAGTCTAGCTGTGCTCGAAAGAGACCTAAAATCCTAGTGAAACCAACCACCCATCTTCCCTTCTCACGTGCATCAACCATCAAAGAGCTGGCCGAGAAGACAGGACAAACACGCAAATACTTACGCTCTGGATCTCCTAGGACGGACATAAATATGCCCAGCAAGTTGTTCTCCACTCCGTGGACTTTGTGTGACGTAGGTCTGCTGACGTCGAAGTCGTCGTCATCATCTTCGACCACGCTCCGTAAGTAGGTCAGCCGCTGACCTGGTGACATCACACGGGTGTCCTTGACTACCGTCTCACGTCAACTCCTCTTCTGTGTAAGAACTGCTTGATATCACTGCTTCATCCACCTGCTCAGCGAGGGAGAGATTATAATCCTAAGGCACCAAAGTATTAGAGCCTAGATTGTGTCTTGTAGTCTCTATGTATCAGAATATAATAAATACCGGACAAGCTCTGGCCCCAGCAACTTCGAATGCTGTTGAATTGTTGCAATCACGAACTGCCAGAGGTTAGTTGATAATGTAACGCATTCATATGAGCACCTGCTCAGTAAAGCTGTCACGAAAACAGAGACTTCTCTTGAATAATTTTGACTTCTAAGTAAATTCACGGCACTGATCTGATAGCTGCCTTGTGGCATATGTGGTCATTTTGTATTTTCCCTGGGAAAGTAGGCCCAGAACGACATCCAAGAATATACTGGACCTCTGAAATAGAATCCACGATGATCGGGAATTACGTCAGTTCTTAATACAGAATACCTCAATTGGGCAACATCAATACGTGTAATAATAATACTGAAAATTATATTATATTACTATAATGGAGCCAGAAGATGAACGTGTAAGCAGCTAAAACTTCGTGACTTAGCCATAAAAAAATATGAAACTCAGTGTACTGGTACTGTCTCAGTTTTTGATGACAAATTACGCTACCCCTGTATCGGATAAAATTCAGACTTTGATATTATTTATACACATTTTTGAACCGCAAAAACAGAGACGCATAATATTAGTCGAGTAGTATCATAAAGCATGATCAGAAATTTCGTTCTGTGCCTCTCTTTATCAAAATGCAAGGAATTGTGGTAGGCCTATAACAAAACGACTTATTAATCGTTGCATCGAATCCAAGTGCCACTGCTGCTACCTATAGATGTACAGCTGGGTTTGGTCAGTGGAAAATTTGCAATATTTATCTTGTCCGGGTCGGCTAGTATTAATAATAATCGGAGATGGTGGGGAGAGGGAATGCATTTCATGTTTAATTTCATAATGTTTACATTGAATTTATGAGTGTGTTTATATGATGATGCGAGATAATCGAAACTATAATTATGCTTACAAATGCTTTCAGAAAAGAACGCGTCACTTTTAAGTTTGATAATATGATTATAATAATAATATAAAGAATCAGAAATTCAAAGTCGAAAGGTTGAACAGCAAGAGCTTAAATATTGGTTCCTAGTAGACGTTTTTTTTAAAAATTATTTTCTGAGCAGAAATGACACGAAAACATCAACAAACAAAAAATTAAAAATTACAGCGCTCTTCTTTTTCCTTAAGGAACTCACAACTCACTTCAAGCACTATGAACTCACGCCATCTGTGTGTACAATCCAAATGCAGAAAAAAAATACGAGCATATAATTATTAATATTAATCAATTTATGTTGCTGCCTACTTTTCTTTTTCCTCTAATATTATATAGAATGAAAACTTAAATTAATACCCACTTGTTTTGGTCTGTGTGACTAAATAATACATGTATATCGGATTAGTGGACGGAAGTGGTCAAGTGCGGCCACATGGCGGTCTCAAACATTATATGTTTTCTCGCGGTGCAGGCTAACCAATTGTGGGACATGCGCACTGCCTTATTTGTTAGAATAATGGCAGTTTAATCTTTAGAGACCACGAGCATAATCTGTTTGAGTTCACTGTGCACTGGAGCATTCTGTACCTCGTGGCATTTCCAGTTCTGACCAGCAGCTGTGTACGCCACGAGATTCCAATTACTGTTATTGCAAAATGTGAATGTACTTAGTCCATATATCTTTCCTTTCTTCTCTCTTTCTCTCTGTCTGTCTCTCGCCCTCTCTCTCTGTCTCACTCTGTCTGTGTGTGTACGTGTCTCGCTTCTGTGTGTATCGAAGGCGTGCCAAGAGCATTAAAGACAATTTTGCAACGATATCATCCACTTCAGGAAATTATTGCAGTGCAATTCCTGTTCGTGAAGAGCTGAAAAATGCAATCAAACGAAGTCCTCAATCTTTTAGGTCTTATTTTTTAAATTTTCTTTTCATTTTCTGATGTAGACACAATGACATGGGAGACTAGATCTTCCTTTCTGGACAAATTACATTTAGCACGCCGCCCAGCGCCTATCCCCATCCTCAGTTTATTTGCAGATTTTGAATGGCTTTAACAAAGATGTACATGTACATGTAAGGTAACTATATAGTTATGTTAATCACACTTATGTCTGGGATTTATCTACCAGAAGGAAAGAGAGTTACCTAAGTGAATAAAGTAGTTAAAGATCCTTAAATTTAGGAAAACCAATCAATAATTCCCATAAAATTTGCTGTGAACATGTGGACAAATAATACATGTATGTACATGTACATGTAGTACCAGCCACTGTTTCGGAACTGAGCCAAAGTCACGACAATCTGCACTCATCGCATCTCACTGTTCTTTGCATCTCTAATCTTCGATGACCATTGTCTTTCCGCTGAGTCGTATTTCATACCCCCCCCCCCCCTGCATGGATGACAGCCGGCCTTAACCAACAGCATAAGGATAATCCGGAGTCCGGCGCTAATCTTTCTGTTTTGCAGCTTGTATTGTGTATGGGCCTTTCTTAATGTTACCCCTATCGCTGCTAAGAGAGTCCGGCATTCATTAATAACCAATCAAGGCTGATGACCTGCTATTGTTTACGTTCCACGCCACAGACGCTGTACGGATGACTACTTCATTCAATTGTAGTTCCGGTCCCCGAAGGCGGGGCCATTGTGCTGTGGCATGGCTCTCATTAACAAACAGATGAAGACGCCAAATAACTGCCTAACGAACTAGGGATATTAATCTACAGTCTGGAATATTTCCCAATGTGCATGTCATAATAAATTTAATTATTCATGCTATCCATCCATAAAATATTACATGTACATGTACATGTATGTTTTACAAACAATCTCCTTTATCTTTTTTTGTTCTTTTATTTGTTGTTTCAAATGAAATTATGTTTAATCTGGCTGTTGCGTTTTCTAACTTACTTTTGTCTCTCTGACATTTGGCAATGGCCTACAACTGCTGCATGTCTCTAGTATCTGACACACAATTCAAAATTCACCGACACTCTCCGGACAGTAACAGAAAGAGTGGCGTTTATTTTGACTTAAAGAGCTAATTGGTCTTGTCCACGGTATCCACGCCGCTTTTTTTCACGGAAAAACCCAAATGAAACAGTAAAACACTCTTTACCTCTGTATACTTGTCCATCGCATCCGTTCCACTTCTCGCCGCTGTAGAGGCAAAAAGAATTTTTCATAGGTCATTTTCCGTAAAAATAGCGAAGCGGATGCTCTGAGCAAGACCAGTAACTGAGCCCACAGATCTGGATTATGAATGTCCACATTAACGAACAGTTTATCAATTACATGGTGTACAAATAACAAGGAATTTAAATAATAGATTCTACAACTAAAAAAAAAAAAAATTCTAAACTAAAAGAACATTTTAAAAAAACGAGGATCCGTCCACCATAGCTACTTCCACTGCTTTATGCAGGGTTAAGATACTCAATCTAAGAGGATTCTCAGCTCTGCGACCTGCTGCACACTGGGTTTGGCGTACCTATCTCCGGGCTGAAACTAAAGGACGCCCCCCCCCCCCCCCCCACATTCAGACGTTTTTGGCTCTGGTTTTACTTAGTAAAGTTCCTGAAGTTGTCTTGTCTTGTCAGTCTATTCTCACCACTCACAATGAATAGCATCTGGGTATCTGCACATTAGAAAAAGCTGAACACATTCGTTTCAAAGCTCTTAGCTGACCGAGATAAAATTACTGCATATATATAAATATAATGATGTATTTCATTTTGTAAAAGTGAATGACTGGGAAAGGACAAATTAAAGCCAGTGATGCTGGTGCTGGCCCGGCAGCTAACTGGCCACTTCAAATATAGGCAAACTGAAAATATCCGTGACTTGTCACTTACATGTAGTTTAAATTTCCACACCAAGGAGAATACAAATACAAACACATTTTTTTATAACTCGAAGATCGCACAATGTACCCCGTGCATTTTCTATTATACATGTAATACGCATACTGTCAACACTGTCTTGCACTTAACTGGACTGATCTTCATCCTCAAACATGGCAGGACATTTCGTAAAAAAAAAAAAAAATTCACATGTCCTTCCGATACCCTAACTACAGGACAGTCCTGTGAAGTAAGCTATAACGGACAGTTGACAAGTCTGCGGGCGGATGGGGCACTTTTGACACATTTAGACAGACTCTTTATCCTGAAGTACAGCATTCTTGCTCACAGAGCGTTTAACTAACGATAGCTCAACTTTCTTAACAACTTATTAAGAACAATTAACTGTCTTGGCCGAGTTCCGAGAGAAAGACGTTTTCGAAGGGAATGCACCCTCAATCAAAGGGGACACAATAAAATAAATGACTAAGTTGGGTAATTATTTCCCCTGCTGGATGATCTTGACAAGATAGCAGAATACTGTTTAATACATTATTACGTGATGTAGCTTGTTCTGGGAGTGGGGCAGCCGTGATGATTTAAGTACATGTACTTGTATAGGATATGTTACAATACTGTGAACACTTCGTTTGGCTGAAAATACACCATGAAGAGGTCAGGTCTCCCCTACACCTCCTCATAATCACTCTGAGACTGAGACATTGTGTTGTCAAGATGTACGTGTAAACATACGTACATTGTTCACCTGAAGTTGGTCAATGCCTCCATTTTCAATACAGTACATTGTTGAATACAGTGCTTATTTTGTGCCCATGTGTTTTGTATGCACTGGGAATTTTTGGATCAATCTAAGGGTTAGGTTTACATACGTACATGGCACTTTTGTGCAGCTGTTCTAAGTCAGGTAGTTACCTTTTTGTTGGTAAAATAGCCATAATATTTTGGGGAAATGGCCACAAGAAAAGCCTGCCTGTTATGACAATGTGCGTATTCTGGCTACAAGACTTACTTTGAATTTGAAGAAAGCATGTCAACACACTTTAGACAGTAACATTATTAATAGCCACATTATGCTAGGATGAAGCAAGACCACAGACAGAATATAACAGTACCATAGGACAGAAGGAGATCCCATCAGAAGTAAATACATCCAAGAACAATGATATGTACAAGGAGTTTCTGCATCTTATTTAACTCTTTCCATGCCAAGGCCATTTCCACATTTGTGCCAAGGGTTTTTTGCTTGTGAAAAATGAAAGCAAGGGTGAATCAGAAAATTGAGAATTTTACTACCTCAAATCATTGAAACCTAAGCATGTTATATCAAATTGGAGGGAAATGGATGAAGAAGCTGAAAAACACATTTGGAAGTGTATGATAGATAGGAATGTGAAGTACAAGGAAAAGGAAGAGCAGAATAGTGCGAGACGAAACAAACCCTGGAATTGATATTGACAATAGATCGCAGGTTGGTTCAAACGCGGTTGGCCATATGGACGATATATCTGGGATTGGCATGGAAAGAGTTAATACGCTTGGAGGAGCACAAACAAAAACCCTCTGGACAGAGACAGACACTGATGAGACAGTTGGCAAAGTAGATATGGGATAAGTGCATGTGAGATTGATACAAGACGTGCTGTGAGAGTGATAGAAAAGAGAAACAGCGTGCATAACCAATGCCAACAATGAATATCCTCCTTAAATAAATCTTTAGTGCTTTCCTTAAAAGACAACATACCTTTGATTAAAATTGAAAATGTCATGTTTTACTTTGTTCACAGTGAACACAACCATGAACTGAATCCTAATTCAACTGCTCGTCACCGTCCCCTAAAACTGTAGAAACTCAAAAATTCAAAAACTAATTTTTATCAATTACAATCAATTAGACTTCTAAGCCAAACTACACCTCAATAGCAAACTTTCCAAAATTCCTTATAACTAGACCACTTGCACTGAAATGAAGCTGTTTTTGCTTCTCCTGAAAAGTTGCCAAAAACCGATTACTACAGTTATAGTGGAACGGTGATGAACTATGGCAAAAAGTAACTGAAAGCACAGGAAATGTGAATATGAAATAAAGCAGAGAAACTGTTTTTCCAACAAAGTCACGTCCAATCCACATTGATCAGTTCAACATCTTCTCATGTCTACACTGACTATAGATGGACATTATAAACTCTTCACAAACAAGCCTTTTTTTAAGAGGTAAAAGTAAAGGCTGACCTAGCTCTCTCACTGTGTCAGTCTCAACAGGGTTTGGGAAATTTTTTTGAAGCCATTTAAAAAATAATAAGATTAACTGAAACTACTGACATCTGTTGCAGTATAGCTTACATTCAAGGCATTATTCAATTACATCTTGGCTGTTGTCAGGGTTGCCTGGTATTTTGTATTATTAGCATTGCTGAACAGTGAACACAACTCAATTTTTTCTCTAATTGGCTTTGTAATCAGACTATGCGTCCCCAACAACATTCTTACATCTTAACTCATTTCTCCCCAAGTAAATTTGGCCAAGTTGCTCCAGCTGGCCCAAGTAAATTTTGCTTTTATATGGTGCGTTAGAAAAAAATTAATCACTCGCATATTTTATAATATTTTTCAATTCTATTTGGTAGAAGTGTTTATAAATGAATGCTTTATGATATTCTGTGGTTGTTTTTATTATTGTGGGGGTATAAAGTAGTAATTTGTAAATTAGAATTGAAAAAAACATATATAAGGCCGGGGTCAAAGACGTGGATTCCCCGTTCTCGGCACGAAAGGCGAAAAGGGGGATCTCCCGTTCGCGGGGAGAAATCAGTTGAGAGGATGTGCTACAGTGAAAACTAAAATCTACATCCCACCTTTACTTGGGGACACTGTGGTCTAGAGGCAAGGTGCTTGCCTCTCATGCTGAAGGTACCGGGTTCAAATCCTGATCGGTGCAGGCATGTTGGAATTTTGGGATTTTTCTCATATTTTCCCGTCCCTGATCCTATGGGAGGTAGGATCGAGCACCTAGTCTTCTCTGATAAGGACGAAAAACTCGGAGGACCCGTGTGCATGTTAAAAGACACTTTGGCAGTTGGAAATCAAAAAGAGCAGGCCGGACAGGCCACTGCCTGGGGCAAAATTATATAAAATTCATCCCTACCATCCCCCACCCCCCAAAACAACCCGCCAACCGGCGCTGCACTGCGGCAACGACGTGCCTGCTCCAGCAGTAACTGGGCTGCAATGACACAAAGGCAAATTTCCCAAATGGGATTAAAGAAGTATACAAAATACAAACACAAAAATACATTTTTTGCCCCGATATTGCATAATCAAAGTGAGAGAAACAGCTCAATTTAGCTACAGCTCAAATCATTGCCATAGTACGCCATTATATCATCCGCCCTATATCAAAAGACAGCTATACTTTCCTGTAATTCAAATGTCACGAAATTGTACATGTGCATTCTTAGATCTATATTTAAAAGTTTTCTCAACACACTTTATATCCACAAGCTGAATGTTATTGTTTAACTTAAAGCCTGATAACAGATTTTTGCATCTTTGGTGAACAAACAAAATACTGACACAAAAAATTTTTCTTTCAAAAGAAACACCTATATCAATTGCTATCAAGTTGCATCAAGATCTGTAAAAAAACCTTTTTGACGTACAGTTTTTTAGTGAATTATTTTGAACAATTGAAAAAATGACCATTTTTGAAGGAACACAGCATTACCTGTGTTGGATTCTTGGAATATTGTTTCCAAATTTGCGATTACGAACACATTTTAGTTATTTCTTTGAATTGAAACTTTCAGACATCACAAAGATAAATGGGTAATTGACTGAGAAATACCAAAAACAAAAAATTGTTAGTTTTTGCTAAAAAGCCACAAATTTCACTGCTGCACTCCCCCTTAATGATCTTAGAGGGCTGCATTTCAAGAAGATGGGTTACAGTACCACTGGCAAAAATACATTATGAATGACCTGCTCTCTGAAAACTCAGAATAATGAAAACTGAATTATTTTTGCAGTGTGCATGAATTGAAGCCATTTTTAATTTTCTTCTAATTCAGCTATCTGTGGACACAGCCATACCATGAAAATAACCTTTTTTTTCTTTTTACATAAAATGTTCATATAAAGCTGTAAGTATAATATACATGTAATGTGGTAAAGAATGCAAATTCTATCATACATGCGACTATTTCAATGGCCTATGCTAAGCCAACCCAACCCAATCATTGGACAGCATGGTCTTATCACAGAGAAACTTGGGGGTTTTGCTACTGTACATGGTTCACATAGATTTCTCAGACTTTGGGGGAGGAATTGAAACTGTTCCGGTCTATTAGTCAAGAAAAGACAAAGTAAATTTAACATGCATAGAGCAAAACAACACATTTTTGGTACAACTCACTGGTTTTCTCCAATTTATGGAGATAGACAGAAAAACATGTAATTATTTATGGAAGGAATGACAATCATTTCATTTCTGATTTAAAAAATAAATAAAACAAAAAAACAACTACAGAATGCTTCTCTGCAATGCAGATTTTTTACGCAGAAATTTTGCATACAATCAATTTCGCCTACATGTATTTGATAAACAGTAGAGCAATTTTTTGTAAAATCAGATTTGTAGGTATTTCATTGTTTTGGCTACATTACGTAGGGCAGAGCGTTTACTTTAAGTGTTACAACAAACAGTTTTGTCTCCCTTTTTAATATTTAACAGTGCTTAACACTGAATAAGGCAAGTTTGCTTTGTTTCCAATGAAAAGTTTGAAAAAGGAACATTTGACAATTTCTATGTCTCTGATATATTTTCAATCTGGAGAGGACACCCAAACACATTAAAAGTACACATGCATGTACCAATCCCATCAAATCTGACACATCTGCTGTATTGAAAGACATACAAAGATAAACAATAACTCTGTCATACAAGATAATCTGTTTCACTGTACACAAAAATCAATGCTGACATGATGGGAAAGGAAAAAGGGTGAAAATAACCCCCAATTAAGTAGATATATTGAAATCTATTGCTTAAAATTCTCTTCAGAGTAATTTACAAAATACAAGAAATATATTTTACATCCAGCATACAGCAAAACTAAAAACTGCATTCATGATTTCAAAATATAAAAAAGTCACAACTGAACACAGGAGCTCAGACAAAGGATGAAGGGTGTACTATAATCAAACCAAACCTGACACCAAAGACCCGATATTGACACTAGATCGAAAATACGCGACAATCATACAGCGTATGAGGTCGGGACATGTCCAGTTGAACGCACATCTAAACCGCTTCAACCCACTCCGTGAGCCAGTATGCAGGCACTGCGGGTTCCCGCAGGAGACAGTCGAGCATATCTTGACGGAGTGCCCTGAACTATAACCACTCAGATCCCGCTACCTCCCAGGTACCCCGACAGTCTCTAACTGCCTATACGGGACCAAGAAACAATTGAGAAATACTGCCATATTTGCCATCGCCGTCACGAGTGAAAACTCCATCGGCCAGGGATGAGCACTCGAACACAGGAGCTAATGTCATACAACTCTGACGAAAAAAAAAAAAAAAGGGAATACTAAAAAAAAAAAAAAGATAGGCAAAAACCTACAAGCAGGAAAATGTACAATTTCAAAGTGCTGGGAAATCGAAAAATCCACCTGTACCGACAATGGGATCTTGGGACAGGTTTCAGGTTTACATCAAAGCACCAATTTGCTTTCAAGCAAAAATTAGGATATTCACAAGTCAGAAAAATTTTGCATCAATTAAGCACCATCGAAAATTATCAATTACTTATTCTCCGATGCAATACAACAACAAAAAAGTTGAACCAGATCAGCCTGCAAGCACCAAGAAATCTGTACTGCAGGGTTTAAACAGTTATATGTCACAGTCGCCCTAGAAATCAGAAATAAAGCTAAATGATGGTAGGGACAGAATGTGACCTTTCCATTCACAGGAAAAGATACCAGACATGATACCTGTAATCCAAATTGGCAAAAAAAAAATTCAATTGACATCTTGAGCCTCAACCATCACTTTGCTCGGCTTTCTCAATTTGGGAGGCTGTGACACACTATGATTACTCATATTCTGTGCAGTTGCCTCAAAGTCAAATGCTCAGAATTTCCTATCCCCATTTGTTGTTTCGTATTGCAACTATCATCCTCTGTTTGGTTCTAGGTTATTCTTAAGCTGCAGCTCAATATGTTTTAATGTCATCACAGAAACTGCTTTTACAGACAAGCATGGGACATTCCCATGCCAATCACATTTGAACTCTGCAAAGGTCACTTTGTGAACAATCACAGTCACTAGGCAGCACGTCAAACTCATCAATAACTACTGTTTATGCAACATGTTATGTATGGAATGTGTTACGTACAAAATTAATTGACCCACAACTCTGATGTACAACCAAATGAATTACGGTACATCTGAGCAATAAAAAAAAATTCACACTGTGTTCAGTATTGATACATGTGGCACAGTTTGTGGCTTCTAAAATATTACAACTCCTGTCACAAAAGCAAATAAGTCCATACTATATGACATTCACTATTAAAGCTTTGGGCCCAGGCATACAATGATTCCTTTGCACAGAGACAAATTAGACTAGATTACACAAAATTCCAGAAAATATTTGATTCTACTCATATACCCAAAAACAGCAAACTCTGGATGCTGGATGAAATTGGTAATATGTTACATAATGATTAGAAAAAAAAAACGGAAAGAACAAAGACAAAACATGAAGTGCTTAAACTGCTGACTCCCAACCTCCATTCGCTCCAAATTGGGTTTTCACAAATACTGACCATATCTGAATCTATTTTACTGCACTCTTAAACATTGGTGTCACGAGCAGAGTTAGGGTCTTGGGGATGTTACGACTGCACGAGAGGCAGCTAACTCACACTCGGACACAACCACACAAGAAAAGTATTAAATAACTAGAGCGTATATATGTCAGGCCGGTCAGGCCATAGTTTACATAAATATTAATAACAAAGCAAAAGACAATAGAGGTATATATTCAAACCAAAAAAACTCTAATTAATAACTTAACCAATGATATTCATGTAACTATGGAGGTACTGCAATCAATAGCAAATAGGTATATTATACGAAACTAGATATCAATTTAAAGTGACAGTTGAGTCGCCACTGGCCAGTCGCCAGGCAAACTCTCCATAAATCATATGGGCTTAAATGTTAGGAGAGCCCAGTACGTTCAAAGCCTACAGAAGCACTCTTCGGCTTGTAGGTAATTTAAGCAGTTGCCAAAAGACTATATTTTATGCACAATCACTATTCAATTCATCAACAATGTGCTATATTATTCCAATCATACTATGGCAATAGATCTATGATACAGGACACTCGTGGTCGAGTGCCAGCTGGGGTTTCCTTAGTCTTCCTATGAGGCTGTAGTTCTCTCTCTATCTCCGATCTCTAATTATGCTTGAATAAATAAGATATAGTACCATTGGTCACGCCTACTGGTAGGCGCGAACATCAATATAGCGCAGCGTGGGCTTTCAAAGGTCAGCCCACTCAGACCTTTCTTTCTAGAGCTCAGTCAGTCCGTTAGCAAGGACTTCTTGTCTTCAAAGCACACAGTTCAGGTACTGGTCAACCGGAGATACTTCACGACACGATGCTTCTGCTCGTCTGTATTCACCAAATCTGAACGTTACACGATGTTATATACTATCTAACTACCCAGCGTGCTAGTCCGCTGGCCCAATTAGTTCAGCTATCTCATAGGTCGAAACCTCCCACCATTTTAATTGTAGTAATACGTCTGCACTATTCTACCAGCCAGTTAACGTGCAAAAACTTGTCTAGTCATACTTAACAATGTCAACTATCCCCACCTTGTTTCACCCCTACTCCATTACTTATTAATCACGAACATTAAAACCCACAAGCGTGAATCTAACAGTTTAACTTTACATTTATTTACTCACCAACTATAATTTGGCGAGGACCGTTCAAGGCCACCAGCCAATTTCTCATGGCCCTGGTAAAACAACAACAACTCACTCTCTGCGTGAGTTTTAACAACATCTGAATCATGACAATTGGCATTTCATAATTCACTTTGGGTGTTGAGTCTTCACATGCACAGGTAGGCTTACAAAGAATACTGCCGATCCTTCTGCTTTCACTTGGACCATTTTGCACAAGGACAACTACAACAATAACACATTCACACATCCAAACCAGTGAAGAACAGCTGTAATTACACTCAGTTGTTCATATTTCAAAATTAAGCATTAGGACTACATGTCGATCTACTTCAGTAAACAACAGTCTGTTCTGTAACATCCTGGATCCATTTGTAACAAATACTGATAATATTACAAGGAAATGACTAAAACATTATCTTCATAAATAACACCAAATCCATTCAAAACAAAGTGCACAGATACAAAAAAATTAAATATTTTGATCAAGAAGACTCAGAAATTTCATTTTGGGACCAACAGACACTTTCAATACTAATTTTTTTATGACGACAAAATTTGCAGGAAAATTATAAATTAAAACAAAACCAAAGCAGCTATGAGGCATACAGCAAGGAAACTTCAAAGATGTTACTTTTAAGATATGATTGCAAAGTTCTACACTACCTTGCCCACATAAGAGCATAAACATTCTGAATGCTGAGCAAACACATTTTCAATTCTGCTTCCTTCAACACAATAACCCTCAACCTTTCTTATCAGCTTTACTGGTTTGCTCACAAACGCTTACATATCAATTACATACTAACTGACAAAGATGAAAACAAATATTAGGTGATCATTGTCAAAGCCAAAGATGTTGGCATGATTGTTACTGCATAATCATGTGCACTGTCAGTGCATTCGTTCCCAGTTAAACACAGATTTGACCTCAAGAGCAAAAATACACACAAATCTATCTGAACATATGCTGAAATGTAAAACCAGATTTTTGTAGAGATTTTCAGTTTATGCTGATATGATGTAGGCTGCGCATGTGACAGATGTAGATTTACAAAATTACTTTTTCCTCATTATCTCGTCTGTTACACAGAGTCAATGCCAGCACCAAATGATGAAGGACCAAAAGAATCAAACCCAATAAATATCTGTCCATCCTTGGCCACTCGTGTGGGATATGTCTTGGCCATTAAATTTCTACCCATTGGAGTTTCAGAGCAGCCAGTGTCAATATTGAATGTCCACTTATGCCACGGACACTTCAAACAGACTTGCCCAGGAACGAGTTCCTCTATATCTGCCAAATGTAAGGGCCCACCTGAAAGGTAAAACATCAGGTTCACTGAAGGTGAGAACTGAATACCAGTGCACATGCTGAAAATAACCACAACAAATTGTTTCTAACTGCAGAGAGATTGTTCTGAGATTATAAGAAGACTGATTGGGACATGCAGATTTATTGGAAAATAAACAACCAAAAGAACTTTTATTTCATGGCTAAGAAAGTATCTCTCTCATTTGTTCTTCAGATATTCTTACACACTAAAATCTGTGACCCGTTATACAAGTCCATTCACTGATTACAAATGAAGGCCATAGGCAGCAAAACAACCATTGATATAAAAAGTGATTTTTGCCTTTACTTATGCACAAGCTTGGTTCATCAGCCTCATCTTTGCGAAACGAAATTTGAAAAAAGAGCTACTGTCACAAAATATCAGAAAACACCCTCTCATTACTTTCTGTTGCAATAGGGGAGTTGTGAACTTTCAAACTTTAAAAATCAATTTTCTGTTTCACATTCTTATGACTCGTTGTATTACCTTGTGGCCTTCAAACCTTTTCAGTTTTCAACACTGAGATTCCATTATCCAGCCTAGAACAAAACAGCACTGCAGGTGAGGCTCTCCATGAATTTTCAATTATTGAAACAATTTCTGCACCCAAAGAATTACAACAAACAATCAATAATGCCTTTTTATTCTGTGAAAATAATTTTTTGTTGATTTTGCATAGTTTCCAGTGAAACATAAGAATATTTACCTGCATGGGGACATTTTGCCTGTGTGGCATAGACCTCTTGTCCAATCCGAAACAAAGCAATCTGCTCGTCGTTTAGTTCTATCACATTGCCAAAGCATTTGCTGTGAGCATGGTTTGTCACAGGTTCAGATTTGTGGGTCAGCTTGGATTCCTTCATTTGGTTGTGAACATGCAGTCTATGGTTGCGCTGATCAGTGCTCTGCCAGTTGAGGAGATCTGAAACAATAAAACAAGATTTCTCCATTTGAAGAGAAACAAAACAGATATTGTCACAATGTTACCATGCTGCATACAGACCTCAGTCTTACTAGTTGTGAAAAAAAAATGAACTGTTTCATCCAAATAAAATATTTATGTTTTTTACATTCACCCTTCAATATTTCATTTCACAGACTGGTGTGGGACATCTGTTTCTTGTTCCCATGGCTGAGGTCAAGAAAAAGATTAATGCAGTTCTGGCCTGAGACTGACTTAGGCCATTACATTGGTACAGTGATGCTATCCAGCTGGGACGATCTGAAAATATTCACAATCTAGAACTTCAAAGGTTTATCAAAGAAGTCAATTTCATTAAGCATCTGAAAAAGTCAGGGAGATAGGATGGTTATTAGACCAGAGCTCACAAGAAGTCCGAAGGGTTGCTTTGAATGCCCTATGTTTCAGAATCAAAATCTAACTTCTAAGCATTCTGCTAAAATTATACATGCTCTGTTGAGGCAACAACTGCAGCCTGAGCTGAGACAGCAGTTTTGACTCCATGTGGCATGCCATTTTATATTTTCATACTTTTTTTCTTCTCTATTTTTTTTTCGCTGGAAAGTAGGGCCTATATTTCAGACTTTTCAATCTCATCTCTAACATTTCATTGATATGGCATCGATGTCTGAGATTGTGCCTCATTTTAATTCCCTTTGCTGTACTGTGTACATCGCTAAAATCTATGAAAGATATACTTTGTGGTGGCCAATCGACACTACACTCCTAAAGAACAATTTATTAGGATACCCTCGTATGGTGTCTGTCAGACCCTAAAATGTACAAGTAGGGATATAAAAATAGTATTTAGCCTGTTTAGAGGCATAGACCCCAGGTGGTAGGACTAAGTCTAAGTGTATGACAATAAATCCTTTTTAAAATTACATTACCAGTAAGATCCCAGGACATATGGGTAGGAACAGTAAAAATGCAATAATGTGCATTGGTGAGCACGCAACTGCATTTTAGAACTATGGGAAGATGGGCAATGACCTCATTGTGGAATACCTGGAATTTCAAGGAAAACTAAGATAATTGCAAAAGGTTTTTAATTGCTTCTGGGTCCATCAGACCCATTATGTACGGAGCAAGTTAATTGTACAGCAATAATGAAAACAAGCAATCAAATATTTATTATTTAAATAAGTTAAAAAGGCCTCCAGCTACTTCCACGTGGTAGGAGTACCATGATTTAAACACAACTCTAGTCATGCACTATATTTCATGCTCTGAGTGTTAGTTGCCGAGTCCCACATTTACTATAAAAACATCCATAGAGAACTAACTCACCAGGAGGGCATTGGCCCCTGCGAACCCCCCTTCCCCTTGCTCGGAGACGCTCTTAACATCACGTCCTTGCAGTACGTACTGTAGTATTCCCATTGTGTACATAATTCAAAGGAACTCCTCTCCTAAGGCTTAATCATGGAACCATATATGCTTTGGTTTTTAAAATATCCATGAGGAGGACTAACTAGCCAGGGGGGGGCTTTACACCCTGCAAGACCCTGTGCATGGATACTCCTTTAAAGTCAGTCTTTGAAGTTTCCTTGCTGGGTGCCTCAAATGGAACAGAACTACTCCTGTTCCAAATCTAATCATCAGTTAGCTAGTACGAGGTTCCCAACAAGTCATTGCCAGCCAGCCACAACAACATGACAGACATTGGATGATGGTGAAAGTGAAACAGATTATCACAAAGGTTAACACTGGCGCTGCATACTAATCGTAAAACTAAAGATAAGGCACAAAATGAGTGTAGTACACATAGAAAGATATTGGACTGATAACATTTTTTTAATAGAACTCAGGGAAATAGTTTAAGATTAAATATATCTATGTATTTATTACTCCCATTATAGACTTGAATGTAACTCTTAAGAATGTTTAATTAGGACGTGTATAGGCCTGTATGTAGTCTTATGTATGTAGGCCTACATTACAAGACAATCCTCTTTCGTAAGCATACTTCTTTTATAGTTGATTCGTCTATACTATAATGACGATTCCTCAATTGCACTAGGCGACTTGACGTCACTCCTCTGAGGCTAAAAACAGGGTAAAATCTTTAGATAATATATTAGGCCCATTTAAAAAATATAGGGCCTACATTGTATTTATATATTATAAATATCTCTTGGTATCCAGCTTGTGCACAAAAATATACCCGCACTTTAGTTACAATGGTAGCTGCAACAAATTTAATTATAATATATTCTTTAGCTTATTGTCAAAAGCCGTTGCAGACGGTAGTGTTTGGACTTCTGCTGGAAGGTCGTTCCACACCCTGATGACATTAGGGTAAAATGAATAAAGATGACTGTTAACTCTCGAGCTTGGGATGTTGTATTTTATGTTATCCCGTCTGTTGTTTCTGGTATTAATGGTGAGGTGGTTCAGCGGGATATGGATATTTCCCTCCCTGCCCTTATAAAATATTTTTACTTTCTTTTTTGCTCTTCTCTCTTCTAAGTTCTAGTGGTGTCCACTCGAGGTCTCTCATCATTTCATTTACACTAAAAAAAAAACTATAGAATAATCATTTGTCACAAAGCGTGCAGCTCTTCTCTGGACCCTTTCCAGCTAGATGTTAATTCGATGGTAGGGGTCCCAGACACTGCAGCCATACTCCAAGGAGGGCCTCACAAAGGTGTTATAGCTTTTTTCTTAAAAATTACTTTCCTATCACAATTAGTGATGTTCCTTTTCAGAAATGCGAGAGTACCATTTGCTTTGTTACATGTGCTATTAATAAAAATAATATGCTGGCTCCATGTAAGTTTTCTGCCCAATGTAACTCCTAAATATTTAGCTTCAGATCTGTTTTGTTCAATTTCTCGTCATGTATAAAGTCGTCTGAGGTGATATTGTGATGTTTATTTGAAATTCTCAGGTCTTGGCATTTTTTGGGGTGAAATTCCATTTATATGCCACTGCAGTCCCTCTCCCATTTTTGTAGACTGTCCAAATCTTTCTGTACAATTTCTGTGTCTTCTTTTGAGTTTGTTGTTCTATAATGACTCTTAGGAACATACCCATTCAATTCACCTTTTAGTCTGACTACTGCCCAGACGAACATCGGCCTACGGCCTCGATGATACAAACTGACTAGACCCTCACGTCGTTAGGCCTACTTATCAATTTGACAAAGTGGCGCTCGAGTAAGGTACTCCTCCCCCTGCAAGGTGACTGTTTACTTTGTCAAGTTTTTGTATTATAATAGTACTTGGCAAATTTATTATATAATGAAGAGACCGTGAATTTCCACACGATCTGCATAAAATTCATTTTATACGGATCTTCCCTCTTGAATTAGATCTAGAATAGATCTAGATTTGGTGGTCCAAATCGGCCGAAGGTTTTGATCTAGATCTATCTAGACTCTAGACAGATACACAGTCTAGGTTAGCTTTAGGCCTACCATCTGTCTGAGTCATGACGACTTAGGGTAGAGTTAGAAAATTGTTTTTAATTCTTACCTTCCAATTTCAATCCTGACACGGGCATATACAGCTTGTCATCAGCCATGGCTAAATTTCAGTCACACACTACTCTGAAATATGTATGGGCGAGAAAAATAGCATGAATGGACAACTATGAAATGATTTTCAGCGTGCGTTATGACTTAGTTTGACATGTCAACAGTTTTTATATGTCGTAACATGAGGTAGTGCTGCAATAGTACACGTTTAACTTAAAATATGTGCATCCGCGTGAAAAAAATTGTTCCAACTCAAAAATAAATAAAAATAGTAGCAAGTGTTTCTGGTTTTGTTAACCTCAAATGCAAAATTATGAGACGAAATAGTATTCTGCATAATTCATTACAAAATATAACGATCGTTCCAAAAATGTACTTTAGAATATCAACAACTGTAAATAATTCCAACCAATGAGGACTCAAGACGCTTGTTTGGACCATAACAATTGTATTACTCCGCTTCACATGGGCATTTACGGGATTTCCCGAACCATTTCCTATTTTGGGTGGTAGAGTAATGTTGTTTTCCTGAAAAACGCAAGCTACCCCACGAATAGAATCATGTTTTCCCGAAGTCGGTTGAATAGGCATGGGTGAAAAACGATTGCACCACTTGCTTCTAAAGCATTGTGCGTGGACTAATCCTGAATTTCCACACACTCTTACGGGTAAACCAAAGTCAAAATTTGGCAAAGAGCCCCCCCCCCCCGGTTTTTTTTTGGTTTTTTTTTTTTATTAATATTATGGGAAAAACAGATGTGCTCACCATTCATCAGACAGGCTTAAGCCAGGATAAAGTTAAGGAAACATCGAATGTGGGCTTTAAGATTTTTTTTTTTCTGCCGCCTTCAGATAACGCAAATGACATGTTTGAACACGTTCTCAGCTCGATTGAGACCAACTTCTCGAGAAATCAAGCAAATGTATACATCTGCACTAATTTTATTCATTTTCATTCTTCTGCATTTACCTGGGCATACCTCTCCCACTCACGGCCAACCGACAGATGAATGTGAATGTGTTTAATATGGAACATATTTGTGGGACACGCTGATGCGAAATCCTCGCTTTGATGAAGGCGTCCAAACAGAATGCAAAATAAAGAAAATAAGACTTGCGGTCTGCTGCTTGGGTGACGGTGGCCGATCTGTTGTCGGGTGGCACATTATGATGCGAACTTAGCTTATTTTAAAACTCTTCATGGGATTGTCCGGATTAAATTTCTGTATTGATCTTATCACGTTCATTTTGAAAAGAACATCCTACTATTTTAAATCCATCTTTCACGGTACCTGTACTTTCATAGCATCCTGAGATGTGATATTTATTCCATGACATTAAATTGCTCACAACAGTAATTATTATGGGGCTGCCTAAGTAAAGACAGAGAAAATAATTACATTCAGTCATTTGGAATTTGTGTCAACGCGGACAAAAGCAGGGACAGTGATCGAGGCTCCTGTACGTCATTCTCTCGGATACACTATCAAGAAGGTCTGTTGGGATAATGAACTTCACTATATCGGGACGGGTGGGACGTAGGCTACATACAGTATTGTGTACCGGTATTGTGACAGGGAGAACAGACGATGTGTCAAGCTTTTTCTGATCTTGTCCTCAATTCTTGACAAGTTTCCAGGTTTGGCTCGCCTTGTCCAAGCAATTTTCCTGCATGATGAGATTAAGATTTCATGATTTTAGAAAATCAAGTGAGACATCTTTTGGGGCTTTTTTTTTCACTAGTACCTAATCAGCCGCCGTATTCAGTAGTCAGTGTGAACATTGGGCGTCGTTCGGGAAAACATTTTCTGTTCGCGAGGAACTCTTCGGTAAAGCAGTGCTTGATAGTTTCCACAAACAAAGACATTATCCGCAGTCCTCTAGCCTTGAGTTTTCACTTTCAGGAAAATGGCACGCGATCGTCTCCACAAAGACATTTCACGTTGGCCACTAGCCATTCTGATCGTTCATTAATTACTACATTCGCCAATCGTTTCTGTTTTGTAGCGACATGAGTTAATTTGTTGACATCTTGATGTCCAATCCAATGCTCATCGTGTACGCCGTTCATGCTTCTACATCTGCAAGCTGGTCACAAAAGTTGCAACGGTCAACAATTTGTATTGTTTTGGGTCACGTGCCTTTAAAGTGTCGTAAATAATATTATTATTAACTTCTACAGCGTATCTTATTACTAAAGAGGTTAGTCGTCTGGGAACTTTCACATGTCAAATTAGATAGGCCTATCTTTCTCTAGGTACTGGTCGAAGTACATGCCATGTTGCTCTCTTGTTTAGTATGAAAGAATTACCAGTGTAGTGGTAACATCTTGTGGGTGTAAGTTCCATGACCAGTGACTTAAAAATTAGTTGTATTGTCTTACTATCATTGCAGTCCAAGAGTTCTGTTGTTTTTTTTTCCAGCCAAAAGAGCAAGATTTGGAGAACCAAGGATATATCTCTAAAAACAAAGCTGAGGATATTCAACTCGAACGTGAAGTCAGTCCTGTTGTATGGATGTGAGACCTGGAATGCGTCCCAGGCCTGCATAAAGAGAATCCAAGTTTTCATCAACAGATGTTTGAGGAAGCTACTTAAGATCAGATGGACAGACAAGGTCAGCAATGAAATTGTATGGAAAAGAACAAGACAGAACCCAGTCAGAGAGGAAATTGGTAGGAGGCGATGGAGATGGATCGGCCACACTCTCAGGAGGCCAGGAAACAGCATCACGAAGAAGGTATTGGACTGGAATCCCCAGGGCAAGAGATCAAGAGGAAGGCCGCGCGGAACGTGGAGAAGAGCCAGAGAAAATGATGTGCAACGAAGCGGAAAGACTTGGAATAATGTAAAGAGACTGGCCCATGATAGAGAGGGATGGAAGGTGTTTGTTGGTGGCCTATACCCTGATCCAGGGTGAGAAAGGCAATGATGATGATGATGAAAAGAGATCGTAATTCTTTCTTCCATCGCCCACTACTAATTACTCTACGTTTTTTTTTTTTTTTTTCTTTCTCCTCATTTCATCACTGAACTGAACACTAGCTTGACATTGTACATAGTCAACTACAGCATAAAGTTTCTATTGTCATTCGTGTATGCATAAAAATTCTGATAAGTTCGGAAAACAATCACTCTAAATCACGTCTGTGCACAGTTTTGTAGAACTTCTGAATCTGACCTCTCGACGTCAACCTTTTCTCCGCAGCAAGATGACTGTGGGGCTAGACGGCCTGATATAGCCTACGTAGAAAGGTCGCCTAGCTGTGGGGCGATCGAGCCATTTGATATGTGGACATTCACCTCGTGATAAAGATGTACCAATTAGCGACTAACTTTGCAGAAAGGCCATCGATCAAGGAGAGCCGTCCGCATCATGCCTGACCCTCACAATCAGAACTCCGAATCCATATGTTTACTTGCGTAGATGCTGGTCAAGTGGAAAAAACAAGTGTTCTCATTGTGTTGCACGGCTTCTCTTCTGTCCACGATTCATTTGTTCACGAACTGTAAAATAAACAAAATAATGTTCCTTTTTTTTAACATTTCAAATGGCGTCAGACTTGACTGCACTGAAAATTAATAAAACACAGGAAATAATTCCGTACTTTCCGACTACCAGTACTTTGAAATTTTACAATTTATAGTTTTTATTGTTGGTTTTGTTTTGTTGTGGGTGGGGGTGGGGTGAGGGTGAAGGCTACGGTTCATGATTAGGATAATATTAGGTTTAACGTGAGGAATAAGGACTGGGTACGGGTAGGGATAGGGTTAGGGCAAGCTGGTCTTGACAGGGTGTCGGGACATGCAGAACTCTTTCAAAATACGACAGATGGAACACTAGGCTTGTTGGACACCTTTTGTGTACACCCTACAGCCCGGTGGAGATCGAGCTGTGAGTTGCTGCGCCAACAGGGAAGGCATTACATCGGATTACAGTGCCCCGACAGCGATTGTGTACAAGCTACAGCCGGATGGAGATCGGGCTGCACGTGGTTTCGCCAAAAGGGAAGGGTGTTACGCCAGATTATAGCGCCCAACAGCGATCGTGTACACTCTTCAGCCGGATGGAGATCGGGTTTTGAGTTGTTACACAATACCTCGCTGTTGTGGAGAACCGTTGTGTACATACTCTACAACCGGGTGGAGATCGGTTTGTGAGTTGTTACATCAATGGTATGAGTTTACATTCTAGTACAATGTCCGACTATCATTTTGAACGCTCCATGGAGCTAAGTTGTGTATTAATATCAATGGCAAAATTTTTCATCCCTTGGTATAATTGATTAATTCACAGCCGGACCTCCATGCAGCTATAGAGCGCTTTGTTCCATCCCTATTTTATTAACTTTCACTGCTTCCAAATTTGATGGTATCGGTATTTGAAATTGTATGCAAGGTTAGACATGTTTCATGAAATAATGATTGAAACATGGACGGAAAGAAGCAACATTGACCGCTTAGAATTCTCTCACTTGACTGTAGTTGGGAAAACGAAGGAGATTAAGTAGAAACTATCAGTATCACCAAAAAATGTGAAGTCACTGTCTGAGAGCAACTAGTCACTGGTATTACCAGCTGGGCTGATGAATTCCAGGGCAAGTAACAGTAATGATACACGTAGTAATAAAATGCGCCATTTAACAACTCCGTTCATTCATTAGGCTAATTAAAATTCTGGCTGAACGCTTATATGTTTGGCATACTCAAAACTGGTTACTCTAAACTTTCTGTAATAGGGTAGCAAAAATGATAAACGTAAAATACATTTTCATTTGTTAATGAAACTATACCGGTATATGGAGAGAGGGGTCAAAAGGGTTCAGAAATTAATGCAATAATGTGAGGATTAGCACAGGTGCTTGAAAATCAAAATTATAAGGATGTTTACGGACTTCTTCGGACAAAATTTAAAAAGGCTTTTTAAAAGGTCCTTTCATGGCTATTCTCAAGTAGTTTACGAATGTTCTAGGACACCATGTTTCAGTATCTGGAATAAAACAACCACATCTTTCACTTCTTACATATTTAACATTGTTAAGTACATTGGTACGCTACCAGAGCAGTTGTGAGTAGAAAATCGATAAAGGCGAGTATTTAAATTTTAAAAAAAAATGGAAACTTTTTTTTGTTGCACCACAACATAACAAAAAAGTTAAAAACAATCTGGTATTTTGAGGACTTTTTAGGGGCCCGTGGACACATTTTGAAAATTAAACATTATTTAAGGGATTAAAAATCAAATTTCTGTTATTTTTAAATTTTTAAAAAGAAAATTTAAGGACTTTTAAGGGCCTGTTTCTAAGTCATCTGACTAAACATCGATTGGTTTTTGACAACATTGTGAGTCCCTATCAGTCGATGAGGAAGTTGCCAAAGTAATTGGTGCATCGGTGGGACAAGGAAATATATATTGTTATATATGGCCCTTATTTCTTTGTACACCTCTCCTTTCCTGCTCATCTGAGTTTTATAGATAGCCGCCAACTGCACAAGAAGTGGCGATGCGAAATTTATCTCTGGCACAGAAAATAATTGTGTACGGTACCTCTTTTAGCCCTTTCCATGGCACCCCCTATTCCCTTGATGCCGTAGCACGTGCTTAGTTTGCATAGTGGTTGATCCAGGCTGACTTCTTCGCTGGCTAACTCCAGTCACAAGTATTAAAATGCATGTACATTAACAACAGCCTCATGTCTGTTTGCACATGAAAATAAATCTTAAACATAAAAATACACACACAAACAGTCCTTCTGTCCCTCAAAGGCATGCCCTCAGTTAATCTTTCGCCCATGGTTGAGACATAATATAATATTTTCTTCCAGAATAAGCCATGAGATTGTTACGGGTTATATGGTATCATGACAAACGCATTATCATTTTGAGAATCACACAGGAAGTGAAAATTAACTGTCAAGGTAGAGAATACCATGCATCAAGTGATGTAAATTTGCATTTCTTGAATTACTTCCCCTGACTTCATTTCGAGCGAATTCACTATTCGTGTATTTTTATTATCATTTCAGTACGGAAAGGAAACGCCCACTTCGATGTTATAGGCGCACCACCCTTGAAATACAAATCAATAGGAAGTCTGGCGTGAAATTATGCAGGAATATGTAAATAATTGCTTGTTCATGGTACGGGTGGAAGTAATCGCTATCCCTCAGCTGTGTCATATTTGGCACGACATGGGAATCTTTCACTCCGTGTTGGTTGTGCAGTTTGCCGGGAATTAATTTTATTTGGGGTTCACAGATTCACCCGCCTTCCCCCACTAAGTTGTAATGCTGCCATAAAAGTCATAGGG
This sequence comes from Onchidella celtica, assembly GCA_963931925.1. Classification (NCBI taxonomy): domain Eukaryota; kingdom Metazoa; phylum Mollusca; class Gastropoda; order Systellommatophora; family Onchidiidae; genus Onchidella; species Onchidella celtica. The sequence continues at coordinate 23,888,523 of OZ007575.1, read as the reverse complement.
AAAAAAAAATCCTTAGACCATGCATGTGGCTTGAGAAGCTAGTGAGAGAAAGGTGCAACAAGTATGCCAGGTCAAAACAATTAAAAAATGTATATAATTTATAAATACGCCCCTCCTCACTCCTATCCATTGCGTTGGTGCTCACAATCAGAGTGACGTAAACACTACAACTGTGGAGCGGCATGGTAGAAACATGTTCCCCACTCCTTCCTCCCTCCTAAAATAATGCATGTAATGTAGTACCCTTTTTTTTTCATCAATCTTAGTGTTTTTGTTCATAAATTAATTAAATATTCGTGATTCCCCAGTTCTGCAACGATTTGGAAACTGCAACAGTCAAAAGTTTCTCCCAAAATAGTATTATATATATATATATATATTCAGCATTTTGTAAACAGAATGAAGGTCCAGATCTTGTGCATTGCATTTTCAGTGAAAATTTCCGTTGCATGACAAATTTTCAAAGTAGAACAGTTCCCAATAAAATGTAATATCTCTGACATTTTGCAGACGACTTCTATCACAAGAGAAAAGTAGTATGGCCTCTCTTCGTATTCTGTACATCCCAAACAAGTAGTATGGTCTGCTCCTGACCACAAGGATGCTGGCTGAGCTCTCTCCTTATTTGCATGGGTCATTCCATAATAATGCTTTGTGATGTTTTGACGGAAACGTCAACCAAGCAGCTTTGAAAGTTAACAGAACCATAAACTGAGGGGCCAAAGGCATGGTCTTACTGCACATAAACTCAGGGGGTGGGTTGGTCAAGTTTAAAAGTATAATGTAGTACACCATAGCTTGAGGAGAATTTAAGTTGGAAGATAGTTAATATGTTTTAGGCCCCCCCCCAAAAAAACAACAACAACAACAACAATAACAAAACACAACAACCAAAAAAACAAAACGAACTACAAACATATGGCATCGGTACTCTGGTTTATCATAGACGAGGATTTCTTGCTTGTTTACAATAAGCAGTTTTCTTCTTCTTCTTTGGTTTCCATAAGACGCATTCTACCTTAAACCCGACCCCTCCCCTGCCTCCCAAAACTGCGAGGAAACAGCGTAGCAGACGATGCGCCTCTCCTTTCTCATATCATTCTGAACTTTTGTCCTGGGGTGAGAATTTCGATGCTACACCGCGGCAGTGATTCTACGCTCTACGGCTCTACACACATAGCCAGAGCGAGGAGTAGTGAAGGCTGCGGACCCTCAGCAACCTGACTTCGACCTATTTCCTTGTAAACACTGAGCACGGAACAGTTGGATTACATACGCACTTGCAAGTTTTTTTTTCAAGTTGGCTATGTCAAGAATTTATTAGCATGAAGGCTGTGGCGGCGGCATTGTCGCTTCTAGCCATACTGCAAGGTAAGAAGTTCAGCCTAGCAAGATTTAAGTGCATGTGTTAGATCCTATCTAGACTCACAAAATAGCTGTATGAAGTGAAAGTAAGTGGCATATCGCTGTGGTCGGGCCTACTACTACTTTCGTAGTGTTACCTTTGACTTCCCACCCTTCCCTGGAATGTCGCCGTACTGTTACAAAATGCAATTACGGGACATGATATTGAGGTTATAGGACCTGAACCCTCGGTGCTTCCCCTGTGAAAATCTTCGCCCATGGCCACAGCCTTTGCTTCACGAGTAGGCTGTAGATCTCAAGTCAAGATCAAGTGAAGTCGGAGATCTAAAATTAAATACAAAAGATGTCATACCTGATCAGCAAAGTTTTTTTAAAATCCTGGTGATATAGATTCTAGATCTAGATCTAGGTATTCCAATATGAATTGGTAGAAGAGTAGTAAAACAACTTAACAAGGATGCAGCCAAAGTTCACCATACAGAGAGATGTGTGAGCAAGTTCTGCCAGTTATAAGCTATTTCGTAATTTTTGCATGGGGCCAGTACACCACAATGAGTGTTTTAAAAAATGTACAAAAAATAAGTTTATTATTACATTTCTTTCTCTCTGACTATGAGATCCTTGTTATAGTGTAGCAAGCCTGTTAGTTGCAGAGTTCAGTACAAATTACAATTGCAAAACACATTTCTTCACAGTCAGACTGCAAGACTTGCTTGCAATGTACAGTCATTTTTACTTGAGGTGTTTGGGTTTTGGAATGAAGCAGGTCATGTCATATGATGTGTCTGTCATGTTGGCTGTCTTGTAATGTAAGTTATCATTCCGTGCATAGTACAACTCCTTTTAAATTGTTGAAATGTCAGGCACAAATTAAATATGATTTCAGGTTATTTTAAATCAACTTTGTAGAGGAATTATGAGCCGAACTGAGAAATGTTGCTAAAAGCTAAATGGTCCTTAAGTTCCTTGCTATTTCAACATGAAGGAGATTTCAACAAGATGTTCAGGAATATTGGTAGGATTGGGTAGAGGTGCAATAAAATTCAACAGATTGCAATTTGCATGCCACAGTGGCATCATTGTCTTCCAGTTTCATTGTTTCTTCTCTTATCAGATTCTTTGCCCTGTTTCTGGTAGGCCTATGAGATAATTCTATAGACTAAGGGTGGCAGAAAGTGTCATTGATGTTGTTACAACAAAAGTAACAAGTTAATGAATGAGAGATAAATTGGAAACAGTTGCTTACCATAATGCTGCCGAAACATGGAAACTGCCGCAGAGAACAGTAATTCAGGTTGACAGATCTCTGGAACACATGAAAACATTCAAAAGTCAGAACCACAATTGTGGTGGTATGTTACCATTTCTGATTTCCTTCTTCAAAGTTGAGCTTTGTGTCGATGTAACTATGACTTCAGAACCACTGCTGTTGTCGCATTCGCATTTTTCAGTCTTCAGTGTTGAGTTTCGTCCTCTTTAAAGTTCAGTTTTGTAGTCATATACCAAGACTTCGGAACCACTGATGTTGTGATATGTTTGAGGTTGAGTATCCCTCTTCAAAGTTCAGGTTTGTGTTATTTATGTACCAACTACCATGTTACAGTAAGTTTGCATAAAAAAATATCCCTCTTCAGAGCATATTCTGTGGCAGTGTAACACGATTTCTACTGTTGTAGTGGTGTATACTTGCATAATTTCCTATCTGAAGTTAGTTTTTGTGGCCCGCATATATAACATTTGCAATGCTCTCTTCGTAATTAGGATTTGTGGTCATTGAACATGCCTGGAGAACCACTGTTGTTGTGATAGGTCTGCATTTACCCTTTTCAGAGTCAGGGTTTCAGTGATGGTATTGATCTTCCAACTGAAAATAACAAACAGCTGGTTTGCAAGTCTTTCATCTCTGCTTTTTTGCAATATCATTATTTTGCTTCTGTTATGTATGGGTAGCCTCGATTCTCTTTGGCCCTGTTATTTGTTATCCTGTTCCAGTTGTGGAATATTTATTAGAAGAATGAATGGGGATGGAGGTGTTGAATTGTAATTATTGTTGCATGAATATATAAGGTCACAGTAGTTGTCCTAGATTACTGTGTTGGACCACTTTTAATTGATTATTCAGCAGTACTGAGTCATATGGAAGAGGGGTGGAGTAATGGAGAGGAGAAAGGGAAAGGGGGGGGGGGGAGGCTTGTTGGATTGTTACATAATGTACAGCAATTGTCATGCTGAATGAATATTAGTCATACCAGATGGTGCCAAGTGCAGCCAGCCAAGCTTGCTCCTGGTAGCCTCCTTGATGTACAATGATTTTACAATGTCAGTCTACATACAGTCCCTTTATAATGATGAGCTTGTTATGGATTATTAAGACAACAACCCTTTACAACACAGACCTTGTCCTTGTCATACCTTGAAAAAAAAAAAAAGACAATTTATATCATTCATCACATTGTAAGTACACTTTGAGTGTTGATGTATAGATAACTACAATACAATAGAAACGTAGTATGAACAACAAAATTATATGCGGGTAGTAGGCTATAATTTGTAGCAACATACTTTGTGCTTGGATTGGATGGCATTTTTGATTAAGACTTAAGAACTTGCACAGATGGCAGCACAGATTAATGTTACACGCCCCTATACATTGAAACCAAGAGATCTTGCATAGTTATCCCAGTAATAAAATGACAAAAGCGGTACATAATGATACATATATTATATTATAATTATATTGTTCTGCAAAAGTGGCTGCTCTGAAGAACCGCTGAGTGGCCAGGAAACAGTAGATCATGTGGGGGTGTATGATCTATAGGCGTTCTGCAGGAACAACCCTCGGTGTGTTATTAGATCAGGGGGAGGGTCAGTAGCGGTGGCAGTGACAGCTGGGATGAGATGGAAGCAAGAAAAGGGAGGGAAGGGGATTTGTTGCTGTCGTCAGGAATTTGTCAACAGACGGGAGACAGCCTGTATTGTCACCATGTAGTACTGGTATAGTGCGGTACAGCCACTGAATGCTTGAGGAATGAGTGGGATGGCTTTTTGGAGAGTGGGGTGGGGAAATGGAGAGAGGGAGAAGCTGGATTATGGTAGAGGTGGGAATTCTTCTGAAAAATCAGGAATATCATTTTTCTTTTCATTTTCAAGTGACCCTAATGTTTAACAAAAGGGGGAATTATTCTAACTTTGCATCAGTGTTAAAAAAGTTCATAATTTCATACTTGATTGTTATGGTTAGGAATTTTGTTCATGCTTAGTTCCCACTTCTGGAACAAAGAAATGCACCCAGAATGGAAAAACAAAGAGCAAGAAAACATGCCGGCCATTTGGCCAGACCCAGTGTTGAATATTGTTTAGAGTATTGTTCAGTTTGTTGACTGGGCTAGTTGAAGGTCACTTTCACTGACCGCCCAGAGCGGTGTGGATTGGTACAGCCATGCCGGGATATTCACCGCAGGGACTTGTGGCTGGACCCGCGATATCGTCCACTGACATTAGTCAAAGATATCTCTGGGTGGGACTGGCAGAATGGCCGTTTGTCTGCTTAGCCCCAGAGTGAAAAAGCACCAAGCACATGAGTTGCCAAGTACAGCACATTATGACGGTCACTGCTTACTTATTTTGTTTAAATTGTATGTGTACCTTGGATTGCAATCATCGTTTTTGACATATGACTACCAGCGACATCGATTTAGATCTCTGAATCCCCCCGCCCACTTTCTGCATCAACTTCAGGATTTTAAACAACACTGACCACATCGATACCGACATGACAGCTCGTTAGTATCTATTTTATGCGTCCAGCCAGGGCACTTCTTGCTTTGGGAGAGAGAGAGAGAGAGTGAGTTTTTCCATCACTTTTAAACTAAGAATCTCCCAGACTGCAATACTATTGACATTTGAACCGGTTTTTCATACAGCTCCATTTTTGTGAGTGAAATTTGAAGAGGAGTCCATTATGTGTTATTAGGTTTCAAATTATTCCCGAGGTTTCATCGACAAACACAGTCATCGGAGACATCATTCCAACGAAATGGGCTTTTTGTTGAGATAGCGAAAAAGGTGATTGTTCCATCCACTCTCTATTGCTCTGCTGTTTTTTTTGTTTTTTGTTCAGAATTTCCCCCGATACTATCGAATCGTGATCCTATTCCTTGATTGGCCGGCCTGTTGTAAATCGTGTCAGTTCTATGCCAGCCTATTGATTTCAATGGTTTTCCTTGAGTGGATTGTGTTTGTAGAATATTTTTCATCTTCTTCTTCGTCTGTGTTCTCCCAGAGACAGAGAAATTGTGCTATCTCACCATTCCATTCCCTGCCATCTCTCACACGGTATTGATCCTGGGCTCTTCGAGCTCAAATCGAATTAGAAAAGTGTTTCACTTTGTGTACACTCTCCCATTCCAATGATTAATTCTTCAAAAAAAAAAAAAACACAAAACAAGGGCAATGTAGAAGGATAGACAGAAATGTTGAGCTGTTGGTTTAAGGTAATTTAAACAGTCCCCCCCCCCCCCCCCCAGTCTGATGAGACGTTGGTTTGAGCACTTGTGGGAACTTACAGTGGGATGTTTGAATGAGCAGTCAATACGTTTTATGACCACAGACAAAAAAAAAAAAATGTGCGTGAGCTTTAGATGAAAGCATGGGTCTGGTTTTTGTCAATGGAAATACAAAGTCGCACGTTTTTTTTTTTTTTTTGTAGGCTTATGTGAGTTTTCAAAACTTTAGGGATGGGATTTTTTGTTTGAATTTTAGTTTGTGTTTGTTTCAGAAAGTGCAGATAATTTAAATGATTATGCCATATGGCAATCCTGGCAGTGATGGTTTTAGTGCTACCTGGCAAGCGGAAGATCATTGGATGCTGTTGTTGATCTTACTCAGCCATTAGAAGATGAAGTGGGGTGGGGGATGGGGGGCAAGGAGGGGGGGGGGGCGCAAAACCGCAATGGATTCTTCACTTTCATTCTTCGACGAATGAAAAAAACCTGTTCGATCGGTTTCTTTTTCGGCCCTCTTCGTACTTACGTCTTTTGTCGGTGCAAAATACAGCGCAAAATTCCACAGCACACGTAGTACTAGCATTCTGAGGTTGGGAGCAGATCCCAGATACGGGCATTTAGCATTCATGCTCATACAGTCCATCGCCTGCAGGGAATGGTGCCGAGTAGGATGACAGGTGGTCCTATCTGCAGTCCGTGCTCAATAGCGTAGTGATCAGAAATAGAACTGTTAGTAAACTGTCTGCCGGCAGGGACACACCCATTCCTTGCTTCTACGTATGTCTATGTGGGGGCAGGTACAAAAATGTGACCGACCATGTGCCAAGAGGACTCACGCGGAAAGGTGTAACTGAAGTGCAGGAGAACTCACAAGCACCTCCATCCTGTAGGAGGATTGAAACAAACACAACGAGGGGTAGAATTCAAGCATTGTTACCGGGTGGTTTTTGCAGCGGCCCGGGGGGAAAGAAATTATCGCATTCTTTGTTGTTGTAATGACATTTTCGTTTCCCTGTTTTCAGAGAACATTCTAGAAAGCTTGGATGGCAAGTAAGAGAACAGGTAGCACTTACCCTCCTTTGTTGGCTCGGAAGATATAGCCCTCCCCCCCCTTCCTCCCTTTTACTCACCGGACTCGTCAGCGGCTCAGAACACCCCTTTCCTTTTACTCCCCTGATTCCTTCCATTGGTGGCTCAGAAAATATTCCCTCCTCCCCTCTTGAGTGGTTCTGAACCCACGCCCCCGCATACATATTACAAGTTTGCTCTGTAACAAGGTACGATAATTTTTGGTGGGCCATAAAGTGGAGCTGATGACCTTTGCACGTGCTCCGCCAAGCGACGTTAGCGCACCCTCAGTGCCGTTTACCACCGACTGGGGAAGTACTTCCTAATGAAGAAAGAGGAACTTAACTATTCATTATCTTTTCTGCCACACAGCTTTGTTTGTTTAGTGAGCCAAGTCTACAGCCTGCCAGGACTCATAATCTGTCAGTATATAATATTATGTGCAGAACCCTTTTTCGTTTAGTTTTGTTTACTCCCTCCGTCCTTCTGTGTACATCTCATACCATCCATCCACCTGTATACATCTCATGCCATCCACCCATCCATCCATTCTTGCCTCTCTTTATCCTTCATATAAATACATGTATGTCATTTCATTCATTCTTCTATTTCTTCCACTTATATTGTCCTCTGAGCTATCCACAGAAACAGGGGGGGGGGGGCATTCTGTTAAATGTACAGTGGCTGATAAGCAAATGACGTACAACACAGTCACAATCACGAGAGGATACAGTGGGCCCTTTGATTCTTATTCTCTCTACCCTCAGCTCCCAGCATCCCGCCACCTCTTACCACCCAAGGGAGACGCCAGTCTAATCTTGTTGCGCATGTTTGAAAAATTTGGTGGATTTAGATATACAAATATGTATCCATTAAATTTTCAGACGTTCGTGGTCAGTTAAGAATGTTCTTTTAAGTGTTGTCGAGTAGTATGTTCTCTTTAAATTGTCAGGAAGGTGTAGTCGATTAGTAATATTCCGTTTAAATTTTCAGGAAGGTGTAGTTGATTAGGAATATTCCGTTTAAATTTTCAGGAAGGTGTAGTTGATTAGGAATATTCCGTTTAAATTTTCAGGAAGGTGTAGTTGATTAGGAATATTCCGTTTAAATTTTCAGGAAGGTGTAGTTGATTAGGAATATTCCGTTTAAATTTTCAGGAAGGTGTAGTTGATTAGGAATATTCCGTTTAAATTTTCAAGAAGGTGTAGTTGATTAGGAATATTCCGTTTAAATTTTCAGGAAGGTGTAGTTGATTAGGAATATTCCGTTTAAATTTTCAGGAAGGTATAGTTGATTAGAAATATTCCGTTTAAATTTTCAGGAAGGTGTAGTTGATAAGGAATATTCCGTTTAAATTTTCGGGAAGGTGTAGTTGATAAGGAATATTCCGTTTAAATTTTCGGGAAGGTGTAGTTGATAAGGAATATTCCGTTTAAATTTTCGGGAAGGTGTAGTTGATTAGGAATATTCCGTTTAAATTTCAGGAAGGTGTAGTTGATTAGGAATATTCCGTTTAAATATTCAGGAAGGTGTAGTCGATTACGAATGTTCCTTTTAAAATTTCCGCAGGTGTAGTCGATTTAGAACGTTCTTTTTAAACTCGGAGAAAGGTGTTTTCATGAACTATCCCCATACAAATTAGATACAAGCCAGCGATGAGGTTTGACAGACATACACTGTGAAAGGGGATGATTAAAATGCCACCTGTTGCTGGCCTTAATGTACTCCTATGGTGCGGGTACCCCGAGCACTAGTAGCGATGAACACTTAGGTCACCTGTCACATGTCGGCTTCATCGTCATCGATGTTAGCTGCTACAGTGGATGTCACGACAAAATCTCCTCCACCCAATCCTGTCCTTAGCTTTCCTAGTTAGTTCACTTATTTCCAGCTGGCTGACTTTCTTGATGTTATCGTGATATGTAATGGGTGGTCTTCCTTGTTTTCTCTTTGTTTCTGTCTTTCCTTGAAGGATTGATATCATAAGGGCCGTGCTTTTGTTTCGGGCCGCGTGGCCGATGTATGCAAGTCTTCTTTTATTTATTTCAGGTGTTATTCTTCTGGTGGTGCCAAGCTGTTCTAAGATGCTTGTATTTGTTCTACTTTCGGTCTAACTTATTCTGAGTAGCCTTCTGTTATGTCTGCCTTTTTGAGTGTCCAGGCTTCACAACCGTATAGTAGGACTGGCCAGATCAAGCACTTAAGTATGTTCACTTTGAGGTACGTTGGTATGCCTCTATCCTTCCAAATGTTGTTTAGTTGAACCATTTTGTGTTTTGCCATTCCTATCCTTGTTTTTGTGTCCTTTGAGCAGCTTCCATCTTGCGATTTATATGATCCTAGGTATTTGAAATCAGTCACTTTTTCTAGTGCTGTTTTGTTTACTAGTATCTCCTGGTGTTCATGGTGCCCTGTTCCAGTATGCATGACTTTCGTTTTCTTAGCATTTAGGTGTAGGCCTGTTGTCCTGCCCGCTTCATCCACTCTGTGCAACACTCTTTTCATGCTGGTGATGTTATCTGACATAAGAGCTGTGTCGTCAGCGTAGCGAAGGTTTGTGATGTTTCGGCCTCCGATCTTTAGTCCCATATCTTCTATGTCTGCGTTTCTCATGATCTGCTCAGTATAAATATTGAAAAGATGAGGTGATTAGGTAGATGGTTAGATTACTCCATCTAAGATTTATTGAATAACCCCAACCCCCGATTGAAACCACAGATAGGTAGGTGATGGGGACTGCTCAGCTGTGGGTTTGTTGGCTTCACACCCCCTTCCCCTCCCCTTTTCCCGGGACGTTGCCGCACAAAGACGGGACGGGGAATTACAGAACCGTAAATCTGTTGACCTTATGAATATTAAGACCCCCTTGCACTTCCCCCTCACAAAAGGGTTTCTCAACAGTAAACACCACTCAACCATAGAATATTCCCGTTACCACATTATGTTTGTCCCTCCTAAATGACCAGACACAGAGGCCTCAGAAGTACTCAAAGTGTGGGGAAACTACTCACTCGTAGATTTGTTGCCCTTTCTGGTAGAAGTAATTTTCTTCTCCAACTCCATCCTGACCCCCTCCCATGCTTACGACGTCCTTTCGTGAACAATGGGACGGGGTGTGCCCAGCAACAGATTATTTTTGTTGTCTGTGTTATGTCCTCCCTCACTCCCCCTTTCCCTCTTCACTTTTCTATTACTACTGTGCAAGCACGTGACTCATTTGATTATGGTTTGAGAGACTCACGTTTTCTTGCCTGAAATCGAGGTTCGGTCGAAACGCAAAAAATTCTATACTCCGAGATTGTAAGTCCAAGAGATAAGTACATGTATTATGTTTGGCATCCACGATGGCACTCATTTGTAGTCAGTGGCCTGAGCCACAAGGCCGAATTTTCACAGCTTCTCCTAGGCAGGACATGATGAGGGGAGACGACAGAACGATACGACCACTTTTTTGTTGATTGGCTGCCTGTGAATGTTATCAGCAGAGAGAGTCATTGTATGGGAGGGAGGGGAGGGAATGGCGGAGGCCGGATTTTTACACCTATTGTTCAAAGGCGCCATTTCAGACCGAACGGAACCTGCAAGAAAAGGTTTGGTCAGCTGAGTTAGGAGCTGAGATGGCTGCAATTTCGGGCGCACTAACAGATAATTTACAGAATGCGGATTTTAGTAGTATACTAGATAGCAGGTTTCCTCACTGTAATAGAAAAGGGGAACTACGCAGCTTTAATTCATTGGTCGACCTTATTGCACCCATTATGAGAGGAATATGCCCCCCCCCCCCCATCCGCAGATCTGACACATGTTGATATTGGCAGTTGGATACCAATGAGATCTGTCTGCCATTTGCCCCCCCCCCCATCCGCAGATCTGACACATGTTGATATTGGCAGTTGGATACCAATGAGATCTGTCTGCCATTTGCCCCCCCCCCCCCCATCCGCAGATCTGACACATGTTGATATTGGCAGTTGGATACCAATGAGATCTGTCTGCCATTTGCCCCCTCCCCCCCCCCCCCCCATCCGCAGATCTGACACATGTTGATATTGGCAGTTGGATACCAATGAGATCTGTCTGCCATTTGCCCCCCCCCCCCCCCCATCCGCAGATCTGACACATGTTGATATTGGCAGTTGGATACCAATGAGATCTGTCTGCCATTTGCCCCCCCCCCCCCCATCCGCAGATCTGACACATGTTGATATTGGCAGTTGGATACCAATGAGATCTGTCTGCCATTTGCCCCTCCCCCCCCCCCCCCCATCCGCAGATCTGACACATGTTGATATTGGCAGTTGGATACCAATGAGATCTGTCTGCCATTTGCCCCCCCCCCCCCCATCCGCAGATCTGACACATGTTGATATTGGCAGTTGGATACCAATGAGATCTGTCTGCCATTTGCCCCATCCCCCCCCCCCCCCCATCCGCAGATCTGACACATGTTGATATTGGCAGTTGGATACCAATGAGATCTGTCTGCCATTTGCCCCCCCCCCTCCCCCCCATCCGCAGATCTGACACATGTTGATATTGGCAGTTGGATACCAATGAGATCTGTCTGCCATTTGCCCCCCCCCCCTCCCCCCCCATCCGCAGATCTGACACATGTTGATATTGGCAGTTGGATACCAATGAGATCTGTCTGCCATTTGCCCCCCCCCCTCCCCCCCATCCGCAGATCTGACACATGTTGATATTGGCAGTTGGATACCAATGAGATCTGTCTGCCATTTGCCCCCTCCCCCCCCCCCCCCCCCCCCATCCGCAGATCTGACACATGTTGATATTGGCAGTTGGATACCAATGAGATCTGTCTGCCATTTGCCCCCCCCCCCCCATCCGCAGATCTGACACATGTTGATATTGGCAGTTGGATACCAATGAGATCTGTCTGCCATTTGCCCCCCCCCTCCCCCCCATCCGCAGATCTGACACATGTTGATATTGGCAGTTGGATACCAATGAGATCTGTCTGCCATTTGCCCCCACCCCCCTTCCATCCGCAGATCTGACACATGTTGATATTGGCAGTTGGATACCAATGAGATCTGTCTGCCATTTGCCCCCCCCCCCCCCCCATCCGCAGATCTGACACATGTTGATATTGGCAGTTGGATACCAATGAGATCTGTCTGCCATTTGCCCCATCCCCCCCCCCCCCCCCCATCCGCAGATCTGACACATGTTGATATTGGCAGTTGGATACCAATGAGATCTGTCTGCCATTTGCCCCCCCCCCCCCATCCGCAGATCTGACACATGTTGATATTGGCAGTTGGATACCAATGAGATCTGTCTGCCATTTGCCCCCCCCCCCCTCCCCCCCATCCGCAGATCTGACACATGTTGATATTGGCAGTTGGATACCAATGAGATCTGTCTGCCATTTGCCCCCCCCCCCCCCATCCGCAGATCTGACACATGTTGATATTGGCAGTTGGATACCAACGAGATCTGTCTGCCATTTGCCCCACCCCCCCATCCGCAGATCTGACACATGTTGATGTTGGCAGTTGGATACCAATGAGATCTGTCTGCCATTTGCCCCCCCCCCCCCCCCCCATCCGCAGATCTGACACATGTTGATATTGGCAGTTGGATACCAATGAGATCTGTCTGCCATTTGCCCCCCCCCCCCCATCCGCAGATCTGACACATGTTGATATTGGCAGTTGGATACCAATGAGATCTGTCTGCCATTTGCCCCCCCCCCCCCCCATCCGCAGATCTGACACATGTTGATATTGGCAGTTGGATACCAATGAGATCTGTCTGCCATTTGCCCCCCCCCCCCCCCATCCGCAGATCTGACACATGTTGATATTGGCAGTTGGATACCAATGAGATCTGTCTGCCATTTGCCCCCCCCCCCCCCCATCCGCAGATCTGACACATGTTGATATTGGCAGTTGGATACCAATGAGATCTGTCTGCCATTTGCCCCATCCCCCCCCCCCCCCCCATCCGCAGATCTGACACATGTTGATATTGGCAGTTGGATACCAATGAGATCTGTCTGCCATTTGCCCCACCCCCCCCCCCATCCGCAGATCTGACACATGTTGATATTGGCAGTTGGATACCAATGAGATCTGTCTGCCATTTGCCCTCCCCCCCCCCCCCCCATCCGCAGATCTGACACATGTTGATATTGGCAGTTGGATACCAATGAGATCTGTCTGCCATTTGCCCCCCCCCCATCCGCAGATCTGACACATGTTGATATTGGCAGTTGGATACCAATGAGATCTGTCTGCCATTTGCCCCCCCCCCCCCATCCGCAGATCTGACACATGTTGATATTGGCAGTTGGATACCAATGAGATCTGTCTGCCATTTGCCCCCCCCCTCCCCCATCCGCAGATCTGACACATGTTGATATTGGCAGTTGGATACCAATGAGATCTGTCTGCCATTTGCCCCCCCCCCCCCCATCCGCAGATCTGACACATGTTGATATTGGCTGTTGGATACCAATGAGATCTGTCTGCCATTTGCCCCCCCCCCCCCCCCCCCATCCGCAGATCTGACACATGTTGATATTGGCAGTTGGATACCAATGAGATCTGTCTGCCATTTGCCCCCCCCCCCCCCCATCCGCAGATCTGACACATGTTGATATTGGCAGTTGGATACCAATGAGATCTGTCTGCCATTTGCGCCCCCCCCCCCTCCCATCCGCAGATCTGACACATGTTGATATTGGCAGTTGGATACCAATGAGATCTGTCTGCCATTTGCCCCCTCCCCCCCCCCCCCCATCCGCAGATCTGACACATGTTGATATTGGCAGTTGGATACCAATGAGATCTGTCTGCCATTTGCCCCCCCCCCCCCCCCATCCGCAGATCTGACACATGTTGATATTGGCAGATGGATACCAATGAGATCTGTCTGCCATTTGCCTCCCCCCCCCCCCCCCCCCCCATCCGCAGATCTGACACATGTTGATATTGGCAGTTGGATACCAATGAGATCTGTCTGCCATTTGCCCCCCCCCCCCCCCATCCGCAGATCTGACACATGTTGATATTGGCAGTTGGATACCAATGAGATCTGTCTGCCATTTGCCCCCCCCCCCCCCCCCCATCCGCAGATCTGACACATGTTGATATTGGCAGTTGGATACCAATGAGGTCTGTCTGCCATTTGCCCCCCCCCCCCCCCCCCATCCGCAGATCTGACACATGTTGATATTGGCAGTTGGATACCAATGAGATCTGTCTGCCATTTGCCCCCCCCCCCCCCCATCCGCAGATCTGACACATGTTGATATTGGCAGTTGGATACCAATGAGATCTGTCTGCCATTTGCCCCCCCCCCCCCCCCATCCGCAGATCTGACACATGTTGATATTGGCAGTTGGATACCAATGAGATCTGTCTGCCATTTGCCCCCCCCCCCCCCATCCGCAGATCTGACACATGTTGATATTGGCAGTTGGATACCAATGAGATCTGTCTGCCATTTGCCCCCTCCCCCCCCCCCCCCCATCCGCAGATCTGACACATGTTGATATTGGCAGTTGGATACCAATGAGATCTGTCTGCCATTTGCCCCCCCCCCCCCCATCCGCAGATCTGACACATGTTGATATTGGCAGTTGGATACCAATGAGATCTGTCTGCCATTTGCCCCCCCCCCCCTCCCCCCCCCCATCCGCAGATCTGACACATGTTGATATTGGCAGTTGGATACCAATGAGATCTGTCTGCCATTTGCCCCCCCCCCCCCCATCCGCAGATCTGACACATGTTGATATTGGCAGTTGGATACCAATGAGATCTGTCTGCCATTTGCCCCCCCCCCCCCCCCATCCGCAGATCTGACACATGTTGATATTGGCAGTTGGATACCAATGAGATCTGTCTGCCATTTGCCCCCCCCCCCCCCCATCCGCAGATCTGACACATGTTGATATTGGCAGTTGGATACCAATGAGATCTGTCTGCCATTTGCCCCCCCCCCCCCCCCATCCGCAGATCTGACACATGTTGATATTGGCAGTTGGATACCAATGAGATCTGTCTGCCATTTGCCCCCCCCCCTCCCCCCCATCCGCAGATCTGACACATGTTGATATTGGCAGTTGGATACCAATGAGATCTGTCTGCCATTTGCCCCCCCCCTCCCCCCCCCATCCGCAGATCTGACACATGTTGATATTGGCAGTTGGATACCAATGAGATCTGTCTGCCATTTGCCCCCCCCCCTCCCCCCCATCCGCAGATCTGACACATGTTGATATTGGCAGTTGGATACCAATGAGATCTGTCTGCCATTTGCCCCCTCCCCCCCCCCCCCCTCCCATCCGCAGATCTGACACATGTTGATATTGGCAGTTGGATACCAATGAGATCTGTCTGCCATTTGCCCCCCCCCCCCCCATCCGCAGATCTGACACATGTTGATATTGGCAGTTGGATACCAATGAGATCTGTCTGCCATTTGCCCCCCCCCCCCCCATCCGCAGATCTGACACATGTTGATATTGGCAGTTGGATACCAATGAGATCTGTCTGCCATTTGCCCTCCCCCCCCCCCCCCCCATCCGCAGATCTGACACATGTTGATATTGGCAGTTGGATACCAATGAGATCTGTCTGCCATTTGCCCCCCCCCCATCCGCAGATCTGACACATGTTGATATTGGCAGTTGGATACCAATGAGATCTGTCTGCCATTTGCCCCCCCCCCCCCCCATCCGCAGATCTGACACATGTTGATATTGGCAGTTGGATACCAATGAGATCTGTCTGCCATTTGCCCCCCCCCTCCCCCATCCGCAGATCTGACACATGTTGATATTGGCAGTTGGATACCAATGAGATCTGTCTGCCATTTGCCCCCCCCCCCCCCCATCCGCAGATCTGACACATGTTGATATTGGCTGTTGGATACCAATGAGATCTGTCTGCCATTTGCCCCCCCCCCCCCCCCCCATCCGCAGATCTGACACATGTTGATATTGGCAGTTGGATACCAATGAGATCTGTCTGCCATTTGCCCCCCCCCCCCCCCATCCGCAGATCTGACACATGTTGATATTGGCAGTTGGATACCAATGAGATCTGTCTGCCATTTGCGCCCCCCCCCCCCCTCCCATCCGCTGATCTGACACATGTTGATATTGGCAGTTGGATACCAATGAGATCTGTCTGCCATTTGCGCCCTCCCCCCCCCCCCCATCCGCAGATCTGACACATGTTGATATTGGCAGTTGGATACCAATGAGATCTGTCTGCCATTTGCCCCCCCCCCCCCCCCCCATCCGCAGATCTGACACATGTTGATATTGGCAGATGGATACCAATGAGATCTGTCTGCCATTTGCCTCCCCCCCCCCCCCCCCCCCCCATCCGCAGATCTGACACATGTTGATATTGGCAGTTGGATACCAATGAGATCTGTCTGCCATTTGCCCCCCCCCCCCCCCCATCCGCAGATCTGACACATGTTGATATTGGCAGTTGGATACCAATGAGATCTGTCTGCCATTTGTTGCCCCCCCCCCCCCCCCATCCGCAGATCTGACACATGTTGATATTGGCAGTTGGATACCAATGAGGTCTGTCTGCCATTTGCCCCCCCCCCCCCCCCATCCGCAGATCTGACACATGTTGATATTGGCAGTTGGATACCAATGAGATCTGTCTGCCATTTGCCCCCCCCCCCCCCCCATCCGCAGATCTGACACATGTTGATATTGGCAGTTGGATACCAATGAGATCTGTCTGCCATTTGCCCCCCCCCCCCCCCATCCGCAGATCTGACACATGTTGATATTGGCAGTTGGATACCAATGAGATCTGTCTGCCATTTGCCCCCCCCCCCCCCCCATCCGCAGATCTGACACATGTTGATATTGGCAGTTGGATACCAATGAGATCTGTCTGCCATTTGCCCCCTCCCCCCCCCCCCCCATCCGCAGATCTGACACATGTTGATATTGGCAGTTGGATACCAATGAGATCTGTCTGCCATTTGCCCCCCCCCCCCCATCCGCAGATCTGACACATGTTGATATTGGCAGTTGGATACCAATGAGATCTGTCTGCCATTTGCCCCCCCCCCCTCCCCCCCCCCATCCGCAGATCTGACACATGTTGATATTGGCAGTTGGATACCAATGAGATCTGTCTGCCATTTGCCCCCCCCCCCCCATCCGCAGATCTGACACATGTTGATATTGGCAGTTGGATACCAATGAGATCTGTCTGCCATTTGCCCCCCCCCCCCCCATCCGCAGATCTGACACATGTTGATATTGGCAGTTGGATACCAATGAGATCTGTCTGCCATTTGCCCCCCCCCCCCCCATCCGCAGATCTGACACATGTTGATATTGGCAGTTGGATACCAATGAGATCTGTCTGCCATTTGCCCCCCCCCCCCCCATCCGCAGATCTGACACATGTTGATATTGGCAGTTGGATACCAATGAGATCTGTCTGCCATTTGCCCCCCCCCCTCCCCCCCATCCGCAGATCTGACACATGTTGATATTGGCAGTTGGATACCAATGAGATCTGTCTGCCATTTGCCCCCCCCCTCCCCCCCCCATCCGCAGATCTGACACATGTTGATATTGGCAGTTGGATACCAATGAGATCTGTCTGCCATTTGCCCCCCCCCTCCCCCCCATCCGCAGATCTGACACATGTTGATATTGGCAGTTGGATACCAATGAGATCTGTCTGCCATTTGCCCCCTCCCCCCCCCCCCCCTCCCATCCGCAGATCTGACACATGTTGATATTGGCAGTTGGATACCAATGAGATCTGTCTGCCATTTGCCCCCCCCCCCCCCATCCGCAGATCTGACACATGTTGATATTGGCAGTTGGATACCAATGAGATCTGTCTGCCATTTGCCCCCCCCCTCCCCCCCATCCGCAGATCTGACACATGTTGATATTGGCAGTTGGATACCAATGAGATCTGTCTGCCATTTGCCCCCCCCCCCTTCCATCCGCAGATCTGACACATGTTGATATTGGCAGTTGGATACCAATGAGATCTGTCTGCCATTTGCCCCCCCCCCCCCCATCCGCAGATCTGACACATGTTGATATTGGCAGTTGGATACCAATGAGATCTGTCTGCCATTTGCCCCATCCCCCCCCCCCCATCCGCAGATCTGACACATGTTGATATTGGCAGTTGGATACCAATGAGATCTGTCTGCCATTTGCCCCCCCCCCCCCCCCATCCGCAGATCTGACACATGTTGATATTGGCAGTTGGATACCAATGAGATCTGTCTGCCATTTGCCCCCCCCCCTCCCCCCCATCCGCAGATCTGACACATGTTGATATTGGCAGTTGGATACCAATGAGATCTGTCTGCCATTTGCCCCCCCCCCCCCCCATCCGCAGATCTGACACATGTTGATATTGGCAGTTGGATACCAACGAGATCTGTCTGCCATTTGCCCCCACCCCCCCATCCGCAGATCTGACACATGTTGATATTGGCAGTTGGATACCAACGAGATCTGTCTGCCATTTGCCCCCCCCCCCCCCCATCCGCAGATCTGACACATGTTGATATTGGCAGTTGGATACCAATGAGATCTGTCTGCCATTTGCCCCCCCCCCCCGCCCCCCCATCCGCAGATCTGACACATGTTGATATTGGCAGTTGGATACCAATGAGATCTGTCTGCCATTTGCCCCCCCCCTCCCCCCCATCCGCAGATCTGACACATGTTGATATTGGCAGTTGGATACCAATGAGATCTGTCTGCCATTTGCCCCCTCCCCCCCCCCCCCTCCCATCCGCAGATCTGACACATGTTGATATTGGCAGTTGGATACCAATGAGATCTGTCTGCCATTTGCCCCCCCCCCCCCCCATCCGCAGATCTGACACATGTTGATATTGGCAGTTGGATACCAATGAGATCTGTCTGCCATTTGCCCCCCCCCTCCCCCCCCATCCGCAGATCTGACACATGTTGATATTGGCAGTTGGATACCAATGAGATCTGTCTGCCATTTGCCCCCCCCCCCCCTTCCATCCGCAGATCTGACACATGTTGATATTGGCAGTTGGATACCAATGAGATCTGTCTGCCATTTGCCCCCCCCCCCCCCCCATCCGCAGATCTGACACATGTTGATATTGGCAGTTGGATACCAATGAGATCTGTCTGCCATTTGCCCCATCCCCCCCCCCCCCATCCGCAGATCTGACACATGTTGATATTGGCAGTTGGATACCAATGAGATCTGTCTGCCATTTGCCCCCCCCCCCCCCCCCCATCCGCAGATCTGACACATGTTGATATTGGCAGTTGGATACCAATGAGATCTGTCTGCCATTTGCCCCCCCCCCTCCCCCCCATCCGCAGATCTGACACATGTTGATATTGGCAGTTGGATACCAATGAGATCTGTCTGCCATTTGCCCCCCCCCCCCCCCCCATCCGCAGATCTGACACATGTTGATATTGGCAGTTGGATACCAACGAGATCTGTCTGCCATTTGCCCCCACCCCCCCCATCCGCAGATCTGACACATGTTGATATTGGCAGTTGGATACCAACGAGATCTGTCTGCCATTTGCCCCCCCCCCCCCCATCCGCAGATCTGACACATGTTGATATTGGCAGTTGGATACCAATGAGATCTGTCTGCCATTTGCCCCCCCCCCCCGCCCCCCCATCCGCAGATCTGACACATGTTGATATTGGCAGTTGGATACCAATGAGATCTGTCTGCCATTTGCCCCCCCCCCCCCCATCCGCAGATCTGACACATGTTGATATTGGCAGTTGGATACCAATGAGATCTGTCTGCCATTTGCCCCCCCCCCCCCCCCATCCGCAGATCTGACACATGTTGATATTGGCAGTTGGATACCAATGAGATCTGTCTGCCATTTGCCCCCCCCCCCCCCCCATCCGCAGATCTGACACATGTTGATATTGGCAGTTGGATACCAATGAGATCTGTCTGCCATTTGCCCCCCCCCCCCGCCATCCGCAGATCTGACACATGTTGATATTGGCAGTTGGATACCAATGAGATCTGTCTGCCATTTGCCCCATCCCCCCCCCCCCCCCCATCCGCAGATCTGACACATGTTGATATTGGCAGTTGGATACCAATGAGATCTGTCTGCCATTTGCCCCCCCCCCCCCCCCATCCGCAGATCTGACACATGTTGATATTGGCAGTTGGATACCAATGAGATCTGTCTGCCATTTGCCCTCCCCCCCCCATCCGCAGATCTGACACATGTTGATATTGGCAGTTGGATACCAATGAGATCTGTCTGCCATTTGCCCCCCCCCCCCCCATCCGCAGATCTGACACATGTTGATATTGGCAGTTGGATACCAATGAGATCTGTCTGCCATTTGCCCCCCCCCCCCCCCCATCCGCAGATCTGACACATGTTGATATTGGCAGTTGGATACCAATGAGATCTGTCTGCCATTTGCCCCCCCCCCCTCCCCCATCCGCAGATCTGACACATGTTGATATTGGCAGTTGGATACCAATGAGATCTGTCTGCCATTTGCCCCCCCCCCCCCATCCGCAGATCTGACACATGTTGATATTGGCAGTTGGATACCAATGAGATCTGTCTGCCATTTGCCCCCCCCCCCCTCCCCCATCCGCAGATCTGACACATGTTGATATTGGCAGTTGGATACCAATGAGATCTGTCTGCCATTTGCCCCCCCCCCCCCCCCCATCCGCAGATCTGACACATGTTGATATTGGCAGTTGGATACCAATGAGATCTGTCTGCCATTTGCCCCCCCCCCCTCCCATCCGCAGATCTGACACATGTTGATATTGGCTGTTGGATACCAATGAGATCTGTCTGCCATTTGCCCCCTCCCCCCCCCCCCATCCGCAGATCTGACACATGTTGATATTGGCAGTTGGATACCAATGAGATCTGTCTGCCATTTGCCCCCCCCCCCCCCCCCATCCGCAGATCTGACACATGTTGATATTGGCAGTTGGATACCAATGAGATCTGTCTGCCATTTGCCTCCCCCCCCCCCCCCCCATCCGCAGATCTGACACATGTTGATATTGGCAGTTGGATACCAATGAGATCTGTCTGCCATTTGCCCCCCCCCCCCCCCATCCGCAGATCTGACACATGTTGATATTGGCAGTTGGATACCAATGAGATCTGTCTGCCATTTGCCCCCTCCCCCCCCCCCCATCCGCAGATCTGACACATGTTGATATTGGCAGTTGGATACCAATGAGATCTGTCTGCCATTTGCCCCCCCCCCCCCCCATCCGCAGATCTGACACATGTTGATATTGGCAGTTGGATACCAATGAGATCTGTCTGCCATTTGCCTCCCCCCCCCCCCCCCATCCGCAGATCTGACACATGTTGATATTGGCAGTTGGATACCAATGAGATCTGTCTGCCATTTGCCCCCCCCCCCCCCCATCCGCAGATCTGACACATGTTGATATTGGCAGTTGGATACCAATGAGATCTGTCTGCCATTTGCCCCCCCCCCCCCCATCCGCAGATCTGACACATGTTGATATTGGCAGTTGGATACCAATGAGATCTGTCTGCCATTTGCCCCCCCCCCCCCCCCATCCGCAGATCTGACACATGTTGATATTGGCAGTTGGATACCAATGAGATCTGTCTGCCATTTGCCCCCCCCCCCCCCCCCATCCGCAGATCTGACACATGTTGATATTGGCAGTTGGATACCAATGAGATCTGTCTGCCATTTGCCCCCCCCCCCCCCCATCCGCAGATCTGACACATGTTGATATTGGCAGTTGGATACCAATGAGATCTGTCTGCCATTTGCCCCCCCCCCCCCCCCCCATCCGCAGATCTGACACATGTTGATATTGGCAGTTGGATACCAATGAGATCTGTCTGCCATTTGCCCCCTCCCCCCCCCCCCCCATCCGCAGATCTGACACATGTTGATATTGGCAGTTGGATACCAATGAGATCTGTCTGCCATTTGCCCCCCCCCCCCCCCCATCCGCAGATCTGACACATGTTGATATTGGCAGTTGGATACCAATGAGATCTGTCTGCCATTTGCCTCCCCCCCCCCCCCCCCCCCATCCGCAGATCTGACACATGTTGATATTGGCAGTTGGATACCAATGAGATCTGTCTGCCATTTGCCCCCCCCCCCCCCCCATCCGCAGATCTGACACATGTTGATATTGGCAGTTGGATACCAATGAGATCTGTCTGCCATTTGCCCCCCCCCCCCTCCCCCATCCGCAGATCTGACACATGTTGATATTGGCAGTTGGATACCAATGAGATCTGTCTGCCATTTGCCCCCCCCCCCCCTCCCCCATCCGCAGATCTGACACATGTTGATATTGGCAGTTGGATACCAATGAGATCTGTCTGCCATTTGCCCCCCCCCCCCCCCATCCGCAGATCTGACACATGTTGATATTGGCAGTTGGATACCAATGAGATCTGTCTGCCATTTGCCCCCCCCCCCCCCCCATCCGCAGATCTGACACATGTTGATATTGGCAGTTGGATACTAATGAGATCTGTCTGCCATTTGCCCCCCCCCCCCCCCCCATCCGCAGATCTGACACATGTTGATATTGGCAGTTGGATACCAATGAGATCTGTCTGCCATTTGCCCCCCCCCCCCTCCTCTTTTTTTTCCATCCCTACTCCCGGGGCTTGTGTGGGTCTTGTGTGTCAATGTTGTGATGGGAGGGGTTAAAGGTTAGAGAAACAGAGGCTGCAGCAGCAGGGAAAAGGTCAACACTGACACTATAATTGTGACATTAATGTATGGAGGCACTTGTCTGTCTGTACGCTGTCAGTCTTTTTGTCGCATATTTTTATTATGTCTGTCTGTGACATCTGTGTGTGTTTAATCTCCAGTATATTTTTCCCACCTTTTGTTCGAGCCGCACGCTGCTGCCTTTGAGGAAACCAAGTGAAATATGAGTGTTCCACGGCGTTGGGGGAAAAACATGATATGTACGCAAATTATGCAGAGACACTCGGCAATCTCTCTCTGGTGTTTGAAGAATGGCTTAGTTGTCCTATATACATTTATGTGTAAAACTGTCGTTATGTTTGGGTAACAGGAATGTATGATTGGCAGCGGAAAAGGCAGGGGAGACACATACTGATCAAAGTATTACAGTTGTTCTGAAGTGGTTCTTACAGTATTGACTCGAGGGAAGCCACCCATATGCCGTTGTTCTTATGTTTTAATAATAATGTTTAAAAATTTGCTGAAGATTCAAGATCAGTAGCCGGTAGTTTGGTTTTGAAAAGATATCAACGGTAATATCAAATCTGAACAGTTGGTTCTGGCATGAGTATGATCATGAAGGTGCCAGAGCTACCACGATGTATTTTGGTCAGAGACAGAGTATTATATGCTTGGACAAAAATCTCAACTTGTTAAAAATGGCAAGAATGTCCACAATCGCCAAACAGGCAAACTTTGCAGCAAAATCAATTTTAGTTCTGATCTGAAACATCTACTCGACGCTGGCATAGGTTTCAGTCATTATGGGTTGCCTGTTTGCCAAGAATTTGTGGAATTTTATGTTGACGTACAGTGTATATTTTACGTACGTTGTTTTTGGTACGCAGAGACGCCATCGGGTACACTAGTAGCAAGCAACATTGTGACTTTTTCTAATCATAAAGGTCTGTAGTGTGTAGACTTGTTTAAGTTCTGTACGGGAGCGTGTGCAAATGGTCCCGTGTAGATTATGTATGTAATATTTAATGTGTATGTGTATGCGTGCCTACATAAATAACATGTGCATTGACTCTGACTTTTGGGTACAGTCTAAAACATGAACCAACTACCAAAATCAGAAACAAAGGTGGACAAACTTTGGCTGTTAAATCTGAAAAGGCAGACACCTAGATCATGATGCAATGTTCATGTAATATACAATTTACACTTCTTCACCTCAAACATACTGAAGGCTAACTCAAACACTTGTTCCTATGAACCAACACAAAACTGCTGTGAATGTGCCAGACAGCTGTCTTATTCTGGTGGATGGCAACTTCACAATCTTTGATGATTATAATTATCTCTAGTTTTATTGGTGTTACCACTCGCCGAGTCCCCAGGCCCTCGCCATGCGCTCTCAAACTCACATATTTTCTCACGCAACTTTCACCGCTCCCGATTCTCTCTTTCAGGTAATTTTTTTAAAACCCTTTTTTAGAAACATTTTTTATTGAAGTTAAAATTCCATCCCATTTGACATGTCGGCCATACCCGACCTTTCCCTCCCCCATAGAGCTGCCGTGTTATGGAAAAAGACCGTATGCCAAAAAAAACAACAACAAACCGAAATCTATGAGGACACGCAAGTTCAGCAGAAAATGGCGTTTGCGCCCTGCTTCATTCTTTGATCAGTTTCATTTTATGATGAACAAAGGAAACTATTAGCCGTCCAAAAGTATAACACAGTGCATGTTTCATTCTACAGATATAAGTGAATTTGAACAAAGATATTACAGTTGATAAGATGAGACAGCTAGTGATTTTAGCGTGCACAGATTTGGCACCGCTACCTAGCAGCAAACGCGCGGAAGTCATGAAAGTGCCGTATTTTACAAAGCCAAATAGGGAAAGTATTGAATTTTGTTCACTGTTCAGCCATCGCTATAGGTCTTGATTGACGTCTTATTGTGGAATTGTAACCTTCATCGCTGTGGAAAAACCGGCTATGTTTTCTTTTTAGCGGCAGTAGCACTGTCACAATTTTGCATCATAAATTTACTATTATACTGATCAAGCATTCTTTTCATACTATGCGCCTTGGGCCCCGTCCCCGATCAGCGCGCAAATTGTGTGCATTGTTTTTTAGTGGTGCAAAGAAGACAGTAGTGTCTCATCTTAGACGTTTTTTTTTTTTTTTTTGTAACACTGTGGAGTCTATCTCTCCCCCCCCCCCCCCCCCCCCCCACCATGTCCCATCATTCTCCAGAAACGGGACTCTCACCGGGCAGTGAGTCCATCCCTGCACATAATTTATACCCATTCATCAGTCAGTCCATCCATCCATCCTGTACTCCGCAACGTCGATGCAAAAGAAAAAATTAGGAAAAAAAACAACAAAAATCCGATAAAGTTGGACAGTCCGTGGCGACATGTTGGCAGCTACATCCGTCTGACTATTGCTACTAACATCCCCACGACGTGTCAAGGAAATGTCGCGTGCTGAATGGTTCTTTTGTCTTGTCTAGTCTGTACCCTGTCAGTTGACATTGCCGACTGTTACCTTACGAGAAAGAACAGTTTTGTTCCGCACACGACCAAGTGTTTCTATTTTTTTAAAACCTGGGTCTTTTCTTGTGTGATGAGACAGAATAGTTGTTTCCGTTCCAGGAGGTGGCCGGTGAAGCGTGTAATTTGCAGGCTTTTGTTTTGTATGCCTGGTTGCACCTCCGGCATGCACATTTTGGTTGTTGATATATGCCAGGTAACGACTGAGCTAGTTTACCAGCGCCCCTGTTGCATTAGCTTCTTGTGTGATAAACACCAGGTGCATCGAAATGCACAAGAATTTTGCAAGTTATGACTGTAAAACATTGATTTTGTCGTTGCATAAAAATCGTGGGCTGGATTGTCATAATAATAATGTATAGCATTTATATAGCGCATATCCATTTAAAATGCTCTATGCGCTTTACAGAAACAACATGTCAACCACAGAGCAGAATGGAGCTGCCTGCGAAGCGCTCAACACACTGCACTGTTTCTTTCTCTCTCCCTGTGTCGCTCGCTCTCTCTCTCTATCTCAGAGCAAATTGTAACGCAGCCTGTTAGGCGCAGTTCACAATTCACAACAGTTCACAACTCACAGCAGTTCACAACACACAACTCAAATAATATTTGAATATTTATTAATAACAATATATATTTAATAATGAATAATAAACTTTTGTTGTTGCTGGTTGGGGCGGGGGGGGGGGGGGGTGATATGGATAAATTTTAATCTATTAATTTCAATTTTCAATTTTGCCCGGGCAGCGGCCTTTCGGCCTGCTCTTTACGATTTCCAACTGCCAAGGTATCTTTAACGTGCACACGGGCCCTCCGAATTTTTTCGTCCTTATCCGAGAAGACTAGGTACTCGATCCTACCCCCCCCCCCCCCCAATAGGACCAGGGACTTGAAAATATGAGAAAAATCCAATTTCCAACATGCCTGCACTGCCCGGGTTTTGAACCCGGGACCCTTGGCATGAGAGGCGAGCACCTTACCTCTAGACCACCTTGTCCCCTTGTCAGGCAGAAAATCAGGCACTGAGAGGAATCGATGGTCGGTGCCGCTGTTTGATTCGAATCTTGCTTATCACTCCCAGTGTCCGACATAGTTTGTTACTTACGTCATGAGCTCTGTGCCACAAATAGAACATTATTTCTGGGGAGTTCATATGATGCGATGTGATATTCAAATGCCTGTATCATGACGTCAGATATGACATGTTCTCAGTTTGATATTTCAAAGCCTAATATGGTCTGTCCAGTGTGTAGAGAGTGTATAAAGTACAGCAGTAAAAGTACTTTTAGTTTAAAATGACCGAAACATCAGCGAATAACAAGTGTACATGTGTATTTGCATGTGTCGAAAGCGATAAAAATCGCGTGCTGAAGGGCATAAGGGTGGGTATCTATTACGCAAACCTAAAATAGATTTTTTGAAGTAATAGCAGGGAATTTACAGGGAATTGTATGCACTCCGTGTCCTTCCAAAATTTTTTTTTATTTTTGTGTGTGTCGCTTTCTTGTGCATGTCTCTAGAGTTGGAATACTGTGACTTAGGAAGTCAGTTCTATTCTATTTTGAATTTGTTTAATTTGTCTCTGTAACAAAATTAATATTTATCGTGCGTACGTTATGCCATCGGGAGAATGCAAGTACGTGGCAGGTCACGATTACCCAACAGAAATCAGGAAGTGTGACTGGTCATCATTCATTTTCTCCCCAAAGAAGTGTTGTACCATTCTCAACCTCACCGCATAAGTGGTCTTGTCCACAGCATCCGCTCCGCTCCGCTATTTTTGCGGAAGATGGCGTATGAAAAAGTAAAACACTCTTTGCTTCTGTGTACTTGTCAACAGTGAACAACATCCGTTCCGCTCCGCTCCTTATCGCTCTAGAGGCAAAGGAAGTTTTTCATACGTCATAGCGGAGCGGATGCTGTGGACAAGACAACTTAAGCAAATATCAGCACTTTTTTAAAATAATCTACAGTGAAACTGAAATTGATGACGCATTGCCTTTAAAATGCCGCGCTGTGTTATTTCCCATTCGGAAGACTAAAAAATGACTTGAGTGTTCTCTCTGTGTGTCCAACGGCTGGAAGGAATTTACTTATCTGATAGACTAGGGGGAGAAATCTGGCATTCTCACTGATAAAACTGCCGAATTGGAGACTTGAGATAAAAGTGGTATTTCATGGGTTGGCCGCGTAAAATATAAAAATTCAAAAAAAGAAAATTTTTATGAAGATTGTGACACGAGAAATGCATACGTGGCACGATTGCCTTCGGGATTTTCGCATTTGGCCAATATTTCGAGTTAGAAAGGCTGAAAAAGAATACATTGACTTCCCCACTGCACTTTTTTGTGTAAAACAGGTAATATAGGATGGAGAGAAAACGCAGACCAACCGAAAAATATAATTAACTAGATGACCTACCGGGCATTGCCCGTAATAAACAATAATGTACCCCCCCCCCCCTCTCTCATAATTATATTAAAAGTAATAAACTACAGTCTTGCTTCAGAACTCATGCGCACCATAACATTACGCACCAAACTGAACGCTTGATACGGTTACTATTTATGACATGCACGATACTATAATATTACGAAACAAACATGCAAAAATACAGATGTTACATAGCAATAAACATGGTTATTTTTGAAAAAATACATGCTTGAAGTAAACAACTTTTAATTATAGCCATCATCTTCCTTATCTCAATTGCCACTTTCCTGCTAAATTTAAGGCCTGAAGAGTGTATAGTTTGGTCAGTTAGTCATGCTAAAGGTTGCGAGTTACTGAAATATATAATAGATAAAACATCTTTACACTTTTTTTTTTCAGTATGTAAGTAAAACATTGCAGAGATATTTCGTATTTCAGTTGTTCTGCCTCTCTGAGACTCTCTTTTCCCATTTTTTAGTCAATTTTTTAAAAAGAAAAAATCTTTTTGGAAAACTTAGTTTTGTAAGGAGAGGAAAACAAATGTTTCTCGTTCAGTAGGAACCAGAGATGTTTTTTTTTTTTTAAATGCCTAGTATCTTACATGCCCTTTCTTCTCTCTTGTCTCTGTCTGTCTGTCTCTCTGTCCTCCCTGGTTCCCCTCTTTGCAGACTCACACTTTATTATTTTTTTTTCCTGGAAAATTGACACACAAGAGGGACAACAAAAGTTTATTGTAGGACCAGAGACATTTTCTCAGATGTCAAGCAGCGCACACGCCCTTTCTCCCTCCCTCCACCCCCTGTCTTTCTCCTTTGCCGGTTCAGATTCTGCTTCTCACGGCACCCTTGTTGCCAGTGCACCAGCCAGGGTGAGCAAGCAGTACAGTAAGCCTCGCTGTATGCTGGAGATAACATGGCAGTGTACAGGTGACTTTGCTTAATGAAAAACATGGCAAAAAGGTCAAAGGCTATCTGAGCATCATAGACTTTCTTTCTTTCTTTTTTTTTCTTCTGCAGACTATTTTGCCGGTACATTTCATTACGTGGCAATCCCATAACCCTCACTGTGTCTGTCTGTCAGTTCCTCTCTCACTTTCTCTCTCTCCCCCCCTCTCTTTATCTCAGCCTAACCTCAGCGATTCTCGTCATAGACTGTAAGTATTACTTGGAACGAATGCAGCACAGGTTTTACGCCTTCTTCACTGTTTCTTTCTTTTGCCTTGAAATTATTTTCTACATTCGCATATTCAGCCATTGCCAACATCATCTTACTTCCCGTGCATCGATTCACGCGCCCTTTTCATCTTCTTCATATTTATATTTTTGTCTCAGCTGATTGTGCATGTTATTGTTCCTTGCGTCCGTTCAGGTTTTTTGTTGTTGCTGTTTTGTTGCTGTCTTGGCATTGTTGCTTCTGCTTCGTGTTGTTTTTGTATTCATTCATCCCTGTCCGCCTTTAATTTCCAGTTGTCTTTTGTCCCGAGTCCTCAACCTCCAGTCCCGTCTCCTCAACCCCCCAGTCCTGTCTCTTGAACCTCCAGTTCCGCCTCTTCAACCCCCAGGCCCGTCCCCCCAACCTCCAGTTCTGTTTCCTCAACCTCCAGTCCCGTCATCTCTTCAACCTCCAGTCCCGTCTCCTCAGCCCCAGGTCCCTTTTCCTCAACCTCCAGTTCCGTCTCCTCAATCTCCAGTCCCATCTCCACAACCGCCAGTCCCGTCTCCCCGACCCCCAGGCCGGTCTCTACTACCTCCGGTCCCATCTCCACAACCTCCAGTCCCATCTACTCAACCTCTAATCCCGTCTCCTCAGTCTCATGTCATCTCTTCAACCTCCAGTCCCGTTTCCTCAATCCCCCGCCCCGTCTCCCCAACCTCCAGTCCCGTCCCCTCAACCTGCAGTCCCATCTCCGCAACCTCCAGTCCCATCTCCTCAACCTCCAGTCCCATCTCCTCAACCTCCAGTCCCGTCTTCTCAACCTCCAGGCCCATCTCCTGAACCTCCAGTCCCATCTCCTAAATCTCCAGTCCCTTCTTCTCAACCTCCAGTCCCGTCTTCTCAACCTCCAGTCCCATCTCCTCAACCTCCAGTCCCGTCTTCTCAACCTCCAGTCCCGTCTCCTCAACCTCCAGTCCCGTCTTCTCAACCTCCAGTCCCATCTCCTCAACCTCCAGTCCCGTCTTCTCAACCTCCAGTCCCATCTCCTCAACCTCCAGTCCCATCTCCTAAATCTCCAGTCCCATCTCCTAAACCTCCAGTCCCTTCTTCTCAACCTCCAGTCCCGTCTTCTCAACCTCCAGTCCCGCCTTCTCAACCTCCAGTCCCGTCTTCTCAACCTCCAGTCCCGTGTCCTCAACCTCCAGTCCCATCTCCTAAACATCCAGTCCCGTCTCCTCAACCTCCAGTCCCGTCTTCTCAACCTCCAGTCCCATCTCCTAAACATCCAGTCCCGTCTCTTCAACCTCCAGTCCCGTCTTCTCAACCTCCAGTCCCATCTCCTCAACCTCCAGTCCCATCTCCTGAACCTCCAGTCCCATCTCCTAAACCTCCAGTCCCGTCTTCTCAATCTCCAGTCCCGTCTTCTCAACCTCCAGTCCCATCTCCTCAACCTCCAGTCCCATCTCCTAAACCTCCAGTCCCGTCTTCTCAACCTCCAGTCCCATCTTCTCAACCTCCAGTCCCTTCTCCACAACATCCAGTCCTGTCTCCAAGATAATCATGCACAGGACATAAGCATAGCATCTACATAACCACAACACACCATATACACGAGACAAGGCATAATAGAATGTACACAACCAAGCGCACAGTAACGTGTACTCAAGCAGTTACATGACACAGATAAAATTCAAAACACGGATGACATGTCCACAATTCGTTTAACACTATACAGTCCAAAGCATGACATGTATTCAATCAGCAAAGTAGCGTACACACAGTCATACACAACGACGTGCGCACTCTCCACATCTATAGCATGGCATGTACGCACTCATACACACTATTTATTATATGTACAATGTACAGACATGTACAGAGTCAACCATAATTTATACACAACTCTAACACCACAGTCATGTGCGCATTTCATTACACAGCGCGTACATAGTCCATAACATGACACTTACACAGTCCACAGTCGGACATAAACCACACATGTAAATAAACAACCGTAACCCTGTATAGAATTCCAGCCCCTATACTCAAGAATCTTTTCTTTATCTGCCTTGTATTTCCCAGTGTAGTTTTTGTTTTTTTTGTTCGTGTGTCCTGCAGCCCCTTTTTGTTCTTGTTGTTGTTGGTTTTCTTCTGATGGCGTTACCGTCATATCTCTTAGCTCATCTTTCTGTTTCTCATCTTTCTGTTTCTCATCTTTCTGTTTCTCATCTTTCTGTTTCTCATCTTTCTGTTTCTCATCTTTCTGTTTCTCATCTTTCTGTTTCTCATCTTTCTGTTTCTCATCTTTCTGTTTCTCATCTTTCTGTTTCTCATCTTTCTGTTTCTCATCTTTCTGTTTCTCATCTTTCTGTTTCTCATCTTTCTGTTTCTCATCTTTCTGTTTCTCATCTTTCTGTTTCTCATTGTATCATCCACCGCCCCCCCTCTCCCCCCCCCCCCTTTTTTTTTTATCCCCAATTTCTGTGTCTGTCCCATCAATTAGTCATGCCGTGGGATTGTGAGTCTGTCTTCTTATTTGTCTGTCGATCGGTCTCATATTCAACAAAATAAACAATGTCGGCTGTTCGAGTTTGTGTACGGCAGTTACGGCCGTATAATTATCTGGCCAGCACCCAAACTCACCCTGTTGCTGGCTGTACTCACCTGCATATGCCTGGCTTATTCATCAAGTCTGTATGTAACAGTTTGTTGGCTCAGACCCAGTGATGTCAAAACCAATCATTTCTTCCGAGAAAATTCTCCATCTGTTTGCCAGTGGCTGCGTTCATTATGTGGACATAACGTGTTTTAGCGACGGAAGCGGGTAACTGAGAGTTGCACAAATCACGATTGTTAAAAAAAGAAGCGTATCTCGCCGAATGGCTTTTCCAAACCGCCAAATGTATTGGCAAACATTCGGTGAACAGCATGCCCTGAGAAACATACAGGGAGTCATGTTATGCACACCCGGCCCTGCGCACCCATTTTCGTTGCGAATCGATAGACCAAACAGACAGGGCGATGTTTGTGTAGAATATTCACCATTTTTCTCCGTAATCATCCGTAATGGAAAAGCTATGCCATCGCAACTTTGCTCATCTTTAACACATGTCATTAAAGGAAAGATTCCAGAAAAGTATTGTACCAGTATTATTTTATTGGAATGGATATTTGAATCATATTCCCAAATATTACTTTGTTTTCATAGTGATATTGTGCGAAGGATTTTTAGTTTGGACTTTGGCTGATCGGTCACAAAGACAATCTCCGAAAGTTGATCAGAGACAGGTTAAGAAAACCAACGACAACAAAAAACAAAACTGTATTATCAGCATCCTTGATAATTACAGTCCAAATAGACGCTATCACATTTTGTGCATTTCTGCCCTCGCACAGAGCTCAGTAAAGTTCATTCATGAAACGATTATCCGACTTTGCCAAGTTGGTAACGTCACTCATCACGCCGTAATATTCTGAATACTTCTCATGTGAAGCTTTGATAACCTGTCTAGCCACACCGGTAATCCCAAAATACCGCCGCCGCCGCCGCCTCCGCCATCAACTGGAGATGTGCAGTATCAGATTCCAGCCGCAGGGTAAACTACAAAACAAGCTGCAGGATCAACATAAACAGCTTCATTCATTTCCACTTGAAGTGAAACACATTTACCCGTGCAGTAATCGTCCCCTTAGAATGACAAGGTTTTAACTCCCTTCCGTCAACTTTAAAGAAATCGGGATTGAAGTTTCATGTGATCACAGATTTTAGAGTAAAGGATTTTTTCTTATTAGTTAATACTTACAAATTACACACCGAATCTGCTTGATACTTTGACATACAATGGAGAAGGCCTATAGAAGTAGTGTGTAACTCAGTTCAACCAAAAAGTGGAGATAAAACGTTGTCATTCTAAGGGGGCATACTGTTCAAGATTTAAAAAGGCAGAATTATCTTGCTTGGTTCAAAAGACGTTTTGCGCAGTTCTTCAAGTCTTTTGGCTATCGGTTTGCACTTTATGATTTTTGTGCATGATTTGTCATCGATATTGTTCATCATGCAACGTTATGTACTGAAACCAGTAGGACTTAGTCGTCGATCGCTGGAGCGTTTCTAATTCGTCTCATACTCAGGTCAATATGAAATCTTACATTTTCAATGTGGAGTTTCTACTTGTTTTTACTTCATTATTCAATAATCTTGGTACTACTAGTGTGTGCTCCCATTTTCACCCTACTTCGATTTTTATGTAGTGAAATGTAGAAATATTAACAAACTTGAATGAAGGGCTGTGCTCATTTTTCAGCGACCGACCTCCCTTTCCTCAAATGCAATCCAAAGGATGGAATTTGCAGCTGATATGATGAAGTTTAAGTGCTGGAATTTTCTATTTTTGGTTTTTATGTCAATAAGAAGTTTAAACCCGACTGATTGTCGCCAAATATCACAACGCCAAATCTGTATTTTGACTTAGAGATCTGGTTCTCAGATTGAACCCGGCCAAGCTGAACATAAAATGTCTGTATCCCAAATCTCATCTCGCTCTCCCCCCCCCCCCCCCCCCCCACTCCTCCGAGATCTCGTGAATCTGGCTGCGTTTTCCACAACTATTCCCGCAACTCAAAAGAAGTCTGAACATGGATAATAATATAATACATCGTGGATATGGAGCTTGCGATCCGACCACTTGTCACAGCGTCCGTGTGCCAGTATCCCGAAAAATGGGGGAGAGGAACGGTAGCCGGAGGGGTGGAGGGGGGGGGGTGAAGGGTGTGTGTGTTGGTGTGCTGTATTGTCTAATGTTCGAAAAGGACGTTTCTAAAATTTTAATCAGCAGCTAGATCTTGTCTGATGTTGAAGGGGACGGATAGCACGATAAGATAATGTGTTGCTGGCGCAGGAAGTCTGGCCATTTATCATGGGAAAAGGACCGCCTGTTTCAAATTTTAAAGTTTAGCATTGCATAAAAGAGTGGTTTATGTGCCTTGCGCAAGTGGTTAACTGCTGATACAGATCTCTGGAGCAAAGAAAAAAACAACACAGTTCCATCATCCTCTGTTTGTCGTGCCCTGTCATGTTTGTGAAATACAATTGGTTTCAAGCACGTCTTTGTTGGAGACAGCAATTACAATAGTCGAAGAGTGATCTTGTTTATAAAATTTAATCATCTTGTCCCAGACGTCTTTGAGCACTTTTTTTTTTTGTTTTGGTTCCTATCAACCGACGAACTGTCTACCACGGACAGCATCATAACAACACTCACGTGTGTGTGTATTCTCGTGACAGAAATACAGCCCGCGATCACTCGATCCTCGGGGGATACAGCGTACATCATTCTTGTAGACTTGCGAGACAGTCGGGGTTAGAACGGAGCCCGTCAAACCCACAGCCAAGAGTTAACAGTGTCTTTGCAGACAGGCATAGAGTAGACAGAAATAGACGTTAGGGCGACCGAGAGGGATTGGGGGGGGGGGGATGAGAGATGGAAAGAAAAGCTACAGTATTGTGTTAAAAACACAATTAATTGAGCAAAACAAACAATAGAAAACAATCTTAAGAGAGCAAGCAAGTCTCTCTTCACCTTTCTTTTTCTCTCTCTCTCTCTCTCTTCATAGCACCCGGCCCTGGTTTTTTGCTTTTTTTTTTTCAGTGTCTTTTTGTGAGCCAATCACAGACGTTGTTGACAAGGCAACCTTATTATGAAGTTAATAACAAACTGTGCAGGCGGACGGAAAAAGAAATTAATATGAAGCAAGCGGGTGTATGGGATGATGATGGAAAGGCTTAATGTAAAAATTGGGCGCACGTGATTCTCATTTTATGTCTTAGATGAGACGGAGAGGGGGAAATTAAAAACAAAAAAAAAAAACGAAAAAAAAAACCCATAGTGAGAAATGGCAATTTTCTGTATTTTGCAGCACGCACCTTGGGCAGAGTTAACACTCTAATGTTGAGACAAATATTCGTTTTCCAGACTTCTGAAACATGCAAATCCAATTCAGAATAATGAAATAAATGAAATATAAATATTTGGTATGATATGTATTTATTGATAAATAAGAAAGTGTTGAAAGAGAAAAGTATTCAGCTCTGGCGTCTTTAGAATGTGAAACAGCGAGCACTAGATGGTTAAACAAGATCTGCCGGGCCTACACCTGTGTGTTGGCGGCTGGCGAACGCGCATGTTTTAGCAAAACGGATTATTGCTGGCTCGGTTTGATTGGCGACCGTCTTTGATGTGTTGACGAGCTGGAAGTCATTAAGTCAGGCCTGACCCGATCCCAGGAAGCCGGGGCAACCTGAAGTTATTTTAAGTATCAAGTGGGGATAAGAAAGTGTGCAAAATAAAAAGCTGTGCAGGAGATGACGGAAAACTCATAATTTCGGGTAGTTTCAAATGACGCATAGATATGAAGACTGCTTAAAGTTCTCGCCTCTGTTCCCCAATAATTATGTGGCTCTGATTTTCAGGACATCTTTTGTCTTTGTCCTCGCTTCATGGAATGCTTATCCATTTTTTGTTCGGAATTTATAATTTAGACCTTTGTGTTTAGGCATTTATTTGAGGAGATTCCATGCCATTGGCATTTACACCTCACTTGTCTTCTTTTTGTTTTTCTTGTCCATGTTTCTGTGTGTTTTTGTGCTAGGGATTAGTTGTTGTTGTTGTTGTTGTTTTTAGAATTTTGCCAGGGCAGCGGCCTTGTTCGATATGCTCTTCTCGACTTTTAACTGCCAAGGTATCTTCAACGTGTGCAACGTGCACACGGGCCTTCCGAGTTTATCGGTACCTTGGGCATGAGAGTACCTTGCTTCTAGGCCACCGTGTCCCCAGACTCTCGTGACCAAGTTGAGTTTTAGTTGCCTACTGAAGGTTTGGAAAAGTTCGAGGGTTAAGATCCGGTCTGGCAAAGCGACACAAAATTTGTTACGTTGGCGTAATGGCCACAGTTGTGTTTCGGAAATTGGCCACAAGAAACTTATTTTGGCTGCGTGTCCAAAATTACCACTATCTCATTTTCCACTTGCCCTAGCCATGGTAATATGGGGGAGGCCGGAGAATGTCTTAGAAGAGTGCCTTATCCGTGTGATCAGTTACACAGACATAGAAATCAGATGCAGACGAGAAAACGTCTGCCGTCTGCTACTGTATGATGAGCGCGATAGAGCATGCGCGAGAAGTCTGACCGGAAGTCATTTATGTTGTAGATTATCTTAAGGAGAGCAGTGAAATCCCAGGAGGCTGGGGATGTTTGGGAGAACAGGATCGGATGAAAGTGTGATGTGTGGTGTGACCTTTGGCCGATACGTATTATCTCCTTGTACTTGTGTGGCTGCAGCTAGCTACACATAGATGAAATAACTGCAGTGTAAACCAGACCATATTATATAGCCTCACTTTTGGATGAAATACCTGCAATTTAAGCGAGAAATAGCCTCATTTTGGAATAAAATGCTGTATTTTATGCCAGAACATAGCCTTACATTTGGATGAACTGACACATGCCAGAACATAGCCTCGTATTTGAATGAAATATCTGTATTATATGCCAGACCACCGACTCACATTTGAATGAAATGCCTGTATTTTGTGCCAGAATAAAGCCGCCAGGCTCACGTTTGGGTGAAATGCTTGTAATTTGTGCCAGAACGTAGCCTCACATCCGGATGAAATGTCCGTATTTTATACCAGAACATGGCAGTTTAATATTTTCATAACAAAAATACCGTAATAATATGCAGCATCATTGTGAGCATCGTATTGACCAGCATGTTAAAACTCGGTAGTTCCCAATGTTCTATGTCTGAAACACGCCACGCAGTCGCTGGTACCCAGTACTGTATAAGAGCATTAAAACGTGGGTGTAATGTTAGCAATTTTGTAGTGACCGTGGGCAGAGCGGCAATGTTAGCCTGACTTGTAGACTTAATCATGGCACCAACACTCTGGGGTGACATTAGTTACACGGCTTTAGTCACTCTGATGTACTTTCCTTCCAGCGGGTTATGTAACCTATGGTGTGTTTGTGAATGTTTGCTTGTGCACCCGTCGTCTGTTAGGATGAGCAGATGGCAGAGAGAAAGAGTGAACGAAAAACAGGAACAGAAAAGAAAACCCAGGGAGAATGAGGGGGTGAGAAGGGAAGGAGAATGTGAGGAGGGGAGGAGAGAAAGAGAAGAGAGAGGACTGGGCCTGAAAAGAGGGGAGAAAAGAAAGAGAGAGAGAAAGAGAGAGAGAGGCGGTATGAATCATTCCAGAAACTTCTCTTTTTGTATGGTTCATGGACCTGTTTACATGATATTTCATTGTTTTAACCACCTGTTGAAGAAAAAACAACAACAACAACAAAACAAAAAAAACGACTAAACAATAACAACAACATCTCGCTCAAAATAAATTCCAGTGTAAATGCTCGAGTTTAGCACATTGCAGCTGTCTGCTCTTACTTACCTGTCTGTGTACATGCTACTGCTAGACAGACAAAAACACATTCGCATACGCACATTCAAGGGTTCTGGAGCTCAGATATTTTAGCCATACAAAAAACAATGTACAGGTTGCCGGCAACCGCTGGGACTTCACACAAAACCTGTCCCTTGTTGTCTTTTTTTCACTTTACGTCACAAAAATTTGGGCTCCATCTTTGTTGACGTCGCAAAAATTGCTCTCATCACCTCGTCACATTTTTCAAAAATGTATCCAGCTCTACTATAGCTAGACCTCACTTTCAGGGAGGTAAATTTCACACAGATTTAATACACCTACAGTAAAAGGAATTTCTCAGGTCGTTCCGCTAAATCTTCAAATTCACTACATATCTAGGGGCATTATTATAAATAAGTAAGAAAAACAAATCCGGTGTATTTAAGCTTTGTTTTGTAAATAATAAGTAAAGAAAGAGTAAGATAAAAACAACGAACAGCGATGCAGATTCAGCGTGTGTCATCCCCCCCCCCCCCACCTCCCAAACAACAACAACAAAAACCACACACACACAACAACAACAAACAAAGCGTTCAAAAGACTTAGTATGATGAACAGATTGTTGTTTAATCCTTTAATGACCAAGCATTGGTTGCCCCCTTTAGGAATTCCGAAATTTACAAAACCAAGTTAAAAATAGTCATATAGGCGAAAAGAGTAACTTTTTATCATGCAAATTAATTTGTTAGGAAATTGAAATTGTTCCTGAAACAACATTGAGCACTAGGTTACGTGATTGAAATATTGACCACTGGGCACAGGAGGGCTTTCATTCAATACACAAAATATTAAACAACAACAGCAACAACAAACGTAAAAGATATAGAGAACAAAAAACAAACACAGAGGAATGTGGAATTGCCAGCCAGGCTAAAAATCTCCAAAGCTGTCAGAAGTGAGTATTCACATCTCTTGCCCGGAATACCGACAGAATCCTCGTACGTCATACACTATTATTATTTCTGTCGTTCTGGCGCTTGTGTGGGCGGCTCTGTCTTTACAAGGTATCGATGCCCGGGATTACCTGTTTCAAATGCTGCATCACGTCATAGCCCGCACTGCTGTGAAAGCGCATTTTGTGCAAGTCTCATGTCTTGTGATCAAGAAATACCGTAATAACTGTCATCCCCCGATGTGACAGTGCTGGTTTGTTCTTGAGAGAGACAGGAAGAGAGAGAGAGAGAGAGAGAGAGAGAAAGAAAGAAAGATGAAGAGAAAAAAAAAAGTGTGTTGAGAGAGAGAGAGAGAGCTTGGCGTTTTGCTAACAAGAAGTAACAAAAAGCCCTAATGTGACTCCCTGGGCTTTTCTGTAGAACTTTTCATTTGTTTCTTTTTAAAGGTTGCAGTGAAAAAAAGAGGGGATATTGCAATTTTTACTGTTAGTGTTATTTCGCAAGAATTTCAGGACCGATACAGTTGTGGCTCTGGATGTGAATGTTTGTGATGACGTACATCTCAAATTTTTGTGTGGTTGTTCCGGTGCTGGAGAAAATACTCGGAGTTTTCCGACCATGAGATTAATGCTTGGGAAGCTGGTTGAGCTCAGAGTGTGGAAATGGCAAGGGCAAGTGCCAGAATTTTCCAGCAGTGTGGTTTTATTCTTTAAATCCGTGATTTTTATTCAGCAGGAGCTCTGCCTGAGATTCCTAAGGCTATTTCCTATGGTTTGGTCTATTTACCACATTCTTGTATACGACAATTTGCGGATTTATAAGTTATGTCATGGAAATGCTTCTCTCACTCCTAATTCCATTATGTATAAGTGTCATTCCAATTGGTTAAAAAACTGTTCGAGGTATGTGTTTGTGGCGTAATGTTGCCTTCTAATTCTATACAACTCTTCCGATACTCCTTTTCTCGAAAAGACAAAAATGTTCGTACAACAAGATGGAAAATACCCCACGATGTATAAGTAGTAGAGATTTTTTTCGTTTTCCTGTATTGTGTTTAGTCTGTGTTTGACTCGGAAGATTTTTATTGTGTACATTTTAAATTGCACCGGACTAATCCGGGCCCCTT
The DNA here is from genome assembly GCA_963931925.1 of Onchidella celtica. Lineage (NCBI taxonomy): Eukaryota > Metazoa > Mollusca > Gastropoda > Systellommatophora > Onchidiidae > Onchidella > Onchidella celtica. The sequence continues at coordinate 23,849,220 of OZ007575.1, read as the reverse complement.
TAGCAATCCCAAGTATTTGTTTTCCTCCACCTTTTTTTTTTGTTTTTTTGTTTTGCCTTTTGTTTTGTCGTTGTTATATTTGCTTTATTTCTTGTCTCCCTATTATGAATGTCAATAGAAGCACGGCAACCTGCCCTACACACATCTATTACATCTGAATGTCGGAAAAACACAAACAACATACTGCATAACCATAAGACTTAGTGCTCTGTTTCCCATTTGGGTAAAGTCACCCTACCCGTTCCCCAAGGCTCCAGTATTTTGAAATGCTGTGTATCAGCACTCTTTTTTTTTTTTAATGCCTGTGGCAAAATCTACATGTATTTCAAATCAGTTTTGCGAACTTCAGAAGTTTTGGATAACTCAATCTAGGCTTGGGCACTTAAAGGTTAATTGAATTAAATTAATGATATTTTTGAACATGTTTTTGTGTGGGTGGACTTTTCAAGGTCAAGCGAAAATGAAAATGCCATTTTGAATTGAATTTACTCGAGTACACTCAGTATTAGACACATGTTGTGTATTGAGTTTTTTTATTTTTTTCAAAATAAGCGAAAATACCATAATTATTTTGCCTTTAGCTGATGGAAAATGCATTTCAAAACACCTTGGAGTTGTGATAACTACTAATTCACCTGTTAAAAAAGTGTTATTATTTTGTGTGGCTACAGGACAACCTTAATTAAAAACTCGTTTTCTGGAAAGGATGAGAGCAATACTTGAATCTGTATGGCACAGATAACATGTTAATAACTTCCTTTCCCAGCAGCAGCTGGCACCGTCTTGAAGAGAGATTCAACACTTGCAGAGACATTTCAGATTCCTCATTAGCACAAACGTTTTAACTGTTGACTCCGCTAATTGAAGAAGCTAATTGGCCCTTTCTTTTTCCGACCTTCAGCTGTTGGACTGAGAACATGATTCCCGGTGAATGTTGGTAGGGATGCCTAGTCTAGTTACAAAGCCAAATAGAGAAAATATTGACTTGTGTTCACTATTCAGCAGTGGTTTATAATGGAAACTACTAGACACCCCTAACAACAGACCGTTGTACAATGCGCACGTCTGTTATTATAATTGACTAGCTGAGGTCCCCGGCCTTGCCCGGGGTAAATCGGTTTGAATATTGGTTTCAGTTCTGGGTGGTTATTATGGACCTGCTTTTTCTTGGCTGTTCTTATTTGTTATTTTATTTTTGTTTGTTTGTTTTTAAATAAGTCTTACTGCTCTGCCTTTGTGAGTTGACACCCTGCGCATCCCGTACAACAGCATGATTTGCGCACGGGTTAGTGTGTTTGATAGTGAACACATCGCAGGAAGTGATAACGAAACCTTAAAATGGCGAACCATGACTCGAAATAGATCTAAATGATGGCGAAACAAAAAATTTCCAATAAAAAAAAACTACCCGATTTGAGACTTCTATTAAAAACTGTGCACCCGTACATCCATTCTGATGCACCATATACAATTTGGAGTCTGAGTGTTGAGTGGTTCAGAAGCCTTTAGCAACGAAAAATCTCAAGTCCACAAAATTTATACAGTATAGATAAATCATAAGTTTACAGGCATTTGGTGAGCGATGTATTCTTTCGACCCATCATGGTCACTGCATCTTTCTTTCTCTCTCTTCTTATCTTGCCATACTTATTTTGTAGTAGTCAGTAGGTTAAGTTTCATGAAAATAGGATTGAATGTGCACCCATCGTTCCGAGGAAAGAACGCACCAATCCTGCATTATTCACATGATATTTTTATTTTCTAGTTTGCATTGATTGAAAAGAATTCTTTTAAATTTTCCTGTCTCTGATCGGTTGTGGAGACAGTTGACCCCCCCCCCCCCCCCCCGAAAAAAATAGTGAGAATCGGCCAGAAACGGCAACAAGATTGTGTACGAGGAAAAAAACACTGGTACGCCATTCAGGGAGAGATGTCATACATGTAGCGGTCTGTCGGACCCCGCCAGAGCTTACACGGTGTTCTCTGCTTGCCTGACTGCTCGCTGTCAGAATCTATCACTGAACATTGATGATGGTTTGGAGTAATGTACACTGCTGGCTCACTCTCGTCGCTTCTTCCACACTTCCTTCCCCCCTCCCCCCCCCCCCCCCTTATCCTTTTGTTTACTGAGATATGATTGTACCCAGGATTGTAATTTGGAAATGGCTTTTTCAAGAAAATTAATTTTGTTGGGTCGTTTTGTTTGTATGGCGAGACTGACAAAGATTAAAAACCCTATCGTATACACGGGCTGCAAGGTTATTTCTTAGGTTGTTGTTATAAGTACGTACGCACCCTAATCGTTTTGCGCTAGGGGCAAGTGTGTATACAGTCCCTAATCCCGTCCTTATCCTCAACCCTGAACCTTATCGAATCCCTAACCCTGCCCCTTACCCCTCCAGCACAAAAACAGGAGGAAAACAAAAAGAAAATCTGAGACCATAATTAATTAAGGCTGTTATTAGGAGTATTTCAGGGGGAGCTCTCTAGCTCTGGAGTCGCAAAAGGCTTTAAAATACGTACCCCTAGCGCAAAAAACAACAACAACAACAACACGAACTTGGGGGACATAGCCTACGTAGTAACAACGTTAAATTTCTTGTCAGAAATTATTACTGGCCTCGGGACATAAAAGTCCCATTGGTAAACAACAGGTTAACCCCCCCCCCCCCCCATTCCTGTTCTCCGTACTTGCGTCTTCCTGTCTTCCAAAGTAGGCATCTCGGTTTTTAATAAAATGTATTATGTGCACGCTTATCTGTCTACCTGTCTGATTAAAAAACAACAACAAAACACAAATGACCTTGACCTTCATCTGGATCCTGGCAATCCATTCATTTCTTTTCTCCTCCCCTCCTTTCTCTCTGACCTCCGATCCTGGCCCAGAATGTGTCGGTTTCGGATACACCCTACTGCTGAAAATAGCATCCCCATAGATGCAGCCGAGACACGGAATAACGAGACGAACCATTCCTTCTCTCACTGTATATCCACAAATTGCGCGCGTATAAATACGATGAGTACTACTCTTTTTCGTTCACTTAGGAAGAGGTGTGACCAGTGCGGATTGTTGCATAGTTGTCATCGATGATGCGCGCGCAATCGACGGATGGAATATGACGAATTGATTTGCCTCGGTATCCTGTGTCTCGGGGATACTGCATTTGCGTGTATCACATTCTCACAGTTTTGACATTTTAGCCCCTCATTAAATCACCACTCTGTAATCTATCAGCCAACCGCCATGTCAGCTTGTCCCCCTCTTCCTGACTCCACTTCTTTATCTGTCTGGCGATTGGCTTATCAGCACATCTTTCCATCTTTTCATTCCTCCAACAATGATTTACCGCGCGCCTGAGCACACACGATCTGAGGACACACCGGCCAAAAGGGCGCTAACGTCATTCAAATTCATTGCCGAGCTTGTTCAGTACATTCCAAATGGCCATTTGAACTTTGTGTCTTCAGTACTATTTCTTTATCCCTCCGCACTGGAAGTATACTGAGCCCATGACAGTTTGTGTTCAGTAGGTTGATGGGACACTTTATAGTATACTTCGTCTTGTTTGTTTAATTTATGTCTTAAATGTACTCTGTTCCCCTGACAGTAGGACTATGCCGGTGGCAAGCTACACTGGAATGAACTATACTTTACGCATAGCTTTGAGTACGCATCTATCAGTGGCTGAATGCACCACTTTCATAGGGAACGGACCACCTTATGAGATAATGTCCAAAATATTTAAAACACTGTGATATTCAGCGCCCGAAGGGTTAATCGTCTAAGTTTGAATTGTTATGATTGTAAAGTGTGTGTGACGCAAAGGGCAAAGCTTGAAATAATATCTGACACTGCACTGGTATCTCAATTTTTATGGTAGAACTTGGATGTCCGTGCGTCAGAATCATTTACAAGGAGAAAGAAACGTCATCATGGATAGTTAAATAGGGACGTTTTAGATAAAGACGTTATTTACGATCGTTTTGAGGTTGAAATAATGTTGTTGTATTATCTTAACCCACAAACTTAAGTTTATCCGGACTGTTTGGAGCTCATCGTCCCTGATTAGTAGTTAGCGACAATCACTGAGGAAAGGCTAAAGCCTCTCCTCCCCGCTCCCCTACCCGAGAAAGAAAAAAAATGACTTTTTTAAAGAGGGCAATTCTACGGCAGGACTTCAGAGGAAGAGAAAATCCCATCAAACAAGTTTTTTGGTAGTTAATTGTAGGAACTTTCTGAAGAAGGACTAAAGCCAAGTAGGGTAGTAGGTTAAAGCCTGTCCAAGTTCACGTTTTACGTCTCGGTCGTCCTTCATGGGCGGCGACCCCATGGCTGTGTTGAGGGGTGAAGCAAGTCTGGCTTGAACTTCCAGGTATCATAACGTCCAGCAAGTCTTGGCCCTTCTCTCAGTGTCTCGCTGTGATCTCTCATGCATGAGGGCCCTTGTTGTGTATTCACCTGACCCCGGCCTGGCCCGCCACGGTGAGACGGTGACAGAACGTCAAAATCGTTTACCTAAAGAGTGTGGCAAGTTCAGCACTGCTGAATACGTTTTTTTCATCTTTTCTCGTTCAAAACCTTGTCGCAAAATCTGTACTGGTTCACCCAGACATCAGCGCTGAAGACTTACGTGGCATCTCCCGTAGTTTGCCAACTGCAGACAGCAATAACGGGGGCCTTGCAAAAAAAATAATTAAAAAATGCATCATTCGGTTTGTCTGTGGACTACTTAGTATGTTGTGTTGAGTAGTAGTTAGTGCTGGGCTGTCATTGTCTGGCGCCTGAAGCAAGAACAGTCTAGTCGGCGCAGTTGGCATACGTCACCTTTAGCAGTGTAGTTCTTTGGCTTCGGGAAGGGGCTGGGAAGGAAAGGTATGGAGAAGAAAAAGGGGCGGGCGAAAGGGGGAAAGTGCGGGAATACAGAAACCCAAGTCCTGACAGTTTTATGTGAAATTAGTTGTAGACTATCTGTACAAAATGATAAATCAATGAGATTTTAACACAGCTTCAAAAATATTATAATTTTCCATCATATTTAATCGAGAGGCAGGAAGAGGCTGGAGAGGGGCGGGGAGGGTCAGAAAAGGGAGTAGTGGCAGAAACTGAGGTGGTGAACAGAGTGGGAATATGCTGTCAACTTCATTTTCATAATAACGGGAGGGGGTCTGTTGTTTTTTTTTTTTTTGAAGAACCAACGAGTCCGGCTGGGGCTGCAGGGTTATCGATGATGTAGGGTAGCCGGAGGTCAATCAGAGGTCCATCCACGCCAAGAGAAAGTTGTTGTCCAAGGGTTGTTGGCACAGATAAGGTTTCACTTTCGGCTGGCCCGGTTTGTAGACTGGAGCACTGAGCTCAAGATTATGTTGAAAAGAAAACCCAACAAGACATAGGTCCGATGAAAGATCACTAGCGTCTCTTTGGTGGCAGGGACAGTGACCAGTATTGGTCGGCGGCACAAGTGTCCGGTGACAAGCTAAACAAGTACCCTAGGGATAAAAGACCGCCTGGCATTTGATCACAAAACCGCTTTTGACATTTTCGTGTTTGCTATGGTTTGTGACTAGCTGGGGATGGTGGGGCGGAGTGAATGACCTTTTGAATCACGCTCCATTCAGGTGGTCCCTGTGTGCCTGCAATAGACAGTATTGATCAAAGTTTGCATATCACTTAACCTATAGACTGCTTGGCAATTAAAGTGCGTTCTCAACATAATATTCTCTTCTTCAACCCTCACGATCGTACCCTGCAGAGGCTAGACTTTGTCATGTTTTATGTCCTTCTGAAGTTATGTGAATTGCCATAAAAGCCACGACAATCTCATTTATGACACCGTTTTTCCATTTTTGGGATATATTACTTACCGCCTTTAAGTCTAAGAGGACGTATAAATCAAAGCTACTTTTGCCGCCTCGGTGAAAAGCCAATGTTTCCCCGAGTCGTCGAACTCGTAGAGGATGAAATGCGTGTATATAGAGTTGATGCCATTATTACACTAGATTTATAAACTGTTCAGAGCACACGAATGAAAAAAAATACAGACCTGGTATTTTTTTTACACATAAAGAAGGGGCAAAGAAGGAGGTCAGCTTTATAGTACGCTCGCTGTGAGGGGTTGGGGGGTTGGGAGAGTTGCCCCCAGAGTATGAAAAGTGTCCATGGGGAGGTGAGTTGTCCCCAGCGAATGAAAGTGGGAGGTGAGTTGTCCCCAGCGAATGAAAGTGTACAGGGGGAGGTGAGTTGTCCCCAGCTAATGAAAGTGTACAGGGGGGAGGTGAGTTGGCCCCAGCTAATGAAAGTGGACAGGGGGGAGGTGAGTTGTCCCAAGCGAATGAAAGTGTACAGGGGGGGGGGAGGTGAGTTGTCCCCAGCGAATGAAAGTGTACAGGGGGGAGGTGAGTTGTCCCCAGCGAATGAAAGTGTACAGGGGGGAGGTGAGTTGTCCCCAGCGAATGAAAGTGTACAGGGGGGGAGGTGAGTTGTCCCCAGCGAATGAAAGTGTACAGGGGGGAGGTGAGTTGTCCCCAGCGAACGAAAAGCGAATGCACTGCAAAAAAGATGACGTGGGAGAAAAAGACAAGTGAGATTATGTTTTTGATAAATATAGTAGTGGGAAATAGAGCATGAAGGCTGCATCATGAATATTCGCTTGTACAAAGGAGAGGATGGGGAGGTTGAAGTTAAACGTATGAAACGCGTACATGATTCGGGGGGAGGAGGGAGGGCAAAAATTGCCAAAATGGAGCATGGCATGCCTTCTTCACGGATGGCATGCCTTCTTCACGGATGGCATGCCTTCTTCACGGATGGCATGCCTTCTTCACGGATGACATGCCTTCTTCACGGATGGCATGCTATTGACCACAGGAATAAAAAGCTGGCATGGCGTAAGATACGGCGAGTGCAAAGTGAACTAAATGGTCATTACACAGCGTTGTCCAGCAGTGTTGGTGGGTAGTGACCCTCTAATGCCTGGACATGAAAACAAGACATACATAGCTTTATCCAAGAACTCAAACTTGCAAAACTGATAAATACTATGCAGTTCAAACGAATCCAAAAAATCTACATCGAAGCGCTAGTTTTTGTGTGTGTTGTTTTTTAAAAATTAGAAAGTGTTGCATTTGTCGGGCATCACGTGATTTGTTTTAAAAATGGAAATGAAATACTGGATACCAGAGTAACTCTCTCTCTCTCTCTCTCTCTCTCTCTCTCTCTCTCTCTCTCTCTCTCTCTCTCTCTCTCTCTCTCTCTCTCTCTCTCTCTCTCTCTCTCTCTCTCTCTCTCTCTCTCTCTCTCTCAAGTCTTTTCAGGTCGAAACAAAACAAATTTTTGAGAATGTGTATACGGAACTATTTGATTCTATTTGTGACATTTACATTGATGAAGCTCTGAATACCAAATATAAATAAAATAATACCAAAAAGACTTTGAAAGGCGCAAAATGGCCGTTATCATGCCGATTCAAACTCAAACCCACTTTCTCTTCCTCTTCCTCCCAGCCCCCCCCCCCCTCTCTGTCTCTCTGTCTCTCTCATAGCACCGTTGCACGTAAGCCAGCACGCCACATGACAGTAATGCACCGGACCACAACACCCGGCGCTAAATCACCCAGAGGCTCAGGCAAATGTGCATACTCACAAACACGCTCGTGAACACATACACACACACACACACAAACGCCCACGCTTGCGTGAGAAACCAAATCCAAGTAACAGATACGGCTGTGCATGTTGAATGGACTCCACTGTGCGGATATAGTCTCGAAAATGCGCTGATAAAGGCTGGAAAGAGCTGGCAAAAAACAAAAAGCTGCAGGAGAAAAAGCGAAGGGTAGGGGGGGGGGGGGGCGTAAGGGCCATCTAGAACCATCCAGCAAACTTCAAGTGTCCTCTGACGCCTCTTCTGGCCTGCATTAAAGGGCACATGTTAAAGAGCTGAATTCCCCCTACCCCTTTACAAGATCAATTAAAACGTCAAGTTTACTGTCTGAAAAAGTAGGTCACGCCAGGAGATCTGGCTGGTTGGAACGACGCAGAGGCCAAGTTCTCCAGAATGCCAGCTCAGCTGATAGTGAAATTATAGAGGGAGATAGGACAGTAAAGTACAAAGCGGATACCTGAAATTTGAAAGGAAATGGGAAAGAGAAATTTATATAAATAAAAAAAAAGTTGCCAGAAAAAGAAGGAAACCAAACAGAATTTGTACTCATAATTTTTCTTTGTCATGTAATACTAAAGATATTAATGAGGATTACATGCACAGGAAGTCCAAGAGAATCACGCCGAGACAGAAAGAATACAATCATGTCGTATTTGACGCCTATGGGAATCATTGCATGTATCATGCATGAATCATTGATGCAATGTACAGCGCATTGAGTAATAATTTTATTAGAAATGCGCTATAGAAATTCTATTTAATTTATAATTATTATTATTATCATGTCGAGATTTAAGGAGTATTATTACAATCGGATATTTAAAAGAATCGTGCCGAGATATGAGGAGTATATTACAATGGGATATTTAAGAGAATCACACCCAGGTATGAGGAGTATTTAGATTGGGATAGTGAAGAGAATCACACCGAGATATGAGGAGTATAATTACAATGGGATATTTAAGAGAATCACACCGAGGTATGAGGAGTATGTTACGGTGGGGTATTCAAGAGAATGTCACCCAGGTGTGAGGAGTGTTACATTTGGGATATTCAAGAGACTCACACCGAGATAAGAGGAGTATATTACATGTACTACGGAATATTTAAGAGAATCACACGGAGGTATAAGGAGTATGTTACAGTGGGGTATTTAAGAGAATGTCACCCAGGTGTGAGGAGTATTACATTGGGATATTCAAGAGAATGACACCGAGATATGAGGCGTATATTACAATGCGATATTCAAGAGGGCCACACCGAGGTATGAAGAGTATGTAACAATGCGACATTTTAGATAATCACACTGAGATATGAGGAGCATATTGCAATGGAATATTCAAGAGAACCACCCCGAAATATGAGGAGTATGTTACAATGCGATATTTTAGAGAGTCACATCGAGATATGAGGAGTATTATTACAGTGGGATTTTCACACCGAGAACTGAAGAGTGCAATTAGAGGTCCAGAAGGATCGCACCGAGAAATGAGGAGTGCAAGTACATGTACACTGGAAGTTCAGGAGAATGAGGAGTACACTCTTCATGCACTGGGTGGGGAGGGAATCATGCTGGTATTCGGAGTACATGTACTGGAAGTCCGTGGGAATCAGGCCAAGATAATAATATAAGGAGCACTGTGTGAACTAAAAATTCCCTAGAACAGTGCTGAAACGCTGTTGTTAGGGGGACATAGTGTTCTACGTGGAAAACTGCAGCTGAATTGTGTACACAGCTCAGTATTTTCTGTGTTGATAGTTGCTACTTGTACATACGGTTCCCACGTTCTTTGCACTAGGGGTACGTATTTCAAAGCCTTATGTGACTCCAGAGGTAGATACATGTAGCTCCTCCCGAAATGCTCCTAACAACAGTCTTCATTAATTATTCTTTCAGATTTTCTTTTTGTCTTTCTCCTGTTTTTTTGGTTGAAAGGGTAAGGGGGCAGGGTTAGGGATTCGATAAGATTTAGGGTTGAGGATAAGGACAGAGTTAGGGATAGGTATGTATATGTATGCGCCCCTAGTGCAAAACGCCCGGGGATCGTTGGTACAAGCAACAACAGCCTGTTCTGTTTGGCTTTGTAATTAGACTACCAGACGTCCCCTAATAACATCCATGCTCTGAAATACAGAGACTTGGTAGATTCAGTGCTCAGGGAGTTCGGCATAGTATAGCCATGTCGACCAAATTATGTGAATTTCAACGCATGCACCAGGCTGTGGTGTATGTTTCATTGTTCTCTTTCTCTTCTGCCCGGACCTTTACAGGACGTGTAGGGTGTTCGTATCGTTATCATTCTGCCATTTGCATTGAACTGAGCACAAATGAGACACGTCACAAGCATGCCGTGCACGCTTGACCTCTGACATCGATAATCTCGACCTCAGATGAGAAGCATGACAAAGTATGGCCACGCCTTAGTTGGCTTGCACTTTGTGCGTGTTTGAGTGTGTATATGTGTGTGTGTGTGTGTATGTATGTGTGTGTGTGTAGATTAACAGCTGACTAATCAATGCTCGGGGTCAGTCATTAGTGTGTGTGTGTGCCCCGCCTGTAAATAGCCAACAGATGGTTCTTGTGCAATGAGAATGCGTGGAAGGGGGAGGGGGGGATACATATATCAGCGACTGTTCTCTCTTTCTCTCTCTCCATCTATCTCTCTCTCTCACTCTCTCTCTCGCTCTCTCTCTCTTTCGCGCGCGCTGTCTGTATCTCTTTTGTATTGTATTGCATTGTAAGAAAAACTTAAATTTTATTGTGACTGCAACATCACGTACTTGTTTTCATTTCAGAAATTTCACCTTTTTTCATTTCATACTTTAACCTTAAACTAAAGAAAGCTGTCCGTTGTACGTTAGATGGATACAGACAGGTGGTGGGGCATAGTAGAGTCAGAAAAAACAAGGGGAGACGCTATTTGGTCCATGGGCCAAAAATAACCACAAAATTTTGTTTTTACGACCAATTTGTGGTCAATTAAAAAAAAAACAACAACTCACAGTGGCCATTTCGCCAACGAAATGTTTTTACGGCCCACGATCCAAATGTAATATTCTAACCTCAACCCTTGTACTTTTTTCCTAAACTTCACTGTGCAGACAAAGCCTGGTTTGGTCACACGGAGCAAATACAGTAGCTACTTTAGCTACTCAGAAAAAACAAAACAAAACAAGTTAGTGAAGCAGTACTGGAAAACCCTATCGGTGATCACCGTTGGCATGACAATCAGCAGCTGGACAAGTTCTGTTCTCGCGTAGACAGTTGAGGACGTACCGTGCTCTGGGATAAAAATCTGCCCATATAGGCTACTGCCATTGCGTTGGATCAAATTAATGATCCCATTTAATTGACATAGGAAAATAATTGAAAAACACGGTCTCATTCCGTCGCAGTGTTTCAGAAAGTAAAGCAAAAGTACCATGATAATTTCTCTTGTCTCTGATTATTGTGTCGAGATTATCGATGTCAGAGGTCATGAGTGCACGGCATGCTTGTGACGTGTCTCATTTGTGCTCAGTTCAATGCACATGGCAGAATGATAACGATATCCTTCTTTTAGTCCCAATAGTTCTTTTGCCTTTGTTTTTTTGTTTTTTTTAAAACTTGTTTTCATTCGAAATTGTAGCAGGTAAGTTCTATTGTGCCCGATTATGGTCTCGTGAAAGCGTGTGTAGTTTGCCGTTGTTTGCGTCTCAGTCATGCAAGTACGTCTACACAACCAGTCATTGTGACACAGGTCTTAACCAGCGGGATTTAAACAGTAACACAGTATCAAGACGGTAGAGAGTAAGGGATAAAAACCACCACGTTAGGGAAGTTAACCACAACTGGCACTAGATGTGAATTGTCAGTTGTCAAGCATAGTGATCAATAGTTATCATATTTTACCTTGTTGTGTCCCCAGTGAGCAGTGCCACCAAGAACTGCAACAGTTGCCCCACCCACTACTTCCTGTGTGAACATCGGTGTGTTTGTGTGCCCAGGATCTGGGTATGTGACGGAGATGAGGACTGTGACTACAGCGAGGATGAGAAAGATTGCAGTAAGTATATATTTTCATGTATTTGTCAACAGCAACTCTCTCTCTCTCTCTCTCTCTCTCTCTCTCTCTCTCTGTCCGTGTGTGTGTATGTGTGTGTGTATGTGTCTGTGTCCGTCTAGGGGGTCTCTCTCACTTTCTCTCTCTATCTCTAGAGGGTGGAGGGGTAGCGTACTAAGCCCGGAAAGTCACAGCCAGTTGCTGCCAGTAAAATAAATACCCAAGAAATAATGGCTGAAGCTGACTGTTTCTGACTGGGCTTAGTATGATAGAGTCTTCCCGGATTTACTAAGAAAACATAGGAAATTATACTATTTATAGTTTGCTCTTTTTGTTTGCCAGCAGCTGACTGACTGTGCCGTTCCAGGCTTATAGTATTACTATGATCAAAAATTAACGAGACTGGTCTGATTTCTCAAAAATGATTCCACGTATATTATTCTTCATGGAATCCCTGGAAATACTCCCCTCCTGCATTTACAATTCGAGTGGGTGTGAAGCTTTGGAAGCACCGCTTGATCTCATGCCTTGGGACGCTGTCGAAGGCTCTTGATGATGCTTCTTGGATCTCCTCAAAATCGTGGAAGCGCTGTCCTTTCACTAACATTTTAAGCTTTGAGAACAAAAAATAGTCACAGTTATGGGAATAAAGGTGATGGGGTATAACCGTAATTCTGTTTGAAGCAAGGTGTTGCTGCACACGTAGAGCTTCATGAGCAGTTTGCAGTCCCCTGGCACCCACAGCTCTGGTCGCTTTCAATGCGCTCCTTCTCTCAGTCGCATAAAACTTGGATATAAGTAATCCTGGTGCACATTTTGACTCTGTGGCATATTTTCTTTCATAATATCTTACTAGTCAAAGAAAACGACGAGCATGCATTTCTTGTGAACTTCTTTGATCGTGGGGAATGAGGATCTTTCCATTCAGAGACGTCGTCATGGCAACTCAACAAGGTTAAAAAAAAATCACCCGTCAAAATTAATGGAAACGGTTAAAGTAAGACGTCTGAAAATGTTCAAGATAAGCAATCAGTGTTTCCGGAAGTCATTAAACACGCATTCATTTATTGCGTTCATTGGGGGTTCAGCAGTGAGACCAGTCTCGTTTTGTATCATTAATGTACTATGATGCCCCCCCCCCCTTAATAATCTACAGTCTTTCTTCCAATCACATTCGGTCCAGGATACAACGTACTGGTTACTGGGCGGGCAAATTGCACCAAACTGAATGCAGGTCAGATTGTCTCCCGCGCGCTGGGCTTATCAAAGGGAGTGCAGGAAAAGATTGTACTTTAAAGACGTCGCAAACATTTTTAAAAGATTGCTTGAAATCCCAATAAACACAGTAGATCGATACAAAGAAGTCTGGGTAAGATTGGTGGACACTTGAGAAAATCAATTTTATAACTTTTTGAGACTTGTCATTCAGGCCGTGGCATTGAAGAAAAATTGCACCACAATAACAGCGAAGTATTGCCGGCCAATTTATTTGTTATTTTTGACAGGTTAGATGGGATCTTTTTGACCTTTCAAGCAAGGACTTGAGTACGGTTACAGCATAGTATGTGTTGTTTTTTTAATTGGGTGTGGGCTGCGCATTTGAATTTTTCACGCAGTGGCTTAACCTTTTTTTTTTTTTTGCTATCTACAAGTTGCATCAGCCGCTTGTGGATTTGATCCACCCAGCGACTTACAAAGAATGGATTTATTTCATTCACCGTATTCTTCAATCACGCGTGGAAAACACCCAGATGAATTAATGTACAAGTATTCAGATATTATTCATATTCAGTTTTATGACATTTCAGGCTACTGTAGATGTAATTCACGACAGTTGGGGGTGGGGTGGATCGTTGCAGCCACTTCATTACCGATTAATTTTTTTCGTTCGTTGTGGGGACGGTGGATATTTGCGTCTTACAGACAGTGGGTAACTATCTGATCTCGGCAAGAGGACGGCCCCCTCCCTCTCCCAGCTGCAGCGAGTTAGTATTTTTCTCCCCGACTTGGCTATAGTTATCTCCATCCCTCCCCTGTTTCTCGCCCAGAAATTGGGGTATTTGTTGCACATACCTGTAACTGATGTACAGTTCCGACAGTACTGCTGCGCTTAGCAAATCTTTCTCTGCTGTTCATTTTATCTTCAGACTTCACCCAATCTTACACAAATCCACAAGTAGCCTAAATGTATAGTGGAACGCCGTAAATCTCTTCTCTGAGGAAACTTCTCCTGTCATGGGCTTGAAGGCACAATGTCTTCTTTGAATTCCATTTTACAGGATGTTTTGGGGGGTGGGAGGCGTATAGGGATAACGTAATATGATTCATAAAGAATCTAATTACAGCAAACGCTGCACAAAGATGTGTGGCAACCACATCAAGATGTCCGTAGTTTAGTAAAACAATAGCAAGGCCTTTGCTACAAATGAAGTAGACTCTCTCTCTCTCTCTCTCTCTCTCTCTCTCTCTCTCTCTCTCTCACTCTTTGTCTTTCTGTCTGTCTGTCTGTCGCTCTCTCTCTCTCAACCCGAACCGAATATCTCGCCATCGCAACCCATCCTGCTTTCAATATGGCTCCCTCTCCACACTCCCCCCTCCCTTTCCCCCCACCGGAAGGGACAATGGCGGGACTGATAACCACAAACACATGGAGTATGATTGTAGAGTGGATGGTGGCTGTGCATGTTATGAATTATGATTTACAGTACTTCCTCACGGAACCATTTCCTCCGGTCCCTCCCTGCTCCTGTTGGTTTTTTCCCCGGGACGAGGCGTAGAGGAGTAGAAAATACCATCATCCCTGCAGCAAGTGAAGTCTCAGCATGCCTCTTTGGAACTGCCATGCTGGACTGCTGGAAGCCTAATTGTCCAGTACTTGACTCTGACTATTGCATTTTGGGGTGTCTAATACTTGTGTAAATACATGTCACACACAATGCTTGATCTGGTGTATGTGTCGTGTGTGTTAAGGTTTTTGTTTTGGGGCGCTGGAGGACCTCTGCCCTTGGCATTTTCACCTCTCTTTTTCTCGTTTGTATTTTAATCTTTGTGTTTTTGTGGCAGGGATGGTTTTTTTGTGTAAATTTTGCCGGGGCAGCGGCCTCTTGTCGACTCTCAGCTGCCAAGGTATCTTTTAACGTGCACACCGACCCTCCATATTTTTTTGTCCTTATCCGAGAAGACTAGGTGCTCTATCCTACTTACCATTGGATCGGGGACAGGAATTTACCCCACAAAATTCCAACATGCCTGTGCCGACCGGGAGTCGAACTCAGTACCTTCGGCATGAGAGGCGAGCACTTCGCTTCTTGACCAACGTAATGGGCTGAGCCGTTGGGGCGTGGGTGAGACACAAGTGTTTGATCAGTGTCACAAATCCCAGACTGGGAAATGTAATAATTATGACAGGACAACAATCACGAACGAACAAGTATAACACTTAACAGAACAACCAAACAGACTCACACATTTATTATACATAAAAATAAAGACATACGTGCACTACATTATTCAATTCCAATACCATTCAATGGTCAGTATCCCCGACATTCATGCTTCTACGGGTCCACAATCCGATAATACTTTCTAAAATATGCTCTGGCCTCAGCCTCACATCTATATATATATATTACTTGCTGGCCTCTCTTACTGGCTCCTGCTCAACCTAATCTCCGTATCTCAATCTCCCCTCGAGGTCTTAACAGCACATTACTATTTCAATAGCACATTATATTCTCAATGGCACATTAACATCGTAATAGCACATTAACAGTTGAATAGCAATAAGGACAATAACAACGTCCCTGTCTGTGGCCAGACTGCCACGACTCATGTGCTCCCGCTGTCCCTCACCGACAGCTTCACTCAGGCGGCCTGTGGGTAGCCTTCTGCCCAACCCCGGTACAAGTCCGCTCACCGCGGGTGGCTTCTCTGCCCGACCCCGGCACCTATAAGAATAACATTACATCTGTAATACACCACACAATTACTATCCACTTCACCACTCATTACGAACCATCAGGCGTACTCACAATAGTCCACATTTCACTCACCACACATCTTACGGTAACACACCTCCACCGTGTTACACCGTACTCAGACTCGCTACGAATCCATGATCTAACTTACATCTATCGCTCATTGCGCACAACTCTATACACAGTAATCAATGTCTTTCACAGTCCTCACATATAACTTATTTACATCATGGTCATAGGAGAATCTAGTACATCAATCATCATAATTATCAATCACAGTTCAACCTACCAGTCATCACTGGAAAACACACAATCTCCCGACTGCCTCTGATCTCACGTCTGTCCCCTTGGGCTTCTTAACTTGCAGTGATCTGACTATTCAGATTTTGCCTCTACTACGCCTCAACTTCACTCACAACATGCACGCTTCAACGTTAACTAACAGAAGTCAATACAGGTGAGCAGCCTCACTATCCCGTGAGTCCATCCTACACTTCCATGCCCCCGTAATAGTTGAATCTCGCTCACTCCACTCGTGACAATCAGCATGTGTCCAGTGGTTGATTCTCAGTTTATACATGTCCACTAGTCAGCCGTGGCAGTGCCATGTCTGTGCTTCCAACAGCTGACTCCGACTACCAGATTCCCATGTACCCGGTAGTCAACAAAGACTGTTAGATCCCTCTGTGTCCAATGGACAACGTGTTCAAGATTGTTATCTTCAAGTGCCCAGTGTTAACATCGGCTTTTCCTAGTAATAAAGATACCACCAGAAGATGCTAAAGAAAGTTAGTGTCAAAGAAGACAATTCTTTTGAACCTCTCCGTAAGAACTCCCAAGTTTTGACAACCTGGGGGATCAAATAGATCAGCTCCAGGTTACCGAGCCACACGCCATACCCATGAAATACCTCAAATGTGGCTGACCTGATAGCTAAATACCAGGCTCACACCGAACCAGAAGGTTTGCCGTTCTCAGTGTTTGTGTAAAGATTTGTGCTCACCTGGTCAGGTGAGTTACTGTGACCTACATCTGAAAGTAATCAGGTCAAACCACAAACCAGAGTTCACCGTGCGTGAGAACGCGAAAGCGATAGTGACGCGCTGATCATTTCAGTTTGTCTGTCCTACGTTTATGTCGCGCCAGAATGGTCTTAATGTGGATCAGACCTGAATTTACGCCCTCAGATCAAGTTCTTTGTTCGTTTTGGCATTCTTTCTGCTTGTAGTGGTGGTCTAGATAGGTTTCAGAGAAGTAGCTCGTTCATGCATTGTCGTCCATTTTTAAGAAAAGAATTTATGTCTTTGAAATGGCTTTATCCCAAGTCGACATAATCACATATTAAGACACAGGGCTGACTATATAAAGGATGAAAGAAGATGTCATAAAACTTTATGTACAAACAAATGGGCCATCCGTAAAGTACGTAAGCTCGATTTGGGGAATTTTTGCCCTCTCCCCCCTTCCCCACTATGCACGTTGCGCTTGCCCCTCGCCCCCCCCCCCCGGCCCCTCACCGGACGAACGCATAGCCGCTGGAGAGGTGAACATCCATTATAAGACTTTGATGTTCGAAAACTATAATGTTGCATTTTGCACGGACTGATGTTTCATGAGAAATACGATCTTAGGTAAACCAAGAACTTGATTTGCCTTTAAAAAAAAAAAAAGTAAATAAAACCAGACCTTTCAATTCCTTACCATAATTGAAAAGGGCATTCTGCCCAGAATCACCCAGATTAGGAAATTTCACGAGCGATTGGGCGAGGGTTGGCATCCCCCCCCCCCTTTTTTTTTTTTTTTGTTGTCTGTTTTGTTTTTTGTTCGACCCTCTTTTTGAACTTCAGCGGATTGAACATTCTAGTCAAATGATTGTCCACAATTTTTTATAACCGGAACTGCTCCGCACACGAACGGAACTCATCATCTTCCAGGGTCAGAAATGTCCGTGGGGTTGGACACAGTTGCTGCATGGTTACTAGTATCAGGCCGTATCAGATGCGAGATCTCATTTCCAGCGCCCAGATTTGTCCAGCTAACTTCGATTTAATCCACCGAACAGATCCGTCTGTTGTTTATTGACACCCCCGACACGCCCATAGGCCAATGGTGCATCAATGAAAACCACTCGTGCTGAACTTAAAGCACCCGGCCATTGGCCCTGATACCTTACAGAAACCTTACCTTTGGTCTGGTTTTCTCTTCGTTCCTTCATCCACAAAGGTACGGGCACAGCTTGAGCCAATTAGGCAAAGCTGCAAATAGTCAGAAATGAACCTGATCAGTGTTGGTTACCTATATATACAGCCCTTTAGTGTGTCAGATTCTGTATGAACCATACAGTCTTGAGTGGTTGTATTTCATAGTATATGTATCTGCACCAGCGAAAACAGGCAGACAGGATCTTTGTTTTATCAGGGCGCCCAGGTTAGGCTAATATTCCACACCAGCGAAACAGACAAACCTCCGCTTGTGCACGATGCGAAGGGAAGTACACGAGAGAGATGCTTGTCATTTTTCCCATTCTGTACGAATGAAACTAAAAGTAGTATTCCACAATGCCATTTCTAATGCCGCTTTGGACAAGTGCCCAGTAATATTTTATCTGACACAGGAGAAAGACTTTATTGATCTGTCTAGGGAAATTTAACATGAGCAAACGGCATATTAAAAAATGACATAAATTGTAATTATACCACCAGTATATCACAAGCAATAATTATGTCTTTCAAACAATGTGGCGCAAGGGATCCCTCGGGCAATATAATTAAATTAATTTGCTTTTGAATTTTGGTTGTGGTCTAAGGCAGGGACCGAAGTCCGTTTGTTTAGTGTCCTGAGTTTCAGACTGTTGCAGACGCGATCCGAGCAGAGCGACTCATGAGTCAGAGAAAAGCATGCCTTTCTAGTATATGCATTGTATATATACAGTGCAGAAGGTTTTCTGAAAATCAGCCTCGTACTCATTAAGTGGTCGGACAAAACATATTATGATGTCAATGGTCTTCAATACTATTGGGCATTGTTGTCACATCCAGGCGCCGGAGGTCAAATGTCATTGCATTCATAATATGTCATTCACATGAGCAGCTATATAGACCTGGTTGGTGGGGAATGGGAGTAGGAAGGAGATAGAAAGAGGGTGTTGTGTATCTCCTGTAGTGGTAGGACAAAGTGGCCAAGTGCCCCACACGAACTAAGACGTCTCAACGGTGGGGTCTGTGAGCAGAAACCCTCTTGGTGAAACAGCAGCTCTAACAGAAACACCTTCATTCTTGACTCATGTTCTGTATTCGTTATGTGCGCATGTGCGCGTGCTATCACTGCAAGGCTTGTATGGAGCTCAGAACACGTGACAAGGGGAGGAAGACCTATGTGGACAAGGAATCCAAGTAGTCCAGATTGTTGGGTTCGAACCCAGATCAGTCGTCCCTTTAACCTACCTGGTACAAGTTGCAACCCGGAGGGATCAGGTATATTGTGGTTTCATTTTAGTATCGAATGCCAGGTACACAAGTGATCTAAGTCGGGTTATGAGCTGAAGTCGTGATCCCGTAAAACTGACTTCTTAATAATGAGAAAAGACACAAAAAGTGGCAGTAGCTGCTTCCATAGATAGAAGTTTCAAATATTGAATCTGGGTCCTGGTAGATTCTAGATATAATAGTTACACAGGCTTCTCATATGTTATTTCACAGCAAAATTTTGCACAATGATTGTTTTTTATGCAGTGTTTTGTGTTTGATCTTTTTTTTTATTGTTGTGCAAACGTTGTATTATTATGCACGCTTAGTCATCTACATGATAGCAAGTTGTGCGTAACAGCTGTCATTTATTCATAGACTGTAAAAATTAATTATTATAGTTTGTTTTTTTAACGGAGAGGGGTTTGGGGTTTGGGAAATCCAGGGGGAGGGGGGAGGGGGTGGGGACAGAACTAGCCAGAAGAGAACAAGAAAGAGATGAGAGAGGGAGAGAAGGTCCTCGCCACGAGGATTTTGAGAGAAACCGTCATGGCAACAAGAATATTGAGAGAAAGCTTTCACGACGGCAAGAATTTTGAGAGAAAACTACCGAATACATTTTTTTTTCTTTTGCTGCATCATAAACTTTCAGAAGGCTCGAACCACTCATATTTAATTACATACATGTTATCTTGCCATGTACAACAGCTGTCACTTCGTAGATAATAATAATTGTAGTTATCATATGGAAGGATGGAGTTTGAGGAGAAAACTAGATGAGAATGGGAGAGATGTCCTGTAAGTGGACAAAGTTTTGATTGTCTTGTTGTAACCAAAACTGTCTAGAGTTACTTGATTGTAAGATTGAAAAAAGTGCTTAGTCATGAAGACTTGGATCAGTTGTCTGAAGACTGTGCCGCTCACATTGCAAGCATAGATTATCACGTCTTGTTATCTCGCCCCTGGGGCCGCGACATGGATACAAGAAGAGATCCGGTGCACGTTTTGCCAGACAGGAATCTATGGCGGGTGGGATAACAACCGCCCAACTGTCGGAACTCCCACACTGGGGAAATTCACTCTGTAGACAGGCGGAATCCCTGAATGCCTGGGGCCCACGTGGGGAAGGGGGGCTTGAGAGGGAAGAAGGGGAAGGCAGGGTGTAGGCAGTTATGCCATTTTGTAATTTTTTTATATTTTACTTTCGTTGTTCCGCCTTTAAATCCCAAGTTGATCGATTACGGATTCTCCGACTTACTTAAAAGCGGGCTGGTTTTTTTTCACAAACGTTGTTTTATTAATGGAAGCTGGTGACCGTTGGCGTAAAGGCAGCCATCTGGAGATGACAAAGGTGCTCCAAATTCAAAGAGGATTAAAAAAAAAAACAACAACAAACTTCTAGTGAGAGGTTAAGTCTGCACAATGTGCGAAATAACTCAAAATGGCGTCATTTCTCATTGTAGAGCACAAGCTTTCTGTCTCGTGATTTTCTGGCTGCTCGACTTTGGCATGCTACTCATGCCATGTTCAACCTGTCACCTTCGGCACATCAGTTACTTAATTAGTATGTTGTGAGGTCGAAGAGAGTGGGGAGGAATAGACATTTGAGGCAGCTGAACCCTGTATTAAACAAGCGCCATGTCCGAGTTCGGATTCTCCATGTATTAGCGTTTTTTCCTTGGTGTTTATGCCAATAACTTGTACTGAAAGGTATAACATGCAAGGCGTATGAGAGGGAAGTCACAATTTTTGTTTGTTTGTTTGAGGTGTTGTTTTGTAGAGCTAGGCGCGAGTCCAGATTAAGATTTGGATGTCCTGTCAAGAGGATCAGTCTGGTATCCTGATACATGCGGGTGACCCGCTAAGGAGCCGCTTCCGACTTGCATATTTAGAAATCCAGATCCGATGCTCGTCATCCCACCTCCTCTCGTCGACTCCATACCATCCCGCGCACACGGACGCGCGTAAAGTTTGCGTGTGCGCTTCAAAAGGAACCTCTCCGAAAAAAAAAAAAACCAACAACAAAAACAACGAGATCAAAGAGAATGGACCCGACCTGCCGATCGACCCAGGTCTGCGAACAAAACAGAACTAAGTGCATCAACTGGTGCCAGATAACCGAGCTTGTAGGCTACAACAGTCACTGTCTTCTCTCTTGTAACTGGATAGAGGATCGAGACCCGATGTTTCTTAACTGGTCCAAAATTTATCCGGATCACTCGAAAGCCAGTTTCTGCCCTGTACAACTGGTTTGATATTTTTATGGTCAAACCATGTTAATGGACCCTCCCCACCACGGTTGAAAAAAGAACGCATGAGTTGTCAGTGTCCCAGCCCAGCACGGCTGAAGATATGCTGAGTTTGCCAAATTTCTTGATTATCAAGGCGATACAGTAC
The DNA here is from genome assembly GCA_963931925.1 of Onchidella celtica. NCBI lineage: Eukaryota > Metazoa > Mollusca > Gastropoda > Systellommatophora > Onchidiidae > Onchidella > Onchidella celtica. The sequence continues at coordinate 23,827,679 of OZ007575.1, read as the reverse complement.
TTTGTTACCAGCAATGAAACTTGCCGTTTTCAACTTGTACCGCCGGTTTGATAGATCACTCCGTGTAACGTTTGTGCAAAGCAGGCAGATGGGATCTCCAGCCACACAGTCGTAGATCAGTGAAGTCTGTGGTGACTTACTCATCTTTTTATGTTGCCTTGTCTGTTTGACAGCTGGTACACACATACGAGCCAGGAGAATGCCATTGCGTGACTGTAAGGGTAACTGTATCGATGTACTGACAGATAGCAGGAAAGATTGGTAGAAAATGGTTGGGGGCTGGGGAGAGGGGTGTGTTGAATCGTGGCCTCTAATTTAGCGCCAGGATTTGGGGCTTTGTAATCTTGCAGCACACATGTGAGCTGTAAGCCCCCTTCAGTTGCTTTTGTTTTTAATCGTAGCTGTTCGTCACTGTTATTGAGTCTTCACTGCATGGACACGACAGGGTTATTGACCTGTTGTTTTTACTGTAGCCCGGAGATAATAACGTGTCACTCACGCGATGTGGGCGTGTCTGTACTATTTTAGGAAGATTCATTTGTTTTTTTGTTGTTGAGGTTTTTTTTGTCCCTTTTCGGAACAACAAGACACAAGATCAGATCTAAGACATGGGCCCTCGTGAAGTCATCGATGAATGAATACCTGAAAAAACACCATGAGCTATTAAATTGGGCCTGGAATCGGGTGGCATTTGAACTGGACCAATGGGACCGCTTGCGCTTGGATCAAACTCTCTAACCTCTGGACCACTGCACCGACGTAGGCAGATTCGCAACAGGTTATGCAACCACCGTATTCGCAAAGGCTTTTAAAAACGATTCATTGATTTAACATCTGGTATGTTGAATTTTTTAAATTTTTATTTCTCCAGTCATCTCAGTTTACAATGACCAAAGAAGATCCCTGTTAACCCTTAAATAATAGAGGCAATTTTTGTTCTCTGTTCCGACTATCAGACTTTGAAGTGGACTCATTTCCCCCCAAAGAGTTTGTTACTGAACGTGATTCCTTACGTGCAAGAAGAATTCCCGCATTCACAGTTTGTTACTCAAGTGGCTAGAAATGCTCAAACGGCACGAGCGACCCCGTGCGTGTGTGTGTGTGGTCTTTAGTTCCAGCGGTGAGCGTGGTTCATGAAATAAAGCATAGTTCCCGAGCTGGGCTCCAGTTGCTTTGATACATTTTTGCCATGTGATGTCAATATAACTTCCCAGGAGTGAATTATTTTTGTTTGCTGTTGACGGGTTGGGTTGGGTTCATTGAGATAGAGAGGGAGACAGAGAGAGAAAAAAAAAGAGGGAGAGAGAGAAAGGGAGAGAGAGAGAGAGAGAGAGAGAAAGAGAGAGAGAGAGAGAAAGAGAGAGAGAGAGATGCAGGTTGCAGCTGAGTGCTACAGAAGTGGAATTTCTGATGTTTAAGCGACTGTTGACACATGGCGATTTGAATTCAAGACAGAACACTGATTGTTTTATCTTTGGATCTGGGCATTGTATTGTTGTTGTTGCTGTTTTTATTGCTGTTCCGGTGTCAACTGTCTTCCTGCTTTGTCTGCCAGTGGCTGCCCCTCATGACAAGGAGCCGAAGAACAGGCTTTGTACCATTGGATTAGATGTCATGCTCCCCCGTCTGAGAATCGCTGCAGCAGCTCTTGTCCAGAGATCAGAAATCAGAGGATGACCCAGGAGTTATGCTGGGAACTCAGCATTACCACATTCCCCGGCCCAGTCGAGGGCGGATGCCTGGAGGGGTGCCCATTCCTTCAGAGGGCGTAGCTCTACCGTCTGCAAGATGTCCAGACGTGGAGCGGCAGCAGACATGAGCTCGTGGCACGTAGTGAAATAACAAACAGACGTCGGGTGTCTCGTTTCTCTCTCTGATAGTCGAGCTGCCGCCGGAAGTTGCATTTCTGCGAGGTCGCCTTTGTTCTTTTCATGTTCTTTCAAGCTTTGAAGCTCATCTTGTTCTTTGTCTGTACATTTGGTTATGGGATAGTGTTAGCAGAAATCATACAGGCTGTTGTCTGCAGGTAATCTTGAGTAAATTCAGGATGCAGGGACAGTAAAGGCAAAAGTCCTCTCTTTTTTTTTCTCCGCCCTCTCCTTCTTCCCTGAAGCGCCTTATCGCACAAGGTGCCGAAATATTTATTTCCTCTAACACGTATAGAAAACACACGTGTGACTGGCATAGGGGCCAAAGTAAGAAGCATTTTTGATGTCAGTGTCGTGCAAACTTGAAGCTGCTTTCACAAAAACGTACTGAGGATTTGGGAGGGGGGGGGGGCATGATGCTGAAGCAAGAGATTCCATCCAAAAAAAAAAAAAATTAGGTGAAAACTATGGGAGGTGCCACGCCGTATGTTTGAGGAACGTCAGATTTGTTGGTGCTTGCCCCTGTTTGACATGAAATGTGAGGATGATAAAACACAGAATATTATGAAAAGTTGAAGAATCTTCTTTTTTTTTTTTTTTTAATCCGTTCCTCTGCTACAACTGCAAACTCATCCCTTTCCTGACGTCCATATTCACTCGCTACAGGCTTTAGAGCAGCGGATCTCAACGTGGGCGATATCGCCCCCCTCCCCCCCCCCCCCCCCGCTATTATTTTGATGGGGCGGAGGGCGAAAACGAAGAAAAGGGGGGAAAACATGATGACGGAAGCGATTGGGAGGGCGGGCAAAAACCTGCATGGAGGACGATTTGGGGGCCAATACAGGGCAGCCATTGACTTGCCCAGCAACATGCATTATATGGCTTTTATGAGAAGAAAATGCCTGTATATTTTAAATGCACTTGATAAAGAATGCTTTCTGTTTGAATAATCGTTGTCATTTATGAGTCTGAAAAAGGGGGAGAATGGGTCGATGACAGAACAGTTGAAGCCTAAGGAGGTGATGGCATTGATAAAGGTTGAGAACCACTGCTTTAGAATGGCCTAATTTATCTCTCCATTCCTTCCTTTGTTCTAATCCTTGCCTGATTTTCTGCTTTTCATTTTGGCACCTCTAACCCCTTCTCCCCCCCCCCCCTTTCTACCCTGCTGCATGCAGAACTCCCATTGACTACACCTCCGAAAAGTATCGTAACTTGAAGGTTACGTATAGTTTGAGGCCGTATTATAACGCATCCCACCGACCTGAATGTCAAACTCTATGGTGCTCTGCCAGAACTGCAGAAAACCGTCGATTTTCTTAGAAGAACAAATCTGCAGATTGAGATTGGTGAACGAAAGAAGAAGAAGAAGAGCTGTACATAAATCCTTTCATTTTGTTAATGTTTGGGTTCTGTTGAGAGAGAATATTTTAGCTTGAAAGTGCTTAGACATTTTACAGTCGTATAGCAACTCTTAAAACTTGTTGATTTATGTATATCTATATATTATACCAGTATTTGAAATGCACAATCGGACCGTGTTTGTGAACTGTTCTTTCATCCCCTAGCAACACAATTTCGCCAGTAAGCCATCCCGGCTGACGCGGTGGAAAACCCAAAGCTGAAATTCTACTTCAAAGTTGAGGAAAATGAGATGTGTTGGTGTAAGCCGTTTCAAGTTCCTATCGCGCTCGATCTCTGAATGATTTTTTGAAGTTAGCGGTAGATAATTTGCGTTTTTGAAAATATTGGAGAAAGTAAACGCATGCAAAAAACACCAAAGACTACACATTTTTTGCTTGTCCCGGAAAGCTGTGAAAATAATGGACGCCAGAGTTTGTTGAAAACTTGTTTTGGTGGACAAAAAAATGTTCTCGTTCATTCCTTGGTGTTTTATTTCTTCTTCCAGCCCCCCCCCCCCCGAAGAAAAATATTCTTTCCCATATCTAGATTGATTTATCTTTACTTTGAATATAGTTTCTGTCACGTCATCTTTGGGGGGAGGGGAGGGGAAGAGGCTTTTACCTTTAATTTTTATGCTCCTTTTTCTCTTCCCCTCCTCTTTAGTTGGACTTGTTCAGTCTGTGTTTGTTGCCTTTATCCCCTCCCCCTTTTCGCACTTTTCTTTAGGGCACAACCAGGGATCTGTTCACATGTTGACCCACCGCACTCTCTCACCTGCCCTACCACAGGCATTTCCAGTACAGTCTGGAACATTCCCCACCGAGTTGACACCCCTCCATCTATCAGCCGAATGTGTCACTCTGCACAACTCCACCATTCTCGTGTTTCAACAATCCCACCTCTTTCAACTTCTCAGTTGCACCATTTTCCCCCTAACCCTGGCCTGCTCTGGCATACCCAACTTGTCACCACCTATATATCGTTTTTCCCCTCGACCGAATGCTCGTCGGATGCCGGTTTTAAGTCAACATTTGTAAAAGTCATTAGTGACCACACCCAGCGAGTGCTAGAGCTCACACCTTCTGCCAACTCGCCAGACGCTCTCACCTCCAGGCCACCTGAGGGGTCATCCATCAAGTATTAACGCTCGGGGAACGAGGGGTGGGGGGTTTAAGGTGCTGCCGTAGTGTATGAAAAGCGTGCGTAGGAAAAAGGGCGCGGTGCTCAGGGGAGCGCACGTACGCTTTTATAGATGCTGTAGGAGAATAACGTAATTCTATTTTAAAAGTCGAATACAGGCTGTGTTTGTTCAGAAGCAGTCAAAATAGTTGGGCGAAATGACACAAAGTTTTGAGAACATCAAGGTCTTACCATACATTTACCGTCCTAACGACCGTGCTCTCGTACAGTAGGTTGTGATGGGCGTGAAGCACCATAAAGCGCGGACTAGGGGGGGGGGGGGGGGAGGTACAGAAAGTGGCCAAAAATGGACAGTACCTACCTTGTGGATGGCCCCTGAACAGAATGATGAGATCAGTCGTGGTGGGGTCCGATAGGAGACGGGGAAAGGGGAGAGAACCTTTGATGGTGAAGTCTCCCAAGATAGATAACTGTCGCCGAAGGGAGAGAAAAGTGAATGAACAGACTTTGAGATTAGATTATTCACTGATTTGTGGTAGTTTAAAATGCCAGAGGAGGTAAAGTGTTTTGTGTGTTCTGTTTTATTTACTGGGCAAGGAGATTGTTTTTTTGTCCCAGCGTCTTTGGGGAAGTTGATTTTGTTTTATGTTGTCTTTTCATGATTGTGTTGAAGGAGGAAGATTGGAGAGGGAGAAACTAAGAAGAAAACAAAGGAAACAATTGGCATTGAATGAAAATTTGCAGACAAAGGGAAACAAAACATAAGAAAGAGGAACATGAAAAAAGAAAAAAGCGCATGCCATTAAGGAATGATGGGAGAAGATTGGAAGAAAAAGGGGTGTCGAAAGACGGTGAGGGGGGGGGGGGCGGCGAAGAAACCTAAAATGTCAGACCAAAGGACGGCAAGGGAAGGAAAAACGTGAGTCCAGCAGAATTGGCAGTCGAGAAAAGAAACGGATGAGGAAAGAGAAGGAGATGGGCAGAAAACACGAAGAAATGGAGAGAATAGAAGTAAATTGAGTTTAGCTTTAAAGAGTCGACCATTACATTTTATCATAGTACATGATCGTAATCTTGATCGTCTGTGATTGGTTGCCTTGTGGCCGTAGGATGTTATGAACAGGGAATTTTGTTTCACCCTTGTAACCATGGCAACAAGAGAGACCGGCAAGATCATCAAAGCTTGTTCGGAGCCCCCTCGCCCTCTGTCTGTCTCTATATCTCTTTCTTTCTGCTTCTTTCTCTCTTTTTTCTCTGCCCCTGTCTCACCTCTTCTCTCTCACTTTCCCCCTCTTTCTATCTCTCCCATCTTTCTGACTTCTCTCTTTCTCTTATCCCTCTCGCCCTCTCTCTCCTTTCACGTTCTCTCTCTCTCTCTCTCTCTCGCTTCTCTTTGTCTCTTTCTCTTTGTCCTTTTCTCCCTCTCCCTCTCACATACACATACACAGATTTAGGCAGACAGGTTAAGATAGCGCTTTGAAGAAGAGAGAAAAAAGACAGAAAACAAAAATGGAGGAAGATAATGAAACCAAAAAACAAAAAAAAAACCCACCATGGTATTGGTATAAAAACACTACATGAAATAAAAAAAGAAAGGTTAATGAGAGTAGGAGGAAAGTGCAGGGGGCATCTGGATATTGTCATGTCAACAGCTCGACTCTCTCAGTAGGAGAAAAGGAAAGTAGGAGAATCTTCGAGAAAGAGATCTTGAGATAGGCGCTGTTTTGCGTTATGTTGTAGACATGGCCAGATGCGCCTCCCATCTACCCACCCGGCAGACATACTTGGAATGTACTTCCTGGCCTATATTATAATTTTCACCCCGTAATTATTCTTTAGCTGCCGGCAACCTCGTGACGTGTAGCATCCTTAGCTAAACCACTTTGTAAAGGACACTCCTTTTAATGCCAAATAAATATTATGACTGAAGTTAAATTTTCTCGGGAATAATTTTTTTCATTGAGGACCGGAAACTCTTTAAAAACAAAAACAAAAACGAAATTTGAAAGTGGGTCATTGGGGATACATGCAGTTCCCGCGTGATTGGAGAGAAAGATTGGAGGCACTTTTCAGCACAAGAAATACAATTTGAGTCGATTTTGATCAAACAAACAAAACTGGCTCTGACTGTCCCTGTCGAAGCACATTTTTATTTTTCAGAAAATTCGGCAAATAAAATAGTTCTTCAAAATTCAGCTTGTCATGGCTGTGGAGAAACGGGAACAATTTTGGTCCCTCGTCGACCCTGTCTGATCTTTCATCCTGAAAGATAATTGAACTTGACAACAAGATTAGAACGTTGGCAGTTGACCCCTTTTGGTGCATTGTTAGACTTGAACGTAACTGTACAATACTCCCATGTTGTTTTGCCTTTGTGGGGACCTCTTTTGATGCACTGTTAGTCTTGAAGATAACGTTCTGTCACATTGTTTTGTCTGTATTGAGACAATTTATGCAACATGCTCATGTATACTTTTGTCATATTAACGATTGTCAGTTAGGCCTCATTGGTAAGCCTTTGATGTGACAATAAGATGCCGTACTCTTGCGCTAGAGAACAGAAAATCAAGGAAATTTGGCGGGGATTTTGGGGGGGGGGGGGGTATGGAGCAGAATATTGTAAAACTGGTCATTGGAAGGGATCACATTAATTTATTGTGCAGGTCAAATCCCATGGAAATGTTGTTGAAGAGATACCCATTGGCGTCTGCCTAATGTGGGAGTTAAGTGTGCAGATGTTTCAGTAAGGAACTGAGTGGAACCGAAACTGAAGGACATTTTGGGAGGCCGAAACTGAAGGAAATTTCGGGAGGAAGGCGGTTAGCGATAGACTGCAGAACAGTGCGAGGCAGAGTTATTGAAGGGGTCACATTCTAAAGGTCAAATCATATTGAAATCTCTTTCAAGAGACCCCCGTGTATCGGCGTGTACATAATGTGGGGAGTGTATAGGTGTTTCAGTCAGGAATAATCGGGGAGGCGGGGCGGGGTTAATGATAGAGCGCAGAACGGCGTAAAGCAGAGTAATGGAAGGGATCACGTTCTGCACATCAAATCACAAATATTTTTCAAGAGATACCCATGTATGGACATGTAACATAAGGCGGGATGCGTATTTTATGGGGATTTGAATGTGAAATGGAGGATGCGCCCAAGAGACTAAAGTAAAACATACACACAGTTGAGGGGGTTAGAATTTGAAATTTGGAATTGGGGAATTAGGCTCCTTCTAATTCTAACCCTCTCATTTGATAAAGTGATTAACGGAATTTTCGCAGGAAATGAATTGATAGTAAAAGATAATAGTGGCAAAGGCGATTGAGAGAGAGAGAGAGAGAGAGAGAGAAGGGGGGGGGGTTACTGAAAGAATGAAAGAAACAAAGAAAACGAGAGACCGAATTTACACGCAGTAGACGAGTGGAATAAAATTGGGTCATTTGTATTCGACAAGCACCGGAGGCAGTCGGAATGTGCACGGAACTAGCGATAGGTTAGCGGGGTATCGACCAGAAATAGTATCGGACAAAATCCTGGAAAATGAAAAAAAAAAAAAAAGTGTGAAGAAAACGGACCAAGAAGAAAATCTATTGGTCTAAGTAGGACAAGCTGGTGGGAGGAGTTGCGTGTAATTGGTCCCGCCAGTTCCTCTATTGTTAATTTGTTCATGTGTTTTTTATTTCCTCATCGGCTTCCTCATTAACGGAATGATTCTGTCTGCTGAACTGTGTGTGTGTGGTGGTGGAGGTGGTAGGTGACCTCCTGGCCTGGATCCATTGTCTTCCTTCAAGGGATTAAAAAAAAAAATTGTCCTTTCTCTCTCTCTCTCTCTCTCTATCTCTCTCTCTCTCTCTCTCTCTCTCTCTCTTGCTCGCTGTCTCTCTTTCTCTCTCGTCTTCTTCTTCTCCTTTGCACGTTTGTGTTTGTGCCTTCTACTTGCTGCCTCACGTAATGCACGCGAACTTGTTTTGAGATAGATTGATAGATAGACAGACAGGTAAGTGGATAGATAGATAGATAGATAGATAGATAGATAGATAGATAGATAGATAGATAGATAGATAGATAGATAGGTGATCGACGGACAGACAGACACATTAGACAGACAGGTATACATTTCGAAACGAAAGGTTTAGTCTCCAGGTTTTCCAGTGAAGAAAGAAAAATATTTTATATGCGTCGTCTTTTTGTCTGAGTGGCGGATGATCAGTAGACGTGCTGTTACGCCATATTAGACTGGGACAAAGATCTGGAGCTTTTTGTGTCTGGGTATGAATATGTGTGGGTTGTTCCATCCATCAGCACTTCTTTTCCTGGTGGATCTATGTCAACAGCACAGGGGCCATAATTATTCTCGATTTAATTTTAAGTGCACTCTAGTTTTTTAAAGTCTGATTCGGAGAGCCAAATTAATGAGAAGTGTAGTTTTAAGGTGTCCGTGAATAATATTCTGATTGTTACCGTAAGGTGAGCTGGGCACCTTCTCTTCAAAAAGTTTGGATCCTCAAATTCACCCTCCCCGAGTTTCCATTACAACTGAAGGTTGAAGGTCTCCTCCCAGGGAGAAAGCCGATGTTTGGATGTGTGTGGAGGAATGGATGGAAAGAGATAAAGGGGGGGGGGGGAGCAAGAGAGGGGTCTTTTTTGTGTGTGTGTATCCACAGACAGCCACAAGTGCACATAGATAGATAGATAGATAGATAGATAGATAGATAGATAGATAGATAGATAGATAGATAGATAGATAGATAGATAGATAGATAGATAAACTTGTAGCGAGTTACCCAGCTCGCACAGTGCAGGATCAGCAAAGTGGAATGTGGAAACACTCAGGGAAAAAGTAAACAAAAATACAGAGAAGGAAAGCGAAATGAATTTGGCGGGACACCTTACGGTTCTAGCCCCCGCTGTGTTAATCGATAGCTCAGACATTGGAACAGGCAGGAAATCATTGTCTGTCTGCCAAAACTTGGATGGTCACGCTGACCTTGTGTTAAACACCCAAGGGTTCACCCCAGCCCGTGAACTATATCCCCCCAAATTTACTGTTCACCTGAGTGACAGAAAGTACAGGTTGTAAAAATCCGTCACCGACGTCACGCTAGGGCCAACAGTATGGTATCACGCGACAAAAGGGCCCAAACGTGTTGGACTGTGTAATGCTACGAACGGACCGCTATTCCAGGAATGTGAGGATCTGACACAACAGGGGGAAGGGAACCTCCTGCTGTGTTCTTTCGGCGAGGGCAAATTCGCTGAGGCGGAGATTTGCGGTGTAAGCACAGATTTTCAGCCCCTTGTAAATTAGCACTGTACAGTTAGTAGAGTTTTTTCTTTTATACTTTTACGTCTGATCAAATCTGATAACTGTACAGAATGAATTCCAGTCCAGAGGCGCTACACCAAGCAACATTCTGGACTGCGCCCAGAGTAATATAACAAGTGAATAAATAAATAAAATACTAAAAATGGTGCCCGTGACAACTGCGTTGTTTATCAATACTGGTGAATTCTTATACGTATTGGTATTCACCAACTGGTTACTTTTAACTCTTTATACATGAATTATAATAACGGCATCAAACAAGGAAATTTAAATACTCTTTTATTGTTGAACAAGCGAAACTTGTGTTTATTGCCGATATATTTTTAGGTAAAAGTGCAGTTTAGCTCCCCAAATTGTGTTGGACGTTTTCATTACTTAGTATCGATCACTTATGATAAAAGTGGGTAATTTATAGATGATTTTAAAAAGGGGTAGGGTTGCAATAATAATTAAGGTGATTGATGCTAAATAATCAAAATGCCTAACACTATTTGGAGGGCTAAACTGCACTTTGACCTATTTTTATAATTATGACCACGCACTAACTTGTCACTGAAATTGTGCATCCCATCCCGACGCCCTTTCATCTGGCCCCAATTCTGGCACTGAGTGCACGTGTCTTACTTGCCCTACTTTGATTACGCCACTGTCTCGGGTCGTGCGTAAAAGGGGACGATAATAATCTTGTGTTTCTGTGAATAGATGCAGCAAAACATTTGATGTGAGCGATAAACTTGAGAAAATTTGCTGCTTTACTTCATTTTGTTCACATCCCTTGGTTTGGCAATACATCACTTGTGCTCCCCCTCCCCCCCGCCAAACTCCTTCATGTCCCTCCCTTTTGAAGTTGTGGGGAGGATGAGCGCTGTGACAATGCTGAACACATGATGAAGACCATCAGTGGAATATCTCAGACAGCCTATCATGCGTACCAGCCTGGAATTCTTCGAATATTGCACTAATGCAAGGCTAGGGATTCTCTCACTGTAGACACCTGGGTATGAGTGGCAGGGGCGTGGCCAGCTGTGTGGTAACAACCTGCGGGATGGCGGGTAGATCAGTGTAGCTGAGTGACCAGCTACTATTATGATACTTTAAAGTACCACGTCACTGATGTTGATACCTGTGTATTGAGATTTGGGGCGTGGTCAGCACTGCGGTAACAACCCGCGGGATGGTCAGCTGTGACGGCACACCGGCCACGCCCCTGACCAGAGGACTATAAAGACAGTCAACCAGAAGAAAATTGTGCTAATGTACTGAAATAACTGGCGTGATGCGGATGTAGGTAATTACATCAATCAGTTCCCAGTTGATGTGGTCCTATGTGGATTTCACTACTGTTCCAAAAGCACAAACTGCAACCACTGTGTCCTGTCATCTCACAAACATGTCCTTACATCCCGTGCCTTCGCGCCCCGCAACACATGCCATGAACGGGACAAACAGACAGAATTCATTTCTAAATAATCACATCTAAACCTTCTTATACAAGGAATTTAAGTGGCCGAACAACTAACTGTAGAAAAAGGCCCTTGTTCACTTGGCGATGTGCGTGAATTTGTCTCTCGTAGCCAGTATGTATTTATTGTGTGCATAAACAGTAATAATAATGTACTACGTATTTAGCTGATTGATGAAATATTACAAAAACCACAGAAAATCTGTGGGGTGGAAGCAGGGCTTGAAGCGAAGACAAAATATGGCCAAAAGCAAACGTTGTATGTATTATTTTTTTATGCGAGGTTTTGCTACATACTTTTTCTTTTTGCCGAATTTTGACTTGACACTACATATATTATTTCGCTGAGTTGACCTGGTCGCAGTGTGAGAGACAAACTCTAGCCAACCAGTACAGATGCTAAACTTTGGATATAGAAGGCCTACCTATCTACGGCATATTACAGGTGTTTTTTTAAACGTGCATTAATGTATTCCATTTGTTTGAAGATATTAGCAGTATAAACCGAGCTAGAACAGTATCTATAAGGGTGTTTGCGTCAGGAACTCTCTAGTTAAGATAAGGTAAGAATCATTTTCTTAACCCATGAGGGAATTTCTCTCTCACAGAGCGTTTAAGAGCACCTACATGATACACTCATCTCATGTATCATTACATAAACTTATATCACAACTCAGTAAACTCAATAACAGGGACACCGGTACATGAAGTGATAGGCCGACGGGTGCCAGATGTTTGGAGCGCCATGGCACGTGCAATATCGAGTGATGTTGATATCAACACCAATCGTAGATGTACTGAAACATACAGACTGGTCGGGAAGTTTGGAGGGGGAAGGGGCGAGAGTGTTGTTTTCAATGTTATTTTGAAATTGTGTAGATCTACTGGTTTTGTGTTTCCGAGTGGTTGTGCGTGGCTGGGGACGTGAGGTTGTCCTTGTGTACGAGGGATGTGGGATTGTGTGTGTGGTGATGTAAAGAAGTATTTTATGCGCTCTTGCATGCCCGGGGACCTTAGCTGCGAGTATTTTTGTCTATCGTATGCGATTATGTGTGAATGATTGTGCATGTAATTCTGTGAGTGTATAATATTATGTATGTGGGATTGTCTGCGTGAGATAGAGTGAAGACGTGTCGGGTGATTTTTATCTATAGCTGTATGTTTAAATGTCTCAGCAGCACAAAAAAGAGGAGGGGGGGGGTGCTCCGATGAAAGCTTACTTTGGAAGATAATTGTCGTAGTTGACGCGAACCATCTTCAATTTGTCAGAGAACAGAGAGTGATGTGCCCAGACCAATTAGAGCTAACTGGCTCAGAGATGCCCTGTGGGAGCTAGAACATCATAGAAGTTCCCATCTCTTCATGTTTGGCCATCAATGGCAGCGCAGCGGCTGGACGGACCATCTTTGTCTCTCTTCCCTTCCGTTTTTTCCCAAACTCTTCACGTTCTCTCATCGCATATAACCAGCAGAACCAAATTATGCAATTACGCAATTCTTTGCAGAGAAGTGGTTAGGAAATGGACGAGGATGAACATCCACCAGTTTTTCTGTTGTATTTTCTATTGTTTCAGTGGAGTTTCAGACTCCACTTTCCATTAACCAGTAGAATTAGATTAACATTTTTAAACCAAAATATTTTGAACGAAATAGACTATTTTTAACGAACATGTCTCAGATGACCATTGACCGGAGAGTTGAACTGTGGCAAAAGGATTGAAAGAAAGGAAGAAAGACGAAGAGAAACAAAGAAAAAAAAAAGAATGCAAGACAGAGAAAAAGAAAGAAAGAAGGAAGATGGAAAGGTTGTATTTTGCAAAACACAGTGTAAGAAAGGAAGGAAGACATGTTGTTTAAACACAGTTTTAGAAACAACAACAGAATTATGCAATAGATTCTAAAAGAATAAACCTTTGTTGGTTGACTGTATATATAATTATATAGTGAGGTCTGCTTTTTGTGTGTGTTCACAGATAGCCATAAGTGTCCAGAGACAGACTTTACCTGCGGCAATGGTCATTGTATCCAGATGAAATGGGTGTGTGACGGGGATGATGACTGTGGTGACCGCTCGGACGAGCTCAATTGTCGTAAGTACACGATGTACACACTTCATAAACAAAATGGGAGGTGGTAGTGATGGTGATGATGGTAATGATGTGGGCGGCCGGGGGTGGGGGGAGATAACGATGGTAGATGTTATAGTGATGGTGGCGGGGATAGAGGGCATAGAATGAGCAGAGTTGATGTGGCGAATGGGGTCGAATTAGTCGTAGAACTGATGGAGTGATAATAGAGTTAGTGAAGATGAGCTGGGTGAGTCAGGAAAATGGTACTAGAAGCAGCTGGTGCTCTTGTGGGAATTTTATTTATTTATTTAAAGGAAGAGGTTAGTTCAAGAACAATGTTAAGTCACATTTTGCTGAAAATAGAACTGCCCATATCAGTGGAAACCAGGTTTGAAAAAAAAAAAAAAAGGCTGTCTATTTATGGTAACGGCAATTTGATTTAAAGTGGGCCACACCAATGCAAGAAGAAGGTTATGTCCACAGTTTTTTTTTTTTTTTGCTTTTTCTCGAAATGACAAGTTAAACGTGACCTAATCCAGGCCTTGAACTAACCTCTTCAATGGGGACATCTGTAACGTCTTCCTGCCCCCATCTTAGGTACAAATTACATACAATACATACTTAGTGGTAGGGGAAGGGATAAAAACTTTCTTTTGTTGCTAATGAGAATAAAACGTTTGAACCAGTCGAGTTACAAGAATGATGAAACTTCAGTGTGTCAGTGACGCCAGTGTTCGTTCAGCAAGCCGACTCCACCAGAACCAGATTTGGACTTCCCAAAGTCCCAGTATATTAAACAGATTTTTAGCAAAGGTCACATGGATTGCTGTAACCTTATTTTACATTCGGGTGGGGGACGGTACGATGAAAAGAGAGAGTGTCTTGGGTCTTTCAGACCCCTGGTGTAAAATTAAGATGACACCAAAAATTGTGTCAGTCATAGAATGTTCAAATGGTTCCATGTTGAAAGAGAGAAAAAAAAAAGACAGACACGAATAATCGCCCACAGAAAAATTATACCATTCTGTAAGGATGCAGCTTGTGTTGTCCCCACCCTTCTGGGCCGACTTTGCTGCAGATGAAGTTTAGGGGGGGGGGGGCTGTCTCGCTTTGTCCAGAACGACTTTATGTTAACGGTAAGCTGATTGAGCAATTTACAGCTATCTGTCGGCCTCGTGAGATGGTAAATGGTATAGATTTGATGTGCAAGTGGTAAGAGATTTTGAATACTCGCTACCAGCCACCCATCCAGGGCACATTGGGATGATCATTGGTCAGTGAAATCGATCAGTCTCCGCCCTGAATGCAGCCCATCACTTGCCAATTTGTTTCCATCAGCGAGCCATTGTTCCAGTACTGTCTTTCCCTGTGCGTCAGCGCCCCTGTGGTTCGGGATGTGCTGGGAGAAGAAGTCCCTGTACTCGGCATGAGAATGGATAAATGAGAGTGCTGTCCCTTGGGGAAATCTTCCATCATTAGGTCTGATTAGGTCTTCAGTTAACCTTGACCTTTTGCAAAAGGCTGCGGCCCGGGGGAGACGTAAATCTGCAAGTGTGAACAATTAAAGAGACGTTACTCTTCTCATCTGTTCACGTTGCCAGGGTGTTAGTGTTCTTTGCCATTGTTTTTAGGATTTCACCGTTTGGGCGCGACAACAAAAGACACGATTGTAGAGGACATTTAACTTCAATCTGTGGACCAGGGGTGAGGAGGAAGGATTGGGAATGGGGTGAAGGTAGTGGGATTTAACATCTGTTACACTGCCCGGTCATTGTATTGAGAATTTCTCATTTGATTTTCTTGCGCAATATTTTGGCTTCTTCTGCAGATATTTTGCCCTCTCTCTCTCTCTCTCTCTCTCTCTCTCTCTCTCTCTCTCTCTCTCTCTCTCTCTGGTAAGCTCAAACTAAAGGGCAGACCGCAAAACTATGAACAAAGAGGAGGAGAAAGAGAGAGAGAGAGCTAGTGATGACCTGTCTCTCTCTCGTTCTTCCTCTTTCTCTCTTCACCTTTCTCCCTCTCGCTACATGGAAATATCCATTATTGTCAGTGAAGGTGTTCTTTGCGCACTGTAAGGGCCTCATGACACAGTCGTTCTGAAAGACAACTGGACCTCTACATCATTTTGAGACATTTTGATATAACCTGACGGAAGGTTCTTCCAATTCATTGATTTTGATATCTTTCGAGACACTGTGGTTTAACTATAATAAACCGCATGTTGATTTGAAACTGCTTAAATATACATGTACCATAGTCACTAGACTTTGTCCGTAAACCGTGAAGCACATAAGCCATGCAAGCGTACCGTGAACTCGAAACTTGAATCGAACATAGCGACGCACCAACTACAAACTCGTGAGCGTCCACTCTGCCTGTTATCTATTGCAAGTGTATCTCAACGTGATAGTCTCAAGTTTTGGACAGACTAGAGTTTGTTACAATTGGAAGTTGACATTGACATCAGTACTACTCTTTTGAGTCTCTGCTGAGACACCGAATCAATGTGCATATTTTCTCCCCAATTGATTTGATCTGTTTTGAGGCTGAATTGCCAGCATGTAGTTTTAATCAGTGGCCATATCTGACAATGCAGTTGTATTTTATTTTTTATTATTGTTAATTATCAGACAATATTGGCGAACAGTGCAAGGCGTAGTATAACAGTTAACACGCTGACTCGTCGTAAAATTCTTAATGTAACTCCAACAGTCTGTTATCAGAGTCCTCAGCTGTTTGGCCCCTCTCTCCCATTTCGTAATCCTCGAAGCTCCTTGTTCTTAAAACAAAGCACTTCTCCAGCACATTTACAGTCTCTCTGTCTCTCTCTCTTTCTTTATCTCACTGTTTCTATGTTTCTGCCTCTGTGTGTGTGTATGTGTGTGTGTGTCTCTCTCTCTCTCTCACTCAGTGTCTCCATGTGTAAATCTGTCTCTGTCTCGGTCCCTCTCTCTGTCTCTCTCTCTCTCTGTCGTTCTTTCTTGCCCTCCATGACCTCCCAGTCATTTCCGTCTGTTCCAGGCTTGGACCTCATGCTGTCATCTCTCTCGCGCCCCCATCTCTCTTCTCATCAACACCCTTCCAGCAATATAGTCCATGACAGTAGCGCCCATTCGTACGTGAATCTATCTATCTATCTATCTATCTATCTATCTATCTATCTATCTATCTATCTATCTATCTATCTATCTATCTATCTATCTATCTGCGTGTGTGTGTCTGTCTGCTTTACTGTCTTATGCCAGACTGTTCTCTGCTCAGAAATATTCTTGCCCCCCCCCCCGCTCCTCAACGATACATCCCATAAAAATCAACTTCCCCCCCCCCCCCCCCCCGAAAAAAAATATGACAACCCATCCCACTCTTCGCATTTGGGGGGTATGTCTGCTTGGTGCCTGGCCTCTTGCCTGAGTTTGAGGAACCAACTAAATAATGCATGGCAGAGACCAGGGAGCCGGGGGGGGGGGGCAGAAAGGGGAGGTAATGCAACATGAAACACCAGCATCAAGCGCGACAATCCATCGGAATCCTGTCGCCATTCTGAAATCCGGGGACAACGTCAAATTGGGAAATGAGCACCCTGTGGTGCTTCTGTGTGTGTGCGCGCGCGGAGTAGGAGGACATGAGCAGTGGAAGAAGATTCCGGGAGAAAAGAGGGGTGGGATGGGGATTTGAACACAGAAAAGGGAGGAAAGCAAAATCAATAGAGTGAAATTACCATCTGCTTTGACAGGGAGTTTGTCTCCCCTTGTCTTGCTGTAAACCTACTCTTAGCTGTGGGACAGGGGGAAACATCGTTGGAAATGGAAACAGGCATAGAAACGAAAGAATTTTTTTTTTTTTTAGCATTTAGCATTGCATAATCCGACCTCAGTGACCCCATGTCACACACAGCCAGATCCGGGCAGATCCGGGCAAGGCCTAATGAGAACACGCTCTCGCGGAAGTACGGACAGGCCCACCCTTGTGTTTGTCTACATGGATATTTACTGGAGCTTTGCAGGTTGAAGGTTAAGGTTAGATATTCATTCTTTCGCAGGAAGTAATTCGCGGGTGTCTGCTTCCCTGAAGGAATCATGTCTCTTTAAAACTTCATGCAGCTTTCTTGTCTGGGTGGTGAATGATTTATTTCATTGTCTTGAGGGTGACAGACACTGGCCTTATTTTCATACACTCGATCTGGATCTTTGATTATTGTCAGCTTTCAGATGTGTTTGTCTGTCTGTCTGCTTTTGATCTCCACTCTTCTTTGTCTTGTCTGTGTGATTTCAGACAGCTAAGTCCGCCCAGTTTTGCTGTGAATACAAGTGTCGAGGGGGGGGGGGTAGGAGAACCCCGGAGCGTGTGGCCGTGCGTCCTTTGAGCGGAACTCTGGGAGGGGGGGGGTGGATGTCATTCGAAACAGCGGCCAGTTTGCGACCCATATAATTTTTTAGCATGCATTTTTGTTGTTGTTCTACTCCCTCCTGGTCAATTGTCGGGTACTGATGGTGGTCGCTGCTGCCACCAGAGTGCAAATACCACGTGTACATCACCATTGGCACTAAATACTGCTTTTACCAACGTTATCATTTTCAGTTCTAGCATCGTCACAACTAAACTGCCAGCCGCACTTTTAGTGTCACCAACATCGATCTATTTACCTCTCCCACTTTGGCCGACATCCTTATTTTCACCAGCACCACAGTGGCCGAGCACAAGTAGACTACTTGGGACAACACCGTCATCATCACCAAATAATTTCATCAATATTCAGTCAGAAGTTCCGTGACGTACCCAATGTCCGTTAGATCATTTCTGTCTTATCCTTTGAAATTATGCGGTTCCTCGTGTTCGTAAAGAGAGAGAGAGAGAGAGAGAGAGAGAGAGAGTGTGTGTGTGTGTGAGTGAGAGAGAGAGAGATGCTATTAAATCGTCGGCTTTCTGTTCTATTCTGAATTCTTCACTCAAACATGGAAAAAAACGTAATAGTTTCATCACCACACACTGCAACATTATCCGCTGTTCCCGGCTGTGGAGTACACTGTTCACCTGGCTCAGCTCTCAGACTGGTCTAAGGTAGTAAGGCACCATAATGAAGTTCCGGCCAGTTAACAATGAAAGGTAGCCTTAAAATCTCAAGAACGAAATTTATTACAGCAACCGTATTTAATATCGTATAGGTAATTGGAGATGCGGCTTAAGGATCGCCTAAAGACTTGGTCTCTCCTCGAGTTTTGATTTTAGATCTTAAACTTAATATGTGGATCTCCTCAGGCCGGCCAGATAATTGTCTGTCTGTCTGTCTTTTCTGTCCGCACAACCATCCATCCATCCATCCATCTGTCTGTCTGTCTGTCTGTAGATTGTGCATTAAGCTGTTTTCACAGCTGTGGAATGCTCTCTGCCCCCGTTTTCTTCACCACTGTTTTTGCCCCCGGGAAAAGACAGCATTAGCAGTTCAGCACTTCATCGGCTGCTGTTGTGTTTTACATGTACAACAACACACAAGGGTTTTGTTGTTGTTGTTTTTTGTCTCCCCGCCCCCGTCAATCTAGCCCCAACAGACAATTTGCCGTCCCTGGCTGGTTTTGTGGGAGGTCTTTGAGTTGTGCCCTCAAGATTGCAGAATGTCCACCGTTTGTTGTGAACTTTTGACCTGCGCTGATCATTTGCACACTCTCCCTTCCCCCACGCTCCATGGGCTCACGCCATTCAATCTGTCCCTTTTGCCAACTCGTGATGTCTGAGTGATTCTTGCATTGAAAATGCTATTTGATGGTCAAAGTTAGTGGTTCTCAGTCATTTTAGTCCCAAGCGCAATTTCAGTTTTCTGAGAAAAAAAAAAAAAGTAAATAAAAAAAACGTCTTCCCCCCCCCCCCCCCCCCAACGGTACATACAAAACCATTTGTGAAAAATCCCTAGGCCTCATTCTGAAGACCCATGCTCACCAAAATATTGACACGCCCCACATTGAGAAACACTGGTCTAAACGAAGCATGGCCAACCTTTGACATAGCAAGGGTCATACCTGAAAAACGCAAGGATGCAGAAGGCTGGATACTCTCCGGTTGTGCTGTTTAATTAAACCCTTGATGTTTTTTTTTTTTTTTAATGAATATTGCTAAAAGTACGTAGGTCCCCCAAGTTTTCTGCGCTATGGGTGCGTATTTTAAAGATTTTTGTGACTCCAGATCTAGAGAACTCCTCCAGAAATGCTCCTAACATTTTTCGTGTAGTAACAACAACCTTCATTAATTATTCTTTCAGATTTCATTTTTGTTTTCCTCCTGTTTTTTTTTTTTTTAGTTGTTGTTGAAAGGGTAGGGGACAGGGTTGTGGATTCAATAAGATTTAGGGTTGAGGATAGGGACGGGGTTAGGGATAGATTTTTGCTCAAAATTTGACGTTATTGATTGACTGTCAGTGGCCGTGTGTGATTTTCAATCAACTCGTAGATCGGCCAAACTTGCATGGCAGGCCGGATTCCCGGCTCCTGGGCCGTAGATTGACCATGTCTAGTCCAAACTGTAGTGTCCACATGCCGTCGGAATGATTGTCCTAGTCTTGCATCTGCCGAGTGAATGATTCTCTGTGGATCTCTTCGAACGATCATCTGTACAATTTCTTTGCTGTGTCAGTACTTACCTATGCTGTGCAGATGCAGTTTGAATTGCTGTCTGTACAATACAAATTTGACGATTACGACTGGCACACTCATATTTGTTAGGTGACCAACAGTAGTCGCTGCCATGGTTCCCCAAGGCCTATACACATGTTCATATTTGGGATGATCGACTGCACGGTGTAGTCGAGTGGACATCAGCAGGATACACAACTCCTGTCTGGTGATCGGTGAACAGTATTGTCGCGTGGACATTTCGGGATACATATCTCATGTCTGGTGATTGGTGGACAATGTTGTCGTGTGGACATTTCGGGATGTCTAGTGATTGGTGGACAATGTTGTCGTGTGGACATTTCGGGATACATAATCTCCTGTCTAGTGTTTGGTGGACAATGTTGTCGTGTGGACATTTTGGGATACACATCTCCTGTCTGGTGATTGGTGGACAGTGTTGTCCTATGGACATTTCGGAATACATATTTCCTGTCTGGTGATTGGTGGACAGTGTTGTCCTGTGGACATTTAGGAATACACATCTCTTGTCTGGTGATTGGTGGACAATGTTGTCGTGTGGACATTTGGGAATACACATCTCCTGTCTGGTGATTTGTGGACAATGTTGTCTTGTGGACATTTCGGGATACATATCTCCTGTCTGGTGATTTGTGGACAATGTTGTCTTGTGGACATTTCGGGATACATATCTCCTGTCTGGTGATTTGTGGACAATGTTGTCTAGTGGACATTTCGGGATACACATCTCCTGTCTAGTGATTGGTGAACAACAGATTCCCCGTCGGTCCAGTTTTTATGAATCTTTCTGTTTCCTTTCCTTTTCTTCGTTTACTTTATCCCTGTATTCTTTGCTAATATACGTTTTACCCATCAGCCTTATTCTCATCACACATTCGTCTTCGTGTCGGGAGAGGTGTTCATAAATGTTTTCTGTCGTTGGAATATTATCATGCTTTTGATGCCAAACCCATGTTTACCTCCCCTTATTCCTGCGGCTGGAAAATTATGCGTTTTTAATTCTATTATTTCTGTCCCTTTTCCCCCTCATGTCCCCGGGAACGAGCCAAAGTGAATCTGAGACAGACATGAAACGGAAACGTCCCGCATGCAGGAAGTTGGACAAAAGGGGAGGAAATCAGTCGGAACAAGATTTATCTCCCCTGGGCTTGTCCAGACGCCCGCATCCATTAAGTGTTTCAGTGTATATCTTTGCATAAAAGAAGATTCACACTCATGCACGCGAGGTTACACACACATTATACAAACTGTTTTAACGAAGTAAATTTCTTAAGGTCAGGCACCCCCTGTGTGTGTGCTTGGCAATTAGGTGTTCTAGACAAAATAGAAGCAAACTCTGATGTCGTCAGCGATTTTAGCCTTCGAATGCCCAGTCCAGTATTCCATATTTGAAACATACTTTCAGATTTACTGACATGTTGGTACTTTTTCCTCATTTCTTTACGTAATCATTTCAAATCAGTTTTGCATGTTCCGGAAGTTTTGGATAAGATAATCTATGTCTGGACACGAGAGGGTTAACTGGTTGTGTTTGGGCTTGACAATGGGCAATAAGGATTGTAGAGCAGTGAGACAAATTTGGCGGCGATTTTGACTCCGATTTTGCACCACCTAGCGAGACAGAATTGTTTCAGTGCCACTAATGTGTGTGGTCACGTTCAAGTCCACATAACCGAGGCAAAATTCTATGGAACGTTGATGTCGCAGATGACAGAAATGAAGCAACGATCGGGGTGCTTTAGTTTTAGTCCATTGTATGTTCGGGTGGGCGAAATCCCTGCAGATATCTAGAATTAACAGCCAACGCCCAGAGGATTTTCCCCATCAATTCAATCAAATTCACAACTTGGAAAAAAACAAAGCAGTGATGGAAAAAAATAAAGCAGCGACAAGTTGTCTGTAAATAGGAGTTATGTGTCTCGGGAAGAAGATGCACTCGCGTTTCTAGCCGTACCAATTTGGCGGGGAGAACTCATTTCTGCATTGATGTCATAATCAAAATATGAGGACACAATTCCCGATTAGGGATGGAAGCCCCGAGGATGGAGAGGGCAGGAAGGGGGGGGGGGATGTATTGGAAGAGTATGTCCTGCGGGAACCTAATTTGTAGACGTTGAGAAATTCTCAGTTGGTGAAGCGTTTGCTGTGCTGTGGGTCAGCTATGCCGTGTGTCTGGGTTCAGCAGTCCAAGTTAAATTCACCTTTTAAGATGATTTTATGGAACGAAATATGCTCTGTCTCTCTATCTGGGTCATGATTTAGTAATGACTGATAGTTTCCTTCGGTTATCACAAGAAAGTCACTGAATAAAGAATGAAATATTTCTCTCTGAGTGTCATGTAAAATTTTGGTTTTTGCGCCGCTAACCGTCCATTTCCGTAACTTGGAGGCCGAGTTCGTGGGGCTGTGACACAGATATTACTGAACACGGGAAAACAATCCACACGATGAGAACGATATCTGTCAAAGAAGTTATGAACTGCTGGCAATCACAGCGAAACAATAGAATTTATGGGAAAATAGAACCGCCTACCCACACACCAAAACGTTAAAAGATTATTGTGCCAGGAATCACCATGGGGTACCCAGACGGTTTTAATATATTTGTATTAAACTTGTTGTTTTCCAGCCCAGAGAAACTGCTCTACCGGAGAACTGCAGTGCAAGAACGGCAATTGTGTGCCTAACGAGTGGAGGTGTGACGGAGATGATGACTGTGAGGACGGAACTGACGAGGAATGTCGTAAGTAGTTCTTATTGGATGAACCGGTGGGTAGGAGAATTTGGAGTGGGGATGATGTGAGGCGGATTAGAGATGAGGATAAGGATGTTTGTTGTAGTTATTGATTATAATGTTAGTGAGAAGGACGGGGCAGGGAGGGATCTGAGAATTAGAAAAAGGTGAAGCAGTGTTAATGTTGCGGCTGTTGGTGGTTGCGGTGATATTGCTAATGGTGGATGTGGGATGGGGAGGATGGGGACAACTGGAGAAAGAAGTTTGGCGTCATGAGGTTGTTGTGATATCATAGTTATTGTTGTTTATGTTGTTGTTGTTGCTGTTGCTGCTGCTGTTGTCGCTGTAGTTAGATATTATTGTTGTCGGAATTGTTGTTGCTGTAGCTCTTGATCTGCGTTTTGTACATATGGATGTCCTTTTCATAAAGGATATAGACCTTACACTAGCAACAACGGGGAATAAACAGCATATGTCCAGTGGACGTGAGATGATGACCTCTTATTGTCAAATATGGACAGAAATGTTCTTGCCGAACGAAACTCATGTATCTTTTGCCTGAAAGGAAACAGCAAGAATGACAGAAGGAAGAAAAGACGATCTAAGACTGAAGGAGGCTGGCCCATAAGTTCCGAACTTCGTCAGAATTGTGCTAGAAGCCATAGCCAGATGGATTCAGAATCATTGTAATTGTACATAGTTTTATGAAACATAGTCATTGCTAGTGTTGGAGATCTCCTTGAGTGAGATAATAAATGCGACCGAATGAAAACAAATCCATCATATTTTTTTTTGTTAAAAACAACAAGAACAAAACAACTTCAGAACCTCAGGGTAAATGTTATAAAATTTATATTTGGTGAAATAACTTCAGAGCCTCGGGGAAATGTTACAAAATTTATGTTTGGCGAAATACAAACACAAACAGTCTATTTTCTGTGCATGGAGGGCTGAGTGACACCAAAGTAGTTTGACTTGACAACAGTTGTGGTGTGCGGAGACAACTCATATCACAACACTCAGAGAACCTCAGCCATTAACAGATTTCGGAGCTGACAGCTTGAAATGCAGCACCAGCCCACTGGGAATTAGCTCAGTTCTACTCCCCTGCCACAAGTACATTTAAGCTACGTAAATAATTATGTGTGGCCCAGGGACGATGAGCTTGGAAAACCTCGTATTCTAGTATGACATATCTGTTTGATAGAGCATAAGGCTGCCTTAGTTGGATATAATTTAGCCAAAGACATAATTATTTGATACGCCGGAAAAGCCAATTATTTTCTGTGGAAGCCAACGTAAAGTTAGCTGAAGAGCTGTGATTCAAGAATGAAAGTTTGTAGTCCGCACCGTAACGTCACAGTTTTTTTTTTTACTGTTTCATTGCCATGCGATAGTCCTTATACCGACAGTTACACTCGCTGCGAACAGTCAATATTTATTCAGATCACCTTTAAGACGTAACCCTTGAGTGTTGTGGTGTTTCCACATAGTCATTAACTTTATGGTGATATCGGGCAATTTTGAACATTAACGTCACTGCTTTATTGTTATGTTTCATAACAATCTTAAGGAGAGACTGATTTGTGTCACTAACTCTTTTATTAATTAACCCTCGAGGGCCCTGTACGCGCCCAACAGATAAATGTATTGGTGACCCAGTTAACTCTACCTGACAATAAAGTCGCCCGACCCATACATCTGCCAGCTACCCGTCCCCATCCCTGTCTCTAGCATACTTCGGGGTTGGGGTGGTTGCACATTTGGTCATCAGAACAATAACAACCAACTCCAACAAACAAACTAAAAACCGCTGCAGTTTCGAAATCCAGGTCCAGAAATCACCCCCGGTTAAATAGGCAGTAGATTAAACTTGTCATCTTCTTCTATTTTGTAGAACATTCTAAGCTTTGGATCATCTAGATGATAGTGAGACAAAAAAGGAGGTTGGGGGGGGGGGGTATTTGCAGAGCCCTATAGGTGTGAACGGATACAGGAAAATCTGGACGTTATATCATGAAGAACTGGGTTCTCTTTGCGTGATTTGACTGTCCCGAGCAGTGCCTAACAGTCATTACAGAGCCAGTGGCCGGTGTACAGATTTGTAGCTTGTTTTTAATGGGATCATCAGCTTTGTATAATGTAGCTGCAACATACGGGTTTGTTGGCAGAGAAGAAGGAGATGCAACAGTGAGGGAGCAGCACCTCACCTGGCTCATGTTTCCTATGAACTTTTAAATCATTCTGTTGGAAACTCCTGGCTCTCAGGTTACCCGGGCGCTAATTTGCGCCGCGGATTAACAAAATACATTGCGCGTCACGCGCTGACGGAGGTCACGTGTCCAGTGGCAGTTTACACAAGCTGATCTGTCGGAAGCGCCAGAATGGAGTATAGGATCCATTACTTGTGTTGATGGTATCCACTGGAACTGTCAGGCACAGGATGAAGGCTCTTGTCAGTTCACCAGCCCTGTAGCATAAATAACTCTGGCAACAGTCCTATCTACGAAACTGCGCTTATACTTGGAGACATCATTCTGTGGAAATCACAGAGCATTATAGTATCTGTATGATGGAAATACAGATTTTGGTCGATATTCAAACTCAAACCTTCTGTAAGAATCTGAGAAGGCAACCCTTTGAAAACCTACACAAAAGGCATCTGAGGGGTTACTTTAAAAATATGATGTCATGTGGGGTAACGTCGAGGAACGTATGGCTTTAATTAAAAATTTTGCATCCTCTTGTGCCCTCCGGAACATTTCTATCACAGTTCCTTTGCAGTTTTGGTGGCCTGATTGAAACATGACCAACAGGCTCCTCCTTTTACAGATATTTATTAAAATCCAGCAAATGTAACCCCATTATCTCCGGTATTCCATAAGTTTTGGAAACATCCGGGTCTCTAGAGCTCGACAGTTCACACCTGTCGGTTTAAGGGCAGCACTTGTTACAAATTTCAAACAAAGTTACAGAGATGACCCAGATGACAGTCTGTTTCATTTGCAAATTCCTGAGATATAAAAGTCTTTTGATATGAAGGAGAATAACCTGTGACAAAGACACACCGTGAATTTGGAAACCCAGGAAGTTATTGTCAGGAAATTACGAACGTTTTGATCGTCCCTCTTCACTATGCTATCACTAAAGGTTCAGATTCTTGACCAGATTTGTGGCACTGTGGACGCCAAGAGCATCTCGGGAACGATAAAGACCGGCATTAATGCGGGATTTAGAAAAGGGCACTGGGAACATTGTAGTGTAAATTTGTTGATGAGATAGGAGGGGGGGGGGGGGGAGCAGGTCACGTCCCCCCAGTTCTCCAGCAGGGAGAGTGATACATGTGTTTCAAATGTTTGCAGGTATCTTGGGCAACTTTGCCTTGTTACTGAAAAAGACCATGTACATAATACACTAGTCTGTATCAAATTCACTTTGTAGCATCATGAAAAGAAATGGGCACAATCTTCCTGCCTGGGTTAGAATCTTGTAAAACTAAAATTAATCAGTTATTGGGGTCATCACAAAAAAAAAAAAAATATTAACAAGGAATAAAGAACACCCAATGTAGATTTTTTTTTTTTTTGGTGCTGCAATGTTTTTTTCTTTCTGTCTGGGGTGAAGGTCTTTTTCAGTGACATGGCAGAACAGCCCAGGCTGGCTTCTTGGCAGAGCACTATCTGCCACTGCTGACAGGGCCAACATCACATTGACTGCCCATGTTAACATGAGAGCCTTTGAACGTAGGACTGTTGGAATTTAGATCAGCTATCGGAACATGTGGCAAGTTTGTCAGCCACAAATTATCCAAGCTTCCACAGGTCTGAGTCTGTTGATTCCTGTGCATTGCAAGTGTTTCCTATCCATATGTGGTGGATATTTTGTTAGAGGGCATGCAGAATACATCATTCTGATCTTCCAGTGCACTGCCTTGCCATATTGGTCAATTGTAAAATATGATTTCCTGTGTCTTGCTCTCTTATACAGCTTTGTATTATTATTTTGCTCCCCTGTCTTAAGACCTTTTGTTAATTAGTAGCCTGTTGTTTTTTTTAATGCTACACGCACAATAATATACATGTGTGGTATTGTTTTTTTTGTTTTTTTCAATTTTGTATGATTAACTTGTGATTTTCCCATTGTTCTGCAGCTCTGAAAGCCTGTAAATCTGGTCAGTTGCGATGTCCTGACGGCTCCTGTATAGCACTGATGTGGAAATGTGATGGGGAGATAGACTGCAGTGATGGTAGTGATGAAAGAGATTGTGGTAGGTCCCAATGTGCTACCCTCTGCCCTGTTTCAGTCACATGATCTCAGTTGCAAGAAACCTGAATTATAATGAATGGAGAAGTTATTTTTGTTACTTTTTATTATTTTTTTTGAAGGCCGTGCAGTGGTCAACAAAACAAACAAAGCAAAACACCAATGCAGGTTATCAAACAGGTCATATCTTGTTGTTAAAAAAAAAAAAAAATATTTGCGGGAGTACTTGACATGTACTTTATTGTGGTGCAATTTTCACCCCTTTTGTTGTTCAATGCTACAGCTTGAGGGACAGTTTAAAAATTATATAATTAATTTTCTTGAGGGTCAACCAATCTAGCCCTGCCCTGTCACTTTTGTATCGACCAAAGATGTGTATTCAAGTTTAAGGGAATTTCCTTTGGAAATAATTGTATAAATGAAAAATCCAATGATTTTTGTTTGTGCTCCCTTTGATAAGCCTGCCATGGGAGAAGACTGTTACTTGACAGGCATTCAATTTGGTGTGATTTTCTGGAAATGAATAGGCATATGAGATGTGCAGCAAGACAGTAATTTATTGTGGGAAACTACTTAGATCAAAGAGGGAGAAGGGTTGGAGCACACGTTTATCTTAGGTCATGCCAGATACCTCATCTGTCATACCCTAATATTTTAAAGAAAGCAAATTGTTGGTGGGGTCATGGTCAGGATTTTGTGGTCATTGACTAAGCACTAGTGGATATTTACCACTTTTTTTTGTGCACCTAAGCAAAAATGAATTTAGGAGAAAGGAAAAAAAATAAATAAATAAAACCTGTAAGTGTTCAGCATAATTTGTAATAATAATAATAATAATAATGTATAGCATTTATATAGCGCATATCCATTTAAAATGCTCTATGCGCTTTACAGAAACAACATGTCAACCACAGAGCAGAATGGAGCTGCCTGCGAAGCGCTCAACACACTGCACTGCTTCTTTCTCTCTCCCTGTCTCGCTCACTCTCTCTCTCTATCTCAGAGCAAATTGTAACGCAGCCCGTTAGGCGCAGTTCACAACTCACAACAGTTCACAACTCACAGCAGTTCACAACTCACATCAGTTCACACAACACACAACTCAAATAATATTTGAATATTTATTAATAACAATATATATTTAATAATGAATAATAAATTCGGGGGGGGGGGGGGGGGGGATATGGATAAATTTTAATCTATTAATTTCAATTTTCAATTTTGCCCGAGCAATCAAGACTTCAGGGCATCAGGATATCCAGCATTATTTTTCTGTCTTGCGTTTAACATGCTTGGTCCTGGTCTTGAAATTTTGAATTGGCTGCCCTGCCATTTATTTCTCTCATTTTTATCGGTTAATTCTGACATTCTACAACTATATCTAGGGTCAGCAGCTTTCAGTAATGTAAAGCTCAAGGTGTGGTTAACCATGGTAGTCAGAACTCTAGGCTGCAAAAGGGATAATTTGTTAGATGTTTTTGTGTTGACAACAAAGATAAATCATCCCTATGCTACAAGACTCCTATAACTAACATTTTTGGCCAAAAATCACTTTTTTCATTTTTTTGGGTCTGAAAATCAATGGCGCACCTTGTGTTAAAAGCTCGTGGCTCAATTCCTATAAATAATGATATTGCCATAATCAAGGCCATTTTCTTTAGAATTTGCTGGCCACATTAGGCCAAAGAAAATCTGTTTTTGGCTTTCCTGTAAAATTTTCGAAATGTTAGTTATGGGAGTCTTGCAGCATAGCAACGAAATAGTGTAAACATATTGGGCTTCCTGTGTGTTTCCCTGGGGATACATTGAGAGATGACAAATAGGAAGACAAATAATTATTGTTGAAAACAAATATAGGATAGAAAAATGAAAAGGAATGTTGTTTTGAAAATAAAGAAGATAAAGTAGTGGTGGGAGGAATGAGATTGGTCATGACTAATCAGAGCAAGAATGTTAGTTTGTCTACTG
The DNA here is from genome assembly GCA_963931925.1 of Onchidella celtica. NCBI lineage: Eukaryota > Metazoa > Mollusca > Gastropoda > Systellommatophora > Onchidiidae > Onchidella > Onchidella celtica. Next base: position 23,798,809 of record OZ007575.1, on the reverse strand, counting down.
TGGCCCGGGAGAGTTATGCTAATGATGGCCACAGCTGGTGCAAGGTAACCTACTTTCATCTTGATCCAGGATTGTACTAACAATAAGTCCAGCAGAATCTGGGGTGGTTGCCAAGAAATGTGGGCATATGGTATTTGTTTTGATGTGTATGGCCTTCTGGTAGTGATTCATGATTTATTGTCCAAATGAATTTATTTCAGTTTTGAAAATACTGAATGCCCAATTTCCAGCTTTCGTAAATTCGGTGAAGTAAAGTATTAATAAAATGTTTTGGATGGTTCAATGTGGAAGTTGAAATATTTTATGTGTGAAAAGTCATCGTGATACCTCATTCATTTGGTAGGCAAAGTTTTCTTGGTTGCAGCTCTTCAGTTAGAAGAACTGCTCTAACTAGCAATGTGACACAAACTCTCTGAAGTTTTTTTTAAAATGTTCCATGATCAGGAAGAATGGAGAACTTGGCGATAATGACATACATAAATGCCCCTTATCAGACAGGGCAGGATAAAACTGCTATAAACATGCTAGACACTGTAAACATTTTAATCTTCTAATGTTTAAATTTGTAGGTTTTTGCTCTATGAAATCGTCCAATAGTCGAAATGCATTTGAAGAACGGTTTTGGTACTTCTAAGAATCAGTAAATTCTGGAGTTTGCCTGAGTTTGCCCAGGTTTCTAACCATGTTGTATCATTTTCCATTTTGGTCATGTGTTTCAATGTTATAATTTCTGTTTTCCCATCTGGCATATGTCACACTTGTATTACAGTCCAGATGTCCCATCTGTGACATAATTAATGAATAAATGTTTGGATCTTTGATTCCCCAGGTCGCCAGAGGCCCAAATGTACCAAGGAAGAGTTTCAGTGCAGTCGAACATTCAAGTGCATTCGCAGAGAATTTATCTGTGATGATGAGAATGATTGTGGAGACTGGGAGGATGAAATGGGATGTGGTAAGGATGAAAAGTCACTTAAGTGACCTGCAAGCAAAAGCTGACATTCTCCAACAAACAAAAAATTTAAAAGATTGCACCCAATATAGTAAACTATATACTTTCATGCTGATTATGTCCTTAACCCTGTTGGACTGGGTCTGTTATTTTGCCAGGCAATTTATTAAGCCTAAGACCTTGCATTTTTTTTCAAATAGAAATATCATATGAGTGGTGTGATTGGTTAAGCTATATCATTTCTGATGACATGAAACTGACAGTCTGAAAGAAACAAAGGACTAGTTGTTTGTCTCTCATTCTTGTGGAAATGTCAGAGTATCAAAACATGAAACTATAAATACAGTCAGTTGTTTTTCATTGATTTTGTAGAAGACAAAGGTGAGCCTAGAACAGGATATTTTTTACATTGTGTTTGTGGCAGGCAGGAGTAATGTGAATTTGAATGAAGGAAACCCATGTTTATGTCCCAGAAGAATCTGTTTTCAAGCATAATGTTTATGTCTTTATCAGACAGGGGAGTTCAGCTGCAGCATTCGAATATATATATTATATCAAGTGTATTACTGTGTATGGGATGTACTGCACGGGGAGATGGCAGTGGAGAAAGTTCAATTTTTTAAAATGTGATAAAAAAAAGCTTTATTTGTAAAGCCCTGTGGGTAGTGACAAATAATAATAAAACTGAATATCAAACCGACAAAAGAAGTGAACTTCTTCTTTCTGTGGGCATTTGACTAGTGCACTAGAGTGCGGATCAAATTTATATGAAGAGTGGAAGATTAAAACTTACTAAATTCAATTACTTTTGAGAAAAATGAAGTTTTTTACCTTGGTTAGTTACAGTAAGTTACACTAGTGTAGTTTTCATCTGTATTTTTTTTCATAGTTTGGTGCCTTCAATTTTCAACATACTGAAATGAAACGTTGTATTCTGTGCCGACATTCTGAAGGGCGACAAATTACTTAGTAAGTTAGTAGGTCAAGTCTCTATTTCGTGTATTTTGATTTTCCAGCTCCTCATTATCTTTGTGGATTATGTATTGTCCAGGTCACTGCCAGAGGGGAGAGTTCAACTGTAGCAGTGGGGTGTGTATCAACACTAGCTGGCGATGTGATGGAGATTATGATTGTGATGATCGTTCTGACGAGGCTAATTGTAGTAAGTTTGTGTTTATTGTTTGATCAGATTTAAGGACAAGTGATAATATTACGTCAGGTGGAGGAAGAAAACATGAAAGTGCAAAGCGGCCATTATCGTGCCGACGCAAAGTTTAAACTCAAACTCAAAACTGGTGGTGAAGGTGAAGGATACCTTGAAAGCTCTCTACCTATTGAAGCCTTTCGGCTCTCTGCTGTCTAGTAGCTCTTTATCCATGGGACACCCCAGACGATACAAGCAGGCGGATGAAGAAGAAGGTTGATGGTTGGACATCAAATGTCAAAAAGTTCTGCAGAACTGGATTTTTTCTCATTCCATAGTCACAGACAAGCCGGATTTTTATACTACACCATTTCTGTGTGAATGAAGTTTGAAGGAATCAAACATAATTATTTGCTACAAATTTACTTCTATGGTCCATTCATTATGATTTTTTAAAGAAATTTTTTATCTGGTGTAGTAAATCATTATAACCTTTGTGGTTTTGTCTTTGATTTGTAAATTTGAAAGATAGGAGTTTTGATCTTTTTTGGAAAATTAGATGAGGAGGGGAGAGGAGGTGGTGGTGGTGGGAAGAAAAGCTCTAAACAGTCTTAAACTCGTATTGCAAATAATTCAAGCCTTCAGAAATTTATACTTCTGTGTTAGCTTTGAGACAATTTGTACATCTTTCATTTAGTTTTCCGTATTAAAATTAATTCTCTAAAAGACTTCTGTGATGTTGATTCTGAGAATATGATTGTGGTCATAATGTTTTGTTTTTCTCCCCATTATCTAGCACTTCTGCCCTGCACAGCTGAACAGTTTGCATGCGACAGTGGTTTCTGTATTGATAAGAAGTTAAGATGTGACGGGAACAAAGACTGTGCAGATCACAGTGATGAGAGGGGATGCAGTAAGTACTCACTCTCTGTACCTGAACATCTTTAAGTAAAATTCTCTCTCTGAACCATCTGGCGGACAATATCCAGTGCATTTTGAAGATCACTCCATTGTTTTATTCACTGTGTAACTTCAGATGAAGGTGAAGAAATGTGGCAAGGGAAACAAAACTTGTATTGTACAAAAACCAACAAAAGCTAGACAGTGAATTCTAATAGAAAAACAAATTCTAAATCAAGAAAGAAGACCACAGAAACTTTTGATCACTAATTGTCAGGGGTGGGGTTTGGTGGATATAGTAGCTGTGAACACAGCTCGTTGACTCACACCCGAAACATTCATACCTCAGCAACTAAACAACACAGGATTACTGATGTTCAGGCCTGACGGGCCATATAATCATAATACAACATTCGACTGCATAATTTACGGTAATCACAATCATAGATAGTACAGAAAAGTCATCGACTACAGAAATTCCAGCAAGTATATCTAAAATAGGGTATAGAACCAAGTATTGTACTATGCACTCTTCAAGTGCGCCTATCCAGGACTACGGTTCCTAAAGGACACCGGTGTAAACAAATTCAATTTGGTCGGTCTCGCTTCCATACAATCAGTAATAGCACCTAATCAGATAATTGACTGACTCATAAACGTAGCAGCACTCACTAATAATTTTCACAGTAATACACTTTACAAAATCTCTATGCTGCTCCACACTAAGAAGTATACAGCTGGGAAATGAACATAGTTCAATCTCAAACACAATCTAACAGCTCATTACACATCTAGTAAAAGTATAGACAATGTCCTTCTCTTCGTCACAATGGGGTGACGGAAAAACTGTCACAGTTCCTGGCACGAACACATACGAGGGATCTCACCATTTCCTCGCTCGCTATGTTTTTGCGAGCGAGAGAGTCCAATGCTAGCGGTGTGCACACTTAAGCCTGGTGCACAGAGGCTTCGTCACTGTACAGGTCTCTCACAGCGCGAACCTTTCTGTCTGTCATCTCCACTCAGGTAGGAGGCCCCCGTGACTCGTCCTTTCGCCAAATGCTCGAAATATGAATCCACTGATCTTAGTACGTGTGTTAGCTTTTATATCCCCCGATGGTTACTAAGGGTCTCCCTCCCGATTGGACGATCAAGGACCTAGCCACGACAAACACAAGTTTGTCTTTCAGTTAACCCTAACTGCTTTCTCAAAAGGATATGGACACAACTCAAAAACCTACGCTCGAACTTCTACAATCCTACTATGTAAACAAGAAAATCTCACACGCACACCAAAGTCAAAGGGTTAACTTAATGTTTACAAACTTCGCTCACACATCCCTCATCACGAAATCCGTGGCTTGATTAATAGTTAAACGCGTTTCATATTCTCCCAAAATAAACCAACCCATGACTAACAGAAAAAAGAGCTCATGCGGCTCGTGACACTAATGACCTTCACCATTCTGAAAAGCTTGAACAACTTAGGAAAAAAGTTGGAAGATGTTGAAAAAACTGAAAGGATTTGCCATGGTATCCTTGAATTCCATTTAAAGCCATTCCCCCCTGCACAAGTATGTCCCTCTTTTCTTCCCACTCTCCTCCACCTAAATTTTGCTCCTACTCCCTCCACTCAGGGGTGAGGAAATGTAGATCAGATCAGTTTCGCTGTGATGATGGCAAGTGTCTGGGTCTGCACAAAGTCTGTAATGGCAGGAAGGAATGTCAGGATGGTTCAGATGAAGTTAACTGTGGTAAGTACAGGGGTAAATAACCAAAGCTCACCTAATTTAGCTTTAGCATGATTCAAGCATTTCTTTGATTGTCTGAACAAAAATTTCTAACTTTTATAATAAAGAAAAGTAAATTTAGGTTTCACATCCATTCATTCATAAACATGATTGGGAGTCGTGTAGTTTCACTTGAGTAACACGTTTTAATGAGCCCCGTTTTTACAAAATTTTTATGTAAGTCACGGGCCCTGTGGACTCTTAGCATGGCGATGTGTAATTTTCTATATCTTAGTATTTGTGCACTCACCACTGACAGAAATAATGGTAAATTGGACATTTTGTGAACATGAATCCATGCTGTGTTTTGGACTGTCCACTGTTGTATATGGTGCCGTATATTGCAGATTTTCCTGTGTCATGTGGAGATAACAATGGTGCTTGTGAGCACAACTGTAAACCTACCTCACACGGAGCCAGGTGCTGGTGCAAGCAAGGCTTCAAGTTACAGGAGGATAAAAAATCTTGTGAAGGTGAGCCAGATGAGCCAGATGAGCTGATCTTGTAAAGATAGATCTGCTCAGTTGCAGAGACAGTGGATGAACTTGTAACATGAAAAACAGAAGATGTGATGAATGTACTGGTAATCTTTGCCAGTTTTTTTCTTTGCTTTCTTCTAAAACTTTTTACTGCATATTTCAAACTTTCTAATCTGCGATTTTTCTCAAGTGTTGGTCCTCTTCATTTGCTGAAAAATAATGTTGACTGTCTGAGTCCATCTTCTATATGAATTCTTTGATTCCATCCGCTGCATACATTGATACATTTATGAATATTTGTTCAGTATAATCAGGTCTGTGTAGTGGAATTTATCTGTCGTATATTTCAGACATCAATGAATGTATGTACGATGGCACCTGCAGTCAGATTTGCCGTAATTCTGAAGGATCTTACAAATGTTCTTGTGTGGCAGGGTATCAACTCAAACCTGATGGGCGTGGCTGCAAGGCACTAGGTGAGACCCAGCATAGATGTTCACAGACCAAATCCACAATTAAAGATATCACAGAAATGAAAATTTGAGAAAAATTTCAGTCATATGTAAAAGTTTAATCTGATGGCATCAGAAGCATCTAGTTTTGTAATCAGAAATTATATGATAGAAAATAAACAGCAAGAGCTTCTCAGACGATGGCGACTTCCATACATGAACATTTTAAGTGTTTATTGTTGGCGTTATTTTTTTCACTTCATTTGGAGCCGGATTCTTAAGATTAAGATACTTTATACTAAGTGAACATTTTTTGAAATACATCTGTCAGTAATTAAGCAGTTGATAAATTTGTCCTTTCCTTTCTCAGGTGGTGAAGCATATTTGATATTTGCCAACCGTGTGGACATACGGCGTGTTACCCCAGACAAAATGGAATATACATCCATCCTGCAAGGTCTACAAAATGCCATTGCGTTGGACTTCCACCACCAGAAAGGTTTGGTGTTCTGGAGTGATGTGACTTTGGATGTCATCAAACGAGCACATCTAAATGGCAGTGACGTGACAGACATTGTCTCAGATGGACTGGAAAATCCAGGTCACTGATGTATTTGTTGGAATATATGTTTATTTCTTGTAGCTCATAGTGAAGTTTGCAGTCATTACTTTGTCGATCAGCAATTTATAATGATATTCTGTAGGCATTAATTTGGTGACTCTGAATGCATTTTTCTGACTTTCAGATGCACTTCTGGTTTGGATTTTGCAAAAAAAGAGTAGAGCAAAGGTCTAGCAAAATCTCTGAATTGATCACAACCAAAGTTTTCCGTATCTCACATCTCAATATTACTGTAATGTGTCAGATTGAACTCAAGAGTAATTTGTGTATTGTATGTGGGTTGCAGGTGGGCTGGCTGTGGATTGGGTACACAACAAACTTTTCTGGACAGATGCAGGGACGTCGAGGATTGAAGTATCAAATTTGGATGGTTCCTATCGACGGGTTATTCTGTGGCAAAAACTGGAGAAACCTCGAGCTATCGCTGCTGACCCAAGACAAGGGTAGGAGAATCTGGCATGCTGGCATGGATAGTTTAACCCTGGTTGATTGCTGACTGGCCAACCATTATTTCTCTATTATTGTCATTTCCTTTGATGTGGTGAACATGCACAATAAGTGGATGCATATTTTGTCTTCCCTAGTTTGGTTGCTTTCATTTTTGTATATCGTCGGTTGGCTGTTGGAACCTTGTTAAGTCCAAAATCAAAATTTTACAGGAGAAGGAAAAAACTGATTATCTTTAATAGTTTTCATTATTGGGAGCTGTAACTTGGCATCTAGCCTATGTTCTTGACCAGTAGTTGTGCCGTGTATTGCATTTTGACGACAACCCTACTGTAATTACGTAACCAGAGTTAAGCAGGTTATAACACGCCGAAGTCGGCTGTTGGAACCTGCCTAAAGTTTTAACGAGGTTCAAGCGCTCACATCGCGCCGCTTGGCTGATCGTATAACCTCGCTACCTTTCTTTGGGCATAGTAAAAAATATGTTTAAAAGTGCCTTGGAGGCATTTATTGTTGTCTTTGCCGTTTTAGTTCTGTTTTAAATTTATCCCTCGAAACTTAGTATTTCACTTCGTTTATTTCCTATGTATCACACCATCACCGAGCGAATGAATGTAATATAAATGTATGATTTACTGTCTAGCCTAAACCAAACTATTTATTCACACTTGACTCTTTAGTAACACAAAGTATTACATGTCATTTGTTTACAAAAGACATTAAATACATCATTAAATCTCTCTATCTCTCTCTCTCTCTCTCTCTCTCTCTCTCTCTCTCTCTCTCTCTCTCTCTCTCTCTCTCTCTCTCTCTCTCTCTCTCTCTCTCTCTCTCTCTCTCTCTCTCTCTCTCTCTCTCTCTCTCTCTCTCTCTCTCTCTCTCTCTCTCTCTCTCTCTCTCTCTCTCTCTCTCTCTCTCTCTCTCTCTCTCTCCATGTCCCCTTCCCTTCTCTCTCTATCTGCCCGTCTCTCCCTCTGTCTATCTTTGTCTATGTTATGTCCTTGCTCACTGCCCCCTCCCCAGCCGCATCCACCTGCCCCTGCCGCTCTCTTTCTCTCTTTGAGAGAGTTGCACTCCAGTTCTTTGAGAGAGGGCTGCATTTTGGTTCATTGAGAGAGAGTTGCATTTTGGTTCTTCGAGAGAAATGCAATTTGAAAGAGGTGCACTCACGTTCTTAGAGAGAGATAGAGCTGCATTTTGGTTCTTTGAGAGAAATGCAACTTGAAAGAGATGCACTCCAGTCCTTTGAGAGAGAGCTGCATTTTGGTTCTTTGGGAGAGATGAAACTTGAAAGAGGTGCACTCCAGTCCTTTGAGAGAGAGCTGCATTTTGGTTCTTTGGGAGAGATGAAACTTGAAAGAGGTGCACTCCAGTCCTTTGAGAGAGAGCTGCATTTTGGTTCTTTGGGAGAGATGAAACTTGAAAGAGGTGCACTCCAGTCCTTTGAGAGAGAGCTGCATTTTGGTTCATTGGGAGAGATGCAACTTGAAAGAGATGCACTCCAGTCCTTTGAGAGACAGCTGCATTTTGGTTCTTTGGGAGAGATCCAACTTGAAAGAGGTGCACTCTGGTTCTTGTATAAATCTGCATTCTGGGGCTGTGAGAGAAACTGCACTCAGGGATTTTGAGAGACTACTGCACACTGGATCTTTGAGTTAGACGTTCACTCTGGTTATTTGACAGAGAGAGAGAGCGAGAAAGAGAGAGAGATAGAGAAGGGGGGGGGGGGGTGTGAGCGCTGCACTTTGGTTCTTTATTAAGGGAGATGCAATCTGGTCTTTGAGAGAGCTGCCCCCTGAAAGAGCTGCATCTTGCACTTTGAGAATGTGGCGCTCTGGTTCTGAGAGAGAGAGAGAGAGAGAGAGAGGTGGGGGGGGGGGGGGGGGAAGCAAGAGATTTGTACGTTTGCTCCTTGAGCTGGCTGCATTTCAGTTCCTTGGGTAATTTTCACTTTTGTTCTTTGAGAGTTACTTGTTTGTTCTTTGAGAGAGTTCCACATAGGGTCTTTGAGAGCTGTGCACTTGGTTCTGTGAGAGAGTTCCAGCATAGTTCTTTGAGACAGGGTTGCAGTTTAGTGTACTGAGAGAACTGCTCTGTGTTTCTTTGAGAGATCTACTTTCACACCAGTAAGGTTTGTGTGCAACGTCAATTAAAGGCTCCTGCGATCGGCATTTTCCTCTAACAGGTTTTGAAAGTGCTTATTGCACAATGCATTGTCCTCTGCTCAGAGGAAACGTTGAAAATAACAAACTGGAAATGCATAGTTACTTATGTGTTACATACTGGAAAGCACTGGATTCAAAAATTCAGATAGTGGGGCGCTTTACTTTGTCTGGTCACTGATTGATATGAGACTGACAGTATTTATAGCTATTAAAGTGTGGGTGGGGCGAAGATTCGCATGATTAATTACAGATTGATCAATTAACTCAAAATATTTACCAAAATAATATTTACCATTCCCTTATTTGATCACATTTGATCCGCCCATATTCGCCGGTCTTGTCTTACTTTCTTCAAAGACGGTGTCCACTCCATTTAGCTGCAACTTCAAAGGCCGTAAACTCGCCGCCGCGCTTCCTTTGATCTATTCATTCAAGTTTACCCTACCGTCGCTGATTACATTAATGACAATAGATCTCTGACTTCGGACGCAAAATATACGCCGGTTGATATCTAGGCTATTTCGAAGTGACCACTTTTTATTCGTCCCCAGACTCAATGATTTTACTGGCACATAACTATAATTATATAAAGTATTTTTTTTTTAAAAGTCATTTCGAACTTAGTAAAAACCTAATTACTCTGTGTGCCTGTGTGTGTGCATGCGTATGTGAATTTTGTACACAATAACCTATTCCCTGTATCTCCAAACCCTTTAAAATAATTATGAGTTACAGAGTATGGTACATGACTGCCCTTCTTCAGTCTCGTTATTTGTAAACATGATACAATCATGCACTACTAAGAAATAATGATTTTTACATGGACGCTACATTTGTCGACTTTCACTTTTTTTCTTCATTTTCAAGCGACAACAATTGGTACATGTAATAACCATGCTATCAAACGTTTACGAAACGTTTAGTATTAAACGCTACTAAACTAAACGTTTAGTGAGATTTAAACGCCAACAATTGGCCGTGGCCAGCGGTGCATTAACCTGGCAAACGATTTTAGCCAGGTTCAAGCGCCGACATTTCGCCAGCCGTACGTTAACGAGGTTATAACACGGAATTACAACATCGCTTTTCTCCACTACTAAGCAGAATTTTTTCGTTTTTTTCAAGTGCATCCGATGCGTCTCGTGCTATAGATTCCATTTTTTTAAAAAAGTGAATTTGCCCAAAAATGGACTTAACGAGGTTCCAACAGCCAACCGACGATATGTATGTCCTACAAGTCTTTTTTTCTTTTGTTTTCTTGTTCACTTATGTCATATCTGGTCATTCTTCCTTAAATGACTGTCTGTGATTGAAGTGAGAAAGTGAAGTGCATGAAAATTAGCTTGCTTGCTCAATTGTGAAATAGTGCAGACCACCTTTAAAGTGCACCATCTAACCATGAAATGATTACAAGTGTAACCCAAATCTAGTATTGACAGTTACCTTACTCATTCTCAGCGCAAAAATAGACTTTGGACAAATCCAGAGGCAAACAAGAAGTCAAATTTCTTTGTGTAGGAAAAATGCAAGTTCTGTGGTCCTATCACAATAATGAAATAATGACATTCATGAAATTACCTTGTGTTATGGCATCTTAAGTTAAATAGTTATTGAGGTGTTGATGCCCTGCATTAATTATTGATACTATTTGTGCATGTTGTGAGGCATGATAATTTTCATACGACATGAAGAATTATCACTTTTTTTCCAGAATTATCTTCTGGACAGACTGGGGTAAAACTCCCAAGATTGAACGAGCTGGTATGGATGGAAGTTTGAGAATGGTCCTGGCCAACACATCATTGTTTTGGCCGAATGGTCTGACTGTTGACTACGCGGCAGAGAGGTTGTATTGGGCAGATGCCAAACATCATGTCATCGAGTGTTCCAATCTGGATGGGTCGCACAGACGGACAGTCATTAGTGAAGGTATCACATAGGTGGCTTCCCTTAACCCCTTAACATAGAACTTGATCTGATCACTGATATGGTTAATATTACTTACTCTTCACCATCTCAGATTTGAAGGTAAGGAAGGAAACTTGTGGACTTATTCAGTCAAATCTTCATTCCGAAAAAATTAGGAACACAGTTTTGTATCAATACAACAGTCTGTTTTCCCTCTCTTAAAATGAATCTAGTTTCAATTAATTGACATGCCATTGAATCATACTGTTTTTTCTGAAACTTGTGAATAACTGAGGGTGATTAGCAACATTTCAAATGTCACAGGCTGTACAATCTTCATCAACTACATGACACAGAGTTTGATCAGCTGCCCATTATCTTAGGGAATATATAGATACTGCAATAGAATGCGCCTATCCAACATAGGCAGGATTAGCCATGAATGAAGCCGCAGAAGGGAGAATGTCTAGATCAAGCTGCTTAGACCGTCTGTCAAGACGTAAAGAGCCAATCGTCATCATAATCATCATATAATAATCCAAACATGCAAGTTGTACAACCTACAGCTTTGTTTTGACCACTGAACTAAAAGCATTAAGAGAGAGGTAGGTTATTCTCCAACAAGTGAATGTTTGATGATCTAATCCCACAGGTCTCCCCCACCCCTTTGCACTGACCATCTTTGAGGATGAGCTGTATTGGACAGATTGGTACACCAAAAGTATCAACAAAGCCAACAAGTTCAGTGGGAACAGAGTTGAAACTATTGAGTCCAGTCTCTTCTTCCCCATGGATATTCACACTTTACATCCACAGCGACAACCACCTGGTAGGTAGAACTTAGCATAAATTTCCTATAACAGGTCACAATATCTTCACCCCCACAAGGCAAAAAGAGACAGGAAATAAAGAAAATGTCTTAAGCAGGTGTTGGATGATTAATCTCATAGAAAGATCTCTTGTGTCACCATAAATGCTGTATTGTGTAAGACAGTTCAGATATGCTCTGGCTGTCTAGTCACAAAGTCAGAATACCTAATTATGTGCCGACACACTGACAAACCCAAACTCAAACTCAAAAACTGAAGAGAGATTTACTAGATGTCCCAGTATGACCACCAGAACAGACTTAAGCTCGGGAAAAGAAAAGAATATGCTTTAAAATGACCTGACCAGACCAGCATTTGGTACCCCATTTTGAGAAGAAATTGCTGATACTGATTGCAAACTGGCATTTTAACTCTGATTTGTCTGTCTGTATGTTTCTGTGACCAGCGGAGAACAAGTGCGGCTCTGACAATGGAGGCTGCAGTCATCTGTGCCTCCCACATGAGAGCGGCTACACCTGTGCATGTCCTACAGGACTTGTCCTGCACAAAGACAGGAAACAGTGTGCTGAAGGTGAGATATTTAAACTGTTGGATTTTAATGATGAGATGATACAGTCAAACCCAAATGCAGCTCATGTACAAACATGAAGAGCAGTCAACTGTGAATTTCTGAAACGACCATCTGAGGAAACTTGATTGATAAAAATGTTTGATCTATAGGGAAGTTTAGTAATAACACTTTAGATGGCAGACCAAATTGTTACAGTTTATGACTTGCGACCATTTAGACATTGCATTGCATTATAGTTTTGTTCTCATGTAACCTAGTCTTGAAGATTTGCAAATAGTATGCAAACACTTTGTGATCAAATAATTGTATGAATGTTCTAGGCCCATGGGTGGTGAAAGGAATAAATTGTGTATTATATCTGAATTACATTTTTGACATTCCTTCATATTTCTTTACACGAATAGAAAATCTTGTTGGCATGGGTAAATAGTATGTATGGCCATGCAAGGTAATTGCTTTTTGTTAAAATGTATATGGTACATGTATATTGCACATGGGGCCAAAAGGATTTAGTGTGTTCTGAAAGAGGTACATGAATATCATTTATGAGCTTATCTAATATACAGCTTGATGTTTGGCTTATTATTAATTCATGAATGTTTTGTCTTGTTTTCAGTGATGAACACATTTGTTCTGTTCTCCACCCAAAATGACATTCGGCGCATTTCTCTGGATGTTGGTGAGCTGACGGATGTGGTTATCCCCCTTAGTGGCATGGACAGTGCTATTGGTGTGGAGTTTGACAGTCTGACGGACACTGTCTTTTGGTCAGACATTGGAGCCGACAACATTGGACAAGCATCCTGGGATGGGAAAAATGGAAAAGTAAAACTCACTCCTCAGCATGCATTGTATCAATTCATGATCTATGCCAAGCTGTAACTTTACAATTATTGTGTTTTGACTTGATAAAATATATGCATGACAGACTTGTTTTTATAGTGTATACTGACATTTACAGGGCAATGAACTTTTAATAGTATGCTTCAGTTTATACATTATTTTTTGTTTTTGGCCTGAGAAATGTATGCTGGACACATGTTTCATAATGGTGTATCTAAAGCTCAAACGACTGAATGTCCTAATGGAAAACCTATGTATTTGCAACAGCAGTCAGACTGAGGAAATATCAGGTGGCTAATGCAGAAGTGTTGAACTTTGGAGGGATGGGGGAGAGAAGGGAAACTTTTTAAATATGAATTCCTTGACATTGGCAAGAAATATTGATTTCACAACTCAATTACAGTCTTATGACAGCTGTAGACTCTTGGAATATCAGAAATATGCACTGACATTACTTGGTGTGTTTTCAGACAAAATATCTCCTTTACTCTCTGTGGTCATTGTTGAGTAGATCTATACCTAGAAAATTACAGAAATTTACTATGGACCTTGACACAGACAAAAGTATAAGTTGACTTATTATGGCATCTGTATAAGCAAGAAATAACTGATGGTTTCTCTCCCAGATCCTTGTTGGCACCAGTTTGGATTCCCCATCAGGCATTGCCCTGGACTGGGCTGGACGTAATCTATACTGGACAGACAGTGGCAATGACCGTATTGAAGTCTGTAATGTGGACACCAAGCTGAGGACCGTCCTGGTCTGGAGGGACCTGGACCATCCCCGAGACATAGTCGTTCATCCACAGAAAAGGTAAAACTCATTTCCTCAACGGACATTCAACATCATCTATTGATTATTGATTTGTTCCTGCAGAAATTCAGGGGATAGTTACTCTGTTAGAATTTCATCTCTGTGAATAGCTCTAAAAAGTTGAAGCCCACTTAGAGCTGATACAAAGAAGAATGAGTAATCAGTTTCTCACTTTGTAAAATCATCTCTATTTTTGTACTCTCATCACTGGCTACTGTACGTAATATTATTCATGATTTAACAATTACATTTTGTATGTGTATGCACTGATTTGCATATTTGTATTGAAAGAGAAAGTTTGTAGAGTGTATGGGTAACAAGATGAGAGAGAGAGAGAGTTTTTTGCTGTGTGTAACATTTGTCTTTTCTGTCTAACCAACTCTAACTATTGCAGGTACATGTTCTGGACAGACTTGGGTAAGATGGCCAAGATTGAGAGAGCAGGATTGGATGGCAGTGAACGGCAAGTAATTGTGGGAGACAACACAACCTGGCCCAACGGACTGGCTGTGGACTATGGGAGTGACCGTTTGTACTGGGTGGATGCTGGGACTTTGTCACTGGAGTCCTGTTCACTGGGTGGTGGTGACAGAAAGGTGAGCCCACCTCTGATCATTTTTCTTGTAGGTCAAAACTTCAGCTATTTCTCACATTCAACATTAGAATTAAAAAGGCAAAAACAGTTGATGCCATTGTAAAAATATGTAGCAGTATAATTTATTTGTTAGCTTTGGTTTGCTTTGTTCAAGTTGTGTTAAGAATCTTGTACAGAACACATAACATATGTATATATACAAGGAGAGACTGTCAGACTGTAAGTAGTGATAACTCTGTCCCATAAACCATCACCATTCCTTAAAGCTATAGAAATTGGTCTTGGCTGCTTTTGAGGAGAAGCAAAAAACTGTTTTATCGTAGCATAGCTGGTATAGTTACCGTGAACATTTGATGGTTTGTGATTTGATTATTTTTCGGTGTAGGAGTCTGTAACCAAGATCATTCAATGTGGCTTTGAATGTAGTTGAATATATATGGAAATTGGTTTTTCGAATTTTTGAGTACTGCGGTCTCAGGGAATGGTGACAGTGTGATATCGGTTTGGAATCTCTCTGAAATATGTGACCTGACGGATCTGTTATTTTTTCCAGGTCATCATCTCTGTTGGGCTTAAGCACCCATTTGGTGTGACCGTCTTTGGCAAGTCCGTATATTGGACAGACTGGGACACTGAAAGCATCCATTACGCAGACAAAGACACAGGGGGGAGCCAGGGTGTACTGGCCTCAGGTTTTGGTCATATCATGGACCTCAAAGTTTTCCATCGTTCTCGAGCCACAGGTGGGACTTTCAGTTTTTATCCTCTATTAAACATTATCACAACCTTAGTGGTCTTCACTCAGTCTCAGACACTGGTAAAGATAATGGATATGAATCAACATTTATTTATTTATTTGTGACATTTCATATCAGTCAATATTTATCTTGTAAAGGCTCGGCTGTTCTCTTTTATTTTAGATCTTTCCGTTCACATAAGACTTTTGTTTTGTTTCTGTTTGCTAGCCAAACTGTGTCACTGTATCCATCAGGGCCTGAAATGTTATATTTCTAGTTCTGTTTTTTGTTTTTGTTCTTGCTATGAGTCTTTGCCTAGCCAATTGCTTTTAAGAAAACACTGAGTCAAGGATTAATATTCCTTATCTAAGATTGGAAGGATAGAGGCACACCAACGGACCTCAAAGTGAACATACTTAAGTGCTTGATCTGGCCAGTCCTACTATATGGTTGTGAAGCCTGGACACTCAAAAAGGCAGACATAACAAGATTGGAGGCAGCTGAAATGTGGCTTTACAGAAGGCTACTCAGAATAAGTTGGACAGAAAGGAGAACAAATACAAGCATCTTAGAACAGCTTGGCACCACCAGAAGAATAACACCTGAAATAAATAAAAGAAGACTTGCATACATCGGCCACGCGGCCCGAAACAAAAGCACGGCCCTTATGATATCAATCCTTCAAGGAAAGACAGAAACAAAGAGAAAACAAGGAAGACCACCCATTACATATCACGATAACATCAAGAAAGTCAGCCAGCTGGAAATAAGTGAACTAACTAGGAAAGCTAAGGACAGGATTGGGTGGAGGAGATTTTGTCGTGACATCCACTGTAGCAGCTAACATCGATGACGATGAAGCCGACAGGTGACAGGTGACAGGTGATCTAAGATATGGTAGACTGTTGTGTTTATATGGTTAGAGCAAGATTTTAATGGTCATTGTGACTATTATTTATGTCTTCCCAGTGAGCACTCCCTGCAGTAAGAACAATGCTGGTTGCAGCCATATCTGTCTACTGTCCCCATCCCCTGCTGGCTTTACCTGTGCTTGTCCCACTGGACATCTGCTAGGACATGATGGACGGCAGTGTCAAACAGGTAAGGACACTGGATACACAAATTCAAGCACAGGGCTATTGGCCGGATGTTGTACTAGCTATCAGCATGACAGATGTAGTTGTGCTCGGTATGGTAGATTTGACACCGGCTCTGATTTAAAACTCCCAGCCCATTATTGATCAATATTTATGTAGCTGCCCAACAACATGAGGCATTTCATGCATTTTTGGTGGTATTGGAGATATTGGTATTACCAAACAGGTTATTCAAAGTCCTTTCATTTGGTAAAAAAAAAGTTTTGCTGCAATTAACAGAGAAGATACGGCCTTTCAAAGACAGGAAGTGACACCACCACTGTTTTGAGAAAAACGCTTTTAAAGTTTCAGCTTTTAGTCAAAATTATTGATGATGACTCGATTCAAAGTCAGTTTTGAGGCATTTACCCTTCTCAAACGAGGATTATGATTTGGAAAAGGAATAGTAAAGAGGTTGAACTTTTCAAAAATATTGAAAACGCAAAATCGATAAAATTGACCCCATGATGCCTTTTAACGATTTACTCGAATCTGATGGTGCCGAAATATGCCTCATTTCGTTGGGTGACCCCACAGATTTTCTGTGGTTTTATAATATTTAGCAAAAGATTAGAATAGTTCTGCCTGTTTTTGTTTTGTTTGTTGTTGTTGTTATCAGTGAAAACTTCCATCATATGCAACTAGAACTAGCTACGAGAACTTTGTAGTGAATCCTAGCATGAAGAAATATTCACCTAGATGGTGTATAGGTATTTGGCAGTGCTTATTATAGTTGAGAGAGATTTTAAGAGGTTGCATCTTAAATCAGTTAATATTTTCATTTTCATCTTACAGAAATGCGCAATTTCTTGATCTTCACACGAAGACAAGATATACGGAAGATTTCATTGGAGGTTGAGTACTTCATGGACGTTGTCATACCTGTGGGTGAGCTCAGGAACGCCATAGCCATAGATGTGGATGTGTTAGATGGTGAGTCCATCTCTTGTAGTCTGTCAGCCTAGTAGCAAATCACAGTGAAGGATGTGTGAGAGTAGGGGCAGGGAACCTTGAGTAGGGATGCCTAAGCTAGCATGCAGAAAGATTTACTGTTCATTAATACCATAGAAACATGATAAATTAAGATCATTTACCAATTTTGTTTCAGTGCTGGGAGTTTTTTGCATTTTAGTACATAATGAAGTTGGCAAGGAACAATTATAGACTGAATGATAAAACAATGACCATGTGGAAGCTGATATTCTGGTGGGTGATGTGGAAAGAATTAAAAATCTTAGGTGTAAATATAAGTTATATCAAATGGTTGTGCAACAGCTATGGTGTGCTTTTTGTCTATTCTATATGTTTACAGGCAAGATGTACTGGACAGACACTGTGTTAGACAGTATCTACAGGGCAAACTTGAATGGCTCACATGTGGAAAAGGTGGTGGAGCACGGTATCCACACTGCAGATGGATTGGCCGTGGATTCTGTAGGCAGGAAGATATACTGGACGGATGATGGATATAATCGAATCCAGGTGAGATACTGATGCTGACTTCTTATGGAGTGGATGATAGCCTACCATTGTTAGGTCAGGAAAGAAATAGAATATCTCTTAGGGAAAAATAAAAACTGATTCTGGAGCTGAACAAATCGTCACCGTTTCATAAAACTACTTTTGACTACTTTTCAGGAGAAGTAAAAATCTGTTTTATTTTAGTGCAGCTGGTCTAGTGACGACGATTGTTTGAATGTTTGCTATTCGGTTATTTTCTGCTTAGGAGTCTAGAACCAAGATCATTCGATGCAACTTTGAATGTAGTTAAACATACATAAAATGCAATTTTTCGAATTTTTGAGTTACTTCACTCTTAGGGAACGGTGATGAAATATTCTTGTTTTCTGAACTTTCAATGTTAATTGGGTTGTTTTCGAGCCTTGAGAAAGTTGAGTGTAACTTGAAAGTAGGTAGAAAGAGTTGTAAGCGAGAGAAAACAGGTTAGATATGTTCTCAGTATGAAAGATTGTGTGGCACAGCATAGATTGTTTAGGTATGAGGGACTGACAAGATGTATGTTGTATGTTTGTGTAATTCAAATGTGTGAAAGAACTGGATTTGGCTGTATTATGCAGAAGAGAAAATAGTGGAAAAGAGAAGTGAAGATGGAGAAAAGCCTAGTTCAAGACTTTAAAAAAAACAAAACAACAAAACTTTCTTTGTTCATTAGCATAAATTGTTGTATTATATTTCAGTCCTTTCTTTACCAGACCACAGTACAGGATGATGGGACGGGGATATGAATTTTTCTTTGTGATTGTTGATTGTTTAGTTGCTTATGTGATATATCCTATGGTTGTTTGGCAATGTTTTTGTTTATGCACATGCCCAGTTAACTGTAATTTGATTTACCCTCAGGTTGCTAACCTCGATGGAAGCATGAGAACAGTGCTCATCTACAAGGATTTGGAAAAACCCAGAGCTATCGCTTTACATTATGATAAAGGGTAAGTGGATCTGCATGTTTCTCTGTCTGGCTCTGCTCTCTAACTGGAATACAGGAGACAATGTGACTTTCTGTACATGTTTTGCTTGCCTTTCAAAATGCATCTGGTTTTGCCTGGAAACTTTGCCAACAGTTTTCTCTCTCTGTTGTTTAAATGTTATTCTTGATTTATTGATATCAGATTTCTGTGTTTCTTATGATTCTCAGTACAAGATTTATTCCACTTTCGATTAGATCCTAATAGAATGATTCATCGCATCCTTGATAGTTGGTATATATATTCGGTTTTTGAATCTCATTTAAGAAATACACATAAAAGCTGTGAGGTCTCTTAGTATAAATTGAAATATGAAAAAAAGAAATTTCAGTTGTGTTTTGAATAAATTATTAAATTATGTTGAATTTATTATACACTTATTTTTTCTTATTAAATGTTGTGGATGTTTGGCTTTGCAAAATAAAGCTTTCGTATTTTGCGCCAAATAACAATAATTCCACATTTTTGAGACTCATTGATTGATATCCATGGGATTTCATACTATGTGAAATACGTGCATGTGAGATAGTAGTGATGAGGAGGGCAGTGCATGGTTGATGTCTTTATGTTGAAATATTTAGTTTTCTCTCTGTATCCACAAAAAATAAATGCTGTGCCAAAAGATGTCATTGTGTTGAATTGCATAGATCTCTGAATGTGTCCACAGATACATGTTCTGGACAGACTGGGGGAAAAGTGCGCGTATTGAAAGGGCAGATATGAATGGACTTAATCGTCAGATCATCATCTCTGATGGGATTGAGTGGCCAAATGGTCTGACCATTGATCGGTCTATGAATCGAATTATTTGGGCTGATGCTAGGACAGAGGTGAGGAAAACTGTGTCTGGTCATAAAATTCATCTACATTGAGTCAGTTAACAAATATAAAAAAATACATACAACTTTTTTTTTTTGCCACATTTTGACACTATTGAGTGAGTGTGTTTGACTTGAGTTTCATGGTGCATCAGCTCAGTAATGGTTATCTTGTACTGTATGCAATTAAGGGACTTAGTTCTATATTGTAACTAAGTCACAGTTGCTAAAATTGAGATATTGAGCAAAGTGTGTTGGTCATGTGTGGTATGACTGAAAACTTCAGCTCATTCGAGATGCCTCACACTGATAATAACAGCCCTGAGTTAATGTGCTTTGTACAGAAGACATTATACTGGCTGATCTTTATGCACAATTATACTGTTTGTTTTGGAGTCTAGATGGAATTAAGGATGACATATTACTGAAGTGGAGTCACCAAAATGTTGAAGAGACTCCTAATTTATAACAATAAATGTTTCACAATCAAAATGACAGCTAGAAATATTGTCATAAAAGTGGCAACAAAAAAAAAATGAAAGAAAGTTATCTACACTCAAATGAGATGCATCTAAAGAAGGTGAGATAGGACAGTTATCATTGTCACAACATTCAAATCTGGCTGCATCAGTGAACCTGGCCACACTGTAGAAGAAGAATCAACAATCAGAAAGTTGTGCATGCTCAGCCATGGACAATAAATGCAGCAACAAAAAATTGATAATAACCAGTGAGTCACTTGGAACCAAATACATGTAGTGCAACACTCACAGAGTCCTGGCTATATGAGAAAGAAATTTTGGTTTTGAAGTAAGACTTGCTACAGAAGAACATGTGTATGGCAATATAGGGCCCTGAATAGTCTTGCATAATGTTGTTGTTCTCATGTATTGGCACTTCAACAATATTCTCATTTTACAGAAGAGTGTCTCAAATTCTTGTTTGCTTCTGTTGTTCTTGGGTGTGGCAAAAATATTTCTACATATAACTTCAAAATATTGATAGGTCATTTTGTGAGAATATGGATCTCACCACAACCAGTGATAATGTAGTCATAACTGTAAACCACCAAAATCATTAGTACCCTAGTAAGTGAGATGGACCATGAAAAGATGCAGCACTAAGAAATATGTTAGACAAGTTGAGATTTCCTCCACAGATTAACTATACTTAAGTCACAGAAATGTTTCATTGCGTTCCATTGCACTTATTTTTGGGCGACACTGTTGTCTAGAGGCAAGATGCTCACCTCTCTTGCTAAAGGTACGGGGTTCCATTCCCAGTCGGTGCAGGCATGTTGTAATTTTGGGATTTTTCTCATATTTTCCTGTCCCTGAACCTATAGTATGTAGGATCGCGCACCAAGTCTTCTCAGATAAGGACGAAAAACTCAGAGGCCCCTTGTGCATGCTGCGCACGTTAAAGATACCTTTTCGGTTGGAAATCAAAAAGAGCTAGCAAACAGGCCGCTGCACTGGCAAAATAAAAATAAAAAAAAGATTATCCGCACCCCCAAAACGCCAACTGGTGCTGCACTGTGGTGCCGACATGTCTGCTCCACTTGTAACTGGTCTGTATTGACGCTAAGGCAAAATTATCCAAATGAATGGGATTAAAGAAGTACAGTCGACTCCACTTAAAATGAAGTCGCTTAAAATGATCTTCTTTTAGTGTGATGTTTTTCTTTTATCCCTTCCCCAATGCCTCATTTCCGTGGGAAAAAAACGCATAGTATGACATCTTTCTATCCGTTTTTACTCTTTGTGTGATCTCATTTTGAAGTCCCAAAGAGGAAAAAAATGCTTAGTATGATTTTCCTAAACCGTGTCATGGTCAAAATACACGCCGTCATCTTTCGTAATCGTCGTTTCGCTACAGCTCATACCTACCATTGCTCTTTGTCTGCCTCGCCTTGTTTACACCTGTTATGTCACCTACCCAGCGTGCCCTCGAGGCGCCATGCGTACGACTGGATGTGGTCGCTTTGTCCATGAGTGTAGGATTTTAATTTTGTTCTGCTGGCATCACTGATCCCTCGCACTCATGCGAGCTCAAATATGTTGCCATGTATTATTCATCAAGTGGATCGATAATGCCATATAATAGTAAACGGTGCATCTGATATCGTAAAATTCACAGGGCCACTGATTTTACTCAGGTCGGGCATTGAGAGCGGAGGTTACGATAGAGAGAAAAAGCAAAGGGTTACCCACGTGGATGTACTGTAATGGTTCTTCTCACCAAACGGTCATGTGAACACGGCCGAGCGCCCGTTTTTAAATGACTATAAACATGAATATTTACCCCAAAAAATTCTTTATAAAGCGATAAAACGCCAAGCCTTCCCGCCTATACCTAATTTTGGGTCGCTGAATTCAAATCTGTGCTAAAAAATAACACTTGATGAAAAAATTGTATTTTAAATTTTTCTTCAAGCATCCTGCCCGTGCTATTTTAAGACGCCATGGGCCTGGCGGCTTGGAGTACGCGAAATTCAAGAAAAACAATCCCACGGCTGAGTGTCGTTGAAATTTTACTGCAGCGGTAAAAGTGAAAAGTCGCACGGGCGAGAGAAAATGACTCGTCTGTTGTGAGTAGGTTGGTCTGAATCCGATAATAATATGATTTAGAGAAACTTTGTACCGTTGTCGCTGGGCCGTGATTGCACGTCCGTTGTCGCCAGTTTGGTGTGAACGTACCGTGACACGCGTGGCCACAATTGTTTAACTTTTAAAAAAAAATTTTTAACTAAGCAGTAGAGATTCTATCGTTTTCACGGGACACTGAGCAAAGACAGTCGGCGCCAGCAAATCCACGAAGGTGTCAAATACCTTGCAGCGGTAAAAGTGAAAAGTCGCACGGGCGAGAGAAAATGACTCGTCTGTTGTGAGTAGGTTGGTCTGAATCCGATAATAATATGATTTAGAGAAACTTTGTACCGTTGTCGCTGGGCCGTGATTGCACGTCCGTTGTCGCCAGTTTGGTGTGAACGTACCGTGACACGCGTGGCCACAATTGTTTAACTTTTAAAAAAAAAATTTTAACTAAGCAGTAGAGATTCTATCGTTTTCACGGGACACTGAGCAAAGACAGTCGGCGCCAGCAAATCCACGAAGGTGTCAAATACCTTGCTCACTCGGTCACCGCGGATGGGCGATGTTTATGCATGTGTTAGTTTAGGCTCAGTGCTACATGATGCGAGTGTGACCAGCGGGAGGGTCTTGTATGATATTCACATTTAAATAAATATTAATAATACAGGAAAATGCAAGCTATGTTTGTTTGATTGGCGTATCTTGCATGCTGACAGTCATATACCAACATAATGTTAAGCTGACTGACAGGTAATATTGTGTGCTAATTTTTGCCCTTTGGTTATTATGGAAACAGAACATTTTGCTTAGAAATGTTCAGACAGAACATTTTGCTTAGAAATGTTCAGACACCATCGCTTTGGGTGAATATTTTTTTCTTTCTAAACAATATCCTCTCACACACCCTAATACACATTGGCCTACACACAAAAAATATCCCCTCCTTAGAAAAAAACAACCAAAGGTCACCTACATAACAATACTGCTTCCATCATTTATCAACATAGTTTATCTGAGGTAGATAACTTAATAATGCTTAAGATGATTTAACGGATAGGAAGATGTTAAATTTTATGTCCCCTGGACATCATCTTAAGCAATGTCCACTGTATACAATATACCAAAAAATGTTAAAAAACAGATTTTCTCAACAGATTAGCAACACTCGAGTCACAGAAAATTTTGGTTGTTTTTCATTGCATTTTATATTTCAATCATTTGTTATTTCACAGCTAATTGAATGTTCAGATCTAACCGGAAAGTTTCGTCGCAAGTTGGTCACTAAAGTCCGTCACCCATATGGCCTGACAGTGGCAGGTAATTCCATTTACTGGACTGACTGGCAAGGGAGCTCTATCCATCAAGCCAACAAAAACCTGGTCGCTAATGTGACTCAGATTCGAGACAACTTGCCAGGCATCATGGACATCCATGCTGTGCAGATAGATGGCGTGGGTAAGTTCAGATTATCATTTATGTGGTTCATTGTCCATTTCAGTATGACGTTTTGTCTTGTCTTTTATACTGAAATATTTTTATATCTCACCTTTGTTATAAATGTGTGTGTCTGTCTTTTCAGAGACCCATGTGAACCGCTGTGGCAAGAACAATGGAGGCTGTAGCCACTTGTGTTTGCCTCATCCACATGGAACATCTTGTGCATGTCCCACTGGAATTCTGTTGAAGAAGGATGGCAAAAGTTGTCATGATGGTAAAAATATTTACTTATAAATGATTGTGATGGAAATCATTTGTAATCATCCTGGTCTTTGGAAGTTTTATTTGTAATAGCCTTCATTTTGTGACACCTAGGAATATAAAAATGACATCTTTCAGTTTGCCATTTATTGTCCACAGTTTAGAGGCATCATTTTACTTGAAGAAATTACTTGGCAGGTCCGAGTTATCAAATCATTGTGTGAGTGTACCTTCATATTCTAGACCTGTGGAGTAGCATTGATTGATCTTGTGATACTGGGAGGGGGGCAGGAAGGATTTGTTCCTGAACTGCTCATTTCATTTATCAAAATACAAGTCCAGAGCCGCACGTACCCATCATTTCATTAGAGATGAGAAGCAGAAATGTTCATCTTTTTATTACAATGACTATTCTGAGGTTGAAGTAGGATGTGAAATGTATGTTTGTATGTTTTGTTTCTGTCAGTGCCAAGCGAGTACCTGCTGTTTGCTGCACGTGGAAGTATCCGACGTATCTCCCTGGACACACCTGACTACACGGATGTTTACCTGCCTTTACCTGATCTTCACAATGTCATTGCTCTAGACTTTGACTATCAAGACAGTATGGTCTACTACACAGATGTTTACCTGGATGTTATCAGGTGGGTGTGCAGCTGTAGACAAGGAAAAGCTACTCTCACAAATTTTAATTCTTTTAAAGACCATAGTGGAAAAGTAACCAGGGTCTATTTTACAATTATTTTTTTTTATTCCTTCTCTTGGCATGTATGTGAAATACCAAAGCATTGTCTGCGGAATATCAAAATGACAAATGATCAAATTGAGAGAAATGCACACTTTTAAAAATGTTTTGTATTTTAAATTTCATTTTTTCTCAAAAGTCAAAAAAATATTACCATTATCGTTTTTGCATTAAAGCTTTCAGTTTCTTTCTGTGTCTTTGTTCTCTCTCTCGCTTTTTGTTTAAATCTCCCTATTTCTTTCTTTACATCTCTGCCACCTTTACAAGGATGTTTAACATTGCATGTGACAGCATATTTCATTGATCTCATTCAGAACTTTACTTTGACCTAGGAAAAGGAAGATTCTGATATTTTTTAATTCGAAATAGCAACTATTAGAGTGCAGGAGAACTTTGATTCGTACTGTGATTTGACCATGATTGTGGGGTGAATCTAAACATGTTCACATATTTTTTATCTCGTCCCCCTTTACAGACGAGCAGCTCTGAATGGCAGCCAGTGGATGGAGAGCATCATTCTGAAAGAACTTGCTACTACTGATGGTTTGGCAGTGGACTGGATAGCCAGGAACCTATACTGGACTGACTCAGGTATACAAGACAGATAGAACTGATTATCTTCTCTTGGCTCTGTCAGACCACAATAAACTTCAGATCCAAAGAGCTGCATTTAATTGACATTCATAGTTTTCTTGTTGAGAAAATTGTAGATGTGCTTACAGTGACTTGAAAAACTTACCAATAGAGCTCCAGACAATAGACATTCATGGGAGTGGACAGAGATCTGTAGCGTGTATTCCATACTGAAATTCAAAATGGAGGGAGGGGGGAATGTCATATGAACAGAGCTCTACATGATTACAGCTGCAATCTCGTAACAGTCGTATTGGTGTGTCTCGAGAAGAAGTTGTGCAGCAAGTTGGGAAAGGCAGACCTTGTTTTAACCATTGGAAGACAATAGAATTGATGATCGGCCCATTTATTTTACAGTGAAAAAGATGATGGGGGTCGATCATCGGCCGGACTGTATATAGTGAAAACCACGATCGGGCTGATTATCGGCCTGTTGAGAAAGCAGTTCTGATTAGTTGTGCCATGGTCTTGTAGCCAGTAAGAATGCTTGTTTCATAAAATCTATGGATCTGTTCATATCAATGGCAGATCTTCCTGCTATTGTAAACACATTGTCGTTTTTTTGTCCCATGAACCCCCATCTTTCTAAAGGGTTAATGTCCACACTAAAATTAACATCTCCAGATATGTTATTTCCTGTTGGTCATAATGTGGAGAAGCATGCATATGGATGTCATGGTTCAAATCAACTACTTGGTTATGTCGTCTTTACTAGGTCATGATGTGATTGAGGTGTCCAGACTGGATGGCTCCAGTAGAAAGACCATCATAGATAAACGTTTGTCAGAGCCCAGAGCTATTGCTTTGTTCCCACGTAAAGGGTAAGTCTGGTTGGTTGTTATTTAGAGCCATTTGTAAGTTCTCACACCCGTGGAAATGCACAAAAGGATATTGTTTACTGCAGCGACCTACTTTCCACTCCAAGCTAACAGTGGTTTTGCTGAGCCTCCCGTGTATCGCAGTGCAAACTGACCAATGGTGAAACCTCTCTATACATATATACTCTGCTACAGGTTATGTGGTGTCTCTCTCATATCTCTGAAATGTTACTATTGAGCATAGCCATATCTGCCCAATATGTAATGCAAAATGCAGCTATCAGTTTGGTATCATAAGTCAGATCATTGGATAGAGACTGACAGACTAAGGTTTTGCTGGTTAATTCATTATCAAGTGTGATAAGGCATAGCAGGGAATGTTTTCATACCAATCAAATACAATCTGAACCATATGGACAGAGGTAGTGTGGTCATCGTACATCGGCAAGGGTCAGTGCGACCCAGATAAGATTCTCCCTGAGTAAGGTCACTGACTGGACAGTGGGCTTTAAGCCGTCACGTGCAGGGTGAGCGTTAAGTGAACATTTTCAGTCTGTGGGGCAATTTTTTTGCGGTTGTTCATCTGTAAATCAGCTAATTTACCAGGAGAGAATTGTATAATGCTCTTGGTTGATCTGAAAGTTTTTACAAATTGGTCAAAAACAAAGGTTGGTTATAATCTTATTGTTTTTTTGTTTTTTTGTGTTTGTCAGTCTGATGTTCTGGACAGACTGGGGAGATCGCCCCAAGATTGAGAGGTCTTACCTGGATGGCTCCACACGAAAGGTCATCATTGACAGTGAACTGGGTCAGTCAATAATATGCACTGAAATCATTCATTTTCTTGACAAATGGTTGATTGAACAAGATGATGATTATGATTTGATCTTAGAAAATTATGGCTTTATTATATCTGGTGTAGACATGAACATCAACATGCATGTACCACATTCAAGAATGAAAATGGCAAGAACAAGAAGATTTAACTGTTAATATTGTGGAATTGGTGATGTAACAAATGAAAAGATTGTCATGTAAGAATATGCATAGCAAGGCTTGACTGAGGTATTCATTTCCACCTTTCATCTATGTTTGTGATTCTTTCACCCCTTCAGGTTATCCCAATGCTCTGTCCATTGACTACGATGCTCTGCGTTTATATTGGGTGGATGCTAAGTTGGATAAGATCGAGACCTCTGACCTGGCCGGCAGAAACCGGGTCACACTGATACAGCAAACGCCTCATCCATTTGGTCTGACTGTGGTAAGTGGTAGTAGTGATGGTAGTGGTGATGGGGTAATGTTGAAGCTGGTTATGGTGTTAGTAGTGGTAGAATAGTGGTAATTGTCATAGCAGTCATGACATTTTATTGTGCTTTTATATAGTGATTATGGTTTGGTGATCACTGTCATGGTCATGATTGCAGTGGTACTGAGATAGAGATGGTGTACTTACAAAAAATGTCTGTCTCTGTATTGCTGTACCTGACATGTAGGGGGATACATTTCTGTCTGCAATTCAGATATGTATGTCATGTCATGACATCATACAGTTGATCGTATACACAACAACCTTGTGTTACGTCCTGTGTATGAACACTCCTGACCCGGATAGCCTTGTGTATACTAATGATATTGATGGCCATAGAGAATTGATTTATTCTGTCTTTACCCCAGTTTGAAGACTACATCTACTGGACCGACTGGCAAACTGAGAAACTGGAGAGAGCCAACAAACACAATGGAGGTAACAGAATCACCATCCAGAGTCGTTTAGAAGGTCTGATGGATGTGCATATGGTGTCGGCACAGCGACAGACAGGTGGGTCAGTTTGTTTGTCTGTACACATCCCATAATTTTGTCACACAGCTGTCATTGTAGATGTGAGATAGGTTTTGTACATCTTGTCTGTCAGATGACATTCTTGTAGAAATACAAATTAATGTTATTTTAAATCTCCATCGTATAACCGATCAGAAATACAAATAGCCTAAGCATACATAATCAGATCTAATTCACTTGCCTCTGGAACCTCTCTGGGTTGATATTTCTGAGGTGCATGCACAGAGACTAGTCTATATATAAAGAAAAAATAGCATTTGAAGCGTGACTAGGTTGGCCTTACTTGTGGAATGATAGTTAACATGCCGATGTGTACTTCTTTGTATTCATATGTTAATGCCCTCACTGTACACAGCACTTCTGGAACTGAATTCTGATGTTATAAACCCCAGATAAACTTTAAATATGGTACAAGCCTCGACCTCAGTTTGGCCAATGTCTCTGTATGCCCTCAGTTGATATGGCAATGTTCTTTCTCCAGGCACCAACAACTGCAGCACTAACAATGGTGGATGTTCCCACCTGTGTTTGTCTCGGCCAGATGGTTATGTGTGTGCCTGCCCGAACATCAAAGATGCTAGACACTGTCAGACAAGTGAGTGTCATACTAATGCTACTTATTTACTTATGTCTTTTGACATGTCCTAACTCTTATCTTCACTTTTCCATTGAGGTCGGGACCTGGTTGATAGAGTTGATTCACTTACTGATGAGAAAGGAAAATTTATCCACTATTCAGATGCTTTTGTTTCACTTACATGTTTTCTATTTGTCTCCATGGTCACACAAGTGTCCAGTATGGAGGATCCGGGAGATATCCATGTGGTCAGGGTATTTCCCCATGTGATGTCTGCCTCTTGGTATTTTTGCCTTGTCTTTACCTGAGCATAAGTGATTCAGGCAAGATAACTCACACCATAAGAGAAACCAAACTAGGAGTCAGCCAGGTTTCTTGTACAAACATGTCATCATTTTGCAATATTGCAACTTTAGTTCTTGTTTGTTTTAACTCCACTTTTTGCACTACTGAAAAATTTGACGATAAACGTCTGCAGCTTTAGTATTATGATTAGGAGTTAGAATGTAAATCGGAGCTGTGAAACAGCTCAATAAGTGCCACAACACATTTTAAACAAGTGTCAAAAGTGTGCATTTGTTATATCTCTTCTACATACTAAAAGATCTCCAGTTTATAAAAAAAAAAAATGGAGGTATTACAGACAGGAACTAAGGTCACAGTATGGTGTCTGTGAGTCTGAATTTACAGTAATAAATTTTTCTGACAGTTCATTAACTTTTTGGACATGATGTATTCATTGTGATGTTAATGAACATTTTGTGAGAAAATGTTTGATTCTGCAGGCACAGAGTAATAAACTGTGGTTTAAACTTGATTTTTTTTTGTTCTGTTGTCCTCAGTACCATTCCATACAGGACATGGCGGTGGCAATATTATCAACATTGATATCAATTCCATGCATGAGTAAGTTGGATTGCTTTTGTCATTTTCTTACTGCTGAAGACTGTTCTAGATATTAAAAAAAAAGAAATAGAATTTGAAACTCCTGATAGAATGAGATCCTCAGAGGAAGAGAATTCCTGTCAAACAAGTGCATCATTCCTTGGTTTCTTTACGCTAAACTTTCCTGAATTTCTTACTGCCAAAGTTTGTTTTTCAGTGATGAATAAGTTAAGCAGGTAATAAATTAGGAGAAAGCACAGTGTAATGTTTAGCATTAGTGGTGGCTGGATCTCAGTAGTGTCAGGGCCTGGAGTTTGTGATTTCTCATTTCAGATGTTCTGATGAGGACAAAGCTCTTGGTGTGTGTGATGAGGATAGTGATGCCAGTTATTCACATGAGCCTGGAGGTAGGTGCTGGTACTGCTGGGTGTGTTTGTTATTGTCTGTGGGTATGTGTGTGTGTGTGTGTGCTTGATTGATGTTTGAATGATAGGGATGGGTAACATTTTGGTGGGAGGGGTGGATTGGTTGGTTAGTTGCTCAGTCAGTCTCTTAGATAGTGGGTTGGTTGGTTTGAGTTTGCTTTGCTGTGTGGGTTGTGTTGTTGAGTTGGGTTACCATGAATGTAAAGTGTCAAAAAACCTGGATTGAGCCTTACTTTCAGTTATAATTATTCAATAATCTCATAATAAACTCTTTTGAATGTTTTAATATGTTTATCTCATGTTGTTCTAGTCATCTGTAATTGAGCTGAGTATCTCATAATGTATTTCATATTCTGTTTTGTGGTCAAGTGATTTATCATGCAACACTTATAATTAATCTAAAGTGATTTGCTTTAATAAAAATTCCTTTATGTGAAGTGTCATGCCTCACTGTATTCCTGGATTACATGGTGTTATGTTTCATTGTTCCCCAGGAGACACTGAAGAAGAACAAGATCCAGCTCGCTACATAGCTGTGGCAGTCACTCTCTGTGTCCTACTCATCATTATTATTGTAGCTTTTTTCATTTGGAAAAGGTAAACTTTCATTCACCAGTTTTTCCAAAATAATATTAGGCACAGCTGTTGACCCAATACATTGTCATTGAGCTGTTCCAGTGGTCTAATGCACAGTCAGTTTTATCAAGGTGCTAGAGACCCCAGGTTTGAATGCAACTTCAGGTGGGACTCTTGTAACAGGAAAGATCTGTATCTCTGATTTTCATTAAGTATAAAGGGATTTTTATGTACAAGGCACTTTGATCTGCAAGAGAGGTTCAGCAATAACTTGATGTGGTAGACATTTCTGTGCCTTTTTTAGTATCCCAATTTATCCCTGAATATTTTATTCCAGTGGGCCTCAATATATTTTCATAGCTGATAATTACTTCCAGGTATAATAACTTTGACCTGAACATATTTTGTAGACTGCAAAGTACTATCTTTTCATTGTTTTGATCACAGATGTTATCGTTTGCCTTTTGCAAATTGTGACAGATACGGTGTTGTTTTGTTTTAATCAAATTTATTAAAATAACATCCCTTCCTGTCTGCGCAGACATCGGAGACGCCATTACAATGTGGAAGAATTTTCTACCCTTACCTATGCTAACCCTACCTACCAGAAGGCCAGTACAGAGACCATCAACTCTGAGAACCGTCTGGGCAAAAACTATGCTCAGTTCCGCTATCATGCGAGTGATGTAAGTATTGCAGTGTTCACGGAGATGTTTGGTCCATTTGGCCACTGATTTGAATTTGAGGTGCAAGGTTTGCTCTTAACCCTGTTTTACACTTGGGGTCTGACAGACCCCAGACACTCATCAACTCATGCTTTTCATCATAACATCCCCTAGCATATGGAAAATAGGTTTAACATTCATGAAGTCATCAGAGAAAGACAAACTTTACTCTGTAAATCTGTTATAGAAGTCTCACAGACCTCAAGTCAAAACCAGAAATACCAGTAGAAAAATGTATCCGAGAGAAAAAAGTTGGTCAATGAATTTCGTCAAACCTATGCTATTGAAATCCTGGGTGAAAATATCATCATCATCCATGACCCTCCATCTCTCACGATCTTCTGTAGCCCTGATAACTTCGTTGGTGGTGTGCATTCCTAGCCAGGCCTTTAGGGTGAAAATATAGCTTGCCTTTAAGAATTTACCATAGATTGCATAGCTTTCCTTGTTGCACATGAAAATATAAATATATGTAAATGATGCAGCTGACATTAGATTAATAAACTTCAGTTTATATTACAAATTCGAATCCTTCAGATTTGTGAAGTGGCCAAATGTTCCTTGGTCAGATAGATTCAGTCAAGCCTAATGAAGGCGAATGACTGGATATTGCAAATTCCAACTGAATGGGGAAGATATGTTTTATTAATTTTTTTCAGTTTTCATTTTTTATTTTGGACTCCACCAAATGGCTGAAATTTAGATGATTGCTGTGTATATATGTGAGACAACAACAGAGAAATAGTACTGTTGCAGCAGCCCAAGTTGAGAAGTCGTGCAAAATGATGGCTGGATCTTAAAATATCAAATTTCTATTTGAGTCAATTTAAATTATAAATGTCCACTATATTTTTTTCCATAAATTGAATGGTAAATTACTGACTCTGTGCCATCATCTCGCATATTTCATTGAATTTGATTTGGGATAAAGTTTGCTGTTTACCAATTGCTGCATGTAGAACTGGACTGAAAGTTTGTCTGGGATTGATCCTTTGCTTGGAGTGCTGCTCTGAAATTTGTTTGTCTTTAAACTGACCTGTAGCTCAGAGGTGGAGTCATACCAGTCATATGGTGCCTGGTGAAAATGGCGCAGGCAAAAATGTCACATGTAGAATATAGGAAAAAATCGCACTCATCATAAAATGTGAATTTTTTGCATTGAATTTGGTAATTAACAAACGATGCTGCACATAAACAAAATAATATTAATACGTCTTGTAATATTATAGCTATTGTAATTCATTTTTTTGGTAATTACTTGTATCAAAATAACATATGTGCAATTTTTGCTATTTTTCTGTTTGTGCCATTTTTTGCGTTTGTCATTTTTTTCTTGTGCCACTTTTACCGTGCCTTTACCATGCCATTTTTACTGTGTCATTTTTTGCCTGCATTCCACTCATACAGTAGACATTCACTTGTCAGACTGCACAAATATTATCTAAGGATTTTCAATAATTTAATTTATGTATCCTTAAATTAAACAAAGACAGGTATGCTCTTGTGAATCTGATTGCCCTGGAAGTTATTAAAGGGATAGAACTGAGCTGCAGGTTAGTTGTGTACACATGTAGTTTTTGCCCTTTGCTGTTGTATTGATTGTGTCCTCTGAGCTGCCTAATACTTGTTCTTGCTTTGCTCTCCCCTAACCTGGGCCTTGGCAGGAGCGGCTGACGGGTGCCAGCGACACCGAATCCCTAAACAATCACAAGGAGACAGCTTCACTCATGCACCCCCACACTAATGTGTAAGTAAATCTGAACCCTGAGCTACTAGTGGTTTTCTACACTCTGCAAAACTTATGTTTTATGACCTTATCCTCCCAAGCGTATCATCACCACTAACCAGTGACTTAGCATGCAGATGATAGATGCTGAGCAGATGAAGCAAGTGTGCTATACTAGCAATGTTACTAAGTTGGTAGAATTTTTTTTTTACTGCTGCGCTTGACTGCTGGCCAGGTGATTGCTGAGATTTAACTACATTCACAGTCATGTAACAATATCAGTAACTGTTTATTATTAGATGAGCAGGATTATATTCCTCAGTTAAAAACATTCACTGCCAGAAGAAAAGAAAAAGTCAGCTTTTTCAATAACCAACATTGCTACTTTGAAGTCATAATGATGGCGTATTAGTATTACAAAGATTTCAACTTTTTCTGTTCTTGAAGGGAGTTTTAAAGATATTTGCTTCAACTTTTAAAAAAAATTGTGTCTATTGTCCCATAAAGTTTAGACATCTTTGATAACTTGTAGTGAGAAGTTCAGTTTGCTTGAGGTCCCATGGTAAATATATGGTAAGCTAAAAACTTCTTGGTAGCCTGAAATGCATAATAAAAAAAAGAGTTCTCGTCAGTTGATTTTTAAGTTCCCAATCTGATATTTCTTTAAGCTGAATTTAATGAACAGCTGCAAGTAAAATGGATGTGTAATTTGAGCATTTGGGTACAGACTTCTGCTACCCATATTCACAACTGGCAGGATAAACTTTTTCAGTCAGAAGTTGTGGTTACTAATCAGAGTTATTCACTGTGCTGTTCAAGAGCTAAGACAATGTAAATTATATGACAGTCAACAATATTACTATTACTGTGTATTGCCAAATCATCTCTTATTGGTTGTTGTTTTTTTTCGCTTTTTCCAAAATATTTACCTTTTGAAAGGGATTTCAAAGCCAAAAATTTCAGGTCATACATGAGAATTCTTAGTTGTTTATACTTTATGACAAAAGGCAAATTCTTTCAGGTTCATTTCTCTTGAACTGAGCTGCCCATAATTTTGTAAAAATGTGTCAAGGAAAAAAAAAAGTCATACATGTATTCTGCAGACCTTTGTGTCAGTATGTATGTAACAAATACGAAAAAAATGAAAAATCCGGATAACTTTAAAAAGAAAACAAAAAAAAAACAATTCAAAATGAAACCTACAAGCTTTCACTGCCTAAGACCATCATCAGATTGAAAACAAAACTTGAAAAACATGCAAAAAAAAAAAAAGGTTGGCTCCTTGAATTGATTTGTTTGCAGACTTCAGTTATTTACCTTCACATGAGCAGAATAATGTAACAGTAGGTCAGTGATTGAAGGTGTTTTGTTCTATCTGCAGTATGGTGGATTCCAGTACAGATAGTGCCCTGAAAGTTTCAGTCCTCAAGTCGAGGTGGGCAGCGGAGGAGTCAGAGTCTGAGGCAGACAAACATTTGTCTGCTGTAGTGTATAAACCAGTGGCCACATGACCTCAGTGAAATCCCTGACCTTTGACCTCATGGATGTGACCTCTTCTGTCAATATTGCTACACTGTGATATGTACATAGACAACTGTTTAGTGTAGCCTGGTTTGCTTGTGGTGGGGGGGAGAATGGGGTTATAGACCTCTTCAGTAGGAATGCCAGAACATTGCTAGTAATTACACTGAGAGAGAAAACAGACTGATAGAGACAGAAAGAGAGAAAAAGAGAGGGAGTGAAACAGAAAGAAGACATTTCTGTGTCGATCTGAAACATAAATTATAGTAACTGGTCGACCAATCAGAGAGCTGCTGAAGGTGAGGAAGATGGGAAAAGAAGGGTGTCAAGGAGAGATCATGAAGATGCCAGCGTACCAATACCTTGCTACTGATGTAGTTAAATTGCATTCTGGTTGCTTATAATTATGCAAGTATATATGTGGTATTGGTTGTATGTAGGCAAATGCAGAAAGATTTCAAGTATATCTGCTAATTCAGTGTAAATGAAATACAAGGTAGTGTTTGTAGTGCATGAGCAAAGTATGCAAGAGTTTAATGCGAGCATGTTAAGATTATTCAGTGTTGTGTGATGGTGGTTGCTGCTGTAGGAAGTTTATCTGTATGGTGTCTAGAACCTGAGCGTGAGGTTGGTGATGTAGCGTGAAAACCGAGAGGATGATTTGTTGAATGTGAGGCTGTGGAAGCTGAGCTAGATGGTGCTGAACTCGCAATTGTTCTGATGCTCTTATATCTTACTGAGTGACAGGCTAATGTGATGTCCTTGATGCACATATATATATATATACATGTACAGCTGTGAGGTTATGTTTGGTCTGGATCCATTTGGCTGTACGAGACTCTAAACTGTTTTGTATGATCTACATACATACAAGTAATTATAAATTATACACTCATTATCAATGCTCGTGTATCATATGACTTGTAGTGATTATGTACACCATGATACAGGTGTGTGGCTTGGTATAATTACCAAGTATGTATATGTTTATCACAGGTATGATATAAAAACATTTTGATTCAACATTTATAGCCTTTATCATCATGTTGAATACCACAAACCTTGTTCTTTTACCCCAATTTTATTGTACACTTTTGGGATTTTTTATTGTAATATACTCAATTATTTTCAATATTATAAACATGCATAGGGCTGAAAAAGATTGCAATGTCAGTTAGCATCTTTTGTGTTTGTCACAGTGCAAATGTGCTACCTCCAAACTACGCAAAATTTGTGTCCTGGCCAGGACATATGTATATGAGTGTGTTAAGTTTGTCAGTGTGATATGATTGTAAAATGTAACTTTGTGTGTTGGAGCCAGAGAGTTGAAATATGGAAGAACAAACAGGAAAAAGATGTTTGTAGAACATGACAATAATGGCAAACATTAATAAAAACTGGACGTCAGATTAAAAAGAAAAAACAAAAAAGGTGAACTTTCGATGACTGTTTCAGACTAAAAAATGATAGATACAAAAGAATAAAAAAAATTTTTTTTTAAAACAGACATTTCAGTGTAGTCTAGTGAGATTCATGTTGTAGTATAAAACCCACACAGAATGAAGACTATTGACACCATGATAAAAAAAAAAGAGAGAGATCTTGGAAAGCAGAGAAAAAAGTCTATCTTGAAAGCAACAGGACATTTTGTGACAGAAACATCCAGAATTCAGCCAGGCTAGTGGTGATGTAAATTATAGACCCGAAGTCTAAAAAAAAAAGGTGGTCAAAGTTTGGTTTTGGGCAACAGAAACTTTGGGAACAGCTCGAATGTTGAATGTTTATACTGTATAATGGCCAAAGATTTCATCCTTGTGATCAACCACATAGCATTTCTGCCACCTGTACATGTGAGGTTATGTCTGTTTCTGTTTTTTAGCAAAGTATATTTTGTATTTTGTGTACAGAAAATTTTACGTGAAGAATGTCAGTTCTGTAATTTCATGTTTGTCTTGAAAGATAGCTTTAACCAATAATCTATGAATGAAACTACTGTATCTTTTTAAGAATATACAATTTTTGTACCAGAAGTTCTGTATAAATCCTTTTATCATATTTACCCAGCAACTTCACATCCTTCAACTTTTATTGATTGAAAGGTAATTGAAATAATTATCATGAAAGACAACCACATGTAGTTTTTAAAATTTCCAATGATAAATTACTTACGTTTGAATTATTCATGTTCGAAAGTCTTTAGAAATAATATTACCGCATCTCTGATCATATTGGGTTTCCCAAGCGAATCTTTTATGCCAAACGTTTTGTATCTGTAATTTTAAGTTGATTGTCCTTTCTAAATCCAGATTTTATTTTCAAATATGTAGATATTAATATAATCTGTTCAGCGGATAATGCAGAAAGAAACTGAAAAATAGTTTAAAATTTCAAAGTTTTGGCACAACTCACATCTAATCAATCAACTGATTTTGTCTGGTCTGCTTTCAGTTTGCCCCGGCAAGTCTTATGAGTGAGCACACTTGAACAGATTTGTATTAGATAATATTTTATTGCATTTGTTGCATAGTTATTTGGACAACAGCACACAAATCATTGACAAACTGTAAGTTGAAGTCTTCCATTGAGATGAATACAGTAACTTGGAATAGCATTTCCTCCATACAGTTGCTGAGGTATAAGAACCACATAATTATATTCATGTGAGATTGTTGACTGGCTGAATTTAATCTGTGATAAATTTGCATCACCAGGAACATGAAAATGTTGTCACTGCTCTGAGGTAATGGCACATGCCAGGCTTATGCCAAAAGGCAATGGACAATTCATTGCATTCCTGAGCATGAGGGTTATTTATTATAGGAAAAGAAATGTGCCTATAGGAAAAGGTAACAACCCAGTAGAATTATAATGGCAGAAGTCTCCAAATGACAGGAAAAGAAAGTTTTTTCTCAATATCTCAAAAGTGTCAAAAATGACTTATGCCATTAGTAAAGAGCAGTGACGATATGCTGATGTCAGTTCGATAGTTTCATAGTGAACTGCTCTGACAACTTTATGTGTATGGGAATCTGATCAGTAGCTTGATGTAATGTGACATTGGAGTGAACATGTGCAGTTACATGTGCTGGAGGAAAATATGAAACTTGTGAGTTGTCAGGCATTTCAAATATTTAAGTCAGTGGTATTTCGCTTGTATAGGTTTAATTTGTTAGTAACCTTTAAAGTGTCAGAAGAACATAATGGCTGCAATGTATTTAGCTACAGTTCCTGAATTAATCTATGTACTCAATGAACTCCTGTAATTGCCAGCACATCTTGGTCAAAATATATTTGTAATTAATAGAACCAGAAGAGAACAATGCTTTTCTTTTCATAGGTATAGGAGTGAAATTGTGGAAAGGTTTTGTTTTTGAAGCTGTTTACTTTTATATTACAAAGTGCCTGTGTTTTGTAAACCAACCTGAACCTCATTATGTGAAGAATTTCACAGTGATAGTAAATGTAAGTAAATGTAGACCTTGAATTTGAAGATATGTGCCATTTTTTTTTCTTTCATTTGCTATATATGTATTATTGTTGAATTAGGTTACACAGGTGACAACTATGCATTTCAGATTTTTTAATTTTTTTTTACCTGTTTTGTCAAGCACAAAGATATGTGAATTGTTAGATCAGTTAATTTCTCTACTCAGGTTTGTTGAACATAATAGTAATGAAAATTGGACTGCTATAACTAGAATGTAAATGTGTGTACCTCACATGTGGAACTGATCTGATTGTTGTTGAGAAAATTGGTAGTTGTGGCTGAGCATATTGTATTTTACAGTTTACAGTATTCATTTCTGTGTGAAAATGTCTGACTTATGTGTTGATAGAGACAGCGCAACACAATATTATGAAATCTGTCATCCTCTGATGTTGAAAGCTAATGTCTTCCTGAGCTGTCGTGAGCGCAGTGACAGCTGAAACTTTTGCCAAACTTCCTCAAGTGCTGAAAATTGTCCCAGTTTAGACTTTGATAGTCAACATCTGACCTCTCTTAATGAAGCCTCAGAGGAGGAAAGAAAGGGTGCGTCATAAGTAAAAAAAAAAGAAATCTTTCTCTTGTACTATGTATATTAATTATATTCTCTGTGTTTATGTTTTGCTGCATGATGAGAGAGGGTGTGGAACTCAAGAATTTTTATTAAAATCATTAGTACCTGCTGCCTGTACATG
Organism: Onchidella celtica; assembly: GCA_963931925.1. Lineage (NCBI taxonomy): Eukaryota > Metazoa > Mollusca > Gastropoda > Systellommatophora > Onchidiidae > Onchidella > Onchidella celtica. Next base: position 23,760,175 of record OZ007575.1, on the reverse strand, counting down.
TAGAACGCATGCAGTTCTGTTTGCCAATCATTAAAGTGATTGCCTTCATGGACAAAATTGATGAGACTCACTAATCCCTAAACTCTTCATTGAGACCAAAGACTGGGAATGGTGGTGGCAGTAGTGATAATGATAGATCCCTCATTGTGTACTGTTGAGTATAAAGATTGCCATATCTCACTCTCCTGGATTCATCTGACAGAGATTTTATATTGTCAAATTGAACCCATGTCTAATGTGTTGTCACGTCCATGAGTTAACTCTTTCCGTGTCACAGCCCTGGGACATAGTGGCAAGTTATGTTACCAAAAATTCACTCCTGAAACTCATGAATAAGAAATTATAACGCCCTTGTTCATATTCGCATAATACTTTATCATAGATCCAACCTATCCCATCCCCTACAGCAGTCTTGGCACACATATTTAGGAAAATGCTGACAACCCCAATGGAGGTCTGTGACACTGAAAGGGTTAAGTTTGTAATGAAATGCCTTGAGATGACATAAAATGACAAAAATGGCACCATCATATTTCATCTAGCATTGTTCCTGACATATTTTGGCTAGTCGTGGATGCAACATTGTTCTGTAGCCATTCATTAGCTTCATACTGAACCATACAAGCATTACATTTTATATACTCATTCCGTAATGACAAGCCTGTCATTTGTATCACAGTATGCATAATAGCATCAATTTTTTCTACAGAGTAATTACAGTGTGTATTGTCACAAATCCCAGACTGGGAGATGTAATAGTTTATGACAGGACGACAATCACGAACAAACAAGTTTAACACTTAACAAAACAACCCATCAGACTCACACATTTATTAAACATAATTATACATATAATAGCGCAATTACATACATTATATTATTGAAATGCACTGCCGTACAACGGCCTTATTCTCACACACACTCTCCCTCGGATCCACAATCCGGTAGTTACTCCTAAAGGCACTTCGGCCTCAGCCTCTCCCCTCAGGGTCTTAATAGCACATTAATAATTTACTGGCACCGCAGTCTCTCAATATCACCTTCCTATTGTCATACACCTTAGCACTCCCCTAGCACCTCAGCAGGGCAATAACACATTATTATTTCCATAGCCATCAACATGGCAACAACATAATATCAGTTCACTAGCCTATCAACATGGCAACAATATAGTATCTCATTCACTCTCATATCTACGTCCCTGTCCGTGGCCTGACTGCCACGACTTTATGTGCCTCTACTGTCCTGCACTGACAGCCTCACTTCTGGCCTATGTGTGGCCTCCGGCCCTATGCTGGCCTATCCCCTGTGCTCATCGAGGTGGCTCTGCGGCCCGTCCCCGACACCAGTCATAACTGGAAAGACTCTCACTAGTCTTCTCGACTGCTTCCCTTTATGTCCGCCCGCTGGGCTCTTATTCACAGGTCCGCTCCGTCGGACCTTCTAACTTGCAGTGATAGTAATATCGCGCTTTCGCCTCATTCAGACCCCCCCACTACTCACAACAGCACGCTTAACTTGCTGTCTACTGTGAGTCCTTCTTACTCTACACCCGCTCTGTAGCAATCCCCTTAATTGCACTCACTCCACTCGTGACATCATCCCCCACCCCAAAAAAATTAATGCAATTAATTTCAAATCGCATCAAGATGACTGTCAACGAGTGAGCGTGAGCAATACCTACACTAAAAAAACTGACCTAGCCGTTCCCCTAGTATATAGAATACCGAAATCAGGGGAAAATATGGGGATCAATATGGCCTGCAATATGCATATATGTGTCACATCATGAATAGCTAACTAACCACAATACTTAATACAGAATCAAAAACCATTCAACCTATCAACCATTCTTCATATCATATTTATAATGTCAATATTTTAAAGTCGACTCATTCACACAGATCCTGTCAATGTTCCTGTCCTCCGATGTATAAGCTCCTGAAATCTTCCCCTAGGCTCGACTAAGGTAGTCGGCGATATGATTGCTGGTTCCTGGAATTGGTTGAATAACGAAGGTGTACGGCTGTAAAGCCAATGCCCATCTAGACAAGCGTGGGCTGGACGAACGATTCTTCGACAAAAATGTCAGTGGCTTGTGGTCTGTCTGGATACAAAATTCTCGTCCCATGAGATAACGTCCCAATTTCTGGACGGACCAGACAATGGCAAGACACTCACGCTCTATCACAGAATACTTTCTTTCTCTCTGCAATAACTTCCTACTGACATAACATACAGGATGGAGACATTCGTTCTTCTCCTGTAGAAGACAAGCGCCGACACCAGAGTCCGACGCATCCGTTCTGAGGATAAAATTAGATCGAAAATCGGGTAATATCAGAATGGGTGACGATGATAATGCTGTCACCAAATTATCAAATGCTGTCTGACATTCAGACGTCCACTGGACCTTATCGGGTTGTCCCTTCTTAGTAAGGTCAGTAAGAGAAGATGACAAGGAGGAAAAATTTGGAATGAACTTTCTGTAATAATTTAAAATTCCGACTAAGCTTCTGACTTGTTTCTTTGTTTTAGGGATTTGCAACCCTACTAACTTGTCAATTTTTGTTTCTTCAGGTCTCTGAACACCTCTACCCACAATATGTCCTAAGAATATTATCTCTGGACATGCCAAATCCATCTTTGCGGGTTTAGCAGTTAACCCAAAATGACGTAATCGTTGAAAAATTACTGTTAGTGTCTGAATATGATCAGACCATGTCGACGTATGGCATGCTATATCGTCAAAGAATGACACGACATTAGGTATGTCCTTCAACACTAATCTCATTAATCGTGCAAACGTCGCTGGCGCGTTTAGCAACCCAAATGGCATGACCTTAAATTGGAATAATCCAATGGGCGTTTGGAACGCCGTGTATTGTTTAGACTCCTCAGTAAGCGGGATTTCCCAATAACCTTTCGTTAAATCAATCTTGGAAAACCACGTGGACCCGGCCAATGAAGCTATTAATTCCTCCTGGAACGGGATAGGCTCCCTATCGCCTACCGTAATAGTGTTCAATCTTCGAAAATCAATACAGAACCGCACCGATCCATCAAGTTTTTTCACGAGGACGATGGGTGATGAATACGGCGATGTTGATGGTTCTATCACATCTAACTTCAACATTGACTCAACTTCCTTTATGACTCTATCTCTCGAAGAAAACGGCAACGGATACGGTCTAAGAAATACTGGCTTATCCGAAGTCAACTTTATTTGGTGCTCGATCACTGTAGTGCGACCCGGCAAATCCGTAACAACATCCGGAAATGACGCTAACAGGGTCTCAAGTTCCCTACTCCTTGAACTCGTAAGGTCAGGGTTAATTTTTTCGTCCCTGTAACCTTGTGTCGGAGTTAACTCCGGCAATTGAATTTGTAACTCTTCCTGCGCCTCGGTGTCGCTTACGTCACAGTCCAACTGGTCTACGACCCCCGTACAAGCAGTAGAGAAGACAGTCTCCTCTGGTCTTGTCTGTGCACACAGATACTGTGGTCTCTCATAAAATCTCTGTAGCATATTAACATGGAAAACCTTACTCGCTCCATCAATGTGGATAGCGTAATCTACCTTCGAAACAACTCGCTTAATAACATAAGGACCTTTCCATGTCATCAATAACTTATTATGGTCCGTAGGTAACAACAACAGAACCTTGTCTCCTGGCTTAAAAATTCTCAGTTTGGAACCTCTATCTTTATAGTCTTTTGCTCTTTTCGAAGCGATACTAGACGCTTCTTCTGCTATAGTGCGCGCTGCAGATAGTCTTCCTCTTAAATCAACAAGGTACTGAAACACCGAAATCTGCTCATCGTCTCCCGATGATGGCGACGTCATCATGTCCCGAAGAACATCAGTTGGGCCCCTAGGACTACGACCGTACATCATTTCGAACGGCGAGAATCCCGTTGACTCCTGCCGTACCTCTCTGTACGCGAATAACACTGCAGGGATATATCTATCCCAATCTTTAGGGCGATCAGCAGCTACCTTACGCAGCATCGACTTTAACGTCGAGTTCAATCTCTCGCACATGCCATTAGCCTGCGGATGATAAGGGGTGGTAGTGATGGGTTGTATGCTGAATAAGCGGAACAATTCCTTCATCATCTGCGACGTAAATTGCGCGCCCCTATCAGACAGAATTTGCTCTGGTATTCCTACCCTAGCGAAAATTGCAAACAACGCTTCCGCGACTGCCTCAGACGTTATGGTCCGCAGAGGAACCGCCTCTGGCCATCTCGTAGCATTACATATGACCGTTAAGAAAAATCGATTCCCCCTATCGGTCGCTGGGTGAATGGGGCCACCAAGGTCTATCGAGACCTTTTTAAACGGTTCCGAGACCGTGGGGATCTTCTGAAGAGGAGCCTGGGGTGTACGACCCTTATGCGTCGTCTTTTGGCACGCACTGCACGTCTTACAATAGACCTGCACATCTCTGTGGATCGATGGCCAGTAAAAATTTTTAAGAACCCTTTCTTTGGTTCTAGCTATCCCCATATGACCCGCTAATGGGACATCATGTGCCAAATGCAATACTGTTGCGATCAGCAACGCTGGCACAACGACCTGCTTTAAAATGGAGGACACCGTTACATACTTACGGAACAGAATGCCCGCCTGAACAATAAAGGAGGACGACCCGTTCTTATATCTCCTCGTTTTCTCGGTTCGCGCTTCCCCAAAACATGGGTTTAATGATGGATCCTCCCTTTGTAATCTCGCCAAGCGCTCTGGCGTGATATCTAGGTCGACCGCTGGCGTCGCCAAAGGTCTAATCTTATCTTTATCCGCTACCCGTCGACGTGTTTCGACCGCGGCGCAAAAGTCAATACCCTTTGATTGCGACCATGCTTGCACGTTCTCATCGGAAGGGGAAACCACCCGTGACACATTCCCAATGATGAGCTGGGCGCCTGGAAAACAACCAACGACTGCTTCGACTTCCCCGCTAAGGAAAGGTGTATCTATCATTATTCTTGCCATGGGTAATTTCTCAATGGCCCCCGAAAATTGGATGCACGGGACAGTCTCACCTGTAAGCTGTGAATCCCGAATGCAATCCCTATGCACTCCCACAACGGTAGATCCTGTATCTCGTAAAACCGAGACCGGTTCGTCCCCAACAAACCCCGGATAAACCCTAAGACCACCTCCTGTATGACATGAATTTATAACGGGGATCTTTCTCCCACAAGGTAAAACACCGGAAGATAATAACTTCTCACAACTGGGACACTTAGAATACTGTCCGCCTCCGTTGTCCGATGTAACACACGCAGCCGCATGATGAAATTTATTTGGGGAACATGGACTGGAGCTACTGTCCACGTTCGCCGCTATCCTACCTGCAGGGCAGTTCACGCTGATGTGATCCGCTCTACCGCAGTTCCAACACTTCGCGGCCCTACACTCGCGCGAAAAGTGACCCGCGCGTCCGCAAGTCCAACACTCCGCTCCCTGTGCTGCCCTAGGCCTGGGTCCCCGTGACCCCTCGCGACCGGAACTAAAGTCCCTATGCCGTCGGTCATCGGCAAAGGTCACAACTCGCCCCCGGCCATTACCGCGACCTAGCCCTCCTGCTCGGTCAAACTTACCGGATCCATATGCCGGTGATTGGTGATAGCCCCTATGCTGCCCCTGGGCTTGCCCACTATAGGCACCACGCTGACGCGACCTGTCCCTAAGTCCTGCCGGCGACCCCTCGACAACGGCGACGTACCCAGCATCTTGGACGTATGCCCTGGCGACTGGTTTGGACGGATGCGCCGTACGGTATGCCTCCGCCAACTTAGACGCCTCCTGCACCGTCGCGGGTTCGTTCTCTTTCAGGAAAGCCACCAGATCTTTGTGGCACGACGCGTACAGCTGGTCACGGATCATTAAGTCTTTCAGTTTAGCAAAATCCGCGCCCACATGCGCCAGGTCTACCCAGTTCGCGAAATACTCCGTTAGTCTCGCGACGAAGGCAGCAAAGTCCTCCCTGGTGTCTGCACGTGCTCGCCTAAACTGCTCCCGGAAATATTCCTCGGTACGCGCAAATCGGCGAAGCAGCAAAGCCTTCAGCTTATCGTAGTCTTGCACGTCTTCGCGCTGTAGCTCTTTAAAGTAGGTTAACGCTCGCCCCTGCAATAGCGATGCCAGGTACGTGGCCCATAATTCCTTATTGTCCCCCCATTGCAATTGTGCGTTCAGTTCGAACCTGTAAAGGAAGGCGTCTATGTCGTCCTTCCGGTCGTCGAACGTAGGGAGCTTAATCCTAACGCCACCTTTATTGGGTACCTGCCGCTCAACTGTTTCTGTTGGCGCACTCTTTTTGATTTCCAACTCCGCTATTCTTACTCGCGCGTCTGTCTCCCGCTCTTGAGCTTCTATCTCCTTTAACCTTATCTCCTGCTCCCGTTCTTGAGCTTCTATCTCCTTTAACTTAAGCTCCCTCTCCTCTTCCTTATCCTTAGCCTCTTTTTCTCGCTCTCTATCCTTGGCACGCTCATCGCGCAAATCCGCCTGCTGTTCTTTAATCCAGCCGCGTAGCTCCTCTCCCTCCAGGCCAAGTTCCTTACCCAACTTCATTAGTTGTTGGAGTTCCGCCATTTCACAGATTTATGGTTATGGTATCTCTTATTAAGACGACCAACCTGTCGGTATGATCACTAACGATACGACCAGAGACCTGAGATCACACCAGATATAACAATACCCAGTTGTCTCAAATACAATTCAGAAATTTACCTTTACAGCACAACTAATTCTATATCTATAAAATGTATAGCACTATTAATTATAAAAGAAACTAGAAACGACAAGAATGAAGAAATACAGTAGAAGGACCACAAGTACGTCAAGGACAACGAACCAGACTAGGACAAAGCTTCTACAAAAAAAAACTATAATGGAAAAAAAAATGCAACCTACTACGCCGATTACACAACACGGTACGAACGAGAACAGAGTCTGAAAAAAAAGAACGTATCTATAGATAGGTAGAAAGAGGGACAAGAGAATACGTCTTCCTGCGGAACAGAGAAGATATCGACGCTACAACTAAACAATATTACAGGTCCCTACAGAACTGTTCACTGTGATGAACGAAGTTCTAAAGTTTACCACACCTTTTTAAAAGGATAAACTAAGTTCAACACAGCAAACCCGCGCCACCGCCCATACAATCAATTACGACAAAAACAGAAAAACAGCGGAAAAAGACAGAAGAAAAGACAGCCCTTAATCCAGGGTACAAAATTTCCACTTAACTTTCACCCTAGATTTCAATTTCTCCCTTTCCTCGGAGCTCTGGCTGCTTGACCTCTACAGGCTGGCACGCACACTCTGCAGAAATTTAAGTACACATTAATACATATTCATCAAAATACATGCATCAATACATATTATTATTCATAAACATACATAAATCATATCATCATGAAATTCCCATTCATCCCACGAAAAAGGATAACAGCACGAATTCCTAGCACAACAGAAAAACAACTAGATATAACGAATATACAATGTCAAAATGACCACAGGTAAACAGGACGAGCCCCCAGTGTCACAAATCCCAGACTGGGAGATGTAATAGTTTATGACAGGACGACAATCACGAACAAACAAGTTTAACACTTAACAAAACAACCCATCAGACTCACACATTTATTAAACATAATTATACATATAATAGCGCAATTACATACATTATATTATTGAAATGCACTGCCGTACAACGGCCTTATTCTCACACACACTCTCCCTCGGATCCACAATCCGGTAGTTACTCCTAAAGGCACTTCGGCCTCAGCCTCTCCCCTCAGGGTCTTAATAGCACATTAATAATTTACTGGCACCGCAGTCTCTCAATATCACCTTCCTATTGTCATACACCTTAGCACTCCCCTAGCACCTCAGCAGGGCAATAACACATTATTATTTCCATAGCCATCAACATGGCAACAACATAATATCAGTTCACTAGCCTATCAACATGGCAACAATATAGTATCTCATTCACTCTCATATCTACGTCCCTGTCCGTGGCCTGACTGCCACGACTTTATGTGCCTCTACTGTCCTGCACTGACAGCCTCACTTCTGGCCTATGTGTGGCCTCCGGCCCTATGCTGGCCTATCCCCTGTGCTCATCGAGGTGGCTCTGCGGCCCGTCCCCGACACCAGTCATAACTGGAAAGACTCTCACTAGTCTTCTCGACTGCTTCCCTTTATGTCCGCCCGCTGGGCTCTTATTCACAGGTCCGCTCCGTCGGACCTTCTAACTTGCAGTGATAGTAATATCGCGCTTTCGCCTCATTCAGACCCCCCCACTACTCACAACAGCACGCTTAACTTGCTGTCTACTGTGAGTCCTTCTTACTCTACACCCGCTCTGTAGCAATCCCCTTAATTGCACTCACTCCACTCGTGACATCAATTCATTAGCTTCATACTGAACCATACAAGCATTACATTTTATATACTCATTCCGTAATGACAAGCCTGTCATTTGTATCACAGTATGCATAATAGCATCAATTTTTTCTACAGAGTAATTACAGTGTGTATGAACATTATGTTTATTTGATCTGCAACTTTTTATATGAAGTTTGTTCTTAACTTCTTGTCTGTATGTTTGGGTGTTTAACAGTTCACTGGGAAAATGTCATTACAGCACTCAAATCTAATTCTCATTTCAATAGCTTTAGCTTTGTCCACATTTCTGTGACAGCATTGTCTTGCATATCCAGCTCATGTCTTACCCGGCATTAAATGTACATTATATATTATATATACCTTTTTTTAAAAATAGAGTTGTGTTTTGACTCTCAATTAACCCGAGTCAATAGGAATTGAGAGAAAGTACATGTAATGTGAACTTCTCAGTGTTTACAGTCAATGAATTGGCATTAGAAATCGTCAGATCTACTGTGTTTTTTCTTACTGGTATGATCACAGAAGGTTAATGAGTTCTTGCAGGATGATTTTGTGAATGGGGACATAAAGTTTATATTTGGAGTCTTCTCACCCCTTGTTGTGCACATTTGCTTTATAATACCCCATCCCATTGTCCCTTTATTGAAAATGGCATTGTTATTGGTTGTTGTTTTTTTTTTTCTTTAATCAAAATAATATAATTATGTTTTTTTTCATCAAGCAGATTACATCTATAAAATTGTATTTGAAAATTTGACAGTGGAATGCAACAGGCTTCATTGTCACTGGATTTGGTCAATGGGGTCATGCTTACAACTTCATGCCAGTTTCTTTCTGCTGAAATTGCAAGGAAGAGAGTCAGCTTGTGGCATGCACAGAAGTTGCCTGTAAGTGTAATGAAGTGAAAATCCCTTTGCACTACTCACCATTTCTATCCATTATCATCGTTATTGATATAGCTTTTGTGCATTTCCTTGAGTTGACAAGAGCACTTACCAGCTTCATTCTTGAAAAATATCAACTGATGTTAGGGATGTTGCACTTCTTGAGAGCTTCTTTCATTGCAGACATAGAATTATTTCCTTGTACATTGTCACATTTCATATTTGACTATAATTTGTATTCAGCTTTCATAAGAATCTGCTTATTTCCCAGCCATTCATCAAATGACATTTGTGTACCATTTCCTGCATATTTCTTCAGTAAAATTGCATTCATGTTTTTCCATGAATGTGTTGAAATTGCCAAAGGTGTACGGTAATTCAAGTTTTTTAAAACTTTCATTTCCCTGTAGAGTCTGTGTTCAGAAATACAGTGTAGTTTTGCCTGTGGTTAATACTAACAAGAAGAAAACAATATGGCATGGTGAAGTGCACATCTGAGACTGCATGAAGTCATCTGCCTTGTGTACTGTTTGGGGGAAAGTTAGAGTTATATATCACAAAAATTGTTACAGCTGCTAACCCAAGATATCTGTCTTCCAAACATAACACCTTTATTTTGCTTTGACCTTGTCCCATAGTCATGAATCATGGTTGGTTTTGCATCTTTTAACCCTGTGGCTGCCAAATCCAAATGCCTTTCCTTCCTTTAGAAAACCAGAATAATGAATTATTGGGTAGAAAGACAATAGGAAGTAGTAAATTTAGGAGTGCAAAAATACCGGAACAATCTCGGCCGATATGTCAGCCTCGCGGCAGTTTTAGCATGAAACGGTAGGGATGATATATCGGCTGTGCCGCAATCTTCTACAACATTTGATGGGTCAATATATCGGCCTTGTGGCAGCAAAGAGGGTTAAATGTAGAATTTTTGGATATTATTAACATACAGTAGGAGACAGGTAATGTGGATGTCCTAGCACTAGCAAAACCAGAACATACATGTATTTATTTTTGGCACAGCAGACAGTGCTTTATTGTATGAGAAAGTTCGATTTCCTGGAATAGCCATCACTATTTTCTTTTCCCAACCAACATGTCCTCAACTTATTGGTCTGATATAAGGTTGTTGACAACTTACATGTGATAAGCATTATTAAAATGCAGTTTTTACATAGTGAATCTCTGAAACCTTACCTCAACAAACTCTTTCATGTATCTCTGGTGGTGTTTGGGTGTACACACAAAGGCAGTCAAAGTTTGCAGTGATAAGAGAGTTACTCTAGGCTGAAAATCGTGCTGCAACAGGTTTTTTAAACTTGTGTGTATGTTATTGGTAATGTTTAGACTTTCACTGTTTTAATCTACACACTGTACAAGGAATGGATATAAACAGACAGTCATCATTTGATTTGGGGCTGTTTCTGGAAATTGGAGAAGACAAAATTAATTCTGAGAATAACAAGAAATATCATTCGTGTTACCAAATTACTAGTTAAAGAAAAAAATGTTATTTTATTGATTCATAAATTTGTGTCTGAATGAAGAAGAAATGCCAGTGTGTATTAACACATTGTTACATCATGATGGACTAAAGTTTTAGTGAAATGCAACACTTACAAATATAACTATTTCATTATTTTTTTCTAGTTTAAATTCATGACTGTGTGTCGCTCAAAGAGATTATAAATAGATTAAACTAGAGCCTCATCAGTCTACATAAACCATGGTTGTGACACAGGCTTGTCATGTGAACCAATAAGCATTCTATCTATAATCTCTTTGGTGTTATTAATTTCTTGCACTTTATCTGATCAGACAATATTTATGGACTTTGATGAAGATGTATCTGTTATATTTATGCTAATGTGACAAGTTAGTTGTGTTCTTCTGGCATATTTGTGACATGTACAAGAGCATTGAACAAATAAACATGCTGAAATCTTTCTAAAGGTAGGTGTTCAATTGCTATGACTTCCTATCAATGAGGCTATAAGTAAATAGGACTTCAGTGCTTGCCAATGTGATAGAAGACTGCGTCTTTGTCAGAAATGAACCATATTGAAAAAATATTTCACTTTCACAATAATTTACCACATACCAGTTTACTGACAGCAAAGATGTTAGACATGATAAAATGGGACAATCCCTTCTTCGTGACTAAAAAAAACACCCACAAGGGCCCCACCCATTCATAGCGGACTGAAACAGGGCTGTGCACATTGTATTTGCATGGAAACTAAGACACAACACCGATCAGTTTCTCATCTACTAGAGGCAATTTCAATTTCAAATTATTAAAAAAAAATTGTATGCAATATCTAATTTATAATGAGTTTCTTCACAAACAAAGCATGCAAAAAGGACGAGGTCAGCGAAAGAGAGAGAGATTTTTCATCTGCCTCTGTCCCATCTTACTTTAGAAATACAGTATGATCTGCTGTGTGACGATAAGTTGATAAATCAGTCTTGTAAACATTGCTATCTTATTGAAAAGAAAAAAATTGCAAGCGGTTTCCTACAGCAAATTAAATTGTAATTACAAAGTAAGTGACTTCTATCAAGGCCTAGAGTGATGGCTGAACACTGATCAAAACTCAGTATTTTCTCTATTCGACGTTGTCATTTAATACTGTTGTTTACGTCTACCACGAAGCCCAGCTGTCACATTTTATCATATTTATAAATTTAATATCCAAGTTACAATTGTAATCTTTCAGAAATAACCCACAAAGCTACCATTATACAACAGTACTCTTCTTTCAATTTCAAAAGGTTGTAAAAAATGGCAAGACCACTGAATACTGAAATCTACAAACACATGCAAGTAAGCACCTGATATGAAAGCCAACATTGATTTCTTTCAGTACCAATTTCAATTTATTTATAGAGAATATCTGTGAGCAACAACAACAAAAACAGCCATGCACAGAATATGTCATGAGAGCAGCACATAAAGCTTTTAGAAAGATGCAAACATACTGAGGGATCTGTCACAAAAATAGGTTACACGTATACATGTATAACAACTACCAAAAAGCATTACTTGACAAGTTTCATGTTGACAGTATAGACCAAACACTCACAGTTACATCTTGGCACTGGAATCTCCAAAAACGGTCATTCCTTACTAAAGCAAGCTCTTTTTCCTTAATAAATGAGGATTATAAACCTCATTCCAAAGCATAACCTTAACACTTCTGAAATAATTCTCACAATCTCACAATTCAAATACACTGGATTCCCGTACTTGTGAACAAAATAAAAAAATGTGTGATGAACATTCAATGATTCAAAACAAAACAAAAAAATGAATTTAAATACATAATATCAGTTCTTTATTCCTCTATTCATTTTCCTCTTTCACTCCTGTAGGCACACTTAAAAAACTCAGAGCAGCAACCAGCATGAGTAACTTTACAACAATTGACCATGGCTGAATATGTACACAAGATACCGATGAAGACATAATGATAGACAGGTGGTCATGACAAAAATAAGATACTGAATGCCATAGCCACACAACAAACTGCAACCCATGGACTTTTTCTTTCTCCAATTCTGGCACACTTCCAGAAGATTCCAAGGACACTGTGGATAGAGAGATCAAGACAAATTTTTTTATCTCTTGTCACTTTGTTTTGTTCAGATACTGAAGAAATTTTATGCACCACTTCAGCCTGACAATTATGTTACACTGTATTGCTCTTGAATATTTCACGAGGTCCTTTGTCCCTGAATAAAATAGTTATTATGCATGCATGATACTTTTTTGTAATCCTGTGGTAATACTTTTTGTCCCTCAAACTACATAAATGTAGTTCCATTCCCTTTGTGAACACCTTTTAATTCTATTTAAGCCATGCAGCTCATTGGAAAAGCCTGGTCTACAGATACAGATGTATGTGTACAGATAAATTTATAAACAATTCAAAAGTGAAGACAATAAAAATCAAGCAAATTCTATGATAATCTACTCAAGTCCACAAGCCCTGGTCATGAAATCTGGTTCAAGATTTAAAGCACCAAACCAGGACAGAAAAACAGCATCCACTTCCAATGAAATGTTCCTTGCTCAAACACCATTACCTGAATTGAACCCTATTTTTAAAAATATTCATAACTTCTTTTTTTGGCGCCATACATTCTAACGAGCAAAGTCCTGTTTCCATCAATAGATCCTTTCAACTATTGCTACAGACATTGCCATCATTCAATCTTCATTATATAAAGACTGCTTCTTCGAAGATAAAAGATTAATGGCATTCCATTTGGTTCAGAAATTGTTGTCAATGTGCTCAGTTGATTCTCACATATACTAAAGATTGTCGGTATGAACCAAAACAACTCCGCTGTTGTTACAATTTAATCAAACATCCTCAGGCTAATAATTATAAATTTACAATTCATAAAAAAAAGTTTTTCTCCCATATTACTTTACTCCCAACTTGCTAACCATCACCAAACTTCATTTCTATCAATTTCAACCAGCTGCTTATAATTTTTTTTATAAAATAGAAATGGGCATATTCAACTCACCCTGTCTTATTCCTGTCAATGATGCTAGGAGCTATAGCTCTCAGGTAGGCACAGGTGCAGATCAGAAGCAAGACCACTGTCAACAAGCTTTGAAAATTGAAGATGGCCGACTGAGGAAGGAAAAAGGTGATGCTTTTCACATTCCACAAAAGTCATAAACAGTTTGCTACAGGGACCTGAACTGTGCTTTGCAGTTATCAGTACAGAAACTTACAAGTACATAAATCTCCTACATCTGCTGCCTACGGCCAAAGCTAAGTCAACTATTGCTATGGTACTTTTGAAAAAATGGACTTTCAGTTCAGGATTTGTCTCCAGGCATAATGGTATTGGTAATATGAATTCCAATACATTTTGAAGGCAAATATCTCCAAAACCCCAGTGAATCTCATAATTTGTCCGTGTTACATTAAAATGTCTGGTCATGAAGGCTTTCAAATGCCACATACCTGACCATCTTACTCATTATTATGTGGCAGAGGTGACTGCAGCAAAGAGTCTAGAAATGCCTGTACCTAACTGGAAGCCTATACTAACTGGAAGAAACTTTCTTTCACTACTTTCAGTTCTACATTATTGCATAAAACTCAATATTGGGTGATGGAATCTATCAACAAAGGTAACGAACTGACTGAAGTGCTGAATAATTGTATCAAACTGGCTGAAGTGGTATGATGGCAACGGGACCACATTTCGCTACAGCACAATTTAAATTACTGAAGCCGTTATCTCCAGATGGCAAACCTCTCGGAGGATTTCCATCCCAAGGAGGGTTTATTTTATGTTCTGAGTGTTAATTGCCAAACTGTGCCTTAAGTATAAAAATCTCCACCTAGAGGACTAACTCGCCTAAAGTTGCATCCTTGAGTCACCATGGGAAAGTGGATTTGGTATGGTAATCCTCTCCTTCGCTGCAAATGATGAAATATTTTTATAATACAGCATGTTTCATGTTCAGATCGTGTCTTTTTTTTTTTCTTTAGGCAAATAAAACCAATACATTCTACCTTTTCATATAGAAAACACCAGATGACTACATGTAGATCTAGACCTATATCAGTTAGCTACCCGGTTTCAGATCGAGGCAGAATACAAATCTAGTAGATTCTAGATCTAGATCTATTGCATGGTCTAGACTCTAGATCAATTTCTAAATTCTAAGTTGCAGTGAAATGATATTGGAGGCTATAGTTTGAAGTTTCAGTTTGGAGAAAAGCGCGTCCACACGATAACGGCACGTTGTGTTAAAAAAAAAAAAAAAAAAGCCGCGAAAGAGATCTAGTCTAGATCTAAAGCGGGCCATACACTACACATTTAAAGAACTGTACGCGGCCTGCGGGCTATCCGCAGATGGCCTTCCGACGACCTTGTACTTTCACGGGAGGTGTTCAGTTCAAAATCAGAACAAAAAGCGTGGCCTGTCCACAGCCTCCTGAATTCAAGCCACGCCAGAAATTTAACAGTCAGCCTCCGGGACTAGATACTAGTTGCTCAAAATAAATGCATAACAAAGTCAAAATTAAGTAAATATTACTTTATAATCTTCAACAGCATCAAATTTTAATGCGATTTGATACCAAACATTAATATTACATGTATTTAAATAATAATAATAATAATAATATAATAATAATAATGATATTACTACTACTACTACTACTGCCATTACTACTACTTTATTATCCGATGAGAAAAAAAGGGGGAAAAGGAGGCGGGGGGGGGGGGGGGGGGGATAGCGTGTAGTGTGTGTTCGCATAGTAGGCCTACAGTCAAAAAATTTCCACCCAAAACTAGGCCTACTCAGCCGGCTAGCAAGGGAAAGAGGGGGGTGAATGTCAATGAGACGATCGAAAGTGATTGCATCGTATCAATTTATAGACTGACACGGGTGAATCCACAATCGTACTAGAAGTTCATGTGTTGAAACAAACGAATAATCTATTCTGTGCAATTATCATTCAGTCCGTAGATAAACAAAACAACAGGATCGTGGCTTCTTGGACAAGAGAGTGGACATTAGAATTCATCCAAAAATATAGGAGCAATGGATGTCTTTGGAAGATAAAGTCTAAAGTATACAGCAACAAACAGATGAAAGATCAAGCCTATGCCACTCTCGTAGAATTTGCAAAGGGCGTTGTTAGTCAGTACCCTAATAGAAAAACAGCAGGCGATAATAACTATGTTTCCTCATCCATATGGAGATAATTTTGGAAATCAATGGAATAAGGCGCCAATACTTTCAAAAGACGAGTGTGACTGTACTTACTCTGCCGAAGAAGCCATTGTTTACACCATAACGATCTTGTTCTCTTCTTTTTCCTCAACAAAAAAACATGCTGCTAAGCAAGCTAATGCAACTTCATTTTGAGAAGAAGCCATTTTGATTATGTGCATAGACCAGGGCTGTGGCCTGTGAACTGTGTAGTGTGTGGGTTCAAAGAAGCCAAGTGTGAGGCTACCTCTCGTCCATCCGCAGGTCATCGGGAGGCCGCCTCTCGTCCATCGAAAGGCCGCCGGGAGGACGCGTACAGTTCCGGCCTCTGGCCTTCGAACTGTATAGTGTATGGCCCGCTTAAGACTCTAGTCTAGTGACAAACGACAGGCCAGGGGGAGACCATACGAGAAGGGAAGGAGTTCCGTACTCGAGCGCCAAAGACCAGAAACTAACTAAAAAAGATGATACATAGCTACCCCGGGGGCTTTCCCTGATATGTCAATCTGACTACTGCCCAGACGAACATCGGCCTACGGCCTCGATGATACAAACTGACTAGACCCTCACGTCGTTACTTATCAATCTGACAATCTGACAAAGTGGCGCTCGAGGGGAGGAATTCCTTACGAGATCCGCACTTTTTGATAAAAAACCCTATATATTTTTTCAGTACTTATTAATTTTGTTAGTTTATCCAATTGTCAGTGGAAAAAAAGCAATGTTGGGGGCGTGAGGGTCTAGTCAGTTTGTATCAATGGGCGGTAGTCAGATTGACTACTCAGGCGAAAAGGGGCTGGGGTAGTTGTGTTAGTTTCTGGTCTTTGGCGCTTTGTCGGCAACAGTGCGGATCTCGTACGGAATTCCTTCCTCTTACTCGAGCGCGAGAAGTCAGAAGTGCCAGCCAAAGCCCCCCCCCCCCCCCCCCCAATTTCTTTCAAAATGCTGGCAATTATGGTGGTTGCGATTGCCTGCAATCCCAAGTTTTCTATTATTCACTCACACTCTTTTTGGGGCACTTACCATTGTTCTGTCCGTTAACTCTTCATCAAGCCTGCACTGCAACCGTACGCTTCGACGTGTTGACGGAAGTGAATACACTGAGAGATCACTCAGAGTTACCTCACTTGACGTTCGGTTGTGAATATATTCGCACATTTCTTTTGCGCGTTAATATTTTACTGCTCCTATTATTTTAGCGGTCGCCTCCACAAATTGTTATTTTCATTCTTTAGCGCCTCATAATCTAAGAACAAAAAACAAAAAAAAACGCACTCCCAGCACATGACATTCTCTTTCCTGGGTGGATGCATAGGCCTACATGGAAACATGTTCAAATGGGAGGTGTTACATACCACTACCACTTACCAGGCTAATGGCTGATGCGATGATGGTGGTGGTGGCAGTGATGATTAACTTTGGATTTTTGTCGGTGATTTTGCTTTCGGGGAATTCGGGGTATACTGAATTCCTTAATTGTCCTCCCATTTTTTTTTTCTTTTGCACTTACGGCCCTTTTTCTCTCTCAGCAGCATTACGACTGGTAAAACAATTTGGAGTTTAAAATAATTAGCTGTGGAGAACACACAGTGGAAACACACGCACAAAATATCATACTACTAATTCACATGCGCGGCATGATATGAACAGTACCGGTATTTGTGTCTTTCTGTCCACGCTTCTGGTAGGGTCTCCTCCTGTCCTAGACCTAATTATCATTCTGTTATATTATATTTATCTACCGGTACCTATTGTCTTGCTTTTTCTTGGCACAATGTGACCGTGGTCGTGGCGACGTGCTTTCGTCAAACTCAAAACCGTGTCCAGGTTTATTTACTGCATATGAATGCGTCACACGTGCGTATTCCCATCTGTATTACAAATCTGTGACTGCATGGGCGTATTCAGAATTTCTTGAGATATCGCTATGCTCGACCTTTTTTACCCCTCCATCCCCTCTATACACTTTTTCATGCGCTTGGCTTCAACTCCCCCCCCCCCCCCCATACACGCACAAGCGCGCGTACAGCCATGTCAACTGTCCATGATAAAGGTAAAACGGGTATCGGACAAATGTGACGAAATCAAGCATTGGGTAGATCTATAAAAAAAAGTCGGCGCTTGGCGCCGAAACAGATCTTGGCATCCTTTTTACACAAAGGCTGACGTTCATTTGTGTATAAATTTGATCCTGATCTATTAAATTTTCCGCCAATTTCTCGGCCAACAAAAAAAGGAATTTCAACTAAAGCCCCCCACACACGATCAAGCCGGCTCACAGCCTCGCCCAAATCCGGGCTTTAGGAACATATTTTAATTCTAATTTTGCACACACACGTTGCGGCCAGGCTCTATGAAATTTTTTCCCGCCACTACGAGGACTGATTGCACAGAGGTACGAAAACGGAAGTTTCATTGATAAACAAAACACTTGAAAACAGTGCCCTCGACTCTTGATGTACGTAGTTTTATCACTTCATTTCGGACCATAGCCCGTTCACAATGTCTCACAACCAACAGGCCCTATGTGGAATCGTATGTTCAGCCATTCCCAATCGGAAAGTGAGCATCAAAAAACGATACTGAGTCAAACAGTGGCTGTTGGATCGAGCGACCCTCACTCACATCAATTTATTGAATAAGTTGAGATTTTATCCAAGTGATTTTCGCAATTATTTAATTTGCGAATGGACGAGGACACGTATTTAAACCTCTTGAGACTTATCACACCGTTGATCGAGAGGGAAAATACAGTGATGAGGACAGTGGTGTCCCCCCATGAGCGGCTGATAACAACCTTGAGGTTTTTGGTCACACTAGTCACAGGCTGGTCACAATATGAAGACCTGAAATTTTCAACCTGCATTTCACCTCAAGCTTTAGGTGGACTGATACTAGAGACATTCAGGGCAATTTATACTTGCCTTGCAGAGGACTACTTGAGGATGAGTACATTGGGCTTGGGTTTAATGTCACTTTCACTACAAGTTGGTTGTTTAAGTAACGTTGCTATTTGGACATTTTACGAGCATGTGCCGCCACACGGGGATACGAAGTGTAGCACAACTCACATATCCCTCCCAATCACAGTATACTGACACCGACCCGACCAATCCCTGCACTTTGATGATGAAGCAAGACAAGCCACTGGATTACCAATTTTAGGCGTGACGCGACCGGGGTTCGAACCCCCTACCTCCCGGTTCCTGTATGGCGGTTCTAACAGTTGGATCATCTAGCCCAGCAGTCCCCAACCTTTTTTTTGTCCCAGGGACCGGTTTCATACATGAAATTTTTCTGCGGACTGAGTAGACACTACTAATGAAAGAAAAATAACCATAGTTTGAATCACAATTTTTTCTTTGCACCCTGGTACCAAATGATCCACGGACCAGTGGTACCGGTCCAAGGACAGGGAGTTGGGGACCCCTGATCTAGCCGGTTAAGTACATTGTAGGCCTATCTATCAGCTATATTTCATTGGTGACTTTAATAGAGTTTCTATTGTTTGTGTTTTTTTAATGAGACAAGGCAAGATTTTTAAAATCACACTTTATTGATCGGATTGAATCATTCACTTAAAGTCACTGACTTATTTAAACATAAAATTATCGATACATGTCATTATGTATGTGACAAGGATTAGATGTGAGTAGAATGCAAAGGTAACAACAATACAATGAGTTGACTTTATTTATCGGCACGGTCTCACGGTCGTTTTCGCGGGGACGCACAGTTTAAGAGAGAAAAAATCTCTATCTCTCTCTCTCTCTCTCTTTTTATCCCCACCAAACACGCACACGCAGAACGAGAGCGAGAGAGAGAGAGAGAGAGAGAGAGAGAGAGAGGAACGGGGTGAGGTGCGAGAATTGCTGAAAAGTCAGTAATTTATAAAAAACCGTTCTATCCATCGCACGAGAATGGTGTTTGGTATCAAATCGATAGTAAATTTACTACTTTTCCCGATTTTGTCATCAAAATGGCCAAAAAAAGATTTTCATGTATGTTTTAATTTTGAGTTTACAGTGTCAAGCCATTGGCTTAAAGCCCCCCACACACGTTCAAACCCGGCTTTTTACAGCCTCGCCCAGATCCTCTAAAACTTATAAAACGGGTCATACACTACACAGTTAAAGAAATGTATGCGGCCTGCGGATGGCCTCTCGACGGCCGGCGGGCAATCCGCCGATGGCCTCCCGGCTACCTTGTACTTTCACGGGAGGCCGTCAGTTCAAAATCAGAACAAAATGTCTGGCCTGTCGACGGCCTCCAGAAATAACAGTCGGCCTCCGGGACTAGATACTAGTTGCTCAAAATAAATGTATAACAAAGTCAAAATTATGTAATTATGACTTTAGAATCTTCAACAGCATCAAATGTTAGTGCGATTTGATACCAAACATTAATATTATAATAATAATAATAATAGTAACAATAAAACTGATAATAATAATGATAATGATGATATTACTACTACTATTACTTTATTATGCGACGAGAAAAAAAGGAGGAAAGGAAGTGGGGCATTGGGAGGGGGGGGGGGCATGCGTGTATATAAGTGTGTGTTCGCATAGTAGGCCTTCAGTGGAAAACTTTCCACCCAAAACTAGGCCAATTCAGCCAGCCAGCAAGGGAAAGAGAGGGGTGAATTTCAATGACACGATAGAAATCATTGCATTGTATCTATTTATAGACTGACAAGGGTGAATCAAGTAGAAATCATTGCATTGTATCTATTTATAGACTGACAAAGTGAATCAAGTAGAAATCATTGCATTGTATCTATTTATAGACTGACAAGGTGAATCAAGTAGAAATCATTGCATTGTATCTATTTATAGACTGAAAAGGTGAATCAAGTAGAGATCATTGCACTGTATCTATTTACAGACTGACAAGGGTGAATCAAGTAGAAATCATTGCATTGTATCTATTAATTGTTGTTAGTCTTTCCATTCTGTCCTTTGTGTCCTTTAGTTCTCTTTATTGTCCATGTGTTGAAATTCTCAACAATTTCTGTTCTTTATTCCTCTGGTGTTGTTAAGGTCATCATCATACCTGATGGACGAACTATTATTATTATTATTATTATCTATTTGTAATGGGGTGAACCATTACAGGGCTGAGAACATAGCTCATTGTAGTGAAAGGGAGATAAACCCGTTATTTTGATCAGCTGGACCACTAGACGTGGTCAAGGGGAAGTAACCACACAGAAACCATAGATAATCTCCCCTTATTGTTTATCACGCACTGAGATGAGTCATGCAGGTGTTGAGTAACATTGCCAACTGGTGTACTCACTGCGCCAATTTTAAATCATAGTCTTAGCGTGGTCTGTATTGTCCAGGATTGGTCAATTTAAGTGACCATCCCTGGTGCCAGAAGTAGAACCTTGTTATGTATCACTACATTGTAAGTTTTGTTTAGTTTTTATCTTGTTAAGTAATATTTCCTTAAGATAGTGTATTTGGAACATACACGAGCAAGATGTTTTTATTTGTTTTAATGTTTTATTAGAATTTGCACTTAGTGAACTGTAAGGAGTGAATGGGTTGCGCGTGTTTGGGTGACGCTTAGATGATAGCGTGGGTCAGTCAGTTCCACCCAAGTCTTCAAGACAGCAGGACGTGTCATTGTGTCCAGACTAACATAAAAGTAAAAGAAGTTGTATAATTTATATTTCAAGATTTGTGAAGTGCCAGCTCTGATGATGATGTTCAAGTGTGAATTCATTTGGTTAGTTCACGTAAGTTGTACCCATTATTTTAGTTCTGGTATTTAATAATATTTAGATGATGTGAAATAATAATGATTGGATTATACTTGGAGGTTTGATGAACTTTGTTCGGCTTGGTTAGGCAATCAGGCTAGCAGCTAACAATCTATGGTAAAGTTTATCTTACTAAGTTCTATCTTAGTATAGATCTATCAGTATCCTGCAGAGAGAGAGTGTAAGGTTGTTCTAGAATGCTATCAACGCTAGCGCGCATGATTAGTTCATGTAATTAAATGGAAACATTTAACTGTAATTTGTGACGGACTGATTTTATGTGAAGTGCTAACAAATAGTACTACTGGAGGGTGTGGTCTAAGTCCCGCTACTTGGATCAGAGATAGACAGATCTAGATCGTTATTCTTAAATCTGCAGTTGGTGCCATTCAGGCTCAACGTGTCCTTCTTAGGGACAGACGTCACAGAGAGAGAGAGAGAGAGTAACGGGCAAGAATTATAACCAAGTTATTTCTTTACTTTAACTTGTTCTTCCGTGGGTTGTAAGGTTATTGTTGGATGATTATTTCTAGGTTCCTTTAAATCAGCAGTGTGACTATGATGTATGTGTAGATTTGTCTTGTGTGCCTTTTCGTTACCTTTATTGATGCCGTATTCATTATGGACTTTATGATAATGAGTAGACCAGTTAAGATGAAGAGAGAGGTGTTGGATTTGCAGAGCACCCGCGTGAGCCGTGAGTAGGTCACAGCAGACGCTAGCAGGCATGATCACATGACTTTTGGTCAAGCGGGTCAAATCAAGACCGGGATTGGTTAGCTAATAGCCTCCGGAAACGGAAGCTTGACCCAAACAACAATAACAATCCTAGCTGACTGTTTACAGTGGCTGCCACACTTAAACATCATTTGGGATCTCAGATATCGGCATTATACTAAAGGATGATGATTATTTACTTTAATTTCTTAATTTATTATATGTTTATTATTGAATTAGTATGTTCGCTACATAGGTGTTAAGTTGATTTTCTTCAATTTGTACTGGTTAGGTCGGACTTAGAAACTTTTGAGGGTCGAACCTTGAACTTTGGTTGTTGATAAGATGAATCATGAAGGGAAAGGCCTATGCTAGGTGTATAGATGCATTGTCTATGCATCAGGTGTCATATTTTTATGGCATCCTTTGTAGGTGCTCATTGTCTGTTCTTTTGACACACTGACAGATGTAATTGGACTCTGTTGTAATGAAGAGATCAGATGCATTGACTTTAAACTCAATCATAGGGGTTATGGGTGTTGCTTGCCCAGTAGACCTATGATATATATGTCATCATTATTATGATATTATTTTGTTGCATTATATAATTAGTTCACTGAATATGTGGGAATGTTTTTGGTATATCAGTATTGTTGGAGGTAATACAAGTGGGTTGACTTGACTGTTCAGTCTTGTAGTTGTACCATGTAGTTGGGTTTGGCTTTATGCCATGATTATCATATCACTTGTAGTGGGAGACTATAACTTGCTATTGTTGGTTGAGACTTAGGTGTTGACTTATTACATGTATGTGGGTTGGTCCACCTAGAGATACTCCTATGACTTTATGAGTAAGGAGTTTGGTATTATATCCAGAGGATAGGAAAGGGATAAGTTTGGCTCTGAGTTGAGATAGGCCTGTGGCAGTATGGACTAGGGTTTTTGTGTAATATTAATAATCTGGCATGTGCGGAATTGGGCTGGGTTGGCTAATGGGGCCTAGGTCAATTAATTTTGACTTAATGAGTAGATCCAGTTGGCTATTGCTATCCTCTGCTAATTATGATGGTAATTGTTAATTAAGGGATACTACGTTGTGCGTGGGTGGGCTAAGTAAGTAGATGGGATTGTCTTTTATTGAGCCACCTAGCACGGACAGTTCTGTGGTATGAGTGTGTAGACTCAGCAGACTGTATTTTATTGTAGTTAGTTTAACTCCAGCTCATTCCGCAACTAGGATAGATTTGATGCGTACAGGGTGCGCGGCGTACAGGGTGCGCGTATACACATGTAAGGCTTAATGTTATCTTGTCTGGAATCAAATTAAGTTTTCTTCCTGATCTAGAATAATGGCCGTTGTTATAATATAAGAATTATAACGTGTGGGATAGCCCTATGTCAGCCTGTAGTTAAGCCAAGGGAAGTAAACATATTACTTGGTAGGCTTGCATCTTATACTCGAGTTGGCTCCCTGGAGTGCTCACAAAGTAAATTATACGTTACTGTTTGATAGACATACTGGACCGTCCCCATATATTAGTTTACAATGTGAATATGGTTATTATTAACTTTTATGTTTTCTTTTGATGCATTCTCTTGTTTTAGCATGATGTAATGATTAACTGATGAGGCGTGCTGTTAATTCCTGTTTATTTTTGGTTCTTCTTCAGCGCGCCTATCGGTTGGGTTTATTGTGGTTTATTGTGGTTTATTGTATTGTCATGTGTTTATTGTATTGTGTTTATTATTTGATTTGTTATTTTCTTTTCCTTTTAATAAAATTGTTGTCCTCTCAAAACCTGATAGTTTTGTTTGTATGTTTGACTGTGTAGAGAGCCCCGCTCGTCTCGTCCTGTGTTACATTATTTGGTGTCAGATTAGATAGCTATAGATAGAGAGAGAACCGCTCGGTCTACCCGTAACCCCAGTGTTACATATTTATAGACTGACAAGGGTGAATCAAGTAGAAATCATTGCATTATATCTATTTATAGACTGACAAGGTGAATCAAGAGCCGTATTGGAAGTTCATGCGTTGAAACAAACGAATAATCTATTCTGTGCAATTATCATTCAGTCTGCAGATAAACAAAACAACATGATCATGGCTTCTTGGACAAGAGAGCAGACATAAGAATTCATCCAAAAATATGGGAGCAATGGATGTCTTTGGAAGATAAAGTCTAAAGTATACAACAACAAAACAGATCAAAGATCAAGCCTATGCCACTCTCGTAGAATTTGCAAAGGGCATTGTTTTTCTATTAGGGGACTGACTATCTCCCGAAGGGATAATAACTATGTTTCCTCATCCATACGGAGATAATTTTGGAAATCAATGGAATAAGGTGTCAATTCTTTCAAAAGACGAATATGACTACTCTGCCGAAGAAGCCATTGTTTACACCATAACGATCTTGTTCTCTCCTCTTTCCTCAACAAAAAACACGCTGCTAAGCAAGCTAATGCAACTTCATTTTGAAAAGAAGCCATTTTGATTATGTGCATAGACCAGGGCTGTGGCCTGTGAACTGTGTAGTGTGTGGGTTCAAAGAAGCCAAGCGTGAGGCTGCCTCTCGTCCATCCGCAGGTCATCGAGAGGCCGCCCGGAGGCCGCCTCTCGTCCATCGAAAGGCCGCCGGGAGGACGCGTACAGTTCCGGCCACTGGCCTTCGAACAGTGTAGTGTATGGCCCGCTTAAAAAACTGAACGTGTGTGGGCGATTTCATACAGCCGGGCTCTGGGCCAGGACTTAAGCCAAAATATCAGGAGGTGCCTGAAAAATTATGTAAAGCCAATGGCTTGACTCGGTAAACTCAAAATTAAATGAATATGAAAATCTACTTTTGGCCATTTTGATCACAAAGTCGGGAAAAGCAGTACATTTACCATCGATTTGATACCAAATACGGATCGACTTAATTTCATTATATGATGATTATCCTTAAACGTAAGATTAGTCAGGAGTGGAGAGACAGGTTCCCAGAGTATGATCATAGGAAGGACCCTATCAGACACCTTGAAAGGAAAGAGCAGGTGCAGATATTCCGCCTCCGGACAGGACACTGTGGCCTCAACCACCATGCCCACAGAATAGGCTTGTCGCAGACAAACCAGTGTCCATGCGGAGCCGGCCCTGAGACTCCAGAGCATGTCCTCCAGGACTGTCCACTCCACAGGACGGAACGACAAAACTATTGGCCTAGTCCCACGGACCTACACACCAAGCTATGGGGCAGTGAGGCAGACCTTCACCTGACTACCCAGTTCCTGGCTCACACTAAACTAAAAGCATGACTTGGAACGCTGAAGAAGAAGAAGAAGATACCAAATACCATTCTCGTACGATGGATAGAACGGTTTTTATAAATTACTGACTTTTCATGAATTCTCGCACCATCCCCCCTCTCTCTCTCTCACGCTTGCTCGCTCTGCATGCGTGTGTTTGGTGGGGATAAAAAGAGAGTTGGAAAGAGAGAGAGATATATATTTTTTTCTCTCTCTCCCAACCTGCGCGCCCCGCGAAAACGGCCGTGAAGGTGTCCTCGTCCATTCGCAGATAATTACGAAAGTTGGATAAAACCTCAACTCATTCAATAAATTGATGCAAGTGTGACAGTGTAAACTGATTGGATCCGATTTCCTCTCCGTTCCCGCTTGTCCTCAGCTTGACCTTTAGTCCCAGTTGCCGAATCACCGTAAGCGTCTCATTTCATCGCAGACTGAGTGCGTCAGTTTCCCTTTCGTGTCCCTTCCCTGCCACTCCCAGTTGCTGAACCGATCACGAAGGTTTTATCTCGCAATTAAAATTTCTTCCAGTTTCCTTCCAGCAATTTCATTACTACACACGACCTAGCTAGCTACGCCTTCAGTTACAATGGATTCCGTTTCACAAAACGAAGCTCTTATTGCTGCGGTTAAAAAAAGACAACCTCTGTATGACAAAAGTGATGACAATTATTCAAATTGAGTGTACATCACAAAAGATGATGATGTTGACCGAATTCCTCTCTTCGTTGAAATATACTGTGAGTCCAGTAACGTCTTGTATGGCGTCTTCCTTTCACCCAAAACAAAAATATTACTTGCAAAGCCTCCATTGTTCTGAGATTAAAAGACTGGTGTGTCCCGTCAGTTTTTACCTCCAGCCCAATGTTCACGAGCGGAGAGCAAGCTGAATCAAAAACGTGCAGCATTCGTTTTCCTGCCATTTTACGCCCATTCAGTTAAGGGTTGCGACACGAAGAGGAGTCTAAATCGGACCGTTCACACGTTGAGTCGTTCGTTCGAACAGCCACTGTTTGACGCAGTATCGTTTTTGATGCTCAAGTTCCGTTTCCGGGTGACTGAATATATTATGATTCCACATAGAGCCTGTTGTTAGTTGTGAGACATTGTGAATGGGCTATGGTCCAAAATGAAGTGATCAAACTATGTACACAGGAGTCGATGGCACTGTTTTCAAGTGTTTTGTGTGTCAATGAAACATCTATTCTGTTTCCGCACCTCTGTGTGCAATCAGTTCTCGTAGTGGCGGGGAAAATTTCATAGTGCCTGGCCGCAACGTGTGTGTGCAAAGTTCGAATTAAAATCTGTTCGTGAAGCCCGGATTTAGGGGAGGCTGTGAGCCGGGCTTGAACGTGTATGGGGGGCTTTAGGGAGAGACCATGAGAACGTTTGACGCGCGAGAAAACTAGCGCGAGAGTCCAAGCGCCTTTTAAGTATGCCACTAAATCTCTTGTGACACCCATACATAGAGAACGCTTGTACTTTCCAGCTTCAGGTGTGCTGCGTCGCTTGTCAAGTCGCGCTGGTTTTAAAGTATTGAAAGTTAATTCTTTTCTCGCGTTGAAGCTGCTTGCTGAGACGAGTGTATTGATATAGCGGCACGCTATTGATAAAATATTTATTTCCCCTGCAGTGATAACTTGGGCATAAACAACTTCCATTGAGATACGTTACAATGTGTTAGTAAAGTAAAACGAATTTTGATGTTTTTTTTTGTTTTGTTGCCTCAAAAATAAACAAAAGGCACGTGGCACATCATTATGATCGAATTTAATTTATAGCTTTTTAAAAATTTATTTTAAGGAAATGTGGAAAAGACTGGTCTGCAAACTAATCCTGAAAATTGAAATGTATACATGTAGTATGTAGCTTGATGATTTAACGCAAAATGGGTTTCTACAGAGTCAAAAAAATAAAAAAAAAGTATAGATTTTAAAAAATTGACATGTTTTCCTTTGGTTTCCTTTCGTATTACGTGAAAATAACACATTGCTTACCCCAGGGATATCACCAGCCTTTCTTCTGGCAGGATGGAAACGTGCCACCCATGACTTTGTAAGCCTTGGACTTATTTGGTCTAGTATAAAAAAAGTGAATGTTTCAAGATTCATTCTAACGTCTCCCCTCTCTTTATTAAGTTCATGCAACTTCCTCTTCCTTTTTTTTTTTAAAACAAAAGTTTTGGCAATGCACCGTCCAGCTGAGCAAGACGTATTCGTCGTCTGAAGACCACGCCATACTGTAAACGTGCAGACAGAGTGGAGTCCCTATCCTCTCACCAAAAAGGGCCTGTCCCTAATTTGGGGAGAGGTGAGCTTTAAGTTACAGGAAATGCGTTGCGGTAGACAGAGTGGAGACACCAGCCCCTCCTCTCCCCTTTTTGCTTGCTCGCCCCAAAAAGAGTTGGGGTCTGCATTTTAGTGCTGCACTAAAATTGCTCGCCCCTCTCGCACCAAACAGGCGACGTGTTGTGCAGTGTTTTGTTTTACACCATTGTCTTGTTTCTTGTAATCATACAACACGACCTTTAAACTTTTCTACAAAAAATGGACGCCAATAAAATTGAGGCACTAATTAATGCCGTGGAAAAGAGACCAAACATTTATGACAAATCAAGTGCTGAATACAGCAACAGAAATTACCTCAACAACGAATGGAAAAAAATTGCAGATGAAGTAGGATGCATGGGTGAGTGATAAATTTTATTTCATTAAATTTATTTTAATTATCCCGCTTTGAAATAAAAAAATGATTCAAGATAGTGCCATCGCTCGATTTGGGGAGAGCAAGGGGAGGGGAGAGGCCTTCACTCTGTCACCGACGTTACAGACCTCTCCTCTCCCCTTGCTCGCCCCAAATGGGGCGAGGTGCGACTTGGTGCTTGATGACTCTACTCTACTCTGCACTCTCTCAATACCGGCACACAGCAGACTGCTGTTGACTGCAGAGGTTGATGAAGAGCTAGATTCTCACGCGTTCTCTCTGTGCATCCTTGATCAATCAGGCGCTTGTTGAAAAGGCGCCTGTACTCTCGCGTCAAGCGTTCTCTATGTTCTCTGTCGTAAGCCAAAATATCAGGAGGCGCCTGAAAAATTATCTAAAGCCAATGGCTTAACACGATAAACTCATATTAAAACATACATGAAAATAATTGAAAATCGTTTTTTTGAAATTTTTGAGCATTTTGATGACAAAATCGGGAAAAGTAGTAAATTTACCACCGATTTGGTACCAAACACCATTCTAGTGCGATGGATAGAACGTTTCGTTGTTTTTTTATGAGTTACCGACTTTTCATCAATTCACGCACCTCACCCCGTTCCTCTCTCTCTCTCTCTGTATCCCCCCTCTCTCTGCTTGTCTTATGTTTGGTGGGTATAAAAAGATATATATATATATAGATTTTTTCTCTCAACCTGTGCGTCCCCGCGAAAACGACCGCGAGGCCGTGCCGATAACCAAAGTCAACTAACTCATTGTATTGTTGTTACCTTTGCATTCTACTCATCATACCTAATCTTCGTCACATACATGTGACATGTATCGATTTTATGTTTTAAGAAGTCAGTGAATTTGTTAAGTGAATGAATCCGGTCAAAGTGTGATTTTAAAAATCTTGCCTTGTCTCATTAAAGAAAAACAAAAAACAATAGAAACTCAATTAAAGACACCAATGAAATATAGCCGATAGATACAATGTGCTCAACCGGCGAGATCAGGGGTCCCCGCCTCCCTGGACCGGTACCACCGGTCCGGGGATCTGGTACCAGGGTGCAAACTGCAAAGAACAAATTGTGTGATTTAAAATATGGTTATTTTTCTTTCATTAGTAGTGTCTACACGCTGGGAATTTCGTCAGTTTTCCAAATTCGAACCTGGGTCGAGGACGCAACGTGTGTGTGGCCCTCAAGCCAGAATAATAATAAATTTGGTATCAAAATTTGTGAAAAAGCAGGCTTAGCCAATAACTGGTGAGACATAAAAAGTAAACAGTTTGGACTACCTATTGCCATAATTCATTAATTGTATTTGTAAGCCCCCCCCCCCCTTCCCCATTTTTTATCGTACCCAAGAAGGCAAAGCCCCTCTCCGAGTGCACGTACTTTATGCCGTTTACTTCGAAGTTGTCCAACTTTTAAATATTGTCAACACATTGTCCCCTGAGAATGACAAGGTTCTGACTTCTATTCCACTTTTTGGCAGAACTGAGTTACAATTACATTACATACTACCGGTACTTCTACAGGCCTTTCATTTTGTCAAAATATCAAATTCGGTGTGTAACTAAGTGTAGGTATTAATTATTAAAACTAGTTGGCCCGCTGACTCTGGGAATACACAAATTTGATTTTTAAAGTTGAGTTTCTATTATCAACGTGTAAACTGAGGCACAAAAAGAAATTTCCTGTCATGCCTTTTAAATTTCTACTCGAAGAACACGAGTCTGGTTTCCCGGCTCAAAACGTCGGAACACTTTCTTCTGTCCAACTCAGCTGTGGCTCAAAATAAAAAATATAGCAAACTGTCACAAATCCCAGACTGGGAGATGTAATAGTTTATGACAGGACGACAATCACGAACAAACAGTTTAACACTTAACAAAACAATCCATCAGACTCACACATTTATTAAACATAATTATACATATAATAGCGCAATTACATACATTATATTATTGAAATGACTGCCGTACAACGGCCTTATTCTCACACACACTCTCCCTCGGATCCACAATCCGGTAGTTACTCCTAAGGGCACTTCGGCCTCAGCCTCTCCCCTCAGGGTCTTAATAGTACATTAATGATTCACTGGCACCGCAGTCTCTCAATATCCCCTCCCTATTGTCATACACCTTAGCACTCCCCTAGCACCTCCGCAGGGCAATAACACATTATTATTTCCATAGCCATCAACATGGCAACAACATAATATCAGTTCACTAGCCTATCAACATGGCAACAATCAAGTATCTCATTCACTCTCATATCTACGTCCCTGTCCGTGGCCTGACTGCCACGACTTTATGTGCCTCTACTGTCCTGCACTGACAGCCTCACTTCTGGCCTATGTGTGGCCTCCGGCCCTATGCTGGCCTATCTCCTGTGCTCATCGAGGTGGCTCTGCGGCCCGTCCCCGACACCTACAAGAATAACATTACATTGGTATAATACCCTACCATTTCTATTCGCTCCACCTCTCCTTACAATCCATGAAGCGTACACACACTAGTTCACCTTTCACTCACCACACATCTTACGGTAACACACCTCCATCGGAGTACACACTACTCACTCGCGCTACAAATCCATGAACTCACTTTCATCTATCGCTCGTGGCGCACATTGCTATATCCAATATCAAGGACTTCCACATTCCTCACATATACTTATTCACATCATGGTAATAGACGAATATAATATAATACATCAATCATAATAATCAATCAACGTTCTACATACCAGTCATAACTGGAAAGACCTCTCACTAGTCTTCTCGACTGCTTCCCCTTTATGTCCGCCCGATGGGCTTTTATTCACAGGTCCGATCCCTAGGACCTTCTAACTTGCAGTGATAGTTATACAGCGCTTTCGCCTCCTTCAGACCCCCCCCCCCACTACTCACAACAGCACGCTTAACTTGCTGTCTACTGTGAGTCCTTCTTACTCTACACCCGCTCTGTCGCAATCCCCTTAATTGCACTCACTCCACTCGTGACACAAACTTCAAAATCCTTTATTATGTCCACGAACACCTTTACGTCTCTCGACGCATATAAAATTGTAGAATTTAAGACTCGGCTGTTAAAAAACCTTACATGATTACATTCGAGGCCTTACTTCCGTTATAAATTATACATGTATTACAATATGAACAAAAAAAGTACCTCTAAAAGCCGAGCACAGGAAACCAATTTTTCAAAAGAACCTTGTCATTCTAAGTGGACTGACATAACTTTAGCACAATGAACTAATGAAGCTTGAAAGAAAGTTTAGAAAGCATTGAAAATTGAATGCGCTTCAAGTTGTGTCCCTGTTAATCTATGTAAGTTTGTAGCTGCATGTAGTCGCTGAAAACACATACGGGCGGCACCGAGACGAATCGAATCGCGCCGTTGCAAATCTCCGAATGACACGAAACGACAGCAAAACAACGATACGACATCGATGGTAACGACCGAGATGTATCTCACGACGATGCCTGATATGGATTTTCAATGTTTATACTTCCTCCCCTCCTTCCTAAAAATTTCTGCACACAAACACAAAAGTAAAAACATTCAGGAACCACAAGCGGCGATGGACCTACATTTTTGGGATCCTGAAGCTTGAACTGTTATGAGACCCCTTCGCAACCAGCAACAATAGGGCAATATCCAAACTTCACTTTAAAAAAAAAAAGTTTCTTTCAGGCCTTTCCAGGATTAGGGGCCTGAAGCTCAAGCTTCACAGTAGATCCGCCACTGATCACACGGACTGAAACATGCACGAGGTACTAAAAGAAAAAACAAACTCATGTTTACATCCAGCATCCAGAAAAATCATTGAATAGGTTCGTCTCTTTCCCAGCACTACATTTTTGAATCTCCACGTTAGTGCACTTGGAGAAACATTAATTTGTAAAGTTTTTCAGTTGAATTACATTTACAAAGTGTAAGACTAAGAAAAACTTGTCAGCACTGCAGTTCTCTTCCCGTTGGTAATATATCTGCATGAAGTTTTCAGGAATGATAAAATACATTATCAAGTTGTTTCACAGTCTCGATTTATTCTAATTCCTTCTTATAATGCTAAAGCCGCAAACGATACATGGAATTTTTCAGCTGTGTAAAAAGGAGTTGGAACAAACAAGAGCTAAGGTCGCGATTTTTCTGGATGAGGATTTGGATTGATTTAGCACAACGTTTAATTCAAGTGAAAATATTGCAGCAATGAGAAACAGATAAAATTACTAAGTCAGGAGTTCCCAACTATTGCTTCGCCCCATGGCAACTTTTCTTAAGTAAATTTATCCCTACACCGTTTTGTTCAGTGCAGTACCAAGTATAAAATGTAGATCGTTTAGTCCAAAACGGTAGAAAGAAAAAAAATTTTTTAAATCACAAAACAAAGTGGTACTTGAAACGTCCTCACAACTTCAGATTTTTCAAAAGGTTATTATTTAAAAAAATAAATATATTATGTATTCAAATCCAACTAACAGTAGTATTAGTAGTAATAATATTAATAATAATGGTATTAATAAATAATAATATAATAATAATAATAATAATAATAATAAATAAATTAAATAACATTTTATCCAGTAATAGTACTAATACATGTATAGGCTTTAAGCCCCTTACAACCGTTCTACTAACACAAAGAACCAAATCTTGACAACAGCCAGAAACAGAATAAATGTAGTTGTGTTGTATTCCATCAAATGAAAATGTGTTTTATTTTTAAGCTGCTTCTTGAAAATTTCAATATTCTTTATAATTCTCTCTTATCTGGCAGCAATTTCCAGGTCTTTGGGCAAATACACCCTTTGGGTGGATGAAATTTAGGCCCATCCCCCCTGCACACCCCCCTCCCCCCATTGGGAACTCCTGTTGGAAGTCTTGTAATTGTATTCTCAAGGCGGGTGGTTGGTGGACGCTGCTGGTAAGGTCTTCTGTCCTATCATTGCTGTAATATTCTGTCTTTCGTCTTGCTTTTTCCAAGCACAACGTGATCGTCATCGTGTTGACATGCTTTCTCTAAACTCTTTGCTAAATGTAGCAGTCCATAGTGCCCAGCTAGATGGGGAATTGGGTTCACTGGTCCATTGTGCTTGGTCCTAGTTCTCCATATGACGGCATTTGGCTTCTGGACATGAAAAAAAAAACATTTTGGGCAAAATGAATAAGTTTAATTGAGCCTTAAATGTGTGGTAGGTAATTACCAACTATCAATAAAGCATATTTTAACTGAATGTGTCGACTTCCTGCATATCCGAAGAAGACACACTATGCCTGCGGAAGCCGTGAAAGAATTATTTTCTGACGTGGACCCACAGCGCACCCTGTCCTCTCTAATAGAGGCTAAGATCTACAACTTGATTTAATAACTTTTATACTCGTTTACAAAACGTTTTCCAGATCTATACATAACTTTTTTAGAATGTTACCATTGTATTAGAATGATATGAATTTAATTCTATGTTAAACTTAAAAGTTCTGAATACGAAACAAATAAAAATCGCGTGTTCCCAAACAGACCGCGAAGGGAGCAAAGTGGCCGTTATAGTGCCGACGTGCCGCAAAACCCAAATTCAAACTCAAAACTCATGCCCTGCAACATAAGAGTGGCCTAACTCCTGTTTTATTGTTTTACAGAAAATCTGAGTTTGAATTTTTTTTTTTAATGTAAACTTTTTTTTGGTGTATGTGAGAACTGTAACGAACTTGAGGATGAATTTCACGTGCAAAAAAATCTTGCAAAAAATCTCAAACGATAATATAATATGGAATTTTTTTTTTTTAATGTTGTTAGACTAAACATGTTTAAGTTCATAAATTTTCTGTCGTCAATGCACTGTAGAGAATTACATTTGTTTGAACGTTTTGCCATAAAGTGCTAATCGTGTACAATATTATCACTTTATGACTTCTCCTTGTGCGGTTTGGAAGCTGAATTCTTCTTTGTGTGAAAATGTAAATCTTAGTGATATTTTCATGTATAGAATATTCACGACGACAAATAAAGATGGATTTGGTCGATTGAAGAATGATGACTGTTGCTGGCAATTAACAGTCAAGTTATATTTTATTGTATATTATTATACGTAGGCAGCAAGGAGCGGACATAGTGAATGACCATGCGTTCTGTTTCTAATGTTTCTTCATATCTTGTTTGCGATTCTTCTCTTTATTTTGTAATAGCCCGTCAAGGCCTACAATCAACTTGAACTTTATTTCATCGTCCTTTTGGAATGACGAAGTTTCATGTGCTCATAGCTTTTAGGGATGAGCTTCTTTTTTAGTAATACTTACAAATTACACACCGAATCACCTGCGTCATGCTTTGACACACACTAGAAAAAAGCTTGTAGAAGTAGTGTGTAGTGTATAACTCAGTTCAGCCAAAAAGTGGAGATAGAACTTTGTCATTCTCAGGGCACGCAAATACGGGTGAATATGACAAAACCGAAGTAAAGGTGAAATGTTTACATCCCTTTAAAGAATCAGAATAAAATATTTCTAAGACGATTTCATGCCAAATATTTTAACTGAATACATAAAGATGGCTAATTGTTCACATTATACATGTATAAAAAGGAAATCTCAATTTCAACAGAAAATTTTCCCTCTTTGGGGCAGCCTTCTCGGGAATTTGGTCTTTCACATTCAGCCAGATTTCCTCACATCTACTCACAAATTAAAAAAAAAAAAAGTAGGCTAAGAGAAGAGTCAACAAAGACGTTTATTTCATCTCGGGGTGGTTAGATCACTATACCACTGAAAGACTACAAGGCCCTGTACATGCTCACAAGGTTATCTCACTCATTGTCCAACAACAAATGGGATTGGATCACTATACCACTGAACGATTGAAAAGTCTTGCACGTGCCGATATTGTCCTATCTCAATTTTAAACAACAACAACAACAACAGATTTTGACCACTTTTTTTTCTTCATTGGCATAATTTTGGCACAAAATGACACTTTTTGTGTTTGACTTTGGGTTTGGGTTTAACGGCGCGTCGGCACAATAACGGCCACTTTGCGCCTCTCACTGTTTTTTCGTTATCTCTCTTTGGCCTAGTTTTCAGACCTCAGATGCCTATCACCTGTCACCTGTCGGCTTCATCGTCATCGATGTTAGCTGCTACAGTGGATGCCACGACAAAATCTCCTCCACTCACTCCTGTCCTGAGCTTTCCTAGTTAGTTCACTTATTTCCAGCTGACTAACTTTCTTGATGTTATCGTGATATGTAATGGGTGGTCTTCCTTGTTTTCTCTTTGCTTCTGTCTTTCCTTGAAGGATTGATATCATAAGGGCCGTGCTTTTGTTTCGGGCCGCGTGGCCGATGTATGCAAGTCTTCTTTTGTTTATTTCAGGTGTTATTCTTCTGGTGGTGCCAAGCTGTTCTAAGATGCTTGTATTTGTTCTCCTTTCGGTCTAACTTATTCTGAGTAGCCTTCTGTAAAGCCACATTTCAGCTGCCTCCAATCTTGTTATGTCTGCCTTTTTGAGTGTCCAGGCTTCACAACCATATAGTAGGACTGGCCAGATCAAGCACTTAAGTATGTTCACTTTGAGGTACGTTGGTATGCCTCTATCCTTCCAAATGTTGTTTAGTTGAACCATTTTGTGTTTTGCCATTCCTATCCTTGTTTTTGTGTCATTTGAGCAGCTTCCATCTTGCGATTTATATGATCCTAGGTATTTGAAATCAGTCACTTTTTCTAGTGCTGTTTTGTTTACTAGTATCTCCTGGTGTTCATGGTGCCCTGTTCCAGTATGCATGACTTTCGTTTTCTTAGCATTTAGGTGTAGGCCTGTTGTCCTGCCCGCTTCATCCACTCTGTGCAACACTCTTTTCATGCTGGTGATGTTATCTGACATAAGAGCTGTGTCGTCAGCGTAGCGAAGGTTTGTGATGTTTCGGCCTCCGATCTTTATTCCCATATCTTCTATGTCTGCGTTTCTCATGATCTGCTCAGTATAAATATTGAAAAGATGAGGTGAAAGTATGCAACCTTGTCTGACTCCTTTCTCGATGTTAAAATATGGACAGTTCTCATTGTTCCATCTGATCGTTGCCTTTTGTTCGTGGTATAGTGCAGCGATGAGGGTCACAAGATGCCTATATGATCAGATAAAAAGTCAAGGTAAAAATCTAACGGGAAAAGGCCCATACTGTAAAAAATGTCTTTGAATTTTGTAAATATGATAAAAATAATCTGTTAAATCAACTTGTAGAGTTCGACCTCTTTCAGAAATGAATACATGCGCTACGGGTCCACGTCAGAAAAATTTTCATGGATCCGCAGGCGTAGTATGTTCTGCGGATATGCATGAAGTCTACACATTCAGTTAAAGCGTATTTTATTGATATATCGAGAGGTATTTGCAATATTGTTGTACACGATTTTGAGGTTCTGTCATGAAAGTGGTTCTCTCACTCCTAATTTCATTATGTATAACAAGTCATTCCAATCGGTTAGAAACTTTTCGAGATAATTATGTGTTTGTGATATAATGTTGCATGCGTTTTGGCTCTGATTTTACACAACTTTTCAAATTTTCAATCCTCGTCTTCTGGAAAAGGCAAAAATGCACATTCAACAATATGGAAAATACCCGACAATATTTCATGACCGGAGATTAACAAGCTGAGTGTTTAGCTCTTTATTTGAGGAGGTTTCGCTACTCTTGGCATTTACAACCAGCTCTTTTTATTTTTAGTGTTCTTGTTTCTGTGTGTTTTAGTGGTAGGGATGAGTTTTTTATTAATTATTATTTAGGATTTTTGCCCGAGCAGCGGCCTTGTTCGGCCTGCTCTTCTCGACTTTCAACTGCCAAGGTGTCTTTGACGTGCAAAACGTGCATGTGGGCCCTCCGATTTTTTCGTCCTTATCTGAGAAGACAATGTGCTCTGTCCTACCTACCATAGGATTAAGGACAGGAATTTCACCTCCCCCCCCCCCCCCCCCCAAAAAAAAACAAGCTTCTTTCTATCTCCCACTGAAAATACTCGCTAATGTGCCGTTTGTAGAACAGTGGTCACGTAGTCTCAATGAAAATTTCCTATCATACTTTTTCATTCTCCGAAAATGCAGTGCATGCCGCCCAAGACAAAAAACATCGTAAATAAATGATATTTAAGACTGAATTTTGTCTAAAACAGATATGTCCACGTAATTTACCATTAAAAATTGAGGCAGTACACAAAAGATTTCATAATTTTTCGTGACCTTAGTTCCTTTCAAACTGTTGTTAGGGACACTAAATGAACAAACTAAATTTATAACATTTCTCAACCATCTGAGGTTAAAACTGTACCCAACATTAAACAATATACATGGCGCTACCTTCACTGGGTCTGCTTAAATCAGTAGTAAAGAAGAAAACACTTTTGGCAGTGATTCTGGAGCTGTGTTTAGGTCTTTATTTTAAGATGTTCGTTGCCACCAGCATTAACACCTCACATTTCTTGTTTCTGTGTGTTTTTGTGGTTAGGTTTTTTGGTTTTTTTAATTTTGCCTGGGGAGAGGCTTTGTTTGGCCTGCTTTTCTAGACTTCCAACTGGTTAACTGGCAAGGTATCGAACGTGCGCAACGAACACACGGGCCCTCTGAGTTTTTCGTCTTTATCCCAGAAGACTAGGTGCTCGATACTACCCACCATAGGAGTTGGGTCTGGAATTTTTCCCCCGAAAAAAAAATCTCAACATGCCTGCTTCCACCGGGGATTGAACCCGGTACCTTCGGCATGAGAGATGAGCACCTTGCCTCTAGACCACCTTGTCCCCCGATTCTGAAGCGGTAGGCACTCTGGTCCCAGCGGAGGAATTCCACATTTAAGGGGAGGAACTGGGAAGGAATTTCAGCTAGAGGAGGAACTTCAAACTGGGAAAGAATACACTCTGTACACTTAGCAATGCTAATCCAAAGGTTGAATTGTTGTTTTAACCAGAACAAACACATAAAGCTTGAGGTCACACGCAAAAATCTTTTTGAATTTTGAAAACCCATTATAGATAAAACATGATTTTTTAAGAGAGGCAGATGGCTGATAGACTTTTATGTAAGAATATAGGCCTACTCCCAGAAGAAGGACCTCCAAAGTCTTGTTTTGTTTCTGTTAATTAGTAAACGTTTTATAAATTATATCTTCGTAATAATCAATGAAACTAGACTACTTATTATAAAGCAGTTTTATAATCCATTGAAATGTGACATTTTCATATTTCATTTGATTGCAATTAGTAAAAAAATTTAGCCTCACAGATTGAGTCAATAATTGCCACTGTAAATGTATTATGGTGAAAAAAAAATATGTTCCAAGCAATTCAAAATGAGGGAGGAATTGAAAAAAACTTACAGAGGTGCAAATGCCAAAAGCAGCGACCCTCCTAAAATGAATACCTTCCATAGAAAACCTGAAATCGCTAACTGAAGAATGTGGCCTGGGACTTTGAGAAAAAATGACTTAAGGCTTATTCCGACCTTGGTTCTTGTTTGTTCTATCTCCATTTTCTGAAAAAACTGGAGCTCTTTTAGTATGTAGAAGTGGTAGAACAAACGCGCATTCTGACACTTGTTTAAAATGCGTTGTGGCACTTATCAAGCTCCTTCACACGTCCGATTTATTTCTCATAATACTAAAGCCGCAAACGTTTAACGACGAATTTTTCAATTGTGCGAAAAGTGGAGTTGGTACAGACAAGAACTGAGGTCCAGGGGCGAGGCTTCCTCATAATCAAATAATCAGTGTTTACCCTTCGAATATTAATTCTAGAATTACTGTGCTTCCAAGTCCAATTAGTCAGTTCAGCATTCTATTCTACGTTGCTATTTTGGGTTTGTTGTTATAGTCTAACACCCCTCACCGAAAAGCATCTTTGTAGGGACTTACAACATATGAACTGGTCCAAAATCAGTGATTAACAAAGACGAAGAAGACTTGACTACACCCAGAAGCGAGCTTGAGCATAGCCTGTTTTCTTCAAAGCGGCGCCGCAGACGGCAAAATAGTGGGGGGGGGGGGGGGAATAGGTTTAAAATCAAGGTTTGACCTGATTTTACGTACTTATGCAGGTTTTTCACTATGCGGTCGTTTTCATCCCAATCGAAAGGTAAAGAGTAGAGTGAAAGAGTTTGTGTGGATCTTTTTTGTTTTTTTTGTTTGAGGTAATCTAAGAATAATTTACTCTACGCACAGCAAGAGCTATCAAAGAATAATAATTATTATAGTCTAGATCTAGATATATAACTGTGATCAAAATCAGCCGGACGTATTAAGAACATCAATTCACTTGATAGGTCGCTCGAACCTAAACCGCAACGGCAGATAGCCACTTCTCCGAAATTGCTACACATTGTTGTGTCACAGAGATGCCATTTAAGCACTTTCTACCATTTAATGTTAGTGGGTCCTTTCCGAGAAACTTTATGAGATGGTAGAATAACAAAATCTCTGGCTATGAATATGACAATGAAAACGTGCTGTTCAAATTATATTTTAAAAAATGGGTGAAAAATATGCGTTTATAAGTCTGTTAGTATGAATGAATAGTTTTTCAGATTAGTTTGGCTTGTAAATTGCTGAATTCCTGTCCTGTTGACAAGAATAGTCCGCCCTTCAGATTTTTGCAGTGCCTAGCAACCGTTTCATTGTTTTAGTCGCTGCATTTATAATTATGTACATATGATGTAGCGATACGTCCTATTATGAGGATCTTACTAGCTTAAATTCTGATTACCCTCTGCAGAGGACCACGCTTCGCCCCTGCTGAGGTCGCGTTATTGGCATCGCTACCACTGTTAACATACCTGACACGTCTCTGACAATCAGTTTCTCAAAACAGGGTTTGTGATATGCGTGTTCTCGCTGATTCTCAGTGATGTCTGAATGATTCATCACTCATAGCTTCATTTGGATAAAAACTGGACTCCTCTCAAGTCAAGATTTGCAGAAAAACAGATATCAAGTTGCACCACCGGTCACAAAAACGTGCTGAAAAAAGGAAAATACTGGCGAAAGACTAGGTGTCATCACACTTTCAAACTAAAAAGGTCCATCGAAAGGTATAATTTCCATTTTATTATACAGATTCTATCTTTTCAACTTGTCTTTAGTAAACAATATGTGAGTGGATCTGACGAAATCAGCCTTAAGGTGAAAGACCATATTCCTGTGACACCCCCCCCCCTACCCCCATCCACGGGGAACAGTTTTTCTATGGACATTGAGATTTACTTTTATGAAAGATTAGCCATTTTTTCTGTATTCCGGTAAAATATTTTGCTTGAAATCGTCTTAGAAATATTTTATCTTGATTTGAGACGTACAAAAAAATTCACAATTAGCCCGGTTTTGTCAGATCCGCCAACATATAGTAACAAGGTGTCTCAAATAAATGTACATACACTATGAATATTTATCAATTCAATGCCAACCAAGATACATTCAGATTACAGAGGACAGGTGTGTAATTGTGTTATGGCATGTATTCAATAAATCGATGGCCGTTCTGGGCCAGACACTGATGACAACGCAGTTCAATCGAGTTGCAAACAACATTAAGCTGTTAATTTGTGTGTACAATTTTTTTCAGACACCCGGTAAATACATGTATGTAAATAATAAAGTGAAAATCCATAGTGAAACTTTTCCCACAAATTATGTGCGGACGCACAAGAGTTAATCGCCCCCTCAGAATGACACAGTTCTAACTCCCTAAAGTCAACTTGAGAAATTGATTGAAGTTTCAAGTGCTCATAGCTTTTACAGACGCACTTTTTTTTTCTTTTTAGTAATACAAATTACACACCACATCCGCTAAATACTTCGACACACAGTGGAGAATGCATGTAGAAGTACTGTGTAGTGTGTAACTCAATTCCGCCAAACAGTGGAGATACCTATAGAACCTTGTCATTCTACGGGGACGTCTTGATGTCCAGTTACTATCAAGTTCCCGAAAAGCCTGTTCCCATCAAAGCGTGTGGTTTTGTTTTGTTTTTTTCTGCGCGTGTTTTTGACTAGCGTATTTTTTTTTTTCGAAAAGTATTCTATCTGAACACTCTGCTGACATGGGTTTGAGTTTGGACAAAGCACGTCGACACGACACTTGTCACACTGGGCCAGGAAGAGGCAAGACGATACACAGAATATAACACAATGATAGGACAGTATGAGACCCTACCAGAAGCGCCCGCCACCCACTAGCTGTTTAGACTGGAACACCTACAATAATTTTTTTCAGAAAACGCGCCTTTTCATTGAGTGAACAAGACGCGCAGAATGTGCCTCGAAGACACGCTTCGTGAGAGCAGGCTTAGCTTACTTTGAACTTACTGAACCTGAATTGTGAAGCCTGAATCGCTTTCCATCTCCTTTATGACCGGTGATTCGTAATTTACTGAAATACTTTTGAGGAAAATTTCATTATCCCAGTATATAAAATAAAAGGGAGGAAGGAGGGACAGGGAGGGAGGGAGGGAGGGAGGGAGAGAGGGAGAGAGAGAGAGAGAGAGACGAGAAAAAAGTCAAACTCAGCCCCCCCCCCTTTTTTTTAGGACCAGGAATACGGGAAGACGGGGAAAAAATCGCAAAAGTTTGACACTAAAAAGTTTAGCATTTAAACAAAATAAGTTAAGTGCTTAAAGAATTAAAGTTAAGCGTTAAACAATAAAGGCAAGTGTGAAAAAGGCATTAAAAAGGCAAGCATTAAAAAAGGCAAGCGTAAAATCAAAACAAAAAGCTACGACTTCAGGATTGGGATGTCTCCTAGATGGATGGTTTTAATTTATATTTTTAAAAAAACAAACATGTAAATGACTTTTTTCCCTTTTCACTAGACTTTTTCCGCTTGCCTTTTTTTCACGCCGTCTAAAATAGACACACGAGAGAAGCTATGAAAACTGCAGTGGTGGAAACCTAACAGGTGACGGAATGCCGTGGACTAAGATTAAAGTTTCGCACGTCCCGACCTCCACTGATCCCAAATCCTATCCATAACCCTGTCCTTATCCCTAATCCTAATCTTATCCTGGACTCGAAGCCCATCCTTAACCCTGCCCTTGTCCCTAATCCTAAACCCGCCAGTAACGCCTATCCATATGCCTAACACTAACCCTACCCGTAATCCAAACTCTGCTTGATCCTACCCTCAAGAGATTTGTCCTTACTCAACCCTAATCCTAAACCTAATCTCCCTAACCCTATTCGTATCCATAATCCTCAATTCTGAACTTATCCCGAGCCCTAAACCTATCCCTAACCCTAAAACTCTTCATAACCCGGTCCTTATCCCTAAGCCTAAACCTATCCCTAACACTGTCTTTATCAGTAGCTATCTCTTACTCCTCATCCCTTATCCTAGGCATTACCCTTAACTCCTGTCCTATGCCTAATGCTAAACCTACCCGTAATCCATGCTATCCTTAGTCCTAAACCGATCCCAACTTCGTCCTTCCTTATCCCCAATTCTAAACATAATCTCATCCCTAATCCTGTCCGCATCCCTGATACTAAATCCTAAACGTATCCCTTATCCTTCACCCACCCCTAACTGTCTTTATTCCCAATCCTAAATCTGAACTTATCCCTAATCCTAAACCTATCCCCTAATTCCTCATCTCTCACCCTAAACCTATCCTCAACCCCTGTCCTATGCCTTATGCCAAATCCATCCCTAATCCATACTTACTATCCTTAATCCTTAACTCTCTTCCTTGCCACTAGTCTTAAAACCTAATCTTATTCGTGATCCTGCCACTTGCCCTTTCAGCCATAAAAGAAAAAAAATTATTAACAGTCTATATAAAAAACTGTCCCGAGTTGAAAGTGGTCAGGACGCGCGGAATTCTTTCAAAAAAATTAAATAGTCAACCCAATAAAAAAAATAAGACGAAACAATTTTCGAATTCCTCCTCCCCCCCCCCCCCCCCCCCAAGAAAATGAACAACCTTGATTCCCACCCACCGTGATGAATTGCTGAACTTGTACATACTCACAGACCCTCCCCCCTCCCACTGACGACCTGAAACAATGGCAACAGATCAAGCCTGAAAACCAAGACCACACACACAGGCAATTGAGATAAGACAGACAGAGACCAGAAAGCCAACTGGTGCTGGATATCACAATGAGATATGTGCAACACAATGTACATTACACGAGATTCAGTGAAATGTCTCGAGTTTTTCAGAACTGGAGCTGAGAATTTGTCAAGCCTCGTTCGGTCCGGAAGTTAAGATTTGTCGCATCCTGAAATGGGTTTGCCCACCGACCCCCCGCCCCCTCCCCCCCCCCCCCCCGCCACCCTCAACAAAACCCCCAGCACCTATAGAACAATGCCTTTAAAGAGTCCCAACCCTCTTCCCCCCCCCCCCTTGCCTTCCCAAGCTTCCCCACCCCCCCCCCCTTTAATTTTCAACTGATGATTTTTTCATCATCATACTTTTACACTGGTAATTATTGAAAATTCCTTTATTGATTGAAATCAAATGAAAAAAAAAGAAAAACTCCCTATTTCAGTGGATCATAAAACTATCTATACACAGTGAGTGCAGTCTTTACCAGTTTGGAGTTCTTTTTCTGATTGAAACAGGGCCGTCTTAACGAATGAGCAGACTAGGCAGTTGTCCAGGGGCCCCAAGGGTTTAGGGGGCCCCATGCATGCAAATTTACATTGGTATTTGAAACGGGGCAG
Source organism: Onchidella celtica (assembly GCA_963931925.1). Lineage (NCBI taxonomy): Eukaryota > Metazoa > Mollusca > Gastropoda > Systellommatophora > Onchidiidae > Onchidella > Onchidella celtica. The sequence continues at coordinate 23,715,917 of OZ007575.1, read as the reverse complement.
AAAATCTCTATTGCTTTGCCCAAATCATGTTAAGACTGTCAGGGACTGAAATTCCTCCCTTAGGTTTGAATTCCCTCCCTTGGGAGCCAGCGCCCTTACTCTAAGAATCATCGCTATGGAGATTGTTGCACGGAGCGATGATGTGCAGAAAGGGTGGACAAAGTGGCCGTAGGCCCCGTGCATCCATTTCAAGGAGTATCTAATTAGCGAGTATCTAGGCCCTATACTTGAGCCCTGGGGCATACAAATCAAGGAGCTGCCCGCCCCAGGCATGACGGGGCATCACCAGACCTCTGCACGCCACTGACACGGAGCCAACATCAGATCATACGGCTTGTTAACTCTTTTCAGTTCGCCCACTTTTTACCTTTGCTGAAACGCAACGACGGTTGTCTCAAAGATTGCATGCTAGTGTCAACTTGTTTACATAGAATACAGAAAAGGTCAATGGAAATATTCACACCCAGAGAGTACACGTTTGGACAACTTATTGAAAGAACACGTAACACGTTATGTAACACGTTTAAAAAACGCCCGAAAACACGCCTTTTACAATGTATTGATGGAAGGCGACCATATCTGTTTCTGACTGTTGTCACATAATTATGCTTAGCATCATCTTTGTACAGGCGAATTGAATATATGAATTGAAGACATTACTCTTTCAAAGGCATAGGCCTTACCTTTTGACGGGATAACGCGGTATATAAAATTAGTATTTTTTTTATTGTTAATATCAGCTTTAGAGACATGCAGCACCTTTTTTGTTCAAAGCTTAGACCACTAAGGGGGGATCCCACCAATAGGAAGCCTCGACCTGTGTGCATTTTGAATTTAACTGGCAATCTGTGAGTGGGAATATCGTGGCACATTTGGCTGTTACACTGTTTAGTTATTGCTTTTCACACCCTCATCTCGACTGCCAGACAAGAGCCCAGCAAGAGAAACTGTGGACCTTTGTGCATTTTGGATTTGCCGGCTCTCTGTGAGTGGGAAAATTATCTGCACAACTTTCCTCTCACTCTGCCTACTAAAGGAGAGCCCAGAAATACAGTGTGGACCTTTGTGCGTTTTGCCTCAGCTGATTGAATGGGAAAATCATGTTACATGTAGCTGGTACGTTGTTTACTCATGGTTTATAAGTGCACAGTTTCCTTCGGTTCGACTACTGAGCAGGGCCCAGCAATACGGAGTATGAAATCTTTGTGTGCATTTTGGACGTCCCTGCCTGTGAGTGCGAAAATCATGTTATATTTAGCTGGTACATTGTTCGGTCACGGTTCCTAAACGCACAGCGTTCTTCCTACCCCGAGTAACGGAGCAGAACCCAGAAGTATAGAGTGTAGACCTTCGTGCGTTTTGGTTGAACTGGCTATCTTTGTGAGTGGGGAAAATCGCATCACATGTAGCTGGTACATGGTTTAGCCCTGCTTTATACGTGCACAGCATTCTCTCCCACCCCAACGAACGAGCACAGCCCAGACGTACAGAGCAAGGCTGCTGTGCATTCTTTCTGCTGTCTAGACCAGTGTCATAAATAGACTTTGGTCATGATCGTTCTTCGTTTCTCTAGGGCCTTACTGTAAGGACTTTGGCCTTAAAGACTTTGGTCCTAAGGACTTTGGTGACGAAGAATACATTGTTTGACATATTGATTTTGTCCATTTTCCCAAATTGCCTGCACAACTTTTCTCAAACTTCGGCGACCAATTGGTAATTCAGCGGCGCAAAGTCCGGATGGTTTAGTATATTGTGCAGGTAAACAGCCAGCACAGCACTGCACCGTGGCCTACAACGACAGAACGGGCATTTTCGCACTCACAGCGTACACGTCTGGACAGCTTAACTATAAGAACACTCAACACATTACGTAACACTTTTCAGAAACGCCCGAAAAAACACCTTTAGAATTGATAGAATGTAACCACGGCTTAGTCTAAAATGCACAAAAGTTGCATGGGCATTCTTATAAAATATGAAACAATCTTATTGCCATAAGAAAACCCTTAGGAACAATAAAAATTGACTATCGAAGTTTTTCCATCATGTGGAACACTTTCTAATTTATGAACAACGTTGGTCTATGATCTCGCACCAATTCTGATCTGTTCTCCTATAGTGTGCATGTGTGCGGGACTTGCATTGAACAGCAGTACGTCACGACCTAATGGTACAATGTCACAGCCAGTTGCTGCCAGCAAAATGTACACCCAAGAAATAGGGCAGAAACTGACTTATGTCTGACCAGGCTTCGCTTGATAGGGTCTTCCTGAATTTAGTAAGAAATAAACTCTGAATATTATTGAATTTAACATTAGACCCAATCTCAACCCTTTTCAGACATTTCCAAGTATAAAATATATACACAGAAAACTTTTCAGATCCATACAAAACAACTTTTGAGAATTTTACCAATGTGGTAAATTTAAACGGAACTATTTAATTTTATTTATGAAATTCAGAAGCTCTGAAAAGCAAACGTAAATGACGTACCCAAATAGACCGCGATAGGTGCAAAATGGCTGTGATTGTGCCGTCGCACCCTAAAACCCAAACTCAAATATTTAAATAGACCCTCCCTCCCAACCCTGTGCTATTTCGTGTCTCTTATGTCCCAACGGTGAAACTTCTTGCAAAGGCACCACGCATTGGGAATGTCTAAAGGGGATTATTGAATTTACTGGCAAAATATTTGCCAATATAATGCCTAATTCCTTTTATTCCCCTTGATAGTTTGATAATAAACAAATGTTTGAATTAAAAACAAATACATTGTTTTAAGGACTAAACTGACACCACTTAGATTACATTTAGGAAATTTGGACAAAGCATTCCAAGTACTCTAGTTAGTGATTCCCCATCTCACATAAAGACGTAGTCAAACTCCGCCCCGCACTTGACAATATGTACTCCTGCGCTTAAACCTAGCTCCGCCCACACAAGAGTGCAAAAAAAAAAGAGAGGGTGCAATGTAATACGGAAAAAAAATTGTACGATAGTATAATTAAAAAAAAAAATGTTCTAAAGAATTAAAGGGAACCCCGATCTAGGAGTATACTGATGGCTGTTATCGGACTGATGTACTGTAAAACCCAAAGTCTAACTTCCCCCCCCCCCCCCCGAAAAAAAAAATCCTCCTTCCTCCCGTATGGACGTAGCCTACGAACTATTTTGTAGGTAGCCTAACTATAATTCGTTCAGAAATCTGTGCCCTTCTTCCGTGAGGTTTAACTTTAGAACTCTGAATATTTTGCAAGTTGGTAGGTCCCTATGTGGATTACTGGTCTTCAAGATTTGAGTAGCGGCTGATTAGTGGACGCTTCTGGTAGGGTCTCCTTCTGTTTCCTATCGTCGTTCTGTTATTATTCGGACTATCGTTTTGCTTTTTCCTGGCACAAACTGACCGTTATCGTGTCGACGGCGCGCTCTCTCCAAACTCAAACTCGTAGACTTATAAGCAAAATATTTTTATCCTGTGAGAACTCATATTTCCATCACCGTTTCCAGTTATCTTGATTTGAAAGATAGGTTTACAGGCAGGACTAAGGGTTAGGGACAGGTCTGATAATAGATTTGGGTTGGGGTAAGGTTGGTAATAAGATTTCCTTCAAGTTAAATCCTTTTATTTTTTAATATCTTTTCTGACTCTTGCACCATTAAATGGGTTCTAAATATATTTTCTGGAGATAACCGGATTCTATAATCCTTCCCAAGTCTTGCTTTTTAAGGTTATGAAAAAAAAATGTTTCAGACTTTCAATGTAGCAATTTACTGACTTTACAGATTGTCACTGCTCTGGGCTAATGGGATAATGAGAAAAAAAACTGCTTTTCTTGTCATTTGGTGACTCATGCCATTCTGATTCTATTGGATTATTACATTTTCCTACTGGCGCATTTCTTTTTCTCATCTGATAGCTCTCATGCGAGTAATGAATGAACCGTCAATTGCCTTTTGGTATAAGTCTGACATATCCCATCATCGTAGAGCAGTGACCAAATAAAAAGTCGCCATTTCCGTTAACAAAATGCACACTTCTACTCACGGGGCAAAAAAACCACGCTTGTACTAAGTTGTACATTTTGTTTTTCTTTTAAAGGACAATTTTCTTTGGATCTGATCAAGTCAGCAACATTGAATGCGGAAGTGATGTGAAGTTATAATGATACGTTGATACGTTTACGAATGATACGTTTACTGTAAACTTGAATATTTACACCACTCTCAACCTTTTTCAGGGAATCTCCCCCTTAGGCTTCAATTGTCTTTCATCACCAGCCCCCTTCTCTCCTCCCACCCCATCCCTCAAAATCCCTTGTCAAACCAAACAGATACATTTCACATGTAAACCACAACCTATGATGTTTTTCAAGGCCTTCTGTAATTAATTATAAAACAGAGAATTCTTTATCAAATGCATTGAAAAAAAAAAGGCCTATAAAACCCACCTACATGACCCCCGTACTGTTGAACAACTCAGTGGCTGCCAACGTATTTGAGCCAAAAAATGTCTCCTTTCATTGTTTTCGCCCCTTTGTCGCCATTTTCTTTGATTTCGCCCCCCCCCCCCGATCAAAATCGCTCCCGGGGGTCGATATCACCCTCGTTGAAAACCACTGCTTCAGAGCAATTTTTGGGTAATATTTAGGAAATGATCAATAAAATTCGCCGGTTTGAAAAAAATCACGTTGCTTATGGATTTACCATTCAGAACACAGCTCAGTATTTTCCCTATATGGCTTTGCAATTAGACTGCTGTGCCCTACCAACAACCGCTACAACAAATCAGTTTTCCAGATATTATAAAAACCACAGAAATGACGTCACTTCGAGCCATCACACATTGGCGGACGTGCTGGTCTGTGGAAATACCAGTCAGTACTCGCACTCGCAGATAAGTCATCTTGTTGATGTAATTAATATTCTACAATTACCTCATTTTCCACCTTATTATTTTTTTTGTATTGTTCGATTATTTCATCTGTTTAATTTTTTCATTTTTTTCTGTTGTTTTTCTTCCTGAAGAAGATGTTTAACTGAAATAGTGATTGTTGTTTTTTTGGTCTTCCCTTTTTCTTTGCGTTTTTTAAAATGATGTTACACGTACGTAGGTCCCCCAAGTTTTTGGTTGTTTTTGTTTTTTTGCGCTTGAGGTACGTATTTTAAGGCCTTTTGCGACACCAGAGGTAGAGTGCTCCTCCTGAAATACTTCTTGACAACAGCCTTAATTAATTATTCTTTTAGATTTTCTTTTTTTTTATCCTTTTTTTTTGTTGTTGAAAGGGTAAGGGGCAGGGCTAAGGATTCGATACGATTTAGGGTAGAGGGTAAGGACAGGGTTAGGGATAGCAACGTATGCGTACGCGTGCACCTAGCGCAAAACACTTGGGGTGCGTACGCACTTGTAACAACGGCCTTTTCTATTTTTGCATCCTGTGGGTATTATTTCTTACGGCAGGCTTTGCTACATACAACTTTTTTTCTTTTTTTTAAATCATTTTTTAAATTCAATTTTCGAGAACATTTCAGAAGTCTGAGGGCACGAATTTCTAAACGAACCAAACAGAGATGGACAAACACAGTCAAGGACTTGACAAATCTTAATTCCGAGCCGGAAAAGACTCGACAAAGCCCCAAGTCCAGTTCTGAAAGAACCCGAGACATCTCACTGAAGCTCATGCAATGTACATCATGTTACAAACACCCCATCATGATACCCGACACCCTTTGACTCTCTGCCCCCTGCCTGCCCCACCCCAATTCCCTGTGGGTGTGGCCTTGATTTCCAGACTCAACCTGCCCCATTGGTTCAGGTGGTCGAGAGGGTGGTGAGAAGTCAATCAGCATGCACAAGTTCAATAACACATCACGAGCAGGGAGGAAGCAGGGGTATCCATGTGTTTTTCTGGGAGGGGTTTGGGGGAGAGGAATTCGAAAGACATGTTTATTTTGGTTGAGGTTGCTCTCTAAATTTTTGCCTGTTGGGGAGGGCGGGGGGGGGGGGGGACGGGGGGGGGGAGAAGGGGGTGGGTGGACGTTGGGTGTGGTGTGGAATGGGGTGGAGGTAGGGTCTGGGGGTGGGTGGACGTTGGGTGTGGTGTGGAATGGGGTGGAGGTAGGGTCTGGGTGTGGGTGGACGTTGGGTGTGGTGTGGAATGGGGTGGAGGTAGGGTCTGGGGGTGGGTGGACGTTGGGTGTGGTGTGGAATGGGGTGGAGGTAGGGTCTGGGTGTGGGTGGACGTTGGGTGTGGTGTGGAATGGGGTGGAGGTAGGGTCTGGGTGTGGGTGGACGTTGGGTGTGGTGTGGAATGCGGTGGAGGTAGGGTCTGGGTGTGGGTGGACGTTGGGTGTGGTGTGGAATGGGGTGGAGGTAGGGTCTGGGTGTGGGTGCGGGTGTGTGTGAATTGGGTTGTGGAGTGGGAGGAGGGGTGGATTGGAGTATGGGGATGGGGGTATGCGGGTGAGGGCGGGGTGGAGTAGATTGGGGTATGCGGGTGAGGGCGGGGTGGAGTAGATTGGGGTATGCGGGTGAGGGCGGGGTGGAGTAGATTGGGTATGCGGGTGAGGGCGGGGTGGAGTAGATTGGGGTATGCGGGTGAGGGCGGGGTGGAGTAGATGGGGGTATGCGGGTGAGGGCGGGGTGGAGTAGATTGGGGTATGCGGGTGAGGGCGGGGTGGAGTAGATGGGGGTATGCGGGTGAGGGCGGGGTGGAGTAGATGGGGGTATGCGGGTGAGGGCGGGGTGGAGTAGATGGGGGTATGCGGGTGAGGGCGGGGTGGAGTAGATTGGGGTATGCGGGTGAGGGCGGGGTGGAGTAGATTGGGGTATGCGGGTGAGGGCGGGGTGGAGTAGATTGGGGTATGCGGGTGAGGGCGGGGTGGAGTAGATTGGGGTATGCGGGTGAGGGCGGGGTGGAGTAGATTGGGGTATGCGGGTGAGGGCGGGGTGGAGTAGATTGGGGTATGCGGGTGAGGGCGGGGTGGAGTAGATTGGGGTATGCGGGTGAGGGCGGGGTGGAGTAGATTGGGGTATGCGGGTGAGGGCGGGGTGGAGTAGATTGGGGTATGCGGGTGAGGGCGGGGTGGAGTAGATTGGGGTATGCGGGTGGGGGTGGGATGGACTGGAGTTTGCGGATGGGGGGGGGGTGGAAAGTGAGGTGGATTGGGGTATGCGGGTGGTAAGTGAGGTGGATTGGGGTATGCGAGTGGAGGTGGGATGGATAGGGGTATGCTGGTGGGGATGGGGTGGATTGGGGTATGTGGGTGGGATTGGGAAGTGAAATGGATTGGGGGTGGGATGGTTTGGGGTATGGGGGTGGGGATGGGTGGATTGATGTATAAGGGTGGGGGTGGAATAGATTGGGATATGCGGGTGGGGTGGGGTGGATTGGGGTATCGGAATGGGAGGTCGGGTGGATCGGAGCAAGGGCGGAAGGTGGGGTTGGGGTGTGTGGGTGGGAGATGGGGAGTGGATGGGGGTGGGCTGAGGAAGTAGTGGTGAGGCTGGGGGGAACTTCACTTATTTAGACTTCCTCTGCTGCAGTTTTCCTTGTCCTATCTACCCAGCCGGCAAGCCTAAGAAAATCCAACGCATAGGATTGACGTCAGTATTCCCATGACATCGTTTCTACCTCGATCTTCTGGTGTACGACATAGCAACGACATCGGTCTGATGCCACCAACCCGCCCCATGATCATCCAGCTAATCCTATGGAAATCCTACACAAATCTCCGTTGAACTGACGTAGGGATGCTGGCTGGGTATTGCCGTGTTACGGAAAATTCGGTATATTCCAGTTTAGGTAAAATTCACATTTCAACATCATTTTTAGCAAGAAAAGTGTTCTATCTTTCTAACTGGGTTTTCTAATTTTATATGACTAATAGGTTCTCTTGGTCATCACGGAATGGAAATTGAACTAAGTCTAAATCCTGGAAAAGAGTTACATACGTCCCGACTACTTTGAATTCTTACAGTTCTTTACGGATTTTCTTTTTGTTTTCTGGTTGAAAGGGTTAGGGTTAGGGATAGGATTAGATTCAGAGTTAGGGATAAGGACAGGGTTAGGAATAGGTTTAGAGTTAAGGATACGTTCAGGGTTAAGATAGGCTTGGTGTTAGAGATAAGTTTATGGTCAGAGGTGCGTTTAGGATTAGAGATAAGTTTAGGGTTAGAGATAAAGTCAGGGTTAGAGATAAGGTCAGGGTAAGGGGTAGGTTTAGGATTAGCTATAAGGATGGGATTAGGTGTAGGTTTATTATTAGAGATAAGGACAGGATCAGGGATATATTTAAGATTAAGGATAAGGACAGGGTTAGGAATACGTTTAGGGTTAGGAGCAGGTTTAGGGTCAGGAATAGGTTTAGGGTAAGGGACATGGTTAGGCATAAAGACAGGTTTAGTGATAAGGTTAGTGATAAGAACAGGGTAAGCAATATGTTTAAGATTAAGGATAGAGTGGTCTTGACTGTGTGGTCTGGACGTACGGAACTCTTTCCTAAATCGCGCCACAAAAGGACTTTTTGTTTTTTTGCATCCTGCAAAATATTTTTTGGTCCATACAGTCGTTTGCCATGGTACGGTGGCCTGTCAGCCCGCGTTACTTGTACTGTAAATGCAACATCCTAGCCAGCAACCCTACTGATACCCCTCGCGTGGGACCGACGTCAAATCTGCAGATAGGAATGCATGACATCGTTCCTACGTAGATCCACTGGCAACGACATCGCCCCTACGTCTGTTTGATGTATTGACCCCGCCCCTACTGTGATCCTACCAACCCTCCAAAAAATCCTACCAACCCTATCAAAATCCTATCAACCCTATGAAAACTCTACAAACCCTACAGAAATCCTATACAAATCTGCATCGGATTGACATAGGGATGCTGGATGGGCTATCTCCATTAATTTGTTATCCAATCATTAACCAAAAACAAGATTAAATTTGTTTCGGGAAAGCAAATTAAGGAAATCCTGTTGCCTTTATCAACAAATCAAGAAACATGAAGGAGAATCAAATCCATATATTCTCAGTCTGGAGCCATCCATAAAACTATGTACAGTCAGAGGTTGGGGGAGGAGGGGGTTGCTTCCAGCCAACGAAACGCGTACGCGGTAAGGGGAGGGGGTCTGGAGGGCACAGTACACGTTTCAGCTATGGCAATTAAAAAGTTTGTTTTATGTACCTTTTTACAAAACGAAACGAAATTGTTAGATTGTACGCACTGTTTTAAAATCTACTAGATCTAGAACAGTGGAATAATTCATGCAAAATGCCATTCGAAGGTTTCAAAATAATAATATCATGGTGTTATAATGGACGTTCAACAATTTGATAGCCACACACTTCGAGCAGGGAGGCGTACGGCGCGGGGGGACAGTAAGGCCAAACGTTTGAAAAGCGTGCGCTGGGAAACGGATGTGGGGATAAAAATCGCTCAAATCAAACGGACAGACTTTATGGATGGCCCGCATGTTAAATCGCGACCTTAGTTCTTGTTTGTGCTATCTCCATTTTCTGGGGGGGGGGGGGGAATGGAGATATTTTAGTATGTAGATGGGGTATAACAAATGCACACTTTGACACCTGTGTAAAATGCGTTGCGGCACTTATCAAGCTGTTTCACTGTTCAAATTTATTGTTAACTCCTTTTCGTAATATTAAAGCCGCAAACGTTTCATATCGAATTTCTTAGTTGTGCAAAAAGTGGAGATGGAACAACAAGAACTAAAGTCGCCAAATGTGTTACCCGATGTGCCAGCGCTGTTAGACCCGCTCTGACCATGTTTTCTCAGTAGATGATTCAGGGACTTTGGAGTTCTGAGCACATGCTGGTTACACAGTCCCAGCGGCTGACTTGAGTCGTGATCTGACGTAGTTGCAGGACCTCATGTTCCAGCGCTGTTAGACCAGGTCTGATCACAGCCCACAAATTCTCTCAGTAGATGATTCAGGCAGACCTGGAGTTCCGAGCGCATGCTGATTTTACACAGTCCCAAAGGCTGACGCCAGTCGTGATCTGAAGTAGTTGCTGGCCCTTCTGCTGGGCAGTGACTCCTGTTCCCTCAACATCCAAATTCTCGGGACTCCCTGTAATAATAATAATAATAATAATAATGTCGGAGTGATTATACTCCGGTCCCCCCGACGAATAGCTAAATGGCTACACTCCGGTCCCGGACCAATGAAAAGCTGTCTTTCATCGCCAAGTTAGGCTAGGGTAAGAAAACAAACATTCGAATGGCGGCATGGATGTTGATAGATCTAGATCTATCTAGATCTACATGTTTTGTTGGACATGTGGGGCGTGAGGGTCTAGTCAGTTTGTATCAATGGGCGCTAATCAGATTGACTAATCAGGCGAAAAGGGGCTGGGGTAGCCATTGGCGATCGATGTACACACAAGTCCGGGACTGGAGTATAGGCATTTGGCTATTCGTCAGTCCGGGACCGGAGTATAGCCACAGCCTAATAATAATACACAGCATTTATATAGCGCTTCATCCAGTTAACAACCAGGCTCTAGACACTTTACAACATTTATATCATACAAATCACACATACAATATACAGGTATACTCAGGAAAAAACAAAAAATGGACATTCAGAGTGTAAAAAGATGACTCTTCTGCTGATGTTTAAAAGTCATTGTCTTTCAAAGACAGAGAATTTGAACTCTGAGGACCTTGAAAAGAAAAACATATTTCGGAAGGTTTTCCGCCCGTCCGCGCCAGTCCAGAAAACAACTACCCCAGCCCCTTTTCGCCTGATTAGTCAATCTGACTACCGCCCATTGATACAAACTGACTAGACCCTCACGCCCCCAGGTCCATCTGACAATTCCATGTGTTGTGAGTTTAAACTGATAACAGTGACAATGTGTAACCGTGGGCTTTACTTAATAGCGGTAAAAATTATGGCGCGGACGGGTGGAAGACCTCCCCATATTTCACCCATGGTCTTAAGGAACATCTTAAGAATGTTAAACTTTTTAGTATCAGCAGATGATCTAAGATGCCGTGATGGCACATGGGGAGTCAAAAGATCAGTTTAAGTTGGTGCGCTTTTGTAGGCCTACATACATTTGTGACACCGGGTATCCAGCTTAAGGGCCACACACACGTTGCGTCCTCGACCCAGGTAGGTGGCTCCAGGCGAAAACCTAGGCCACCACCTAGGTTTGGTTGGTTGTAATTTTTGCCACACACACGCCGTCCGCGACCACGGTAATTGTTGGTGAGCACTGCATTCCACCGCTCACATGTGCAACAGTTGATAAAAAAAATTAATTTCCAATTTCAACAATTTTCCACGTAGAAATGTGGTTTTTGGTATCAAACCTATAGTAAATTTGACGCTGATTAAGAATCTGAAGTCAAAAAAGCAAAAAAGGAAGGATTTCCGAATGCGTTCCATAGCCCGAGTGAAAACAATACATAGCTACCCCGGCGCCTTTCCCTGATATGTCAATCTGACTACTGCCCAGACGAACATCGGCCATGATACAAACCGACTAGACCCTCACAACGTTACATACCAATCTGACAATGCCTGTGCACTTGTCGAGCTATGGAACGCATTCGGAAGTCCTCCCGGGAATTTCGTCCGTTTTGCCAATTGGATGTTCGAACCTGGGTCGAGGACGCAACGTGTGTCTGGCCCTTTATACATTTTTTGCTCTTCTACCGGTAGCCAGTAGACATGGACACAAAATTAGCGTGGGGCTACAAGCTGAGTTGTCTTGAAAATGCATGTCAAATTACCATGCTATTTCAGTAGAGTTGTGGACGTCCCAACCAGTTTGAACTCTTGCATTCTTGGGAATAGTTCCATGTGCGGCTATTTTGGGTTGAGGGTTTACAGGAAGAATGTTACTGATTCACACTACCACAAGCCGCTCTGAGCTGTCCGTCCAAAAAGCACCTATTCGTCGCACCAACCCTACAGAAATCCTATACAAATTTACTTCGGATTGACGTAAGGAACCGGCACCCACGGTAAGCCCACCATCTCCACAGAAACCGGACATAAATCTTACCTCGCACTGAAATGGGCAGCCTGGCTGGACACCGTCGGCAGATATTAGCATCTCAGTCAATCCATGAACACGTCAAATACCCTTGATCAACTGCGAAAACCTTTCCCCCCATCTCACACCGAAGTTGTCGCTATGAGCTGAAAGTATGAACTGACCAGGTTCTTTCCATGTGTCTCCTATCGGCCTTGGCCCAGACTGAACTATCAGTGTATCCCGTGAGTTGCATGGAAAAACTGTTCACCGTTGATACCGAAACAAAGAAACAAAAGTTTAGGTCAATGGTTCTCAATATGGGAGAGTTCTGATTAAACGTTCATAATTTATTCATTGCGAAGCCTGCGAGCACTAGTTGAGTTTGATCGGCCAGTTAGTTGGATGGTGACATCACGACATTGAGACAATGAGCCCTCGCGAATCAGCCAACTACTTGGATCTCATGGCGACGAAACGGTCATCACCACGTCATCTTCACCATCAACATCATCAACATTATCATCATCATCGTCACCATCATTATCATCATCACAATCACCACCATCACCACCACCACCATCATCATCATGGTAACGAAGCAGTCTTCACACAGATAATCAAACACACTGCATGAAATCCACAATCGCACATTCCATATTTTGATGACGTGTTGCTACCATTTTATTGTGTTTTATCAAAATAGAAAACTCAGGCCAGTCATGATTGAAAAAAAAAAAGAAAGAAAGAAAGACCAGCTCGTACTTACATCTTAAGTTTGGATATTATGTACATATTGTTGGAACTAACAACAAGCCTGAAAAATCTATTAGTACCACGCGTTTATTTTTGTTCGTACAGTGTTACATTGTAATAATGTATTCTCTCCGTCCATGGCATAAGCACGTACTACATTTTTATTTGGAATTAACTGTGCATTTATTTTTTGCTCATGTAGTGTTTTCTTGTAGTAATTCCACGACGTAGGCAAGTATGCCATGTCTATCTTAAATTTGGATTTTGTGTACATACTGTTAAACATTCTTTTTAAACTTAAGCTCACCCACACATTTATTTTCGTTCCTACAGAGTTTCGTATTAACTCAATGGCGTAGGCACCTATCTCTGTCTTAAGTTTGGATTCATGTACATAATGCTAAAAAGACAAAAAATAGCTGAAATTCATGAACTCACCTGTCTGTGTGTATGTGTGTGTTTGTGCGTATGTGTGTGTGCGTGCATGTTTATTTATTTACATGTATTTTGCCAGTTTTGCCTCGTGGTTAAAAAGACACGCCTTTTGATTAATGTACGAACACGGATGAACCCGCTGCAGTTTTAAGGTGATAATGTCGGAACGTTTTATCCAGTAAACTGGTCATCCTATACCTGGTAACAGTGGATGTGACGTCCTTCTCTCTTGACGGTTGTTTTTCTTCCCCCCGCCCCCACCCCATCTCTCCATGCAAAGAAAACTGGAGGAAACTTGATTGTAAAATAGATTATAAAAGGAAAGAAATATTGTTTATGAAAGTAAATGGGGCTGGGGAATTTGAGCTTATTTAACAGAACAACTGTTTCTGTAAAATCTAAATAACATTATCTGCATGTATTTATTTTAACAACGATAAAAAAGAAAAAGCGGCTGCAAGAAATGAGAAAGTGAAATTTTGTGCAAAGTCTCCTGAAATAATTAACCTACGCAGTAATGTGACATTTTCTTATTGTAACATGCAGATGTACCCTGGGAAACTGGTAAACAAACGAGCATTCAGTCCTATATTTTCTTGACATGTGCGAGTAGGTAAGCCCTTATTCAGCAGGGTGGTTTCCCCTAGGTTTGATGCTATGATTTTATTAGCGTCACAAAATTATGTATCTCCGAATCTTTACATTGTAATCCCAAAATAATAGCCGCGGAACATTCCGTGACAGGGCGCAGATCGTAGTTTCGATGACAAGAGCCTGAACAACAAAACAACAACAACAACGAGCTATAGGTCTCCACACAGTGATGTACATGTGTAGTCTCCATAAACTGAACGTTAGAATACGGAACCAGGGATTCTGGGGACCAGGAGCATTAGGCCGAGGTCGGCGAGAAACCAAAGCATCTCAGAACCCAGTGGTTCTCCAGGAGTAGGCCTATTTGTGTAGGTCTTTATCAACATCAACAGGCATAATTTGTTTACAATCACGAGAGATCAGAGGTTTGTGACAATACCCACATGAGAAATGTATTTAACGGAACCACGCCCTCTGTTCACCGTAAAGCGGCCGCTCCTTATGTGACAATCTCCGGTTGAATTCCGTGTTGCTTGCCGTTATCTTTCTCCGATTTCCTTTCATCTTCATTTTCGTTCTCCTCCCTTGGGGAAGAAAAGTTAAAGTGTAAAAACTGTTTGGGTCATATAATATGGCCAACGTATTCACCAGTTTGTGGTCTGCAGTCGGAGACAATATTGCCATCATTTCACAGGAAATAATAATAATTATTATTATTACTATTTTGTGGCTACCAAGCCAAACTTAATATTAACTTTGACTCTAAAATTTTCGGGGAAATTCATAATTCATTGTGTAAATAAAAACAATTTAACCAGATGAACCAATTGTGCCACATGGTCGAAGTAGCCTAATCATGCTAGTTTGTTTTTTTTTCCCCCACTGATTATCGTTAATTTGCAACCGCAACATCAATCAAATGCAGGATCACACTGACTAGCTGACTGCGCCAGGTCCAAACAGTGATTTCTTGTTGACTGAGAGGCCTGTCAGTGGTCACATTTTGTGACAGTAGCTATTGCTGCTGGAAAAAAAAAATTAAACTGTGTGTTTGCGGCAAAACAGATTTATAAAGTTTTTATCTCCGCAGTGTCACACATAACATAATGCGTGTGCCTGTAACAACATACCGAGACAATTCAACCAGCGAATTTGTTGATATCTGTGCTTTAAACGCTGTTGAGTTCACTGTACGCAAAAGTTGGTGTATAGAGATAAACATTACCCCACACGGCAAAAGGGATCCTTACGTTTTCATTTGTCCACCTCGGTGATTTGCTCCACCACGACAATCAATGTTGACTTTCTTATAAGAAACAGCCAAAGCTGCGTGTTTTCGACCCCAAAATCCTATATTACCTGCATGCCGTACTTCAGACTTACTTTATCACTGCGTATACGAGACATGAAATCACGGGGAAAGTGAGGTAGAGGAGGGAAGCATACAAAAAGAAACTTTTTGAAGAAAGCATTTTAAGTAAGAAGCGGTATAAAAGAAACGCGCATATGTTGGTATATTATCTAATATTCATGTTTTACGAACAGGTAAAAACAGAACAGAGTCCATAGCGAGAGTTAGATCTATATCATTATTATATAAAAAAGTTTATTTGATTCTGCGTATTCTAACTGAATAAGGTCACCAGAACCATGCCAATGTTATTTAGTTAATGACGTGAAATTCAATAGGAAACCGATGACAGAGACAAACTTTTGGGGTAGAACATAATTGTCTCTTTAACTTCAGTGTCGCCTTAGCCCTTGTAGCATGACGACCTAACCATGATATAATTATTGTTCCCCCTCCTTTTGACACAGCTCCCATTTTCAGCGGTCCGGTTTTGACTTGACTGCCTGGCTCCAGAGTCTCTGTCCTCGGATGCCTTTGCTGTTCGAATTAGCTGTTTTTATCAAGCAATCATTTTCCGGTTGTTCTCGGTGCTAGCAGTTCCCCAAATTCTTCTCTCAAGGCGTTTTCAAGACGAGCATCAAGCTTTCGTCTGTCTCCCGGCGCACTGAGAAAAGTGGTCCCAGAAACAGACTCGAAACACAGAACTCATGCTGCTGTAGGAAATCAGGCTGACTAAAGCAGACATATTATCTATGAACATTGAGACTTCATGATACAGTCTGTAGGGCTGCCCTCTGCGTGAATTTAGCAGTGGTTCTATGAGGACAAACGTTCTGACCACAGGTTTAGACATGACCACTAGAGTGTAGATGAAACTGGACATTACAATTGTGATGTTGGTCTGTCGTCTTAGAGTTTGAGCTCTGGTCTGGTTTGCCAGGTGTAAAGTTTTACGACGTGACTTTCCGTGGAGAAACAACCGAATGGTAGTCAGAAAGTTAAAAATCAGGGAGATTAACAAAGGCACCAAACGGAACAAACTACTGCCAATGATATAATGTACAGAAAACAGGAAGCCCGCCCTTGGCTCAACTGCAATAATGAACCTGTGGATTTGATCCTGCAAGAACCGAGCATCGCCAATTTTCTCCCCAACATTTTGAATCTCAAGGATGACAATTCGAGGCAACAGCCAAATCAGCATGGACAAAACCACTAGAGTGACGATAATTCTTGGGTGTCGAATGGGCTTTTGATTCATTGTCTTGAGTGGGAAGGCAAGAACGATAAATCTGTCCACTGTGATGATGCTGTTTAAAATAATTTCTATTCTACCAAGAGCGTCAGGTATCCACAGCGCATAGTAAATAAAATATCTGGCATAAACTGATGACCAGGTCAGTACAGAATCGCCCACCACCGACTTCCAAGTGTATGTCATGCAAAAAGAACAAGATTTGGCACTCTGAGTTAAATTAAAAGCTACCACTAAAACAGTTGCAGAATTTCTGAGTTTCTTGTTGTTGAAGACAAGGGCAGATATGATACCACACACGACCGATACCACACCCACCGGAGGAGCGAGAAGTCGCAAGTATTTTATGACTGTTAAGATGTTTTTTGCATACCTGGTGTCCACTACACGTTCCTTACCATCGTCGTTGGGGTTGTTCTTTGCTGAGATATTGAACTTATCTATGTTTCTGTGGCATTGCTCTATGTTAAATGTTGTATTACTTTCATTTGTCACACTGTCGTTTCCTAATACACGCAGAGCATCAGTTATTGAACAGTGCAACATCTGCAGGTCTTGGGAATCACTGGATGGATTGGTCTCAGTTTGAGTTTGTAAACTGACTTGGTCATTTGGGGTGGCAGAAGGAATGAGTGAGTGATTCCCCTTGTCTACTGCCACGTCAGCGTGGAGGTGCAGAATTAGGGCAAACAGTGCTATCAGCTGACAGTAAACTAATGTCATCTTCCTCATGACCAACATCGTGGCTCTTCTGCAAGAGAGATTTTCTGAAATCAAAATTTTCCAGAATTTCTTGGCTTTTTAAAGGATACCACGTAAGGCCTACTTATGACTGTTTACAGTAATGAATTAAGTGTCTGCCCGTGTGTGGGTGCCTGTTTGTATCTCTATGTGTATTTATGTATAATATTACAGAAAAAATTTGCTTGATTGAAGAAATTTGACTAAGTTCCTTGAAATTGGCTTCAAGATGCCCCCTAATTTCTAGCGATCGCCGGCAGCGACGGAGATAAGTGAAGATGCTGCAGTCATTTGAATAATGACGAAAAAATGGGATGTGGAGATAAATTGAGCAAAATCGACCAGCAATTAACATTTAAAGCCAAATGTTATTTTGGTCATTTTTTATATTAAAAACTGACATCGTACACGAAAGTAGCGGTACTTGATGATTGTTTCGTTTCTCTAGTGATTCAAATCTTTGCCTTCGGCGAGAAATTAATTTTATTTCAGAAACGATGTTTGATACAGCATGGATATCACTCACGCCTCATGAAATATTGGTGTACGGTTGTCCCTGATAAGTGCAATTTGGAGGAAGATAAATGGGCGTGAACAAAACTGACATTTGAATGCCATAGTAAGTGGGCGGAGATAACTTCAGAATGTACAGCATCGTTAAACTGACCAGTAGCCCATATTATATGGAAGATGGGTACGATCTTGAAACCGGTGAAAATGTTGGCAACTCTTTAGATGAAAAGCTGACGAAACTAGAACTACTTTGGGTAGTAAGTGATCACGACATGTACGCATTCAACTGCTTTCAATTTCAGGTTAAATTCAAGTTACGTTTGGTTATGCTCGCATGGGCGATGGCGCGTTTTGAAAGGAATAAGTTTCTGTGTTGAATATTAGCTGGAGCTGAACATGAGACGGGGTGAAGTATTTCGTGAAATTCTGTCATTTGTTGGGGAAAAAAAGAAAAGAAATTGGGGGCGGGAGGGGATCGTATTTGACACAAATGATGGAGCCTGGAGCCCTGAGGGTGGGAGAGGAGACAGAATGAAGAAAGGGCAAGACGATGTCGCGGCGGGTTTATGATGTACACACAGCACGAGGGCCCTTAAAGTCGCTTATTTGGGCGTGGTCGGGTAAAAACACTCAACTAAACCGCGAATGAAGTACCTGTCTGTAAAACTAGAGTACCAATTCCACTTAAGGGCTAAGAAGTACGTGCAGTTACTGGAAAAAAAAGATTATGGCGTGGACAAGGAGTTCTAGGGATGGATGTTTTTTGTCCATCCGGACAGTTTTTATGATGAACTTTTATTAACACATTGAGAAGAAAGCTTTACTGTTAAAGCTGTTACGTACAGCCATTGTGTTCGTGTTTTCTGGTCTGTGCACATAACCCACACCCACACCCACCTCCCCCAGAAAGGAAAGATTCCGCTGTGCCAAATACGAGATCTACCCACCCATGTCTCATGACCGACAAATTTTGTCATCTTCCAGACATGAAAAAAAAAATGTCACCGATTTACCGCACTCATCTTAACATTCAAAATTATTGTTTTCTTTTCTTCGGAGCCGGAGAGAACAAAAAAAATAATACTCTTTAACTTCGAAGAGAATACAATCAGACGACCCTGTAATATCTTTCCGCCTTCGGCAGCTCTTTAGGAAATGATGTTTCTCAAAATCACGGCCTACTTACGCCAGTTGACTTTTGTGTGTGTGTGTGTGTATGATTGTACGAAATGTAGAACCCGGAGGTGACACTTGTACCGTACCTGACTGAAAAGTAGCTTAAAGAACGGTTAACTTTTAGACTCCAGGCAAACACTTGGAGTCACAAGAGAAGCGAAACAATTATCTCATACAATCAAGGGAGACAACTACGTGCTTGTCCTGTTGTCAAGTAAGAGCAACTAACTAATTAGAAAAGTCGACCCAAAGTAATTTTGTTTCTTTTGTCTAACGTCTCTATTGCTGCAAATAACTACGTTGGGAAAACAAGAATCTTGCGACAAATTAATGTATTTCCTCGCGGCGGTTTTTAGAAGACAATCCTCTTCCATTAAACAACTGGCGAGAGGCAAAACCAAAAATGATAACTTGGATCGACATCTTCTTTATTTCTTAGACCAGGCCAAATCCACCGAAACATTTGCTTTTCCCTGTTTCATTATGCTTTATTAAAAGAGGATACATCGTAAATGACACGTGGCCGCAGTAATTTTTTTTCAAATATGGGCTCTTATTGTCGTAGGAGGGCACGTCTAGTGCACTGGTGGTGTTTATTATGGTGGTATTAGACGTTCGGATGGACCTTCGGCTGTGCTTACGACTAATCGTAGTCCGCTAGGTTGATTACACGTTACGATGGGCTGGACAATGTACCGGATGGAAACATGGGTTGCTACTGTGATACACAACACACAACCCCGCAACTTTTGAAAAATCTACGATGGCGAGTGTCAAGACATACTTAGCGATTTATATCATTTTAAAAAAGAAAAAAATATAGAAAACAACGGCGTATGTGATCGAAAGCCTGGTTTTTGAAGAGAAATAAACTCTCACATATAAATCTTTTAGAAAAAATCCGAGCTTTTCCTGAAGACTTCAATAATTTTATGAGGAATTTGTTACTGTATTCTTTAGACTTTATTCGCCATAGACACTCTGAGGCGCGATGGAGTTCAATAAATTGTGTAAAATAGTATCATTGCTCCAGGTCGCCATCTTCGACTAGGCGAGAAAGAATAGAGAGCTAGGCACACAATGTGTTCAATGCAACGCAACACAACTACATACTGGGAACTCAGATCCAGGCCTGGGTCTGATTCAATGGCTATAAAGATAGATTTTTAAAATTATTTTTATTAAGTTATAAAACGAAGCACTCGCGACCAGTTTTACTAATTTTGACACGCTGATTCCGAGTTTGATATCAAATTCGTGCTAGCATGTCGTTTTCAACAAGTTTGTAAAACTTCAAAGGCAAGCGGCGGCACCAACCATTCACTCAAACCGTACCACAAAATATCAGGAGACACCGGAAATTGATGGGCAAGAGGTCGACGGCAGGCATACCATACGATTTCAGCTATTTTCCTTATTGCACGATACGATTAGTCGTGGGCACAGTCGAAGGCCAAATTTCGTCCGGCCAGCGTCCGGTCCCCTGAACGTCTACAAGCCCTATTACACGTTCAGATGGACCGGACCAGGTTAGCCTTCGGCTGTGCTTACGACTAATCGTAGTCCGCTAGGCTGATTACACGTTACGATGGACCGGATGGAAACAAGGGGTGCTACTGTGATACGCAACACACAACGCCGCCACTTTTGAAAAATTCCTAATGGCTATAAAGATAGATTTTTAAAATTATTTCTATTAAGCAATAAAACGAAGCACTCGCGACCAATATTACTAATTGGGGACAAGGTGGTCTAGAGGCAAGGTGCTCGCCTCTCATGCCAAGGGTCCCGGGTTCTAAACCCGGGCAGTGCAGGCATGTTGGAAAGTGGATTTTTCTCATATTTTCAAGCCCCTGGTCCTATTGGGGGGTAGGATCGAGTACCTAGTCTTCTCGGATAAGGACGAAAAAATTCGGAGGGCCCGTGTGCACGTTGCGCACGTTAAAGATACCTTGGCAGTTGGAAATCGTAAAGAGCAGGCCGAAAGGCCGCTGCCCGGGCAAAATTGAAATTAATAGATTAAAATTTATCCATATCATCTTCCCCCCCCTCTCCCCCCAGAACAAGAAATAATAAAACAAGTAAAGTGAGGTGTAAATGCCAAGGGCAGCGAACCTCCTAAAATAAAGACCTCAAATCAATATTACTAATTTTGACACGCTGATTCCGAATTTGATATCAAATTCATGCTAGCTTGTCGTTTTCAACAAGTTTGTAAAACGACATGCCATTTCCGGCGAGGAAAAACTTCAAAGCCATGCGGCGGCATGAACCATTCACTCAAACCGTACCACAAAATATCAGGAGACACCTGAAATTGATGGGCGAGAGGTCGACCGGCAGGCATACCATACGATTATCAGCTATTTTCCTTATTACACGATATGATTAGTCGTAGGCATAGCCGAAGGCCAAATTTCGTCCGGCCAGCGTCCGGTCCATCGTACCGTGTAATAGGGGTTTAATAAAGCCTTTAGAGCAGCTCAGTGCTCGCTAGTGGCCCTATTATAC
This sequence comes from Onchidella celtica, assembly GCA_963931925.1. Lineage (NCBI taxonomy): Eukaryota > Metazoa > Mollusca > Gastropoda > Systellommatophora > Onchidiidae > Onchidella > Onchidella celtica. Next base: position 23,694,574 of record OZ007575.1, on the reverse strand, counting down.
GTTCAGATGGACCGGATCAGGTTAGCCTTCTGACTAATCGTAGTCCGCTAGGTTGATTACACGCTACGATGGACCGAACGATGGAGCGGATGGAAATAAGGGATGCTACTGTGATTCACAACACACAACGCCGCCACTTTTGAAAAATTCCTAATGGCTATAAAGATAGATTTTTAAAATTATTTCTATTAAGCAATAAAACGAAGCACTCGCGACCAATATTACTAATTGGGGACAAGGTGGTCTAGAGGCAAGGTGCTCTGCCTCTCATGCCAAGGGTCCCGGGTTCTAAACCCGGGCAGTGCAGGCATGTTGGAAAGTGGATTTTTCTCATATTTTCAAGCCCCTGGTCCTATTGGGGGGTAGGATCGAGTACCTAGTCTTCTCGGATAAGGACGAAAAAATTCGGAGGGCCCGTGTGCACGTTGCGCACGTTAAAGATACCTTGGCAGTTGGAAATCGTAAAGAGCAGGCCGAAAGGCCGCTGCCCGGGCAAAATTGAAATTAATAGATTAAAATTTATCCATATCATCTTCCCCCCCCCCTCTCCCCCCAGAACAAGAAATAATAAAACAAGTAAAGTGAGGTGTAAATGCCAAGGGCAGCGAACCTCCTAAAATAAAGACCTCAAATCAATATTACTAATTTTGACACGCTGATTCCGAATTTGATATCAAATTCATGCTAGCTTGTCGTTTTCAACAAGTTTGTAAAACGACATGCCATTTCCGGCGAGGAAAAACTTCAAAGCCATGCGGCGGCATGAACCATTCACTCAAACCGTACCACAAAATATCAGGAGACACCTGAAATTGATGGGCGAGAGGTCGACCGGCAGGCATACCATACGATTATCAGCTATTTTCCTTATTACACGATATGATTAGTCGTAGGCATAGCCGAAGGCCAAATTTCGTCCGGCCAGCGTCCGGTCCATCGTACCGTGTAATAGGGGTTTAATAAAGCCTTTAGAGCAGCTCAGTGCTCGCTAGTGGCCCTATTATACGTTCAGATGGACCGGATCAGGTTAGCCTTCTGACTAATCGTAGTCCGCTAGGTTGATTACACGCTACGATGGACCGAACGATGGAGCGGATGGAAATAAGGGATGCTACTGTGATTCACAACACACAACCCCGCTACTTTTGAAAAATTCAATGGCTATAAAGATGGATTTTTAAAATTATTTCTATTAAGCAATTAAACGAAGTACTCGCGACCTGTTTTATTAATTTTGACACGCTGATTCCGAATTTGATATCAAATTCATGCTAGCATGTCGTTTTCAACAAGTTTGTAAAATGACATGCCATTCCCGGGGAGGAAAAATTTCAAAGGCAAGAGGCGGCATCAACCATTCACTCAAACCGTACCACAAAATATCAGGAGACACCTGAAATTGATGGGCGAGAGGTCGACCGGCAGGCATACCATACGATTTCAGCTATTTTCTTTATTACACGAAACGATTAGTCATGGGCAAAGTCGAAGGCCAAATTTCGTCCGGCAAGCGTCCGGTCCATATGAACGTGTAATAGGACCATAAGTCACGGTTGGCAAGGACGGTTACTCTTCCCTCCCCAGGCCACACTTGCCAAGATAAATCACAAGGGAGAGAACCCGCCGTTTGGACACAATATTGAATGGAATAGGGTGTATAACAAGAAGCTACCAGTATACAATTTTTCATCTTTTCACTTTTTTAGGGACGCGGTAGATTCGAATCCCTGTCGGTGCAGGCATGTTGGAATTTTTGGATTTTTCTCATATTTTCCTGTCCCTGATCCTATGGTAGGTAGGATCGAACACTTAAGTCTTCTCGGATAAGGACCAAAAATTTGGACGGCCCGTATGTATGTTGCGCACGTTAAAGATACCTTGGCAGATGGAAATGGAAAAGAGCAGGCCGAACAGGCCGCTGCCCGGGCAAAATTGTAAAAAACGAATCCCCAGCACAGCACAAAAATAAATAAATCAAAACAAGAAAAGTGAGGTGTGTAAATGCCAAGGGCAGCGCGAAACCTCCTCAAATAAAGAACTCAAGACCATTTCTCATCGATTTTCTGGACCGTGTTAACCGGCAACAATAGAGAGTCGTCCATGCAATGAGGATACTCACAGAAACACAGCAAGTCCACAATTTCACAGCCAAAAGTTCACTTCAACTGACGCCAGCGATGATGTCACAAATACCTTATCATGTCACAAATGCCAGGTACTCCTGAACTCAGCTTAGACCAATGAGAGCAAGCGCTTAAGCATGTCAGAAATCTCCCATGTCCATTCACATAATCAAGATGTTCAGGGCCCAGGTAAAAACAGGTTAGTGCAAACGTTATCCATAACTGTATTGGAAGCAGCCTACCCCATGGCCTAGCAGATAATGGTAGTGCTGCAGTAATGCAATGAATTTGGACATTTGACAAACCGTTCGCAGTTTTGACAATTTCGCAAATTTTGTGGCAAAAATATTATTTTTTTTTGGTCGGCAAATTTCGTTGCCAAATTTCACATGTTTGGGGACAAACTTTGGTATGGGCAGAATGTATGCCTAAAAATGTTGAAATTCTCACAGGACAGGCTGTGTATTATGCAGTGATAGTTTTATTACCCGCTGACAGCAATAATAAAAAATGCAATGAACCTGTACTAAACCTGCAGCTTGAACTGAACAATGTCGTAACTGTTGAAAAATACTAGAGACTATTAGTTGCAGCCCCTGTGCATGAAATCTCAGTTTTAGTGGTCATGATGTCATCAACTTGCAGTTGGCCTTATTCATATATACTGCAGTAATACTCCACGTGTTTTTCATGTCTATTTTTGGGAGCAAGTTTCTACACACACCGTCCACCAGGCCAAGGATTGATGCCAAATTTTCTTTACTAATGAACCTACTAATAAGAATCATGTAACATGTGAATATATAATTATGCCAGTCGTCCCCCTAAAATGACAAGGTTCTATCTCCACTTTTTGGCTGAACTGAGTTACAGTTACACACAACTTCTACGGGCTTTCTCCATTGTGTGTCAAAGTATCAAGCGGATTCGGTATGTGATTTGTGAGAATTACTAATACTAATAAGAAAGAAAGTCGCACCGTATCTCTAAAAGGTCTGAGCACATGAAACTTCAATCATCAATTTCTCAAAAGTTGAGGGGAGGGAGTCAGAACCGTGTCGCTGATGTCAGTCTACGGGGACGCAATTAAGCTCATGTAAACGTAAAATTACATTTTGGAGCATTTTGAGTAATCTCGAAGGTCAAGACGAGAAACAAAAATTTTCTGACTGACAAATATACTTGAGAAGAGTTAGTAGAATATCAATAATTGCCAGATATCATGGAATATCAGAATTTCAGTGTTTGGTCTGCTTTTTAGAAAACAACAGCAAAACGGTAAGATCACGAGTGTTTCATTCTAACTTCTTTTGTAGTACAACTAGACGTCTATGCCATATCTCCGGACTACAAATCTACTGTGCTTGGGGTCATTAAAAAAAAGAGCAAAATATGAATATTTTCACAATGTTGCTTTGAAGATTCTTTCCTCTCTTCACCCCATTTGTTCACGGTCAGTATTATGCTGGTTGAGATTTCGGGATGACATAAACCAGCGAAACACATCATCATGCACCCAATACAAGTTTCAAAAGAATTTGAAAAAAAAACAAAAAACACAAAAAAAAACAGACGACGAGGGCTGTTGCAGTTTCTCCCCAAAGTCTTCAGCCAGACCGTGACGTAATACCGAGACTTGAATCTTGGTTTTTTTTATTTTTTTTTTGTTTTGTTTTGTTCATTCTTCTGCACGTTTATTTTGTCATTATTATTATTTAGTTATTAAAAATATTTGTTGTATTTCAAACTTGAACCGATGCTCAGTGTGACGTATCCCTGCCATGTTCATGTGATCGTCAGTATACTCAAAGAGGGTCTTTGGTATACTTTTTTTTGTTGTTGTTGTTTTTTTTAGCAAAATCAAGCATTTGTGTCAATCGAAGGCATACATAAATTCAACCTTTTTGTCAGGCTTAAAAACTGATAGAACTCGGAAAAAGTGAGCGGTCAAAGGTACGCATGTAATCTTCTCAGTTCGCGTAATGAACTTTTTTTCTTTGGCTGACGAAAAAGACAACCCGCCCCTGGGTTCAGCGACACGGGAACTGCATGGATATAAATTATATTATCATTCTCTATTTTCTGCAAAACTCAAGTGGGTATTTTGTTTGTTTCTTGAAGTTGACCAAGGTCTCGTGTATTATGTAGGCCGGAGACGCATCCCCGCCACAAACATGTGAATTCATACGAAAACTGAATGAAATAGCTTCCTTGAAAAAAGTTATGAAGTAAAGCGTTTAGGTAGCTTAAAATGCGAAAAAACATGATCTACAATAAAAATCTGTACTTACAATTTAGTGATTCAAATGGCCGATGGGACCGCCATCTTCCTGCATTACCCATCGCAATCTTTTTCTCCAAGCAGATAATGCTTTCCTGATTTCATCAAGAGAAATCTGCACCAACATTCCAAAATTCTCTCCCGTAGCAATCTCTCTGTAAACGTTTGGCGCTGAACTGCGTAGACCTTTTCTATCAGCGCATTCCCAAAGTAACCCATTGGATTAAGGTCTGGAGACTGTGGTGGCCACTCATTTTTATTTATGAATGTGATGTTCAATGGTTGAATGTAATTTTGAGTTGTATGGCTAGACAGTGTGTGCTGTTGCTCCATCCCGTTGGAGAACGAAATTCCTGTTTGGATATAAGCGTTCACAGTCTGGAAGCAGGTTTTCTCGCAACAAACGAATGTAGGCCTACTCCTCGGTATTTACTTTGGTGTCTATGAAATGAATATTTATATGTTTCACCATTCCATGACACTCCGGCAAGGGCCATAATCTTCTATGAAAGACGGCTTTCTTCATGATAAAGGCGCTCTGGAGGAATGGAGGACTTATCAGTGCCATACACTACATCATTGCGTCTGTTTGTGCGTACCCTCCAGCGTGAAATCCTTCTCATTGGTAAAGACGATACGGCTAATATCATCCTTCTTAATTTTTTGTAGAAGCAATCTAGACCATGGTTTTCGTTTTTCTCTCACATTGACATCCTTCCTCGAGGTAACTATTCTTTTATAGGCTCTCTAAGTTTTAAGTTATTCTTAGCAATCCCTGCAACTGAACTTTGACTACAATTTAGTGTTCTAGCAATGCTTCTTTGGGACTGATACGATACAGGATTTCCTTCTTGTGACAGAATAAGTTCCTCGACCTGGTGAATATTATCATCTGTTCTCACAGTTTTTGGTCTACCGCTGCCTTTCTTTCTGAAGTTCCTGTTGCAATGATTTTGCTAATCAATGAATTGACACTCCTTTTAGACCAGTTCTTATTGGGCAATTCTTTCACAATTCGAGCACCCCTCCATCCCTTTTCCTTTAAGAGAGTCTCAATAACAATTCGATCCGAGGGACTAAATACCATGTTAGGCCTAGATCTAGCTAGGTGGAAATAATCAGATCAAAAACTAGATCTAGATCTAGATCTTAATCCAAGAACGTTACCAAATGATGATTATGACATCAAAGGAAAGACAAAACAATCTTTTTAAGTTGAAATGCCATTGGATTTCATATTAGTTGGAATACACTCGACTTGGAGGTAATCAATGTATCACTACAGGAAGCAAAAGGCTTGGTTGAGTGTCGTCTGCTAAACTTAGATCTAGAATATTTGGTGTCAATATTGGGGCATTTTTTTTGTTTATCACTTGATATAATGGTCGATGTAATCGCCTCACTTTATGGCACCAATCAATACTGTTGTCAGTGTATTCTTGCACTCTGTCCAAATAATTAATGTTGGCGCGGAATTTTATTTGAAAGGGATTTGCCGCTTCAGATCGTTTTGGAATAAACAAAAATACACGAAGAAAAAACAAAAGCCCAAATTCCAGACTAACTTGAAATGAAATGAAATACCAGAGAAATTGTCAGGAGTTACACATATATATAATATATAGATGATCGCAAGTCCCATACTTGAGTGGGCATGACTATTTATATGACATGCACACGCTCACTGAACCCCACTCTGGTAGTGACCAGACACAATACCACTCTACCTTTTCCACATGAACATCACAAAGGCTACACACAGACCTCACCTTAAGTAGGGCTGGATTAACCATTAAGCAAAATAAGCATGTGCTTAGGGCATCAATAAGGGAAGGAGGGCACTACAGAAATTTTTCATTGCGGTCATACCATGGACTTCATGGTGCAAAACTGCAAATGGTGCAGCTGAACCGGGTTCACAAAAGGGGCCATTTTACTGTCAGTTTTGTTCATTAAAAAGAAAAAAAAAAGTTTATGTTTTGGTATATTTTTGTTTAGATTTTGAATTACATTTACAGTGTATGGAGGCACCAAAATTCTTTCAGAGTTAATGGCTTCTAAAGGTCTTAATTCGGCCCTGACCTTAAGTCACCATGAATTTGAACAGACCTGACTTTTCACTCCTCTCATTCCAGTGCATGCAGGACATTGACAGACATCCGAGCCTGCTGAAGTTGTGGGACGACCATGTTTGCTCCAGACAAATCAAACATTCACAAATCCCACAATAGAACACATCAAAGATGTTATGTGTCAATAGTTTATTATTTTCTTAAAATGTATCTTGAATGATATGTACAGGTCTACATGTTCCAGTCAGTGAACAAAAGTGAAATTTAGAAATGGGAAGAAACATTAAAAGTTTAAACATTTCAAAAAATGATGTGAGATTTCAGAGCACTGTACAAATTAATGTAAAAATGTAAAGAGAGCAAAGAAAACCAAAAAAAGAAATGTAAAAATTCGACTAAAAATCTGGCACTACTCTGTTCGATCTTCAGTCTTCAAAATTTGGCTGGCAAACAGGCAATTTGTGTGGCTGCCCTGCAGATAATTAATCAATTACTGAATTAGAGATGTAAAGTTATGTACGCCTTGTTTATATGCTTCCCTGGATTCTCTGATGAGTTTGTGGGACACATATTGCTTCACAAACTTGTGATAGGGAGGGAGAGGGGGTGGAGGAGGCAGGACAACAACCGTTTGCTTGAATGATCCAAAATGACCAGAAACTCAATCATTTACTTCACTAACCAAAGTTCACAACCAAATGCAAGTTTTAGAAAATTTATAAATTATGAATAGTCACATACAACCAAAATCAATCACAAAAAATATGAAAATGATACTTGTTGATCACCAGCGGATGTGAACATGTCACTTATTTTTCACAACTTTATAATGTCAGTCTGCAGATAAAGAAAGCAGCTTGCGAAATCCAGTCAATTTCAGCTTTTCCACTTCTCCAAACCAAAAACCAGCTTTTGAAACTCAACATCTATTTCACAAAGACTAAGAAATCCTATGCCTGATGTTTGCTGCACAACAAGTGAGCACAAAATTAATGTTTCGAGCACAAAATTAATGTTTCATGGATCTAAAATTGGAGAGGTAAATACTCAATCCAACAGAAGTTGAATCCACTTGTATTCCATTTCTCTACCTTCCAGCCTAAATGATCACAACTCTGGGGCACCACTGTGGAAGATTCAGCCACTCCCTTCACCTTCAACAAATCATATTTTGAGTGTAACTATTGTCAACTACATGAATGGCCTGGTTACTGGAACAGTAAACTACTGGATTACATAAGAAAAACAAACAAAGCAAGCAGCAAAGAGATTAATGAGAGCAGTTTTCTAGCACACCCCCTTGCTCTGTGTCAAAGCATCAACTCTGTACATGGAACTCTAGCATCAAACTTGCTACAGGAAACATCAGTAAGACAAATGTGTTAAGGAAAAAGAACGTTCATGCTCAAAACAAAATTTTGAAGGAATCGCCAGAAACATTCCCCACTGACACAGTTAAATTTCCATTTTGTGGTGACCAAAAGAAATTTTAGTCATACAAAATTATAATTCTGATAGAAAGACAGGGCACATTTTGTTGTATACAGCGACGTTAAAAAGTGAAATTGACATAGTTTAGCATAAACGGTCTTTCTCTGTAACACAGCAGAATAGTTTAGTTCACCCAGTTATTTAAGATTCAGCACATGTGAAGAGCCACATGCAAGCACAAGGATGGATGAATTAGGAATTGCCCTAACAGCAAACACTAGTCTTTTGTATACAAACTTGGTCACAGAGAAATGTACAAGCTCTTGGTTTACGCATGATAACTTTGATTTCAGGAAATATTTACACAGCAATCTCTCACTCACACAGACAGAGGTGAACTCAAGTAACACTTAGTCTAAGATCAAAAGGTTACCACAGGTATAGAAGCTCAACATTTACTATATTTTGCTGTCCTATTGGAATCAGGGATTATTACATAATTAATACTAGTATGACATAATAGGCCCATCTTGTGTTATAGCAAATACTTGCAATAATCCTTTTGTAGTTCTGATGTCTTATCTTGACCATCTGTTTGATTTGCCAGTGTCTATGACATTTAAGTCCAGCAGCAAAAGAGCTTAGTTATATCGAGGGGTGCCTACGCAAACACCCTAATTCGAAAATGTTCGATTTTTGTTTTTAACAAATTCTGTTTCGCCTTGGTAAGTAATACATTTTGACATGTTCCGTTATCGAATTAATTGACCCAAATACTGATGAGGATTTAAAGGTCAAAACAGACATTTGATACTTCATGTCAAACTTTCAAATTGCTCTCCTGTAAAATTTACAAAACTGGCGATACGTCCTATGCGCAGGCACCCATCAATTAGGTGGCTGTTGGATGTCAAAAGTTTTGATCTTAGTCAAAAGTGAGCACCTGTTTAACTCCTTGTCTATCTCTTTTTCTCCACCCTGTCTCCACCTGCACCCACCACATCAATGGTAACATTACTTATGACCAAAGCAGAGAAGTAGCATGGGCAGTTACTTTACTTTCACACATCATCTACACATGGCTTGTGCCATTCACAAAGTTAGTGTTGCTCTCCTGTTCACATGGAACATTTCCACAATCAAACAGCTCTTTCAACAGACAATGGCAATCAAAACAATTTCCTTCCTTTCGTTATAAAAATAGTTGTTGGTATGTTACATGGATGTAATGCCTTGATAATGATAGTTATGTTACAATGAAGATATGACATAAGTGTTTTTTAAGTAAATAAACTTCAGGGCTTGGGCTTGTAGACCATGTGTCATCCCACACAAGATCATCAGATGCTGACATTCAGCATGACAATGGGTGGCGGCTACAACAACATCAACCTGATGCCTCTATCCTACCAACAGAAGCCCTGGATCTGTCATTTAGGTCAATGTAATAATCCTCAAATTATGACATGAAAAGTCCAGGACAAACAGCTTCCAAGAAGACAACTTCAAGTCTACAGTCTACACTGGGGCATCAAATAAAACCAACTTGGCCAAAATTTACATTTATTTTCAATTTAATCACACTGGAAGCAACTATTAAACTGTGGTTTACTGCTCTTATTATTTAACATTTTTTTGAGCAATCAAATTTTGCCCTTTAATATAAGATAAGTTGTATTGAGCTCCCGGCCCCAGCCTGAGACATCTTCTTTGTTCTCCAAGTTTCAGCATGTGAAATTCTTACACACACAAACACATCACACAGAAACGCTGAAGTCATCCTTAAGTTTCCTCAGTAGACATATATTTAATTTACTTGTGCTTACAGCTAAATAGGGCAATGTCATTCACACTTAACAACTGAATGTCAAGGGAGATCTGCCCTTGTCCACAGACTGGGGAAAGTCTGCAGTAAACACATCAGCCAATTTCATAACTGTATACATTATGTAGTTCTGGCTGTTTTGATAAGCCTACACACAAAACCCAGCAGCAAGTTATAAATCTCCATGTTTTTAATCTTGTGACAAAACAATGAAATCACAACAGATTCACTTTCAGCAACAAACATAACACACTCAGTGCATTAGTTGACCACTCAGTGAGACAATCAGAGTTTGTGCTGGCAAGTTTCTCTACCATACCACTGTATAAAATATTCAGTATCCACAGACATTATTCTAACACAACCGGGGATTCTATTATGATGTCTTAAATTTTTGTTCATAGTTCATTCTCTCTCCCTCACTCAGGATATCACATGGGCCAATGCACAGAACCACACATGTAACAAAAACTGTTCCCTAGAGCAAAATTTTACACCCAAGAATCTGCTCCTCCACCACCGCCTCCTCCTGTACCATCCAGACTATGGTGCATGCCACCTGACTGTCCACCAGAGTCTGCGTAGGGGTCAGCTCTCCTGCGGCCACCTTTGTTCACCTGGGCATACAGTGGTTCTGACACAGGCTGACTCTCACCACCGTAGGGTGGGGGGGTTGGTTCAGCCTGTAGGGAACAAGTTTAATACTTTCATGCAAAGGCTGTTAAAGAATAAGACAACTTCTATTTGTTTGGTGTGTTTTTTTGTGAGGCATCTTACCATTTTTTATTTTCTTGCAATCTCTTCAAACCAGCTAAGAACAACTGTAAATGCCAGGATTTTACAAAAAAAATTGGTCCCTTGTAATCCTTAGTAAAATGGGGGCACACACCCTTAGCTTAATACACTGTATTTGAACAACTGTTGAACACACATTTATTAAAATCAGTAAATTCTTTTGCTTTTTTTTTTAAACTTCACTTCAGATTCACCCACAAGTTACAATATATGTCTATACACACTGACACTTCTCCATTTTGTACAAATGGATGATTCTGTTATCCAGGAAATGCTTGGATGACCAACAAGATTTCTCTTACAGTTTACATTATGGTGAAAACATCAAGGATCAGATCCAGTTTTCACATCCTAACTCAAGTTCGTCACTTCCTGAGGCTGCTCACTGCCACCAAGCTGAGCTAAAATGTGGCAAATAAATAGACTTCCTGACTAGGTGATGTGTCTACAAGCCTTTGTCCTTGCAGAAGTACACTCAACAGCTGAGTGGCTGTATTCTGATTGTCTAATTTCAAATATTGTTTCAACTGTACAAATCTGTATTAACCTGATGAAGGTCTTTGAAGACTGAAAGCTTGTACTTTTTTCCTTTCATTGCTAACTCACTGCGTGGTTTCTTTGTGGTTTTTGTTTCTAATGGGCGACTTTGCAATCTCCAGCCTTTCCCTTTTCCCCTGCCACATTTTAACTTTATTTCAAGCCCTACTACGATCTTTCGGATTTTATATATTTTTTCAGAAATATTCTGACACTGTCAGCAAGCTAGCAATTACTTCCCGAGTCAGGCCTGCCTCTCATTGGACCGCCTATGCTCTGACACTCATATTGTGATCATCTGATTTACAGAACAACTGAATTGCTTGGAATTTCCAGCTGCCATGCCGTGTGACTGGTGGTTAGCAATGGTTTTCATGTTCTTATATGGACTGTCCTTCAGCAACACACCATTGCTGCTCTACACTAATGGCATTAGTCATTTTGACACTTGAGATGTCAAGTAAAAACTGGTTTTTTTACTGTCATTTGGTGACTTTTGCCATTATGATTCTATTGGATTATTATATTTTCCTATTGTTGCATTTCTTTTTCTATAATATTACTTGACAGCCCTCAAGCCCAGGAAAGCAATAGACCATAGGTTGCCTTTTAGCATGTAAGTCTGACGATATGTCATTGAGCACCCGCCATATATCAAAGCACAGGGAATCTTAGTTTCTTCAACAAGTTCTCAAATTTTCATATCTTTACATCCATCTGACTGACCCTGGAAGATGCTGGGCAAATCCATTTGTGCTGTGAGGTTGACAGTGCAACAGCCAGACAAATGTTAAACACCAGTGCAATGACTCCTGCATTTTGTTTAGTGAGTACCCAATGTGAATGTTCACCTGCCATCTTACTGGTTCTCACCCAACAATTGGAACTGTCAAACCATCCCATAGTGAACCCCCTTCAAGGTTATCATCTCCCCATGAGCAACTTACCGGTGACAAATTAGGAAACAATGGCACCCCTCCCACTGGGGGTTTTGTCCTGTGGGGACGAGGTTCATCCAAGGGAGCATAGCCTGGGCTAATATCATGCATGGCTATCTCATCCGGCTGTGGAGGTGAAGGATAATAAAACCGATGAAAACTCAAGCTACATTATACTTCAAAGAACAAACCCCTCAAAAATGGTTGCATTACTGGATACACATTTCAGTGTGTGACAAAACTGGCAAAATTAATAATTGGAATGTGTAAACATTTAACACTTTACATCTTTTCTTATTTGCATGAACCTCTTTCTTTATCTTAAACAACAGGAAGACAATTCTAGATCTGAATAAATGACAGTTGGGTCAAAACTCATTATTTCATTACTAGAAAATGATAGTAATAACATAATATTCTGAACTGGCAAAAATCACAGTACGATATCTTGAAACCCAACTACCATTTTACTCCACTTTCTCAACCTGGGCAGTTGGGACATATTACTGATTTTGCGCTGCTACCTCTCAATCGTGTTCCCATTATTTTCACACATTTTTGTGGCCTATTAAGCTTGACAAGGAATACAGTAACACTACATTTCACTAATAGCCAAGCAAATGCGCCTTGTTTCCTTGAACTAGACTGAGATTTTCCATACAATTTTATGTATGTTGGGGCAGTGACATCAAGTGCACATTTTCTGACATATCACTACCTAAATTTTAGACTTTCAATTTCTGCCCATTAACTGAATTTCTATTATTGCTGTCCGAATACAGGACTGGCATCGGGGAAGATACTCACATGTATTCTGTCTCGGGAGTAATTCAAGCGCTCTGTAGAAAGAAATCAGGAAAAGTAGCATACTGAACAGTTTGAAAACATGTACAGCTTGTCAGTAAAATGGCTAATTTCCTCATGTGCATTTACTTCCCATCAAACAAAATGTATACAGGTTTCCACTTCTAATAATGTTTCAACTTAAATGAGAAAGTTTGTGTACACTAAAATAAAGTCTCAAACAAAATGCAGTTGTGGGTTGCAGTCATCATATAGCCATTCTCTTCTGAATTTCAGTTTTCATGCTCTTCATTACCAATTAACATTTCAATATTATTATACACAAATTTACCCAGAAGAAAGAGTGAGTAATATTGACTCACCTCTGCTCTCGACTGGTCTACTGTCATGTAGGGATGCATTGCTTCGATTCATTCCCCTGAAGTCCACCTCTGGTGGATGTCGGTCATCACTGTAGTAACCCCGGTTTTGGGCGCGGGCAGGGGTCAGTGTGTTATCATCATAACCTTGATCTGACATGGGGCGGCTGAGCGTGTTGTAGGGAGTGGTGTGGTTACTAGACAGGGGAGTTTTGGACAAGTCCCCTGACCGCGTGGAATCTTGTCTGTGAGGGACAATACAAAGACACTTGATTAATTTCAAATGGAGCATAAAGCTAACAAACAAATTATTGCTAACTACCTTCATTATGTTACTTTTATTACTGTTTAATTCGTTTAACTTATGGTACAAAACGCGTGCAATGAGAGAACAGTTTGTTTCTCTTTTACAAGAACACAAAAATGAAAATGTGACAGGGGGTTCACGCAGGTGTCGCTCTGTGACATATACAAAGTTATGATATAAAATGGATTGAGCAGGAATCTGAAAACAAAGAAAGATCAGCATATAAAATGGACACTAAGACAAAAACTAGCTTGTAATTCTGTCACACACCCAAGAGGAAAATCCTTTTCCTTTCATGCAACTTCTGTAATAAAGAATATAACCATAAATAACCAATAATGTAATTTCAGATCTTGCAAATTTTTGTGTAAATTGTGTTTCAGTTGTTCAAGAAAATGATGATAAATGATGCTAGGGAATGATTATCTGATTTGTTCACACACTGAAAAGGGCAGTTTTTGCATGCAAAATTAAATAATCCAAAAAGTGGAACTGAAACGCTTGGGAGACAAAACGTGTGAGTGCTTCAAACACACAAAATTGTGAAAAACAGAATTTTAAATGGAATGTGCACATTTATGAATGACATCATGTAAACCATATTTAGATTTTCCCCAACAAAGGAGGCTAACTATCATAATTTAATTTAGAAACAAGCTGGGACCTGTGTCTCATGGCTTAATAGTACCTTGGATAAGCTCTGGAAGTTGTGAAATCACTTTGCTGGTATTCCAGCTTTGCATATTCTGAGTGTAATGATTTGTAGCCCCACAAGGTCTTCAGAAGCTGAAATAAACAAAGCCAGGAATGATCAGTGCCTGGAGATTAGACAAAGAAAACTTGTTCTGTAAAACATTCTTTATTCAGGGCCCCGATTTGAGTTAAGATTATATTACATGACATGAAGGCCAAATGTTAAAATAAAAAAAATATGTCTACAAGCGTTTGATAACTCTGGAGACAACCTTTTACAGACACTGAATGTCCCCGGCACAAAACACCCAAGTTTACAAAGATCAACTTTACTGAAGGATTAAAAAAAAAGTTATTCAATGCAGATAGAGTATTTGAGATTGATGATTTAACCAGGATATATTATTATTACTATTATCATTTTTTTGGTATTTTTTTTATTACATTCTATAGTAAGACGTCTCTTTTTACACATGATGTAAGGAATATGACTTTTCAAGAAAAACTAATTTGTGTTTTTTTTTTTTTTTTGAGTTAGGTGGGTTTGTGCCAGCATCCATCAATTACAATTGATGCATATGACCACATGTGTAAGTGAAAATACATATCAGATACACTTCAGCATCTCCAAGAAGAAAAGAGTTTTTTCCGGTAAATACTTTCATACTGCAAAATGAATATATGAGCATAGAACTCTAAATACTCCACTTGTACTGTAACTTAACAAAACTGGCTTGTCAGTTATGTAAAAGCCTGACGGCTCTCCAGCTATGAAAATATGGATTGTAACCAACATCTCTTGTACAAAACACTAGGCATTATGTCACCCCAGAATAACTTTATAAGTCTATTCAATCATTTTTTTTTCTACAAAAACTTGAGATAAAGCCATAACAATTATTATCAGTCTTACAGAAGTCACAAAGATATTTCAACTTGGGGAATAGAATTTACAGTGTTAAAAAGTTGATCTAATATTTTGTGAAGTTTGACGGCAAAACTTTTCTCAAAATCTGCTGCAATGGAGGCAGATAAAGACATTGCAAGGGCAATTGCTAATTTGAGCCTGCTATGTACGAACATGATTTTTTTTTTTCTCCTTAAAATGTGTTAGTGGTTATTGCTCAAGTTTTCTGATGCTGCATGCATAGCACACCTACTGTTTTATACTTACTGATTGGGTGAACTTTAATGTTCTTGCTAAGTATTTGCCTTCAGATTTGTTGATATGCATCAGTCTAGGCAGGCCATCTTCCTGGACCAGGGCTCTGAGAAGACAATGAAGAGACATGGATTAGCATTTGGAGCTACACTTACATCATACATATCTTACACAGACTTGAGAAAATGGGCAGCACAGGATCCTTATTTGACTGAGCTCATCTAAAAGCTACTATAGGTAAGCTTGTATTTTACTCCAGAAACATATCAGGAACTGAAAGCTGATTTGTTTTTTATCAGTTACTAGTGTTAACCACAAAAAAAAAAAAAAAAAAACTCCAATAAGTAGCTGCTAAAAAACTGTTTTCAAAACAAATCCATTTATCTGACATTTCCTATGGTGATGTTTCAACAAGAGAGGAAACATCACCAAGTACATGAACAGAACTTAACTGCACTGTTCACAGCCAAGAACTACTGTATGAAAGGACGCGCATGGCCGATCTTCTGACATCGATAGCGAAGGCCATTGCAGTGACCCAGTTTCTGATGAATAGTCTATTTTTAGACCAAACGTAATAGTGCGCTTTAGCGTAGTAATCTAGACTAATAAGATGCGATGAAGTTTATGTCAATTAAGTAAGTAAACACATTTTCCATACGATTTGTTGGCATTAATTTACTTAGTGAATATCCAACACGCCAAAACTTTTATTTTTAGGCCTAGATCTAGTGCAGAAAGCTTGCACTCTTTTTCTCCCGGATGTTTATGTTACCGGAACAAGTGCTTTGGTTGTGTGGGAAAATATAAACATTGAAACAGACATGTGAAACTGTGATACTGGTGGATATTTTTTGCAAGTTGTGGGATTTATATTCTTTCAAAATGCCAAACAAGTGTGGTGTTGTGAACTGCAAAGGCAACTACAACGAATCTAACAAATGCCGTGTGTTTAAACTACCTAAAGACGAACAAGAAAAACAGAAATGGTTGAACGTTCTCCCCCCACGTGAGGATTTCGTTGTCGACCCAACAAAATTTTTTATATGTGAGAGACATTGGCCAGCGGATACACCTATGGTCAAGATACCAGATGGACATACTCGGCCTGTGTTGACACCAAGTATTTTTAATGTTCCTTCTTCTTGTTTGCCAACACCAAAACCAGCACCACGCGAGCCTAAAGCTGAGGATCAACAGCTGAACTATTTCATCAAGAAAGACAGAATCATTTTGTTTTCTGAGTTTTCTCCTGACAAAGAGTTGTTAAAAAAGTATGAAAATCTTCTCATATCTTGTCCAGAAGACAAATTTGTGTGTATTTTCATGGTGAAAGATTACAGAGAGAGTTTCTTGTCAATAATTGTTCACAACAAATCTACTTTGTGTTCACCTCTTACTCTTTCTGCTTTCAAGAATGGGATTAACGTGCCTTTGGGTAAAATCTTAAGTCCAAACACTGGTCTGTCATCCTACACACAATTCTTTGAGGCTGTGCACTCAGCGATTAACTATGACCTTCCGGTGGATGGTGTTGTTAAAAAAGTGGCAACGACTCTCAAACAAGTTCAAGCCTAAGAGTCGCTTGAAGCTGCCAAAGGCAAGAAACTCAAATTTCTTACAAGACAGCTTCAACTCATATATGACAAGGCATTCTCGGTGGCAGATTACTGCTTTGCAATTGAATCTTTCCCTCACTGTAATTACCATCAACTGCGTGACTTTCTTGTTCTCCCAAGTATACGAAAGCTGCAGTCTATGATCTCTTCTACAAATGTTGACCAAGTACTGGAGAAAACATTTCAGAAAGCAAAGAATGCTCAGCAGAAACATTGTTTTTTGTTAGTCGATGAAGTGAAAATTCGCCAAAGAGTCGCCTTTTCAGGGGGTGTTCTCAATGGCATGTCAAAAAATGACCCAGACTCCAAGGCAAGCTTTATGTTATGTGTCATGATGAAATGTTTGCATGGTGGACCTAGTGTTATGGTATCTGTTACCCCTGTTCACAACCTAACAGCTGCCTACCAATTCACTGTTGTCAAGAAAGCTGCTGCTGTTGTTGAGAAGACAGGTGGGATTGTTTTTGGGGTCCATGACTGACAGTCATAAAATCAATCAGCAATACTGCAAATTATTATTCGTAAGGACTGGTTTGTGCTTTGTGGAGAAATCCAAACATAAAGCATGCTGCCGTCAAAGACTTGTCAACATTCTTCTCACCATGAACACCTACTATGGTTTTGGATTATTTTCTAAACATCTGCTGCGACGCCTGGCAAAATAAATGTTCTTCTGCATGGGATTCATAATTTGGAAAAGGACCATCAAAGAAATTCAGCTCTGTACCAGACCTCCATCAAGAAGGCACGGCTCGCTGACTAATTTGGGCTGCAACATGGTGAGTTATTTTTCGTTTCTGTATACAGAGGAACCATTGCTATAAGACTACAGAAATGGTCCTGATTCATGGAATGGGCTATAATTAAGGTGGTTAAAAAAAATCCAATAGAAAAGGTTGATTTCAAGGTCAAATTGCATGTGTTATTACATACTGAGGTCTTATGCCAGAGGTTCTACTGTATGGTATCGTCATTAACTGTGGTAAAACTGCTGTATTTAATGAGGTTATGTTTGGATGCAACATTGGTTACAATTGGTTAGTCTTAGGTGTCATAATAAGGTTGTAGGTGTCAATAATCAAATGGCCTTCGCTAGCGATGTCAGAAGATCGGCCATGCGCGTCCTTTCATACAGTAGTCCTTATTCACAGCGTAGAACGAACATCTCCAGCATGCAGATGGTGACATGAAGCTGGTATTGTGGTAAGTGTCTAGATTTGCAGTTTGATTTTTTGGGTTTCGTATTAACTTGGATAACAAATATATTGTATTTAACACCATTTTCTGATGAGACTTAGTTGCAAAATCTGTACACTTTAAATTAAAAATGGAAGTTGAATACAAAAAAATTGGTGAACGTGTCAGTAAAACATACTGTCCCAGCAGAAAAGATAAAAAATAACAATATCAAGTAATGCAAAGTTGTTTTTTTTAAGAACAACCATATCAACGAAAATCTTAAGAGGGTACAGATAGTAGGTGCAGATTCAGACATAGAAGAAGGTAAGGTTGCATGACAGGCTGTATTTTTCATTCTATTAGGAAAAGAAAAAGGGCGCAGGGAAGGGAATGAAAAAAAAGGAAGGGATAAAACAGAAAAAGGCAAAATTGGAAGAATAAGAGAAAAGAAGAGGATCAGGTTTGCTAAGCTATCTAGATTTGACCTCCAACATGTGCAAGGCAAAATCTTACAGGGCAAAATCTTGGTTGTCTTTGACGACCTCATACAATGTGGCAACCACAGCACAGATTGTGTCATCTGGCATGCTATTGCGGTGATCCCGGGGCAGTCGACTCACCAGTTGCCTGATGGCATACTTGCCTGCAAAAATCATAGTGTCAGTTTGTTCAACCACTGCCTTGACTATATTTATACATGTATACGTTATCAATGGTCAGGAGTACAAATCACCAAAGTTGACAAAGATCAACTTTACTGGAGAAGCAAAAAAAACTGATTCAATGCAGAAAGAGGAGTTGAGATTAGCAGAATAATTACAATGTAGCTTATTGTATTTCTACTGTGTCCTACAATAAGATTTTTCATATGATGTAGAATGAAGTCCTCTTTTGTTTCCATCACAAAATACACAACTGCAAAATTATGGGGCCATTTTGACATCCGGCTGAAACAGCTTGATAAATAACTGATATCATTTATAGAAATGTATGGCATGTGACCACATCTCCTGTGAGGTAGTTATTGGGCTATCACAATGAAATATTACACAGAGACAATCAGATGTCTGTAATGTCAAAATTGGGCAAACAGAAAAAAATTGTATGTAGCAAAGCCTCGCGTAAGAAATAATATCCAAACGATACAATGCAAACTAAAAGAGAAGACAGAAAATGGCCTAATGTAATAATGTAATACAATAATGAACCACTATATAAGAATGAAATCACAATAAAGTTATATGACTTCCTGTCATTGCATGAAACAGGACAACTAGGAAGGACATGTATCTGACACTTCCAGAGGTGATGTTTATGTAAAATGAAACATTACCCAAGATAATGAGAGAATTTACTGTTCACAGTTTAGAACGATCATCTCAAGCATACAGTCTGCTGACATGAAGCTGGTACTGTGGTAAGTGTTTAGATCATGATTTGGACCATGGACACAGTAACATGCACACACAACCCCATCCTCCCCGTTCCCTCAAGTCTTACTTTGAGAATGAATGATAAAATAATTTGGTTGACAACTGAAATTAACGCCTCTTGACATTCACTTGAGATGGCAGTTTTGGAATGTCAGAACAAAGCTGGATTACATAACAATAGCTCTAAAGGATAGCCACAGTTTGTGTCTCTACAAAGTCGACAATAACAGTTATACATAGAGAAATCAGAGTAAACAAGTCTGAAAAAAGATATTTGAAACCACTTCTAGTAACTTATACTTTGAGATCTGATTTGGTGTCTTTGAACAATCAAATCAAGACAATGTCTTTCAGGCACCTGAATCAGTAATATTGCAATAAAAATAGCCTAAGCTCCCTATCAAATTTGCATTTTCATCTAGTCAAAGCTTGATTTTTCTTTCGTTACTCCAATTTTCACCTAAAATGTGATGTAACTTTTACTATGCATCCTTGGTGAATTCTGCAAAACCAGAGACTCACCGACTAACTCTTTGTTCTTCTCATCTATGGCCAAATTCCTGAGCGCTGTGGCTGTTGCACAGACCACACGATCACTTTCAGCAGACAGCAGATCTACCAACAGCGGCAGCCCCTTCTCTTTCCTGACCATAGCTCGACTCTCTACCGCAGGCTGGACGGAAATATAATACATTTCTCCTTTCATTCTCCGCCACATTTTAATTCTAACTCTCAAAGCCTTATGTAAACAATGCACAGAACTACAATGTACATCATTTTTAATGTATGTAACTCATTCTTTATTCTATGAAGCAATTATAGACTTATTTTCAAATGTCAATAAGTAGTAGTCTTATCGTTTCAGAACTAACCATGTTTGACAGAATTATTGAGTGTCCCGTTACTGAGCATAAAATTATACAAGTAGATGCCAAAAATGCACAAAAAACACTTGTGTTTATGAACAAACCTATTTACTATTATGGTTGTAACAAGTGCATTAACTTGATAAAAACTGACAAACTAACTTAACAGCTACAGAGCCTGGTAGTTAAGCAGCATTGCTGTGACTATTATGACAAGAAGAAGAAGTAGGAAGATGAGAGGAGCCAAGGACAAAAAGACATGACACAAGACAATGAAGACAGACACAGACACAAAGCAATGACAAAAGACATAGACATAAGATAATAAGAAGTGAAATAAGACAATTGCACCTACCTGCCAGTCACAAGCTGTCAGGTTCTGTATGGCACCAGCTGCTGCCTCCATAGTGATGGGATTGGTACAACGTTTGAGCACAGTGGAATACAGGGTATGTATCTCTGGTCCCCACAATGAACGATATTCTATTGAGACAGGGGGCAACTGGGGTGGGGCACTGAAAAGCACAAGAATCTTACTGTTTATATTTCTCAACAAATATTTGTTTCATCATCTGTTCAATCTTCTGAACCTATATTTCTGATTTACAAGTGAGTAATTTTCCTGATAAGCCGTTAAATTCTTGCTTACTTAACTATTTTAAATCAATTTTGTACGTTACAGAATTTCTGGTTGAGGCAAGATGCCTAGCCTCTGGTAGGACTGATTATAAGTAGCATTTCAGTCCTGGTATTTCATCATTCCTAAGACATAAATTTGCATTTCTGATCAATTTCTGCTCATTGGTTTGAGGGTGTGAAAAAGTTTGACATATCTATTCTGAACTTACTTTTTTTTTTGTTTGTGGACTGTTGTTAAGTGGAATAATATCAATTTATGGTTCAATACCTTGGTGCAAAAGACAAACAGCCCAGTTTTCAGGAAGCATCCCACAGATATAAACCAATAATTGACAGAAATTTCAAAAAATGATATTCCAAATTTTCAGAACACTCCAAGTTGTATTACCTGCTGGGCTGGTTCCCAGACCTGCTATTTTGTGCTGATTTGACCTTGGCTGATTTGTTCCCGAAACATCCTGCTGAGTTACTTTCATTGGCTGTAGACACACCAAACATTAAAGAGAGTTACCAAATGCTTCCATTTCTGCCTGATAAATTTAGACCATTTCATGACTGCTCTATGCTAATAGCATGATTCATTTATGACACTTTTGAGATATTAAGAAACAACTGTTTCTTTTCCTGTCATTTGGTGACTTGTGCCATTACGGTTC
Organism: Onchidella celtica; assembly: GCA_963931925.1. Classification (NCBI taxonomy): domain Eukaryota; kingdom Metazoa; phylum Mollusca; class Gastropoda; order Systellommatophora; family Onchidiidae; genus Onchidella; species Onchidella celtica. Next base: position 23,672,855 of record OZ007575.1, on the reverse strand, counting down.
TATTGGATTATTACATTTTCCTATCAGCACATTTACTTTTCTATAACTTTTCATGCTCAGGAATGCAATGAACTGTCAGGTGCATTTTGGCATAAGTCTGACATATGCCACTATCATAGAGCAGTGATGACATATCACCACAATAATTGTAATTTGTTCCCCTGAATCTCAGTTCACACCACTAATCATTGAATTAAAAGTTCAAATCTCTCTGCCTTCCATTTAAAATTTTCCATTAAAAATATTCAGCAGCACCTCTAAAAGTACAAAGTCTACATGTTAAATGAATCAGTCAACCATTCAACCATTTAAGTGACTAACTTCACTTCTTTGGAGTTCATTTTTTAAGGAAATCCACACTTGGACTACTTTATCTTCTATTATTTTTATGTTGTAATATTGTGAGATATGAATCTGCGCATGCTATATCACAGTTCAGTTCAATATTCTCATATAAAATATGATAAAAACGACAAAATTGGGAAGTATACAACAACTCATACGTCTCATTTAGCAAAAACTGGGGGAAAAAAAGGAAGAAAAACTAACAAAGCGTTCTCATACAACAGTGGAAAATTGCACAAGGATTTTGTTCTCACTTTTTGCCGTCTTTCCTTTCCCAGCTGGTGTCTGTTGTCTGGGTAGACTGCGTTTCTTGAAGAAGTCTGGGTCATCCACTTCTTGTATGCGGTAAGACAAATTGCGTAAGACACAGACTGTGTTTTCTACCACTTTATTGTCAATGTCGTTGCTTGAAATATTTTCAGCTGCCAGTTTTAAGATGTAGATGAGGGCATTTACCAATCCACGGCATTCACGGAGTCTTTTCCTTGCATCAAAGCCAGCTGAACTCACATTCCTAAGGACATATTTGGAGCATGATAAATTTTTCCACCGCAAGGGAATGGCAAAAAAGTTCTAAATCACACTAAATGAGGCAAAGTCTGAGTCAACTTATAAAAAGGCAACCAAGCCCACCTTCCACAGAACTGAAAAATTATGTAAAGTTTATCTATACAGGTCATGAATTCGAATCTATAAACGCAGGATTTGGTACGCAGATTTTCTTAAGATTTTATGTCTAAGAACCTCAACATTTGTACATTAATCACAAGCAAACTAATGCAAGTTCTCTGTTATTGTCAGTCTTTTCACACTTCTTACACTGATAAGTATCTCTTGTCAAATGGTTATTCACTTTTTAAGTAAGAATCGGAAGTTGTAATTCCTTTATTCCAGTTTCATGATGACACTATTTTTGCTGTCTTTAATTGGCTTTGTATATTGTGATAGTTTTCCTGGATGTCAAATCATAAGGTGAAGTTGTAAAACTCCATTCATCTATTCTAAAGTGTCAGTGCTGACCTTAAAATCCCAGTTGTGTTGCGACACACAGTTGTCCAGGGCAACTGAGAGGACTGGTTACCCATGGCACTCCAACCTGAGTACTTTAGGATGACACTGCTCACCAGCACTGAAAGACCGTCCTCAATGATGGACTGTTTCAAGTCCTGGGGGCAGAGAGAGAGAGAGAAACACAGTGACAAAATTCATTATATGTCTTGAAATACATTAACCATAATTCAATCCCTGAAGGAAGCTTTTCCCTGTTTCCTATGGTACAACATTATGCAGCAAAATATTTTACACATCTTCACCATGGCAACCGTAGCATCATAAAATTCAGGTCACTTTTCCTCTGCAAAAGGTGAAATGTGGAAATACGAGCAGAATCTAGGTATTGCAAAGGCCTATGCTTGTACTGAATGTGTGTCAAATCTGCTGAAAATGAAATAGGATGGCTTGAAAAATTATCTTCTATTTTGCCAAACTGTCCCTGCAAATAACCATAGTCTTAACTTTCCCTGTACATGTCTCAGCCCTCACCTCACACGAGGAGAGATTCCACAACACTCCAGTCACTGATTCTTTCACATCCTCCTGGTCTGTCTTCCGCAGCAGCCTGATCAATTCTGGAATGCCGTTTTCATTTTTGATTGCTCTCTGTCAAATACAATTACATGGCCAAAGTTATTCATGTCAATGACAGCCATGTTAAAAAATTCTATACACAACAAACAATACCAAGAACTGTACACATATTCTCATGAAACTAACACTTTTTTTCTTTCATATCAAAACATACATCACAATGATTACAAAACTCCCTTCAAAATAAGACAATTTTAATGCCTTGTTAAAAATTTTATTACTTGATGTGAAACTAACTCATTTACACAGATCATATGAAACGAAGGTTTTCATTACTATATCTTCCAAAAAATTCCTTGCCTTGTTTTCTGTATTATTTTTGCCGTATGAGAGATTTTGCAAGGCACCAGAGGCATTTTTGTGAACTTCAACCAAGTCATGGCTTAAGAGACGAATGAGTGGCGGTATTCCTTCCATGCTCCTGGGGAACAACACATATGTCAATTAAATACAGGTTCTGGTGTGCATACAACAGAGACCATGAAGATACAAAACTCAAAAACAGCTCCACAGTATAGACAGCAGTAAATGTCACACTAACAATAAACCCTGATCTAATAACTATCATATTCCATTTTTTAGACTGTCTGAAATGAAACTCAGTGTAGGGATTCCATTATGCAACATAAGTTATTGTTTAGGACTGTTTTTCTTGAGCTGAATGATGTTTCTTTTGGTCTCAGAGGTTTCAGGATGAGAGTAGATCAAGTGTTTGTTAATGTATGTAAGTGGCAGCATGATGAATTGATCTTGTGTTAACCTTGTTCCTAATTTCAGTTCAGCGCCTTAGAGTACATCAGTTTTTGTGGATTTAAGTGCTATACGGGTTATTGTTACATTACATTACATTACACTACATATTAAATGTAAAATTTGCTTATGCTTTCAAATTGGGCTTTTGTAAGACTTGAACATCTTGTGTCATGTAACAGTTTGTTGTTTTTTTTTCAGTCTTTTTTCCTCTTCTGTTGATGAACAAAAATTAGCTAACTGTTACCTGTAGCTTTGCCCCAACCAGTGACCTTTACTCCTGGACTAATCAAATAACCAGTACCACTGACCATATTCACAGTACTCTTTCTTATCATAATTAATTCCCCTTCAGAGTGTCACTTTTCACACATGAGTACTAGTATTAAACCAGCAGCTGTTTCTCCTACTTCTTTCACTAATCACAAACTACATAAGCAATGCAATATATACCATAGTTATATATCATCATAAAAGATGCAAATTCAGAAAACACATCTCCAGTCTCTGGCACAAACTGCCCTCTAAAGAAGTGGAAACAGCAGAGGACCTCATTCTGTATCATATTCTAACATATCTTCCCATAAAACATAATATTGCAGGTGCCAGCACAAACACCGAAACTCGAAAATTTTCATTTTTTGTTTTTTTTTGCATATTCTGTTTCACCTTGGTAAGTGCTATATATTTTGACATGATGCGAATGCCATTTATCGAATTAACTGACCTCATTATTGAGGAGTTAAAGGTCACAACTGACATTTGATACTTTTTTTTTTTTACTTCATGTCAAACTTTCAATTACAAAACTGGCAATAAGGTCTTTGCACAGGCACGCCTCAATATAAGAAAAATAAAAACACACTGAGATCAACTGATCTATCCCTGTTAGCACTTTCCACATTTCATCAGTCTTTTCCTCACCCTGACCATTCTAGACTGGTTCGAGTTCAAGACCATGGACATAAAGGAAACGGGCTTAGTAGGAATTTTTTTGTATTTTTCAGGAACCTTATCCATGCCAATACATGAATAATAGCCCAAATTATGCCCACGTTCTACACGGACACACAGGAAGAAATTACAAAGAGTTCAGATGACATGGTGCACATGCTATGTCAAATAGTGTAAACTCTGTATGTACCTGGTTTTGGCTTTCATTGCATCATCCATGTAAGTGATGTGTTGTAAATGTGCAGCTGCACTGGCCTTGATGCTGTCATCTGGTGAGGTCAGAAAGTCTATCACCTCCTGAAGATCTGGATAGCGCATCTGCATGGCTGGAACACAAGAACAGGCAGGCCTTTTTCACAAATATGTAGTTTGGACAGGAAATTCACAAATATGTACAGTTTGGATATGAAATTCACAAATATGTACAGTCTGGATATGAAATTCATAAATATGTACAGTTTGGATATGAAATTCATAAATATGTACAGTTTGGATATGAAATTCACAAATATGTACAGTTTGGATATGAAATTCATAAATATGTACAGTTTGGATATGAAATTCACAAATATGTACAGTTTGGATATGAAATCCACAAACATGTACAGGCCGGACATGAAATTCACAGATTATGGACAGTTAGGATATGAACATTTCTTTCACACATGACATAATCAAGATGTTTAGCTCCAAGAGAATGAAACTTTTTGGCAGTTCTCTATTAGTGATAGCAAAGTAAAAGTCATAACTGCATTATTCATGGACCACTGGCCTGAAAACATTTAAGGCAAACAGGAAAGCTGCAATCCCTATATAGAGATGATCTACACCATACCAGAGCTTCTCTATGCCCACTGTTGTTTACTCTTGCAGTTTACCTTGTGTACCAGACAGCAAAACACCCAATGATGTATATGAACCCAACTTACGTTGACCTCGGCCATCTATTGATGGAGTACGTCTAGCATCAGGGATTGGACCACCTAGGTTGAGCTGCTCCAGCCCCCTGGTTGCTTCATGTTCTGGGTAGTAGGGATCATTCTGTGGATACTGCCTATCTCCTGGATAGCCTGAGGGCAAAATATATTTTCATCCATTAGTTGCAGCTCTATCACTGTTTTACAATGGCGCAACAAAAATCACTTGCATTCAAAACTAAAGGCAAGCTGTTTTGGCAGCATCTTTATAGGAGAGTGAAATAGCATTTTATTTTATTACCTATCAGCATGTGAATGTCAAATTTCATTTTTGTTGTAACCATGTGAAGAATGTGATTACAGTCACAGAATTTTGATGGAAGGTGACCCTTTTCACTGTGATTCAAATATATGAGAATAGTGCTGTACAATATCTTCCATCATTCTTTTGTTCAGAACACCAATGATATAATGTACTATGGCTCCATGACAAGTGTCCCTGCTGGTGTCTGTATGCATATCAGATGCTGCCTCTATCCAAATGGGGTTTCTAGGTGGATGCCATCTTTGACCTAAGACCTCTCACAATTTGCATACCAAAATAGAAAAGCTATCAAACATTTATTTCTGGGATCTTATTGTGATCTAAGTTAAACTTGGTGCTCTCAAGAAATTGTGTATTGGTTTGTCTAGGCAAACCACAACTGGATGCCTCACCTGGCTGATATCTGTTATAACCTTCTGGGACATCCTGGTCATCATAGGGCGGTCCACGGTCATCATAGGGCACAGGGTCAGGACCTGAGGATTGGAACCAATATTAGTGAAATTGTTCCACATGACCAGAAATTGTTGAGTGTAGCTGTGACAAAGTCAATAGGACAGCCTCTCATTTTTCAATGATGAAAACCAGTGAACCTTTTGCACTGCTATATTGCTGAAAACTGAGAAAATTAAACACATCTATGCAATCTTATAATAAGATAAGACAATCTCATGCAACCAGTTTCAATTTCCTATTGTAATTGAAATAGGTCAACAATCTTTCAGTGAATGATACAATCTCATAGGACTAGCACAACAGTCCTATGTCATGATGAGATAATCTGCTTTACTGAAACAATGATGAACACACATGTACACATATCATTTTAATTTGCACTCAGAAATCCCAGCTGTTGCCCTTTTAATCCCTACTGTAACTGGTAGATGCATGAATGAACCCACTAATTCTGAATATCTGTTACTTTTTTGCCAAATTAGTTCAACAAAGTGCAGCTTTATTGGCAATGGTTTGGGTAACTGACCCTTGATGCTCAACCTGTCACCAGAGTTGTAAACGCATGTCAATGACTCCATTATCTCAAGTCTTGTCATGCAGGCGCTGATGTACGCTTTGAAACCGAACAACGATTAATTTTCCAGCTCGGCACTATCTCTCCCCATGGCATCAATGTCCAACATTGCCTTCGATAATTCCACTGTTGCTAATATCAATATATATATATTATATATAATTTTCTTTATTATTATTATTTTCTTTCATTTATTTATCTATTTGTTTATTTATTTATTTATTTTTATTTTTTTAATCTCTTTTTCTTTTTCTTTTCATTTACTGCGACTCCTGACATTGCGCACCATCCCTGTCTTGTGCTGTGAGGCACTATATGGCGCCTTCATCTTGGTTACTAACCAATTGCGTCACTTCCTGCTTCCATGCTTTTGGCGGACGGACGTGCTTTGGTGCTGCTAAAGAAGCAAGAACTCGCAGCTAAGTAAACTGTTTCACTTCGTTCCTGTTGAAGTCTTTTATTGTTCGTTTTTTTTTTTTTCACTTGACAAAGGCGAAAGCCGAAAATTTATGCATTTTCTGTCTTCTCTTTAGTTTGCTTTGTACTGTTTGGGTTTTATTTCTCACGCGGGGCTTCGCAACATACAACCTTTTCTTTTTGCTCAATTTTGACTTTGCTTATAGCCCTGCTGCGACCCCACAGTTTTTCTGTGGTTTTTATGATATTTCATACATCAGGACATGTCCTACTATTATGTTACATTCACGAAAAAAGGGGTGTGATTTTCAATTTTTGCTCGCCATGACAAACCATTTAACTCTTATTAAATGTTTGGATGAATAAAACTGTAGGAAATTCTGTTATGCATGTCTTTTTGAAAAGATTTTACTGAGATCCGCATAAACTACTGCTGGCTATTTGTTATGTTCAGTTTTGTCATGCCAATCAATAGAAATTAGAAACATGATTAGCATCTGGGCTATTGCAACAGTATTTTTTCACTTTATGCTACTACACAGGGCAAATGTATGGCCACAAGTCAGTCAGGGTAAAAGAGGATCTGTATCAATTCTGAGACATGCATGTCACGGTGGTAAACCAAATTGATCAACAGGATTAAATGAAATTACATGTGCGTAAAATGAAGTTTACACCAGTATGAGATGAGTTTTCAACTTTCTTGTCGATCTAGAAATGATTTGCAGCATTCGACAGACTTCACAGGTCAGTTTTCCAAACCTGTTGCCTGGCATAATTGCAAATGCCAGGACAAATTCGAGGTGATTACTCCTTGACATTTTGGACTCTTTTTGTCCAGCAAACTCTTCAAGGCCGAAGTTATGCTCAGTGCGTTCCATGCCCATACAATGCAGTTTGCATCAATCGAGTAGGCCTTTTATGTTCACCTGCTGCCTTTGTGATCCTTATTGACATTAAGTTGTAGTTATTGCCATGTACAAAATTTATAGTTTTATGGGAGTTAAGTAAAATATTATGTGTTCTACTTCTAGACGAGGAAATGATCATACTCTCATTAATGTGTAAAACAAAAAAAAAAACTAGTTATGCAGGCCTTAATGAGTTATGGTCTGTTTAACACTGACCCTGACTTCCAGTGTTGCCATTGCACACACTCATGCCTGACACCTGTGACTACTTGCTGAGGACATGAGCTGAGTCATTTTTCCATTTGTCAGCACCAGCACACATTTATTATTTACTATCTCTTAACAGATATATTTGTCTCAAACTAATCACCACCTGCATGCTGATGACATGGCCATCACTGTCATAATCAACAAACTTGAACAAACTAAAGAAAACATACTCACACATACACTTTACATAAACCATTTTTTAAAAAAAAGAAAAAGAAAAGAAGAAAAAGAAAAGAAAAAATCAACACACAAAAACAAAACAATCTCCTAGATAAATGAAGTAGAGCATGTTATCATGAGCAATGATTAGAATTCAGTGAATTTTGAACTGATCACATGCATTTAGTTATCTATATTACGGTAATTACATTCTCATTGCTGTAAAGACACAGACAGACAGACATCTGTATGACTCATTCAAGATCATTCAGTTTAAAAAGTGAGTGAACCCTAAGAATAAAACGGAAATTACTAATGGGTGATTGAATAGCAATCATGTGACCTTGTATGCAGAATTGCCTTCATCCATCCTTGAGGTTTTGTTTAAAATGAAAAAAAAATTTGTAAAGGTAACACAGATGTAGAATGGCTCAGTAAACAGTGCTGTTTCCAACTGAACAAATCATGATAATCTTCTATCTCTCTCTCTCTTTGATCTACTTTTTATCACAAGGATCTCATCTCATGCCCTACACTGACACTGCCAATGTTAATGAAACTTGCAGTGACCAAGTTATGTATGTTTAAAAATATTAAAAACAGTTTGGCTAAAGCAAAACTCCTTGTTTTTCCACACACAAATGAAAGAAAACTGCATTTCCCTTTTGCCACTTAATGCTTATTTGACAGAATGGAAATAAAAAGGTGGAAATTTACAGGTTTGTGGGTTGCATTGACGTGTCTATATGAAAGAAATGTCAGGCTCAATTTCAAACAAATGGATGCCATCAGCAACTATTTCATATTGAATCCCTTGTAATGCACTTAAAAGCAAAAAAGAAGGTGTCACATGTGCCCACTAGCATGTCAGTGAGAAAAGCCAATGACATGCGCTTAAATATGATTATGACCCATTCTTCAGATTATGACGGTGCATTTCTATGTAGGAACAAAGCTCATGGATCTAATGACAGGTTTGATCTAACAATAGACTGAAAAACAGTGTAAATATGGTAAGCATTTGGTTGTAAGAATATGTATAATGACTAACAATCCAATGATTCATTCGCCAAACTAACTGCAATGTAGCTGGCCTGTATATTCTGTGTAGATAAAGATGTTACTGCTGTTTCATTCATGTATCAGTAGTGAAAGGCTTTGCAAGACCAAATAAATAAGATAAGAGTGTAGAAGTTGACTGCTAGAAATACTACACCAGTAGGTAGGTTTGGACAATACTGTGTTGGTGACGCAGGTTAGGTAGTCATCCATCATGCCCAGTTAGAACACCTAGATATCAGAAAGAAGGAAAATATTACCGTAGAAGTATGAACAGTAAATGTCACTACCTCCAGAGGGGGATGCGCCCCGGTAGTAGGGATCTTCTGTCTGTCGCATCAACTCTGCATCTCTGCTGTGCTGCTCCCGGAACGGATCATCAGCGAATGGATCGGCTCTCACTGGAGGTAATCCTTCAAATCTTCTTTGTGAATCGTCCATATCATGGAAAGAGTCATTGGGATGGGAGGGAGGATGTTCTTGATAACTGTCCCGTAGATAATTCCCACTGCCTGGCTGGTCAAAACTGCGACGTTCTCGTGGAGCATCTGAGAACCTATCCTGGTCACCATACAGAGGCTGCTGCTGTGGGGAGGGTGGCGCCTGGTAAGAATCATGCCGAATGTCATGGAAGGAACTGTTTGGATGCTGCGGGATTGGGGCCTGGAACGAATTGTTATATGGGTCATCCTGTGGACCGTTGGATCTATTGTGAATATCCCGGTAACTCTCAGGCCTTTCATCAATGTATCGTGGATCACCTTCATACTGCAGATCTGGCTCACCATGAAAGCTGGGCTGATCGCTGTACATGGGGCGCGCATCATGCTGGTCTAGGTAATCCCCTGGGGGCCCCTGTCCGTAGCTGTCCTCTGGGTAGTGGACCCCACCGTTGTACCGTGGAGGCATGTCCCCATAGGGGTCGTTGTAGTTGCTGCTGTGATGTGGATCGGCATCCACTGGGCCCTGAAAACTTCCCCTGCTACCAGCATATGAATCTTCTCTGCTCGAATGAAGGAAAAATGCACAAGTCAGTAAAGATAAATAAGACATACTTTTTCATTACATACAACTAACTGCCTTCATCAAGTCACTACCAAATGTCACTGAATTCTTGGCACTTATCCCTCTTAATATCCGCCCTCTTCAAAGATCTCCCTCAGCTACTTCTTGCCAGGACATTTTTTGTGTCCTCACCTGAGTTTCACACATATTTGCTATACTTGATGTAGTACTTGCCAAAGATGCCATGAAATAGTTGAAAAGAACTGAATAGCTTGTTCTTCAGAAAATGATCTTCACAGTTAAATTCTAAGAGAGACTGCGAAGAGTATATAATAGAAATAGCAGCCATGCTTAAGTCTGAAATCAGGGTATTGCCGCAAGCTTAGATTTTTTTTGTTTATGATAAGTGAAATTTGTAAAACTCAGTACTGTATTTTGCTCACAGTGAATTTTGTGTACAATGCTAAACTCTGCCTCGCACTCAATAAATGTTTTACATGATGCTAAACAAACAGTATCTGACACCTGACAGTTTTCTGTAACATCAAACTGTGTCTGAGAATAAACAGCAGTTGTTTGTAATACTGATTAAGACCTAGAAATTCAATGTAAAATAAAATGTATAGCATTTCGCACTTAATGAACGTTGTGTATGCCAATCTGAACTAATATTATATCTGGCACCTGACAACTGCATTATGCACGACTAGAGATACTCAGAGTCTAACAACATTAACAATACATCAAACCATGCGGCCACAACAGCAATTTTTCATTCATATATTTGCACGAGATGTTTTCAAATTCCTATTAATTTGCCAGTTATTTTAATTGGCAAATAAGCAACATATTCACAGGAAAGCACAGACTTTTAACATCGTCAAACAGGAGGGACATCTACTTGTCATGCCATTCACACTGTTTCAGATCTGCCCCTCACATGTCCAAACTTCAAACATCAAATTCTTTACTGCAGAGAGCCTCAAATATATTCCGTAATGGCCATTATTAAGCATTCAAAATGAAAAGAGTCTGATGTATTGTTGTCGTCTTGCTAAATGAACAAAAAAGAAAAGGCTTCTCAGTATAATCTGGACTACAGATCTAGATAAACCCTACAATACTGGTTCTGCTGAGACAAAAGTCATCAGATATGTTGGGTAACATTACCATGTATTCAAAAGCTGGGATAAATTTGTATAATAACTGATTTAAAACAAAGCAAATGTTAAACCAAGCAAGAAACTGTTTATCAAGCTTTAAACTCCCTGATAACATTTGAGCTTTCTCTGGGTTACAAAAAGCATCATTATAAACTGTAGTTTTCATATATTGTAGCACAAACAAAAAATGAAAAGGATTATATGTTGGGATAAGATAGGCATCCAGGTACTTTTGTTGTCATTGGCTTCATACTGTGGCTCTACTGCAGGGTTGTGAGATGGTCAGTCTTAGACATTGTGCTTGCAGTATCAAAAGTGTATCTGTCATCTTCAGACAAAACCTTTGAAATAATTTTGAATCAAACTTGAGTAAATGATAACTCTGACTACATTTGTGAGTGGACCTGGAATTTCTAATGGCCAAATGAAATGGCACATCTATCATTTCCTGTACACCTATTCATGGCCTCCAATATGTACACATAAGCCTCCAGTGTTTCCTGTCATGTTTCTTTCCATGTTACTGTACCAGCATAACAAATAGCCAAGACTTATATTCCATTCAAAATGAGATTACACTGTGGGAGACATAAAACCTTGACCAGGGATAATAATTAATCTTAATTTGTGGAATGCAAATCATAGCTTTTAGGGTCTGGATCGAGATCGGTTGAGTCCGTTGATGAAATGTGCTCTTGTCTCACAAAGTTGAAGTTCAAAAATGGCACCGAAGAGAAGATCTGAGATGATGGTTTCAGGTTGGTCATGAATGAGATGGAGGAGTCTGCAAATCTTTCTTAATATGTCCAGTGATTGCTCATACTTTCTCATAACCCTGGACAGTAGCAGTGCTAGCCATTCAACTGATGCCTGGTAACCAAATTCACCAGGATAGTTGCAGCAGGAATCAGAGTGTTTTCAACTGATCAACTTACCAACAAATCAGGCAGCTTGCCTTTTCCTTCTAATTGATTTACTTCATCTACCACTTGATTTACTTCATCAACTTCAAGATAAACTGAAAGCCTCTTAAATTGCAAGTCTAAGCTTCTACAGATAAGCTTCTATGGTGAAATTTCAAACTGACTACAGTGATGAAAAGTGTAAAAGAGAAGTCCTCTAGCTCTTGCTCTCATATATAATGCCTTGAAGTCAAAGCACAACAGAAGTACAGATTTTATCAGTTTATAAAAAGTAAACATGGTTTTTCATACTTAAGAGAACAAATCCAAAATGGGATGGTTCTTATTCTGACCTACAAAAGAAAATAAACTGTGTACTTATGCTGTGTGTGAATGTGTTCATACAACATACTCGGGTGTGTCAGTCATGTGTCTGTTTTGTGTCCAGCTTTGTTTATTGTGCCATTAGTAATTAATTTAATGAAAATGTACAAAAGTGCAGTTCTCCAAGCAATGAACATATCAAATTGTTCTGTTCAATGCTTTTCCCACAAATAAATAGACTTTCAGAATAGACATGTGTAGGAAACACAAAAAATGTATGTGAAGATTACATGTTTCAAATCCAATGTTGGGTAAACAATTACTATCTCTGTTACATACAATAAATCTTAATGACCAAGTCCTTGCAATTTTCCTCTACTGAAAAGCTGCCTGTGAGGTTCCTAACATTATATATGGATTCGGGTGGGTCTTGGTCTCTTAACAAAGAGAAACACAATCCCTTTCTCTGTTCCCCACATAAGTACCGGGATGAACTGTGGTTTGCTGTTATACATTACTTGAAAGCCTTTTATTTGAAATTTATAGTGTTCATCTTATAGGAAACCAGAAAGTAGCTTGCAGTGCCGAAGGTGGTGTATGCTCTGCAGTAGAAGGCCTAGATATCATCCTGCACTGTGGTAAAATCTTCAGATTACACATATTAAATATCCACAAAAGATGCTGATGCCATGAGAACCATGAACGCAGCCAGGATGAGCACAAAAAGGTACTCAAAGTTATTTTTTGATGTACAACACGTTGCCATGCAAAAGCCTGTTTAGTTTGACTGACATTTAACATCTCCACTGTACATGTATTTTTCTTTCTTTCTGTTTTTCCTCTCTGATGCTTTGACAAGGATTTGTCTTTTTGAAAGCAAAGCTTACGTTTGACCAGAAGCTGCTATATATATATAGGAAACTTGGGGCCACATTCCCAAGGGATATCGAATACCAACTTACCAATGAACTACAAAATTGATACTATATAGAATAAACATCACACACAACATAAACTCCATCCAACTTGCTTTTATAAAGTTCAGTATGGTTCAAAAGTGTACTGCAGATAAAATGGTAAAACTATTTCAGAAGAGCTTCAGCAGAATGTGAATCATAAAAGGTTCAGTTTTGCATGAGATCACTTTGCTGTCAGTCTCTCTTTGGAAAACATATTTTTCATTAAGATGCTCAATGGACTTTTGTCATTCACATTCACACTCTGCTTGGCATAAGATACCATTCTGTGATCTGGGGATGGAGTTTACGAGTTCATCATGTGAGAAAAGAAATTTAAAAAAAAAGATGTTAGTTTGCATGAAAAGGTTGTGGTGATCCAAAATACCCTGTCCAAAAAGCTATAATAAAAACTGATCCTTGTTGACATCACTGTTATGTGTATGTCCAGTGATCTGTTCCTGATACTGGTCAGTGTGGCCCTTCACAATCAGATAAAGATTGCTACTTCCAACACAATACAGGCATTTACACAGTGTCTGTAAATTTGAACTTGATAAACTAAGATGCCGTGACAGGTTCAATGCCTATAAGATTCCCTTTACAACTAAAAGTAACTGCATTAAACACATATTTTGTTTTGATAACTAAAATCATACCAGTTTCAAAATTGTATCACTATTCCTTCACATGGCCCTTAACATGTAGTCACTTTCCAACTGTTTTCCACTAAAATTTCATTCTAACAATAAGGATGTAAACATCTGTTTATTTTCAATCAATGAAAGTTCTAGCTGCAACTCTTGCTTTAATGATTTTTCTGCTGTTCTGGCGCAAATTTCTGCCTACCAATTTATTCATCCATCTAGCACCACAACCTCTCCATATAAGGCAGTCTAGCATTGTCTACCTGAGCCCATAGCCAGCATGCATATCTTCATCAGCATATGAGTGGGAGGACTGAGGGGGGAGATGGTCACTGTAGCGAGGGTCACCCGGGCCAAAATCTTCCCGATCATCATAATAGTCTCTGTCATAGAAATCACCCCCTCCTTGATCTTGATAAGGAGGGAGATGCCCCCCACCTTGTTCTTCATATGGCGGGAGATTGTGATAGGGTGACTCTCGTTCATACAGCGCCCGATCTCTGCCCCCACCATCTATGCTGGGCGGGAGGTAATCTGGAGGGGTTATGGACCTGGGGGGCTGTGGTGAGCCTCGTATCTGTGGTTGGAGATTAGGCTGGTACATATTGCCACTGCTGCCATATGGTCCTCCATTGGGCAAATCTGAGTAGTTCTTCATCTAGTCAAAGGAATGAAAAAAACAAGAAACTCTCAAAACATAATGAAACAGCAATAATCGGACAGCAAACATAAATAAAGAGTAAAGCAACTTCTGCTTAACGCATATTTATAAGTTTACATTTACCAACTTTTAGTAGAGTTCTAGAGCCAGTAGGAACTGCCTGCAAGTAATAAAAAAAAAAAAAAACAGACACAGATTTACTTAGGATAGAGGTGATGTGGTGCAAGGTGCTAGTATTAGGGAGAGAGAATGAAGACACGCATTATAAGATATTCAGAAAGGAATGTATTGTTTAGAGAGAAGGAAAGGTGGAGAAAAGACTGAGCTGCACAGGATAGAGAGGGAAAAGGTGGAAGGAAGGAAGGTAGCGGCAGAAAATGGAGCTGGGAAGAGGAGAAAGAGACAGCCAGCATGAGATCAGCTTTATCCCTCAGTTTTATGTTCTGCAAAACTCCTATTGGAGGGATTGTCTACAATATACAAAACTTATTCTTCCCACTGAATTTTTTTTTTTTTTTTAGTGCAGGTAAGCAGTTCAGCAAACCTTGACCTACCTGTCTATTTCTGTCACTATGTATGGAGTGATCGCTGTGTCCGTCAAATGACGTGTTGTTGGCATAGTTGGGATCATAGCCACCACCACCACTGCCCCCACTGTAGTAGGGATCGTGGGGTGCGAACCTGTGGCTGGAGTAGGGGTCCTCCTGAAGGTAATCCATGTTCCCGCTATCTCTGTCAATACACAGAAAACACACATAGATCAAGATAAGCAAATCATACTTTGTGTCTAACGATGTAATAACAGGGTTGTATATCAAGAGCTGCTTGATCTGGTAGTAAAGGATGAAAAATACAAAACACAGGTAAGTAACTTGCTGGGTTTCTGAGCCAAACACAACCAGCGGTCTTTGTGGTAATTCTGCCTGAACCTTGCGGGGGTAAAAATGGAAATACTCCTGAAAAAAAAAAGGAATATCAGGGCAAACTCAGACTAATTCCCCCCACTCTTTTTTTCCTTAAAAAAGTAGAAAGACCCAAAGGCAGAAGATGACCTATTATATGACAAAGAGCTATGTATATAAAATAATTATACATTGCAGATTGCAAGGCCTGAACGCTCCCTGCCTTGGCAAAAAAAAATACCCACAACAAAACAACTTCCCAAAGTGAAGAAAGTGAATTAGTTATAAGTCCTGTATGGCCAACAGAATCAACCAACAACCAAACCTAAATACATGCACATTTTGCTGTCCCTGTTGCCATGAAAGCATTAATGACTGAAAAAAAGCAGTGATGATATATGACGCCCGACTCACCAGAAACATAAAAAAGGGACATTAACCAGCCTTCTATTACCTTAAATCTCAAGCAGATATTCCACGGCGGTATGGCTTTCTATTAAAACCCAAGCGGCAACACATAAAACAAACTGGCCATCTCCCAACATTGTGAATGTTCACAGTTCAATACTGACCATGGTACATCAATCAATTGTTCACATGGAGATGAATTAAGTGACGGCAAAATATAATTGACTACTGTCCATATGGGGCGAGGAGGGGGGGGGGGGGTTGCACAAAAGGGGGGGGGGGTTGCTGGGACCGCAGAGAAACGACAGACTACAACGGTTGAGTATAGAAAGTCAGTAGCCCAGATATGTCCACGACCTGCCAGACCCCAAGATTAATGGGACAAATGTCAAAGACGTAGCAAAAGCAAATGTCCGGATCCTTTCAAGTCCACTTCAAAGATGTTAAATTTTAACGTCATCTTCAACATGCATGTTTCTGGTCATCCTTTCACAATCTGCCACCACTATAATTCCTTAGAGCCTCCATGTTTACAAGTGTGTGGCTGTGATAGCCGTTTGATCATAGCGTTGTCACCTGTTGCCTTGGGGAGTGTCTGTGTGACCAGTGTCCAGGGACCAAGTCAAGGACAAGCCTTAACGGTGCATGATCTGGAAGCTGGACACACATGTCCGGTGTCAATCTATTACAATGAAGATCTTTGTTCTATAACCCAATACTGTCGGGGATGAATGTATTGCTGCTACAGTTACAAGTCTGAAGTTAGAGGCGGTGAGAGATAAATATGTGGTAACTATGGAAGGGTTAGTGAGAAGATAAACGGTATGCTGATGTGTATGTCACATGTAGATAAGTCCATGCAGCATGCATGAGGATGTCTTGACGTGTATGAAGGGACAAGGCAACACCAGGCTCTGTTTGACCAGTGTGACTTTCCGGGGACCTTAACGGTGCATGATCTGGAAGTTGGACATACATGTCTTGTGTCAATCTATTACAATGAAGATCTCTGTTCTATAACACGACACTGTCAGGTATGAATGCATTGTTGTTACGGTTATAAGTCTGAGGTTAGAGGCAGGGGAAGATAAGTATGACATAGGGAGGAAAGGAGGTAAGTGGGGAAAATGAAAGGCATGGTGGTGTGTATGTCACATGTAGATAAGTGCCTGCAGTATGCATGAGGGTGTCCTGAGAAGAAGGAAGCGACAAGGCAACAGAAGGCTCTGAGTGACCTGTGTCCAGGGACCAAGTGCAGGGCCATCCATAACTGCATGAATCTGGAAGCTGGACACATGTCCGGTGTCAATCTATTACAATGATGTTCTCTGTTCTATCACAGGCTACTGTCTTGTATGTATGCATTGTTGTTGCAGGTCTCAGGTTGGGAGCAAGGGAAGAACTGAGAGAACTAGCGTGAATGGGAAGTAAATGGGAAGATAAAAGGTACATGTATGTTGGTATGGATGCAGATAAGAGGAAACAGTGTGCATTAGGGTGCGAGCACGTGCCTTTGAAAGCATATCAGAATAGGAAGAATTCGCTGAGTGCATTAGAGACGTGCATGCCATAGAGTTCACTCGGTAGATACCGTATTTAAAGGGAAAACAGAGGAAGACAGACTGGGAAAATAAGAGGAAAGAGGGGTGAGTGCCAGAAAGAGAGAGGAAAAAAAAGGCTGGGGTGGACTGAAAAAAAAACGAGAAAAAATAAGCGAGAAACAGCGGGGCGGACAGAAAACGAGAAAAAATAAGCGAGAAAGTGGGGCGGACAGAAAGAACAAGAGAAAAAGAGCGAAGGGGGAATCGAAGAGGGTGGACAGAAAGAACAAGAGAAAACGAGGGAAGTGGGAATCAAGGAGGGTGGACAGAAAGAACAAGAGAAAACGAGGGAAGTGGGAATCAAGGAGGGTGGACAGAAAGAACAAGAGAAAACGAAAGAAGGCGGAATCAAGGAGGGTGGACAGAAAGAACAAGAGAAAACGAAAGAAGGCGGAATCAAGGAGGGTGGACAGAAAGAACAAGAGAAAACGAAAGAAGGCGGAATCAAGGAGGGTGGACAGAAAGAACAAGAGAAAAAGAGCGAAGGGGGAATCGAGGAGGGTGGACAGAAAGAACAAGAGAAAACGAAAGAAGGCGGAATCAAGGAGGGTGGACAGAAAGAACAAGAGAAAAAGAGGGAAGGCGGAATCAAGGAGGGTGGACAGAAAGAACAAGAGAAAAAGAGGGAAGGCGGAATCAAGGAGGGTGGACAGAAAGAACAAGAGAAAAAGAGGGAAGTGGGAATCAAGGAGGGTGGACAGAAAGAACAAGAGAAAAAGAAGGAAGGCGGAATCAAGGAGGGTGGACAGAAAGAACAAGAGAAAAAGAGGGAAGGCGGAATCAAGGAGGGTGGACAGAAAGAACAAGAGAAAAAGAGGGAAGGCGGAATCAAGGAGGGTGGACAGAAAGAACAAGAGAAAAAGAGGGAAGGGGGAACTGTGAAGGGATGAGAAATCGAGAAAGGTGGACAGAAAAAAAACAAGAGAAAGGAAGAGGGGAATGGTGAAGGCTGGCCTGATCTGAGAATCCACCAGTGAATTCTGAAAGAAAGACAGAATGGCAGAAAGAAAGTGGAGCGAGCACATGAACAAACACACCATCAAATATTTATCATTCTCCAAAACCATTCCGAGCAGTCGTCGGGGGCCCCCAATGTCTGGACAGGCACAGCCTTGCGTGAACCAAAGGGTCATTCAGTTCAATAACAGCACTTCTCGGTTCAGAGGAGACGGACGGTAGGGAAGGGGGGGGGGCGAGAGAAAGAGAGAGAAGGTTGGTTCTGGAGTGGGAAAATGAGGAAAAACTAAGACAGATGGCTGTAAAGAGATACAACATTACTGACACTATCAATCCATTGGTGGGTAACCCAGGACTAGTTATTTCTATTTTCCTCCATTCATTGAATTTCCCTCAGTCTCTCCGAGACCGAGACTAACTATCTCTTACTCGCTCTTCTCTCGTCTCCTCTCACCCTCTTTCGCCCCCCCCCCCAAAAAAAAACAACCCTACATCATTTCCTTAATAAGCGGGTGAATTCAATGAACCGTTTTGATCATTATCATTTGGTTCAGTGATACGCTTAGCTTCAAATCTCTTCTCTTCCCCGTGCCCATCCATGAACCACGACATCTCCAGGTCTACTACAAGTGTTGGGTAGAATGCGTGCTGCTGACCTAACTGTGACATACACGAG
Source organism: Onchidella celtica (assembly GCA_963931925.1). Lineage (NCBI taxonomy): Eukaryota > Metazoa > Mollusca > Gastropoda > Systellommatophora > Onchidiidae > Onchidella > Onchidella celtica. The sequence goes on along the minus strand of OZ007575.1, from coordinate 23,653,869 downwards.
ATGGTCCACACGCTGATGAATTGTCTGCAACATTACTGGTATCAAGTTCCGCCGTTTCCCTGTTCTCTGGGACAATCTCCATCCACAGTTTATCATTAAGACCACACCACTCAAAGTGCACGCATCTCCAGTCCTCTCATGTTTAATAGCCTGGAAAAAACCACTGCCCGAACTATCGATAGCTTGAAGGACTCACGCTCCTCATCCCACCCCTTTCGTGCTCCAATATCCGTATTTCACTTTAGTGTTTACAGATAATTACCCAGCCTGGCGCCACGAGAACCCACAAAAAACCTTCAAATGCTTTATTTCATCCACCACTCGATTCAGGTTTTTATCTTGCCCTCGTCCCCCTCCTCCCCTTTCTCTTCAATCTCAAACCACTGTGTGATAGCTCCCATACCAAGTTTTGCTCATCTAAAAGCTCTCTCCCTGCGTTCTGAAGCTATCGATTCCATCTTATCCCCCCACCCCCTTCCCACTTTAAAAAGCAAAATTCCCGGTTCCCCTTTCCTTCCCTGTCGCTGTTTGATCAATACACATCTTCTAACAGAAATGTTCCAAGAAAACAAGAGACAGAATAAAAATTTAATACCACTGTAGCAGTTGGTCCATTTTAACGGTAATGCCGCGGGACAGACATAGTTACAGACTCGACCGAAGATGGCGGGGGGAGAGGAAGAAACCCCACGAGGTAATGAATGGTCTGGCGTGACACAATTTTGGAGAAGGGCAGTGTGGGTGGGGGTGGGGAAGAGAGAGAGAGAGAGAGAAAGAGAGGAGGGCAAGCAAAACAAGACAGATGAAAAGAAAAAAGATCGGAGTTTAAATCGAATCCTTGCTATCATCAACGGAAATAATTTCTATCGGGCCATCCTTGATGATAGCAGCATTGTGGTCTTTCCCAATGTAGTTTTGAGTCTGCAGGGATTTTCACACGTCACGCACACAATGATAATGTGACGTCTCTTGGGTCTTTTTCATCCTGAACTCTTCTTTCTTTTGTGATCACTTGGAGTACGCTTATCTGACCGTACGCACTTTAGTTCTGCCTTTGATCGTGACAATTTTGTTTTATTTGATCGGTTATGACAGAATATGCTGAAACCTTTCCTTCAACGGAGATCATTTTCTGAACATCTGGCCGAGTGAGTACGTGCTTTCGTCTTGAAAAGCGACTCAACTGTTTAATACTCGAGATCTCCCCAATTTGCTACTTGTACAAACATATTAATTTATTCATTTTATTTTTTATCTATTCATTCATTTGCCAGTTACGTAATACTAACAAAACAAAAGAAAAGAATGCACATAAAAGCATAGTGAAGATATCTAACTGATTATAAATGAACTCTTAAGTCAACAATCCTCAACATCAATGTATCTTAGACACAGACCAAAGATTTAATCAACAACATCCAGAAGGAATTTATTCCCCCTGTCATGATTCAGATGTTGTTAAAACTCACGCAGAGAGTGAATTGTTGTTGTTTTATCAGGGCCATGAGAAATTGGCTGGTGGCCTTGAACGGCCCTCGCGAATTATAGTTGGTGAGTAAATAAATGTAAAGTTAAACTGTTAGATGCACGCTTGTCGGTTTTAATGTTCGTGATTAATAAGTAATGGAGTAGGGGTGAAACAAGGTGGGGATAGTTGACATTGTTAAGTATGACTAGACAAGTTTTTGCACGTTAACTGGCTGGTAGAATAGTGCAGACGTATTACTACAATTAAAATGGTGGGAGGTTTCGACCTATGAGATAGCTGAACTAATTGGGCCAGCGGACTAGCACTGCTGGGTAGCCAGATAGTATAAAACATCGTGTAACGTTCAGATGTGGGAATACAGACGAGCAGAAGCATCGTGTCGTGAAGTATCTCCGGTTGGCCAGTACCTGAACTGTGTGGTTTGAAGACTAGAAGTCCTTGCTAACGGACTGACTGAGCTCTAGAAAGAAAGGTCTGAGTGGGCTGACCTTTGAAAGCCCACGCTGCGCTATTTTGATGTTCGCGCCTACCAGTAGGCGTGACCAATGGTAATATATCTTATTAGTTCAAGCATAATAGAAGATCAGAGATAGAGAGAGAACCACAGCCTCATAAGAAGTCTAAGGAAACCCCAGCTGGCACTCGACGACGAGTGGCCTGTGTTATAGAATTATTTCCATAGTATGATTGAAGTAATATGGCACATTGTTGATGAATTGAATAATGATTGTGCATATATATAAATAGTTTTTTTTGCAACTGCGTAATTACCTACAAGCCGAAGTGTGCTTCTGTAGGCTTGGAACGTACTGGGCTCTCCTAACATTCAAGCCCATATGATTTAGGGAGAGTTTGCCTGGCGACTGGCCAGTGGCGACTCAATTGTCACTTTAAATTGATATCTAGTTTCGTATAATATACCTATTTGCTATTGATTGCAGTACATCCAATAAGGAACCATAATTACATGAAATATCATAGATTAAGTTAGTAATTAGAATTTATTGCTTTGAATATTCCTCTATTGTCTTTTGTTTTGTTTATTAATATTTATGTAAAACATGGCCTGACCGGCCTGACATATATATATACTCTAGTTGTTTAATACTTTTCTTGTGTGGTTGTGTCCGAGTGTGAGTTAGCTGCCTCTCGTGCAGTCGAATGCTCCCCAAGACCCTAACTCTGCTCGTGACACGCCCTTTTCATAAGGATGATAATTAAATTATTATCACGATTTACCCCCTACCAACAAGAGGAATACACAGCCCTCGCGGTGACTGAACATACGCATAAATGACACTGTTGGGAGCTAAAAACTCGGACACTGCACCAGGGCTGAAGACTATCCAAAGAAACCGCTTGGGGACTTCAGCTTCGCGCTGCGGCCGTGAAATGAGTGTCAACCCCCTATTGCCTGCAATAATGTAGGGCATGACCTAAATACTGCCTGGCCCTTGTCTGGAGGCTGCTTGGCCTATTAAAGACAGCGACGACAAAGAAACAGGTCGACTAAAACACCAATGTTCACAGGTTCTGGTGATTCAATCCTTAAATACTTGGATGTTGGATCATGAATGGTATTTTGACCTGCTGGTTGTGGAAGTGTAACTTTCTAAATTATTTACGACTGCTGGTAGTCAAAATGTTATTACATACTTGGCTTCCATGAAATGGCTAAAATCGATAGGTCTTTCAGTAATCAAACCTGTACACAATCACAGGCTATTCTCTTTCAGTAGTTAGAGGGTTAACCATAAATATAGTAAGCGCTGTTAGAGCACTTTTTGAGCCGGTGTGGCTGGATGTAACAATCACATGTACCATAGTTGGGAATACAACAGGCAAAAAGAAAGCGTTACAACAGAAATCGATGTCCATAAATACAATGACATTCTTCTCTGGCTGTCGACCGGAATGCTCGTGAAATATGACAGAAACGTACAGAACGCGTTTCAAAGGAGCAAGCGACGAGTCCGTCTCTTTAGGGGTGCCAATTTTCAAAGTTGTCTTGATCTCCAGATCGAAATGTAATAACACACCACATTCCCAGACAATAACACCGTGAGCGACAGACCTCCGCAAATCTTTCTGCCTTTTCAAGTCCACAGTTAAACAATACAGTAATGTCTCCATATTTCTCACCAAGAACGAAGGAAACATTTTTCTTCGCTAAAAGCCAACGTTGATCGATCGAAAATCAATGTAAGCACCCTATATTGATCCGTCACAACAAAAAGTTCATTTGGGCAGTCCCCAGTCGACAAACATGTTATGAACTTGGTGAATAAACAATCGGACTCCGTGCAACTGACAGAAATGAAAAATGTTGCAAAGCATGAGACAGTTTTACAGGACAAGGCCTCTACGGGCTGCTAATGTATGGAAGACTGCCACTGACTTCACTGTTGTCTTTGCAAGCTTGAGATTAAGAGAGGAGAGGTGGGACGACAAGGACAAGGATCTAGAGTCTAGTAACTCCCAGAACTTATTATTATAATCTCCACCTTCTTAAGGCTGTTTCCTGCCCGTCTACGTACAATAAATATCATATCTCACTCTTCGTATCTCAAGTCTATAACAAACAAACACATACTACAATTTTCGGGTTATTGTCCCAGCGTAGAACTTCACAAAGTTAACATCTTTTATTTGCCATAATTTCAACTCCTACGATTTGTGTGCTAGACGAATGTTTTCACAGAAATTCCGTCACTTCAGTGTGGTAAAACAACAATTTAACTGAGAATTTAAAATGTTCGACTTTCTTCAAAATCAAAGTTAAACTTTATCCGACCCCATCTCTACCCCAGATTACATACAGCAACAAGACATCCATACACCAATTTATTACGTTTGTATAGAAAATTCCCGATGCATCATTTGACTGAAGAATGGCTGGGTGGGGAAAGATACTGAGGTGAATCATGTATTACATTAGCGATAAGTACTTTACTGAGATCCCCCTCTATGCGTGTCATGTGAGCCATGACATTCTGCCGTGTTAATACAGCAAGAATTAGCCTAAACTTATCGAATTTACTACATGTGAGCCATGACATTCTGCCGTGTTAATACAGCAAGAATTAGCCTAAACTTATCGAATTTACTACGATGTTGTCACAGCTGGAATTTCTACTACTTTCTCCGTCAATGTCGTGTCTGCCACACCCCCTTTCCGAGGTGTACCAGCTGCATGCGTACGGTCGGTTTGGTTGAAGATAGGTCAGGTTCACTTGCACAGGCAAACTTAATAGAATGATTCATCCATCCATCCGTCTACGACACACAAAACGTGACCTACATACATATCAATCAACTGATTGATCACCGCACTTGCTGACTGATTTATCGATCGAAGTTCTCAACGACTGTATCAAGTGTGAGTTCTATGTGAAGCTGAAGCGATTGTAGCATTTCCGCCAATTATGCGCCCATGAGGTACAACTGGTGCTTTGTCAGACAATCTGGAAGGACATGTCTCTCAAATAATCCGGATGTGATGCTTCTTTCAGATGGTTTGTTTGTGACATGTGGTTCGAATCCTCTGGCAGTGATATGCACTGAATAAGCCGTGGCATGTCACATCAAGAAACCTTACAGTCGAGGGGGGGGGGGAGGAGAAGAGGGAGGCTGCTCTACCTTTGGGTGGGGAAAGACAGTCTTCTTGCTGTCACCAAAAAGACGTTTGTGAGATATGAATTCATTCCAAACTGGAAGTGATGTTGGGACATTCTTTGCATTGCTATTATGGCAAACTTCATTCTTTGCATGCTCTCTCTCGTTGTGTCTGTATTGTAAGTCTTTTGAGATTTTGAAGGGGGGGGGGGGGGGCGCGGAAGCAAAGAATGATTTTGGATAGGTCTGACTGCTTTTTTCTCGCCGCCTTTACCTACACTTGGGTAAAATGTGGCCAGGCAATTGCAGTTTGAAAACTGCCATGTGAGTAAGGACGAAGATGCCCATGTTGCTGAACTACTATGAGATGAGGAGAAAATCGGCAGGAACTCACCGAATATAGCCGGAGTTGAGAGTCCCTCTCTCCTCTAGCTCACGTCTGGAAACAGAGAAAGAAAACAAAAACGTGAATAAATTCTTCCTGCCAGATCATGTTATGAGATATCGCTGGCTAGTTATGAATATAAGCAACAGAGATAAACACAAAAAAGCCAAATGCTCACATGCCGCGCCCACCCCCTCCAAGACACTTACACTTGCACCCTCTTCGACCACCCCACTATCGACGTTTTCGACCGACTATAATCATTCAAAAGAATATAACAGACAAAACCAAGGCAGTTCGTCACTGGAGGGGAGGGGGGATGAGACAGAGAGAGAGAGAGAGAGAGAAAGAGAGAGAGAGAGAGGAAAAGAGAGAGTGCGTGTGCGTGTGGGCAACCTGTTATACAAATGAATGAGAAACCAAAATAATGACAAAGAACAGATGTAAATGTAAAGACGGGGTAGACAGAGGGACGGATGAGGGGAAAGGACAAGAAAGAAGATGAAAACAAGTTTACGATCAGCTGGCCGGAAAGCAAAAAAGCTTTTATGATGCACATGCTACATGTTAATGTCCTGTTGGCGGAAGGCACTTTTTCTGTCGCCCTCTCCCCTCCTCACATGTGGTAAGATCACACACCAGCAGAAACACATTATTCAGTGTGCTGAACTGGTTGAGGGTCCAGGAACAGGCACCAGCGACACCTCAGAATAACCCTTATATCTTCTGAGATCCTATTATTCATTTTCAGATGGTTGTTGTTTTTTTTTAACCAAACGAAGGACTCGGTTGTCAGAGAGCTGGTATTCTCTTGCATTTCCAATAACTTGGAATTTATTTTACAGATTTTGTTCTTGTTGTTTGCCTCTAACGAGGGGTTTTATCAAATACAACTCCCCCCCCCCACACACACACACACACATATTTTAGCCCATCATGAAGACGCAAGTGTTAAACCAACTGATAGACAGACTGCTCGGGGGCGAGTTAGTCTGGTGTTTTTGGCCCAAATGACGTCAGACAAGGCCAAAGATTACTAGGCCACATGACAGATACCACACTAGGACGGAGCGACCTACTTAAGTTAAGTCTTAGCTATTTCCCTTGCTGGTGCATTCCGATTGATTTACAAGTTATCACATTGCACGGACCGAGAACGTTTACTGTCTTGCTTTAAAACATCATATTACACTCCACGGAATAGTAATAAAACGGATTAACTTTTTTCTTCCGAGAGAGACAGAGAGAGAGAAAGAGAGGGGGGGGGAGGAGAGAGGAAGAGAGTGAGAGAAGGAAAGAGAAAGACGGGGAGAGAGAAAGAAAGAGAAAGACAGAGAGACGAAGAGAGAGACAGAGAGACGGAGGGAGAGACAGAGAGAAAGAGAGAGATAGGGATAGCATCTTGTATAAATGAGAAAACTACAAAGACACTGCTAAAGTGTGGGGAAAAAAAGACATCAAACATCATTAGGTTGGGAAAAAAGATGAAACCGATTGGGTGAGGTAAGGACCACACTGGAATGATCATCTGAATGATCAACATCCGCCACACAACTGGCAGCAAATACATCTTCCAGAATTCTCTCCACTAATGAACTGTCGGACAACAGATTAGCTAGCAAACATAGACGACCAACTCCCAGGGCTGATGGGTGAAAAAAAACCCAACTCAGCTGCCTGATGGTGGCTGAATTATTTATTTGTACAAAGATTTCCTGGTGTTTATAGAGGTCAGCAAATCCCAAATGACACAAATTATGTTGCTCCAGTGTCTCCGATGTTGTTTTTTTTTCTTCTTCCGTATCCCGAAGCCGCGATTTACGGCAAAATACATTTTGATTAGAGTACTAGTCCCCCTCTCCCTTCTTCTCTTAATCGACCGCCTTGTACGCAGAACACAGAATATATACACCGTATACACAGGATAAACACTTTGTACATAGGACAGCCGCCGTGCACAATGCACATTCGCCCACACAGAGCAATAGCCTTTGCATTTCGCACTGTGACCTTCCTCACAAAATGGTCATCTTTCACACAAAGGGCCTTTCCTTCCTCGCATTCTGCATTGGCTACAGCAGCATGGAGTGCAAGTCCGTACAAAGGCAAAACAGCAGGGAGAAATTCCATTGACCATACGCAGAAACAACTGCTCAACAGAGCGGGGGAGACACACGTGTGACGAATTTCACATACACACAAACATTCAAAAATGCAGCTAACATCCACATGCAGACGTTGTGTGCGCAGTTTCCTCAACACTATGTCACGCACCAATGACCGCCAATAGCTGAGTTCTGTGCTCCAGACCACGTACAGATAGCTGTATAGGCAAAAAAAAAAAAAAATACAGCTATACTGCAGAACTCTTTCTGTCATGTTGCACATTAGTGCTAAAATGTTTACTGCTGAAGCAAGCGCATACAGACAAAGAGCCCCCCCCCCCCTCTCCCAGTGACTATAAATATAATATGCATGGAATATTATAGTAAGTATGGGTTAATAGCACTTTCCTACAGTTCTACCTGATGTGTTTCCATATCCAGGGAGGAATGCTATGGAGTAGTGTTAAGACCCCGAACATTTTAACAACGGCTCCAGATTCATTCAACAGTTACACTTGCTGTGTTATTACATCTACAACAGGTTCCCCGAAACCAGGGGGATTAGCGTGACCAGGCCGTCATGCCCTTTTCTGTGTGTCACCTCCCATAAATCCAGGTGAGACTTGAGTCAAATACCAAAGGAAGATTGTCGGCCTGGTCCACCTAAATGGCAGATACATCATATTCTTCTCATGCACAAGATTTAAGACCCATTTATCTAAGCCTAGATTCTAAGCCTTTCGGCCCATTCCAGGCTTTGTGGTACATGTTCCATGCCAGGCTTTTGTAATCTTTGACTAATGCTTAGCTACATGCCCAGACAATGGTTATTTACCACGGCAGCGTCACCTGTTAGATTGGTCCTGACCATTCAGAAGGAACAATGTCTCGCTTTCGCCCCCCCCCCCCCAAAAGTCCCCACACTGTGGCCTCTAAATCTTAGCTGTGGCCAATGGCCACATGAATCGCATGGAGGTGGTTGTCTCCATAGGCCTACTTCGGTTCCTATTACTCCTTCACCGAACTACACTTTTGCCATGAACCTTCCCAAAGTAAACATTCCTAGTATACCGCTGTGGAGCTGAATCGCCGTCCAAATAACAGCTACACAATCAGGTGACCATATCGCCTCACCCCCCCCCCCCCAACCCACCCACTAGATCCTGTATCACATGACCAAACAAACATACAGCAACTCTTTCACAACAAAATTAGCATGCAACGCTTCCCTGTCCTTGTGATTGCCATCTGTCTTTTCAACGAGAACATCGTTAACGCACACAACAAACAATTATACGAACACGCACCATCTGTCACCACCACATTATTATACAGATTAACCAGAGTGTATTGATTAGCAATGGGAAAACCTAACCCAGTGAACACCTCACGCTCACCATGTCCAGTGTGTGACGGGGGCACGAATTCCACATGCATCAGGGTGTAATTAAAGCCAATAAATGTAACAATGTCTTGATGCCCAATGCTGCGCAATCCATTACATGCAGTTGTGACTTCAGAAAATGGCCCCAAGCGCTGTTAAGTGATATTTCACCAGCCAGCCACTTGTAACAGGGTCATGTTATGTTGTCATTCACGGCGATATGGGCAAAATACACGCAGTTCCGTCTTCTTGCTCAGTATATTTTGACAAATTAATCTTTGCACATTCCTACGTTATTTCTCTTTCTCCCCCCCCCCCCCCCCCCACCTAAAGAACTTATCATATCACTGACGGTGAAAATATTAACTGTTATCACCCTCCCAACCCTTTTAGATTCTGATCGCATAGCATCGGACTTAAGTTTGGGTTTGAACTTGGGCTTTATGTCAGAATGACAAGGGCATACTGCGCCCAATCGAGTTGGTAAAATGATATCTGACGGTACTTCAGTAAAATAATACAGACAGGTTGTTAAAAAAAGAGGGCATAATATACGAGTATGGATCACCCAATAGGGGAGCACACAATACAATTGCGGATGTAGTTTGGGTGACGGAATGCTGGATGCACTGGTGCAGCCACTCCCTGCCCTGGTGAAGGACCGTAACCAGATACAACAAACCTGGTTCTCACGTGTTCTGAATTCCGAGAACCAAGACCATCTACGTTCCTCTCCCCGTTGTACGCCATGCGGAACTGGTTCAGCCACTTTGAGCGCGTGCTGCTCACCCCTGGTCCATCACAACCACTTAATCAGACTCACGCCCTACAGACCCAGCCTGAACAAACACGTGAATGGTTCTCATTGATATGTTATCTCCTAGCTGGCTGACTACAAAGAAAGGACAAAGGGCAAAAATGCATTCGTTTAATACAAGCGGTTTATTCATTCAGTCTGTCATTCATTTCCACTTCCTGTCTTTAGCTACTCCTTCTTTCTTTCATTCATTCAATCAGTCATTAAATTATTTTCTTCTCCCTGTTTTTGGCTGCTGATGTGTTCACTCTTCCGGGCAAACATTTTTTCCTTCATTATTTCTTTAGCTATTGATTTGTCCTTTCCTAACATTCACCTCCTTTTCAATGTCTGAATATTTAGTCATGATGATTTCTTGTTTGGGGTTTCGTAGGCCACATGCTTCTCTCTCTCTCCTGTCCACTTTATATGTTCATCATATGACGTTTCTTCCACAACATCTGCCTTTCCGTCTCACCATAGCCATCTGGGTATTTATTTATATATTGACAAACTGTCAAAACACACAGCGACAGAGAGAGAGAGAGAGAGAGAGAGAGAGAGAGAGAGAGACAGACAGACAGACAGACAGACAGACAGACAGACAGACAGACAGACAGACAGACAGACAGACAAAGGCACGATGACAAACCACACACTGAGTTACATCAAACCTGGTCAATGGATGTTATTTCATTGATCTTAATGAAAATTACAGTATACGTGCCTGTTGTGTTTGAACTTGACAAGATACTGAGAACTACACACGGAATGCTCCGACAATCATGATCAACAACACGCAACTTTCAAGCCAGCATTACAAATCATACCATTCTACACTACTCTCTCATTATTCCTAGCTCTTGTTGGGCTGACTGGCTGGTTTGTGGGTTTGCCAAGCGTTGTTTTTTTCCCCATTTTTGGATTCGTTTTTTGTTTCTAATTTTTCCTTATACTACGCTTTTACAGCTTGACCAATCCTTCCCAATTTCTTTTTAAAATCCCAGGAGAAACAAACTTTGGAGAATACGATACAATTCCTTTTGAAGAGAACGGATTGGAAGAAGAAGAAGAAGAAAAAAAACAAAAGAAACAAGGGCAACAAAATCCACTCCAAAATTTTCCCCAGATTCTCGGACATCGACGACGACGACAAAAATGTATAACTGATTTTAAACATCAAACCAAACTAAAAAAAAAGAAAAAGAAAAAGAAAACAGGCAATGTCAGAAAGAGTATTATAATCACGGACGAACCTTTATAACCAAGATTATAATCCTACACTCCCAGACGTGGCTAATTTTCCGGTTTGAAAAAAAAACAGGGGGGGGGGGGTTGTGGGGAGCGTAGAAGGGCATACACTAAGCTTAATTCGCCCTTTCTTGCTAATTTTCCTGATGAAAACTTTTTTTTTTCCAAACTCAGGGGCCCATAAACCTGGCAAGAGTGTCACGCAGTTCTTCACTTTAAGCAGATTAGTCACATCATCATTTGCCTGTTTGTCTGCCACAGAGACACTGAGCTGGCTCAGACAGACACCCTGCTAAGCAGCGACCGCTATACGCCCTGTTCAAACATACCTTTTCTTTCGGTAGGTCATCAGACAGATTAATCCCTTTTCATCCAAGACCTTTAACTTTTGTGACAAATTTAATCCACTGACAATCTGGCTAGATAACAGGATGCCAATTGTAAACCAGTCAACTCTTTATGTATTTAACCTAAAAAGTGAGTCCGTGACATGGTGTATGACTTCTACACTGAATACCTGAGTACTGGACTCTATAAAGGGTCCATGACTTACACAGGATGACATGCAACAGTCTTGTTTCCTCCGCTCCATGTCCTCCCATTACACCCGACCCCTCAACCCCCCCCCCCACCCCCTCCCCCGGTGAGAACAGTAATGTAAAAGGTTGCATGTAACTTTTTTTCATAACATGGTAGCCCTGACGTATGCATACACATGGTTGGGCATGGGTTTGCAATAAATAAATCGCGTCGGGCATGACGAGCATTGTTATATCCATAATACGTCCTCGTGATAGGCAGGATAATTATATTATGGTTAGGACCTCCTTATCGCTCTGCGTCAAGCTCCTTCACTCGACCTCTTACCGAGATAATATCGTTTTTTTTTTTCTTTTGATTTTTTAAGTAGTCTGGGTTTCACAGAATGGCTAACGTAAATTATTAGAATCTGCCATGAGAAATTCCAAACATGAAGCTCATCTAGGTTTGGGGCCAAAGCCAGCTGAGAACACAACTTAAAAACAAATATTCGTTTGCGAGACAAAGAAATTTTTTAAAAAATTAAAAAATCCAGAGTCGCTCAAGAACCTGTTATACTAAAGTTACTGGTCTATCTATCTGAAAGCTGAAGTTTGAACACACTCATTCAGACCTGTTTAAGGATTAAGCGATAATTTGCCACTGTTTCGAGCCCTTTCCTCTTGACTTTTCAAAAGGCAGGCTCGGCTATCTGAGTATCTGTGATATTTCTCTCTAAGACACAGGTAAAGAGCTGGCATTCAGCGTTCTCATACAACACCAGATATACAGAATGAAATCCCTGAGGAGGTAAAATGGCGCCTGACTTTGCTATTAATCTCTGCATTTTCGTCTGCGCCCCGGTCGTATTTTAGGCACACACCTCCACTCATTGTTCCTTAGTTACTTCTACATTCTTTGGTTCAATACACCATGAGCCAGCCCAATAGGGTAGTATGTGGGAATGACAAAGGAAAGTAAGAAGGGAAAGAATAAAATAGGATTTGAGCAATGAGGCAATGAGTTCCCCTTCCCTCTTCCCTTCCCCAATCTCCAATCGGTGGGAAAACCCCTTGGTTTACCTGAAGCGGGGCTCGGCGCTCGAAAGTACAATGAGATCAGTCCGTCGGCACCTACACCTTTTTGTTGCGAAACGGTTATTAGGGATTGTTGGAACGCAAATAAATAGTTGTTGAGTTAATATGTCTTACAAGTGTATACGCAGGTATGTATATTGAGAGTAGGCCAGGGGTGGGAAGGGAGGGAGGGGGAAGGGAGAGAGAGACAGACAGACAGACACACACACACACAGACAGAGACAGAGACAGAGAGAGAGAGAGAGAGAGAGAGAGAAGAAGCAGAAGAAGAAGGAGAAGCAAAATTAGCACTGATGAAGAAAGCCCATGCACAGCGGCTAATGAATATTCAACAGACACTGTATTGGTATCACGTATTCCCAAATCAATTACGAAAATCAGTGTCACTGTAAATGCGTAGGGGATGGAAAGGGATAGATGGCTGGGGCAAAGTCATAGCACAAAATACTGACATGCCTAAGGCAATCACAGGTACGTAAAGTTCTCCTGAATGGCATACACGAAGGTAATTGACCAACATCTCTCTCCACTGATGTCTTTCGGGATGAGCGCTTACTCGTGTTGATGCCATTGCACTGGCATGCTATACAAACTATGAATAGCTATTTTTATATCTATGGCACAGTCGCACGGAAGGAGAACCTCTCTTCGAGCACAAGTGTCGAGATCATGAAAGGGCGAGCTGTGGAAGGAGGGAAGGAAAGAAGGGAAAGGATAACAAGAGAGGAAGCGGGCAATAGAAAAGGAAGTAGCCCTGGGGAAGTGGAGGCTGCAGGTTATCGATCACGAGGAAGACAGACAACAGATGACAGACCAGGGCACAGGGGGCAAAACGGAAAGAAGGAGGAAGGTATACAAGACGAGGTAGAGAGGGGCAATAATAACTATACATTAATCTATACAATAAACAAACTCAGGGGATTTTAAACAAGACCTACAAACGCTCAAATAGCTCGGATTCGCTCGGATAACAGAAGGTTTTGTTTTTTTCTTCTTCTACATTTAGAGACATAAAATGGTGGGGAAGCATTTTCCTGAGTTTGCTTTGTGTCGCTAATTTCGCCCCCCCCCCCCTCTCCTTTCTTTGCCAGTTGTCAGTTCCTGCGATGTGTTCACTATTATAGTATTAAACAAACTGCCCTATGCGCAGATTATTCCCATTCATGATTGTTGACGAGGTGACTAAGGCGTTGACGCGCACAGGGAGTGCAGTTATCTAAAATCAAACCAACAAACAACAAACTATACCTAAAAGAACGGGCAAGGTGAAGCAGATCCATTCTAACCACCTAGAACTAAACCTAATAAACAGATTTATCCCGGGCAGGGGCGGGGATCCCAGCTGGTATGTAGAAATCACATTACTTGTTAAGCAGGGGCAATAATGACTACATACTGTGTTAGAAGTGATGGCCAGGGGACAGCAGTGACCAGACAATAGTGGACAGGTCTACACAAGTTTGGGGGCAGTTTAATTGTCTAAGTGCTCCCATTCTTGTGCAGATCTGTCCACTGTCAGCATTTTACAACAGTGGTGATCTAACGCCACAGGTCAGAGGTGAACACGCATGGTGTAAGGGCCAGGTAGGATAGGTACACCAGGCTATTCCAGGCTAGCTTACAACAGATCCGCAACACACAACATGTACGGCGTCTGTATCCTTCCAGTTTAGTTTACTGGTCTGAGGAAGGGGGTTACAGTGGAGGTATACAGGAGGGTGTTCAGCGAATTGGTCTGGCTTGAAGGTTTGGGGAAGTGGGGGTACTTGTGTGATGGAGTGGGGGGGGGGTGCGGCAGAGAGAGAGAGAAAGAGACAGACAGGCAGACAGACAGACAGAGAGGGAGAGAGAGACAGAGAAGGAGGGAGAGACAGACAGACAAAGAAGGAGAGACAGACGAACAAAGAGGGAGAGACACACACACATAGGATTTTGATTTGAACTTTACAACGCGTCGGCGTGTTCCGGCTACGTTGCCCTCCACTGCAAGGGTTTGAATCTCAAGACCTGACACCTAAAATACACGAAAGTAGTAGAAACAAGGTTTCACAAACTGACAGGTGAGGAAGCCGAAGGAAGGGGGAAAACAAGGATGAATAAAGAATAAACAGTATGAGAACGACAATGGTGATATATAAAGAAAAAAATAGGATGGGGGTGGGGGAGGGGGGGTGCAATGGAAAGAAAGTGGATTAAGATAAGTAAGGGATGGACAGAAAGTTGATGACACACAAGAAGAAACAAAAAGGTGGGATTCAGAAGCGAGAATAAGGGTCTAAGGAGCAGGATTTAACTTTTAAAAAAGGATGGAAGGAGCAAAGGGGTGGAATAAGGAGACGCTGGAGAAACACGCACAGGGCTACATGTAACACTAAGAGTGAGAGAAAGAATACTACAAGGCGGGAGGACGACACAACATTGCGGCGGGGTGGGGGGGGGGGAGAGAAGAGAAGAAGCTAAAGTATTTCACAATGCTTACAGAAGAGGAAGTTAAGAAGACGCACAGAGATTCTAAAGCTGGCGGTGAGCAGGGAAGAACTCACCTGCTGCAAGGTGGAGAATGTGAAGGGTATGGTGTATATTTAGGTAAGACACTGTGATTGCATGGGGGCAGAGCCTGCTGAAATACCGCTTCATAACTGAAGGCAGAGAAAACCAGGCTGGCTGGCGTCTTGCATAGCTGTGTGTTCGTGCGTATGTTGGAGGGGTAAAAAAAATTTCAAGGGGCAAAATTTGGGGTGATGTTAGAAGTGGCGGTTGAGGGAGTGTGAGTCTGAGTTTGGATAAAGCATGTCGACACAATGGTTTGAAGAAGCAAGACAATAGACAGAACTTAGCAGAAAGTTAGGACAAGAACACCCTACCAGAAGTGCCCACTAACAACCCGCAAAGAGGCTGAGAGAGAGAGAGAAAGACATGCCAGGGTAGTTTGCTGTAAAAAAAAAAAAAAAAATGTTTGTCAGAGAAAGTGAGAGAACGAGTGAGCGATGACGAGTAACAGTGGGAGAAAGAGAGTGTCGATGACTGAGTGATGAGCGGACAGCGGAAAGTGAGTGGGTGAATAAATGAGTGACAGAGAGGGCCAATGGATAATGAGTGGAAGAGAGTTTAGAGTGAGTGAGTAATGGATGAGCTGGGAAGTATCAGTGAATGTGCGTGGCGTGTGAAAGAATGAATGATGATCGGACGGAAAAAAAACCCACCAATGACTGATTGAGTGAGTGAGTGAATGAGTGAGCGAGCGAGTCGGTCATAGTCAGCGAGCTAGAAAAAGTTAATGGCGGACCTACATTTTTGGGATACTGAAGCCTGAACTGTGATGGTGCCTCTTCGCAACAAGCAACAATACAAAATTCAATCACCAAAAAAAGCTTCTTCAGGGTCCCTGCAGGATTAGAGGCCTTGAAGCCTAAGCTTCATTAGTGTCGTAGCAGATCCGCCACTGGTGAGAAAATGGATAAAAAAGCAAACGTGTGAACGGCCGATTGACTGAACGTGTGTGCGAATGACTGAGTGAGTGTGACATGGTGGACACACAAATATGTCCAGAAAATTCCAGTGCTGACAACCAGAGTTTGCAAGGAGAACAACTGGAGGAGAGTTTTTTTTAAAAATCCACAATTATGAGAAGAGGTGCTTTATGAGAGAAAGACGGACATATCGTGAAGGATGAAATCGATTTCTTGAAACGAGCAAGTACAAAAATGTGCTTTGCAATTTTGTGTGTATGTGTGTGTGTGTGTGAGTGAAGGGCAGAGAGACGCAGGGAGAGAAAGAGGGTGGGGCGCATCGGGAAAATAGGGTGGGTAGTGAAGAGAGAGAGAGGGTAAAAAAGCTAAACCGGTGAAAATTGAATCATTCATCGCCAATTATTCTCCCACCTCCTCCCTTCCCCCGTTTTCTAGCACAGGCAATTGTCACTTCTCCACCCTCTCTTCCCCTCCTCGCTAACTGTCACACTGAGAGGGTCATCGTGTCTGGTCAGGTTGACTTGGTCAAACGCATGAATTTGTGCTTCATTTTCACAGCAATGTTTAGCTGACAAATAGAGCCCATTTTGCAGGACATGGACAGGAAAAATATAATATGGGGACAGATAAGATTTAAGAGACAAAGTGACAGAAAGATAGTGTGAAATAACAAAATGGACGACCTTTAGAATGAAATAGGGCAAATATGGGTGGAGAGGGAGAGACAGACAGACAGACAGACAGATAGAGAGAGAGAGAGAGACACAGAAAGAGAGAGAGACAGACACAGAGAGAGAGAGAGACAGACAGACAGACAGACAGAGAGAGAGAGAGAGAAAGACAGAGACAGACAGACAGACAGACAGAGAGAGAGAGAGAGAGAGAGAGAGGGAGAGAGAGGGGGGGGGGGTGAATTTAAAATGACAATGAAGTAAAACTAACATCTTCATAGATCTGCACGGATAGCTGAGAAAATGACTGACAGTATCAATATTCGCGGTCAATTTAGAATCTGAGTAGAGGTCGACGTTGATTTGTTATTTGCAGATGCGGAAATGGTCTTTAAGTGCAGTCAAATACTGGCTGATACGCCAAGCCTGACCCTGTCTACTCAATCGCTCAACGATTCATTTCTTTCCTTCACCATGTCGGTCCATTTCCTTCCTTCACCCACTATCTTCCTTACTTCATCTCCCAGTGTCTTCCCTTTTCCTTCTTTCGTCTCGCTATAGCTTCTCCTTTCCTTCCTTCACCTCCCTATATCTTCCCCTGTCCTTCCTTCACCTCCCTGTGACTTCCCATTTCCTTCCTACACCTCGCTATAGCTTCCCCTTTTCTTCCTTCACCTCGATCTTCCCATTTTATGCTTCTTCACCTCTCTATGTTTTCCCCCTCCACTCCCACCAGCCAACGACTTACTTACATCATCCCATGCTTGTAATGCTTATCAATTCAATCTGTCTATCCTCCCATCTCGCCATCTGGTCTACCAGATCGTTCCTGATTCCTTATCAATTGATTCCTAATTCAAACGGCGCCTCTCTTATCTGTCTGTCCGCCTTTCTTCCACTCATACACATACACAGACAATCATACACAGTCAGCTGTCATCAATGTGCTTCTGTTATCGATCAGGCTGTAGCTGGCGTTCTTGTGAGTTCTCCCGGTGTGAGGATAGCCTTGAAATAAGGAACTTGCAACACTACGCCTCGTGATGTTGATGGTTGGGCCAGCAGGTTTATTTTGTGAGTGCACGTTGTGTACATTTCTCTCTCCGCGCAGTAAATATAGCCTGGGTATATAGGATGTGAATAGTGCTTATTTTTGGCAGGATTATATAATGCACTAAATATGTGATGTTTTAATCATGATAGCAGAAGAAAACTGAGTGACGAAGAGGCGGAAAAAACAGACAGAAAAAGACAGACAGACAGACAGACAGACAGGCAGGCAGACAGACAGACAGACAGACAGAAAAGAAACACTGACAATGCTATACAGAGGGACTGGCCCAGATGGCCGGACTAAAAGACTGCTGGGCAATCATATAAAACAACGGACAGAGAGATTAGCATTTATGGTCTCCATGGAATGAAAAAACAACATCATCAACGACCGTAGATAAGATTATTAAGATGAAGCACGTGACAGAGAACTGCTTCCCAGACGTATATCAGTCTGGACATTGACAAAGTGGCTGCTCTATACACCAAGAGCAGCTGTTGACCTCATACCGCTGCACTCCGCTATTCCATCGCACACCCGTAAATATAACCAAGGAACAAATTAACTAACACTCCACCGTCCGCCAGCAATTAATTTAAACGTCAGCATGACAATGATTGCACTTTGCACCGATTGCGGCTTACAGAATAATAAAATTGTATTAGTAACTGACAAGGTCCAGTTTACTAACGGTACTTCAATAAAGGTTAAGAAGGAAAAAAACAAAAAACAGTTTTAACTGTGTCCCACAGTAAGCAATGAGGTTGTCATCGACGTTGAAACCTTGTTTCGTAGGTCCACCTTTTTTCTTTCTTACGGACGCCTTTACTAACGACGGTATCAGATACAATGCACAAAGAGCAAAGAATTCATTCATAAACTATCACGGTAACATTAGCCAATCAGTGGTGTCCGTGGCTGACGCAGTGTCAGATTCCCGTGTTACAAGACGAAACAAACTATCTCACAGCAAACCAAACAAAGAAATGTATTTTACCCTGTATATTCCAGTTAAACACAAATACATACGTTCAAAGACAACATCCACCAAAATATAACACAAACAACCCCATAGACCAGCCCGAGTTGATGCAGGAAGCACAACAATGATCTCTTTGTGTAACGACGCAGTTTCAAATCAGATGTTTACATACATGAGATTATGGGCCGCCGTCCACTATACACAAGAGGTAGACTAATTTAAACATTTTCCACAACTTCATCTGTTATCTAACAGGCTCTCGTCCCCACTTCTGAAAAACCAAGCACATTTGTTGTTCTACTGATGGGAGAACTGTAACAGATACAGTGTAGGCTGTTTGTTCTAAGGCAAATCCCCCATTCATTGTTGGATGCTTCACCGACTGCACAGGGACACGCACACTCTACACTATTTTACTTTGGATCACAATTGCCTGTGCCATGTCTGCAACTATCTGAAGATAATATCCCACTGAACATAGATGTGTAAACATGACACAATAGCTTATTGACATTGCTACTGATACCCTAAGGTGTGTATAGATGTAACAAAAACCTGCTCTCTCCCCGCTCACTCTCAAAGCACATCATCTGTACTTACCTGTATGAACTTCATTGATACAGACAGTAATCCATAGATAAATCATTTTGTGAAGCAAGAGGAAACAGTTCCACGGATCTAAGACAAGAAACACAACTACAGCCAACAAACGTGTTGTGTGCATCGGATATAAATGTATACACTGTCAGGGTGAGCTACAGAACTGTAGATGTTAACACACGGCAGGCAGGGTGAAGCGAGGAGAGAGGGTGCGCTACAGAGACAGAACAAGGGGTAGAGTAATAAGAAAGAGTTGTGAACGCTCACTAGCAGGCACAGAGATTGAATTGTGGCACTCAACACACACTCGTATCGCAGAGTCCGGGGTCTGACACATGCTCACGTTATGAATTGCCCGGGCGAGAGTTGACGCGTCCTGGGGCGCCACACATAATCATACATATCAAAATGACGTATATTTCAATCATAGCTCAGCGGGAGGAAACCACAGAAATGATGCAAGAATCGAATCACAGTACTAAAAGATAATGCCATACCGTGACTTCAATGTGCATTCTTGTCGGCTACAGCAAACCTCAACGTTAACGTTCCTAAACAGACAGTACATTCATTTTTGTTCTCCGGAACTCCACATCGATGGCCGATAAGACTACATAAAATGTTCGCAACGGGATTCAACAACAGCCACTGATCCTTCTGAAAAAAAAACAACTGGAAACATATTTCTCTATCTCTACAATACTATATTACTTATTGATACTTTCTGGGTCAGCAACCCCTGGAAGTGCATGATATTATTAATCCTTCTCTTCCCACACTCTCATAAAACAGTGCCAACATTTCTGTTGTTGTTATTTTCAGAAATAGAACGTAAAGAATGAGGACATAGCGCTGTTGATGGTATGCTTCACTTACTTCCGCGTTCAACCGCGCGTGAAATATGAGGATCCCATCACTGCGGCGCAGCTCATGTCTTGCTCTTTCAGGTCCGCAAAAGGGTAGGGCACAACAGATTCTTGTTTGTCCCTTCTGATTCTTTCATTTTTCCTTTTGTACCCTATGGGTATATCCATTGGCACAGAGCACCAGCTACACATAACCTGACACTAAACCCAACCTAAAGGATACTGTGGTCAACTTTGGTGCTAGCAGGCAATATTAATATTGTGTGGAGGAGAACAACCTGAGGACTTTCACATTCTCAGGCCACACGTCTAGGTGAGGGTCACAGACTTAGCCAACATTACCAGGTGGCAAGACACTTCTGCTTGATCTCGGATATCATAATAATGAACATGTAATTCTACCCCTATTCACCACCCCCTCCCCTTTCGCCCTTTTCTCCATTAGCAGCTGAAAAAATCATTAATCTAGAGCCACATACTCTTCAGGAGCTCACAGATCCCCATGGTGAAGGAAGCCAAACTTAAAAAGTAATCTTTTTTTTTTTTTTGGTTGCTACTTTCCCTTTCTGTTGCAGTGTTTCAACTTCAATCTGAATAGGTTATAAACATGCTTCTCTGAGTAGACTCTGTCTTAATACTTATAAAACAAGTTTTTTTGGGTTTTTTTTTACTGACCCACTGACCCACTTTAACCCTTCCACTGCCAAATTCCTGGCAAATCATTATATAACCTTCGTATACTTTCTACAGTGTAATGAAAAACAACTTCCGACAGACAGCCTCCTTTTTTTTCCGTCCTCACAAAGAAATTCAATCAACAAAGAAAGCTGTCAATTGTTGAAACTCCATCAACCACTTTTTACAACAAATTGCCAACACGGAAACGGGGTTTGGGGGAAATCTCGTTGACGCAAAAACAACCCAATGGAAACACTGGGAAGTTTTCCCCGGTGTCAAGAATAATTCAGAAATAACACAAACTTACGTTCCTGCATAAATAAATGAATGGACCTGTCTGTCACTACTTTCAGGCTTGAGTGCAACATGTAAAGGAAAACCTGTGTTCCCAATGAACAGTGAATGAAGACATGTGCGATAAGTGATAATGCCCTCTCATTTTGTTTCATGAAAAAAAAAAAGGAGAGACTAGATTCATTCTCTGAAGCACAAGTTCTATTATTTTAGGCTCTTGGCGAATGCTGATGAAAAGGAGCATGAGGGTCGAGTGCATGCTGGCTGAAAGTGTCAGAGAGCAGTGAAAACATAGGATGGTTTGAAAATAAATTTCGGGGTTTTTTGTTTGTTTGTTTGTTGTTTTTTTTAAGGAGAGAGAGACAGGGGATTGGAAAGAAATACAGGAGACATTAATTGCTTAAACTGATTGAATACTGCCCGATGGAGATCTTGCTGCCCATTACACTAATTGAAGTTCAATTCCCCGACAGGAGAGAAAATGCCCACTGTGTATTCTAGAGTCACTATACCGGGAATGCATGGGAAGTCAGACAACGTGATAATGAAGAGACAAAAAACAATGCCACCAGACATTTCAAGTTTCAAAGGACTTTTTTCTATTCTAAATCATTAGTGAGGTCTGGCCATACCAAAGTGGTCACACTTCTTGGAAGACCCTGGTGGTGGTATCTAGTTTGACTCTTAGTGTGGTTTGACAATCAAAATAACCAACAAACTTCAAACCCACATGTTCCTACACAGCCCCGGTGTTATTTCCATGCTGATATTAAAAATTCCCATCTGCCCAAAAACCATCGAAATTCTTGTCCAAAAACAACAACAACAACAACAACAAGAAACGAAAAGATTCACAACATCCAGGCAGTGATATGCCCTAAAATGTGTCTCTTAAAAACAAGGCTGTGGGTCTGGCACTGAAAAACGGTACAATCCTGAAACAGAAATGGGTTTCCGATGGACTTTTACCTCTCAACACCTATCTTGCGAATGATCACACTTTCACACCTACCACACCACAATACTGATTTGTTTTGACAAGTACCACACACACAACACAGTGTTTTACCGTCACTGGTAGCCCCATGGCTCCACAGATGCTTCACTATTATCTTATCCTCCCAGCATCAAGGAAAACTCACCAAATCGAAACAAGTGTGTTTGCATTTTCATAAATCTGAACTGCCTCCAGCAAAAAACTGATTTTCGGGTCGATAAAACTGCATTTTCCTGTCTGATCCACGCCCTGGCTCTCTTTACATCAAAGACAGAATGTGTTTAGGGCTGTTTCATTTAGATTTGAAAACTTCCCTTGCATTTATTATTCTTTATTATTAAACAAGTTCCTTTGCCGGCGAATCTTTGGGCAAGTTTAGTGTGACAAGGATAAGCCGGTGTTCCTGACTTTAAAGCTGAGATAAATCTTAGCATTTACTTTCCCGCAAAAATAAATGAATAAATAGGGGGGGGGGGGGGAAGAAAATTACGACCACATCCTTACCCGTCTAAATAAAATTGTCAGCGAGTCACAGATCTTATATAGGTAGGTGTTGCAACGGGCTGGCGTTCTCGTTTTTGAGATATATTCACCATCAGGTCGTACATTATTCTATCATTTTTACCAATGCTTTTCATACAGAGGTGTGTTGTTGTTTTATTTTGGGGAGGGGAAGGAGAGAAAGAGAGGCTGAAGCGGGGATGAGGGTGTAGAACAAAGAAGGAACGCAAAGAAGAGCAAAAGGTTAGGACAAATCTTCATCTGACATTTTGAATACATGTACTACAATTAAGACGTGCAAAACGGCGACATAAACGTTCTGTCATTTGCATAATCCGATCAAAATGCACAACAGTCCGCACGGTGACGAGTATTAAATATCAATACCTTTTGACATGATTCTGAATAGGCAAGCCTTTCACCAGTAGCCACGGGACTGCCGATCCCTCCCACATTCCAGCCATACAACCTACAGTACATCCGCCTCCAGCATAAAGACAACTAACGTCGAGCTATTAATAAAATCTACTGACACATTTTAACGTCAAGTCGTATTCATTCGCTTTTTCTTTGCATAACTAGTGCTAACTCGTCCGACAAGTTTGGTCTGCTATTTATGATGCATAATTAAAGAATTACATCAATGTTTATGTCTTGGCTAATGTAAGTAAGGAACACTTTCGTATCTTGTAACCGTCTTTTGACAAGTTCTGGGCTATTGAGATTTAGATCTGCCGGGAGCTGAACAAGAGGTTGGGTGGAGGACGAGTGTCAAGAACCCTGAGAACACGGCACAGAAAGATTCTCGAATAATCTGTCCCCCATGTTTTGCATCTGGTAGGCATGTTATACAATAATCACAAACGAATGGAAAAAGATTCGATACAAGCTGGTAATGAATCCATTGTCAACACGATTGTTTCTGTTCCCCTGAGCCACATAAAATATCACCTGTATAGGATAAACATGACAAACAAATCAGGAGGACTTTACGCCACGGCAATCATCAGATGCTCTCCTTGAGATCACCCATTGCGAGAGGCAGCAGCAAAGGAGAAAATTTCGCCACACAGAAATTCACAACCCCTGCCAGATTAAGAAGTGCTCCGAAAACTGGCCACCGAAATGGCAAAACCCCAGGTGAATATGGAATTATTTCCCTCAGTAGACACGTTGAAGGTGAATTATTTCTCTCAGATATTATGCCCAGAACTAAAATTTCTCTCTGTGATTATCATCATCACTGATTATGCTAAGAACTTATTAATTATTTCTTTCGGTGATTATTATGAGAACTCATTATTTCCCTCATTTAATGTGCTGAGAATTGATTCCCTGGTATGTTTTTCCCCCTGGTATGTTTTTCCCCCACCATCAAAATAGCTTTCCGTAACCATACAGTGGTCCAACGTACCAGACAACTAGCAAGCTTTCAATTGAGATAATTATTTAAGTGTCATTAAATATGAATTTAGAACGCTGGAGATTTTATTATTATTATTATTATTATTTTGCGGGAAAGAGTTGGGCTTATTGACTGACACGCATATAGGGTCGTTAGTTCCCGTTTCACAGCTTAGGTCACCAATCCGCTTATATCTTTGCTTGAGACAATTAGGGCCTGCCATGAGGACAAGGTACAGTCACACAAGCAGAACAAATGAGATTAAGCCACTTTTGTTATTCTCCCTTACCGAAATGAGGACTGATATGTGTGTATACAACTGTGACAGCCGGCCGCATGTGTTACGTCAGCTATGACTGGAAATGGGTTTGGGATTGGGAGGAATGAAGGGACATACTTGTGTGTGTTGCTCAACAGCATTACGTGGGATAGAATCAGCGGAAAGAACTGGAACTACACTGAGAACTGTTTTTGCCAGACACAGAACTGGCCTCGCCAGAACCAAAATAAGTTTGACCTGTACATTAAACATCATGCTTTGACACGAGTATACTAAGAACGTGTTTCTTGTCATGCATATGTGCCACGTTGGGCATTGGTTATCAACGGTGGCATGTAAACACATAATATGCTGCAGTTTATGTTACAGCTCTAGGTTGCATGTTTGTATGTCTTATCTTACGAGAGCCCCATACGCTATTTTCTTCTTCTCTCTCTCTCGCTCAATAAAGAGAAAGTATCACTGCAAGAGGAAGCAATATTGAACACAGCCATATCTCTGGAGCTTCAAGACCACAGACGAGTGCCCAGTTAGTGGACGACAGGAAGGTTGTCACTCGGGTGTCCTCTTGATCACAGCTTGACCAGTCAACCCACTCAGCCAGCTGGCTGTTGTCCCGGCCACTCGGCCATGCCATAGAGAGGGGGAGAAATGGTTTCGCAAAAAAGCGGAATATCTGCGGGACTAGGAGAGTCTGGGTGACATGGAGGAAGCTTGACCTAAATGGTGACATAGGCACAAGATGTCAGTGTTGATACATGGCCTGGGCAAGATGCTCAGGGCGGGGAAATGACAAGAAATAATAGGAAACCAACTTACGAGTGTGATTTTGGGCATACCGAAATTTACTCGAATTTAAGTTTTCTCTTTGTTCAATGGTTATCTTCTGTTCCTGGCCAAATGGTGCTAACGATTACAAGTTGTAATAACACTACAATTTCATGTCACGTTTTGCTCAATATGGATTTGGGGGTTGGAGGGAGGAAAGTCTCAACTCATTTTGAACTTCCAGAAACATATTTTTTTTTTTTTGAGAAAAAGGGGGAGGGGAGAGAGAAGCCATGCCCATGACATTTTCTGACGACTGCTATTACCGCAACTGCAAAAAAAAAAAAAAAAATCTCAGCAAAAATTTGACAAGTTATCAACATGGCCTGCTTTGATCCATCCCAGCTCAGAACAAGTCAGTGCTCAGAGAGGTGTGAATAATTGGCGCATGTCAGACAAATTGATCTTGCTGATGCAAATTGACCCGGTCCTTTCAGCCTGTAGTCTCTGAACCTCAGTATCCATAGCCCATTAGGCCAAGACACAGTCTGCACATGCGGAGGAAGTGTCTCAGTATGTCTATCCCAACTAAAGCACGAGAACCTTTGGAACAGTATCTTCAAGGTCTCTGTTTACGTATATGTGTTTTATGTGTGAGAGAGAGGGGGGACCTTAATTTGTGGTGTGTGTAAGTGTGTGGAGAGAGAGAGAGAGAGAGAGAGAGAGAGAGAGAGAGAGAGAGAGAGAGAGAAAGAGAGAGAGAGAGAGAGAGAGAGAGAAAGAGAGAGAGAAAAAGAGAAAGAGAGAGAGAGAGAGATTCCGAGTGTCAACCTATCGACTGGTCATCACGATTTCCTGCTCTAGCTCTGAGGCAAATAGAAACACCACAGACTGTTAAAGCCTGACCTTTTACATTCTTTAGCTCTCTTCGAATATTTGTCATTCACCCTTCATCATTCGATTTCATCTCCAGTTTATTCTCTTTCTTCCGATGGTTCTTCATTAAAACCTGTTTTCCTTTATTTTCATGTCTCATAGCATCATCCCCCATCCCCAACTCCAACCCCAAAACAACAATTATTCAGGCACGATTCCACCACCAACCTCACAATACTGATGGGATAACCCGGTTCCCTGGAACTCAGCAAACAGATTGAGTTAAACGTCAGTGGTTGTCATAATGTACAGTGTAGAATGAGAGAAATAAAGCAACCGTATTCGTTCATAATATAATGTAGCGTGCACTAATGAATGTGTATGTGTGTATATGTGAGAGAGAAAGAGAGAGTAAAATAAACGATATATTCTTTTTTAAAAATCTGCTTTGTGTCGCCTGTTAGAGAAGAGGAGTACAGTTCTACACTACATACACCGGTTCAGTGTGTATGCGTGTGTAATATGGATGAAAAACAAAGACAGAAGAAGGACAGAATTAGCACAGAGACGATGCAGGCATCTACAGCAGCGAGCTGGGGCAACCAATGCATGAACCAACCACTCTTGGTATCTCAGATCTGGAAACCATGATACACAGAAGGTAGGACAAGCGGCGGGGGAGGGGGGGGGGGGAGGACAGCTATAAGAAGTCATGGTGGAGATGCTTCATATTGGTTAACCGAAAGAAAGAGCGCGCAAGGAAAAGAGAGCCACAACGCTAGACCGCCAGAGAGCGTGGAAGGAGACTACTACATGCCTAATCCTACTCCTCCTCCTCCCTGCTTCCTAAAGTTCTATTGACCTCCCAAATGTTGATCAAACAGTTTCAACCACCACCCCCATATATAGTGCTGTGCCCTGCAGCCCAGTCGAGAGTTAGACAGGAGCCCTGTTTCTTTCCCCTACTGCCGACCCAGGACAAAAAACACAAGTTTGTGTTGATATTTGCCCAGATTAAGCTCACAATGCAGGGGAGCTCCACACACAGGCGAGCAAGGTTTGCTGGCCAGCTGGGCATTCAGTACAATCAGGTGTGTCAAATAGCCCAGGGCATTTCGTGATCTGATCTGACCACCTCTCAGTACGACAGGCCGTTGATGTGAAGGTCACAGCTGAAATATAACTGTCAGCTCAACCAATCAAGCTATCTGGCCGGCTGTGTTTGATACCAAGACAAAGCTAAGAAAACTCAATGAGTGTATAATCTTGTCTGTCTTGTGGTCTTTGGCATCTTGGTAATGAGCTCAACGGGGCATGACTTCTCTGGAATCCAAGTTAAAGTTTAGAGAACTCAATGAGATCTCACTGTCCGTTTTGGTGCCTTGATTAGATTACAACTATTCCCTTTTTCTGTGCGCAGTGGATCCGTCCTACTCCATAATGGAATGTCAGATAAAGTGTATTTAATATTTTGTAATGTATAGCATGCCAATGTGCACGTGTGTTCACAGGAGAAAACTGTTTATGTCTAGCAATCATGTCTGCGCTCTATAAGGAAATCATGAATATCGCTGATCAGGGAACGCGAATCGCTGGGCACTCGCTGCTACAGCACATTCAAGAATGGCCGCCTCGCGTTGGTAGCTGTGCTTGTTGCTTTTTCATATCCGCTATATGAGATATTTATGCCAACAAGATTTCACGCCACACCAAACGCTAGCCGGCCAACACACATGATCCTGTCAACACCCGCCATAATTTTGGCAGCCACCGACCACCGGACTAAGGCTTAATCTGCCAACTGTCAAACACCTTTCCTTCTGGTCCGTTTGAATTCCAACTGAACGGTTTTTCCCTCTGTCTCAGGAATGCCCAGTCGGTAAACAACCTGCTCTTCAGAGGCAATGTCTGCTATTCCTCCTCTTTTCACTCTCAAAACTCAGGATGTTTCGTTTTAATTTTTTTTGTTTTAGATCTCGTCCCAATTGTTTCCTTTCATCAGAGAAAGTCCTACGGTAGCTGCTGTGTAGGTTTATCACGATGATGTGTCAACAACATCAACACCCAGCGCTGACCTGAAGTTTCCTACCGAGGCTACCGATGGTGATAATTGATACGGCTGTATCATTAAGATCATCAGTTCTTTCTGTTGTTAACGTCAACCCTGCATCTGGTGGTGCCAACGTTTTGTTTGTTGGTGATGTTGTCACTATTACCCCTGCGTACGGAGTTCGGGTTTCGCAGCATCTCAGAAAGCTAATAGCCATGTTGCGTTATACTGCAAGGTTTACTGACGTAGTGTAGTTACTTAAGCAAGATGGAAGGAAGTGTTTACTTTACAAACTGCAACAAACATTAAACGTATAAATAAATGCACTTATAGTACCAAACTAGAACACTGTCTTCAGATAGCGGTAAGCAGTTGTTATCGAAGTTAAATTCACAGCTTCGTTGCTCCAATGAATTTACATGAGTTTCTTGACTGCCTCTCGTCGGTTAATGAGCTGATGTTGTTATTGTTCGTGTTGCTGATGACAGAACGATTGTCGATGTTGAAGAGGGCATCGAAGATGTATTAGCTAAGAGCAGGTAAACCTACGTAGGCACGTTGTTAATGTTGGCCGTTGTCGTGCTGTTGTACTTGTTTCTAGTGCCAGCGTTATTGTTACGAATGATTTGTTACCGTTGGTTATGTTGCTGGTGTTATTGCACTGGCAAAGACGACACTGGTGCAGGGTGTGGTTGCACGTTGAGTGTGTCAGCTTCAATTACCCGGACACGATGAACGCTATGCATCAGCTACACAAAGATTTGCACTCATTGGCTTATCAAAACGACAACTAGGCACGCCCAGTTCAGGAAACTGGCTGACTAATCAATAGGGATATGTTTTCAATGTCTTGACATCAGTAGGAACAAAGACATCCTGCTGTACAAATGTATATACACCATCCTCATCCTGAACGAACAAAGAAGGAAAACGTTTTGACAACTACAAAATAAGTTTGCTAGACCAGCGGCACAACAGTCAATGACAACCCTGATGGACAAACTGGGATAATTACATGGCTTGGTAATTAAACACTAACATAATCTGTGTCTATTTGTCCTCACACCGCAGTAGTCACTGCAAACATGGCTAGGAATGTTCCCACATTCGTGCTCTTGTCACTCCGCTCTTTGCCGTTATTGACGCCTTTCCATTCACAACACATGTCAAACAGCAGACAGTACGTGCCCCCACTCAATACATCAGTCCTCAGTCATACAAAATTGTGAAATAACATCCGGGTGTTTTGTAAGAAATGTTGAAAATGTATTGCGCTGATTAACCAGAAAGGTATACAGTTGGTTGCATGTTTGGTATGTATTCTCCCAGCCTGGCACTCCTCCCCCACCTCCCCACGGAAAAAAACAACACAACAACCAAAGATACACACCAAAACACAAAAAGAGAGAGAGCGAGAGAGAGAAAGAGAGAGAGCGAGAGAGAGAGAGAGAGAGAGAGAGAGAGAGAGAGAGAGAGAGAGAGAGAGAGAGAGAGAGAGAGAGAGAGAGAGAGAGAGAGATAGGTGCACAGATAAACGTAGAAGAGCCCCATCATAACAATACTGACATGCTGGGGTGACATGTAACATGACCGACTCCCGTGTTTTTATCGTATTATTCCGATATTACTATGCATTGCACCAAAATTTCTAGTGTACATCTGCACAGTGGAGGTAGGGGTGAGGAGAGAGTGAAGAGGGCTGTCTGTATCTGTGGAGCCGCTGGATCCTTAACTCGGTGCCAAATCAAATAATGCGCAGTCAACATCAGCAAAGCAGTGACCAATATTTTCTTGCCAATATTTGTTCTTCAAATGTGTCCTAAGGACGGCAATAAAATTCTGGTCTTAATCTGCCATCTTGGAAGGGAAATCTGACCTAAATATTATGTGACATGTCCAACATGCAGGGTTGATCAAAAGCGGCCGTCACACATTATCATTGTCTCCGGTATCCGTGGCTGGCAACTACGTGAGAGAATCCATCAACTTCATTAATAAATCATGCGTTCACATCTTGCACGTTAAATCAGACACAAAAAGAACCATGTGTCGAACTTGCGGATTTTATCGAAAGCGGACATCACACATCGTCATTGTCACTGATCTCGATAGCCTGCAACTGGATGAGAGGACCACTCCCTTCATTAATAAATCGCTCATACTTTTATATTACGCATGCTGGATTCCTGTTAAAACTTGAATCAGGAACAACAACAATCTAAATCTTCCATAGCCAAGGAACAGCTTTACAATTACAAAGATTCAAGAGATAGGGGAAATTACTGAACCAGCAACCTTGTAAATAATAGGTGTAGAGACTCGTGATAGATCGAGAGGTCATCGATTACTGCCCTGAATAAATCTCGTATCACTATCCGATTGCCCAGAAATTACCGTTTTGTTAGGAAAGGAATCGGGCGGAATTAAGCGCCAAAGATTCAGTGGCACTGTGGTCTTCACTGTGGGAAACAGACCTGCTGAATGGCAGGACATAGCACGTAAGAGAGGAAACACGGATCGATGGGTCTGAATTCTAGAAATATATTCCACAAACACAGAATGGAACCAAGCTGGACAAATACCCTCGCCATCCTACGTTGAATAAAACGGTTTGAAGCCTATGCCAGGATAACATTTGAGGGATGTTGACAGAAAAGACTGAGCATGGAACAAATGAAGTTCAGGAATCTCCCGCTTGACCTGCGTCAACATGAAATATTGATAAGTGCACCGATTTAGGTGGGACTGTAATGGGCGACTTGAGATTCTGGCACTTGCTCTGGTAGCTGATCTAGGATTGCAGAGGTTGATCTGGCGTTGTTGACGATGATCTGGGTCAATGAAACGGAGATTCTTAAAATCACTGCGATATGCAGCAACTATCAAAATTATCAACATTTCTGATCTTGGTCAAGAGATCGGAAAAATTAAAAGACAGGAGAAATGAAAACACGAGGAAATGAAGTCACGGGGGACACGCAGATACCAAGGAAATGATACGGGGGATACCAAATACCAAGAAAATGACGACATGGGTGAAATGTCTCGGGGACTGAGAAAAGTAAGACACTATCACTTTAGGTGTTCCGGTAAAATGTGGAAAATCCAAAAGAAAGAAAACTGCAAAAAGGCAAGAAGAAGAAAGAATAATGAAGACAGTAGATGTGACCGGGAGGGGGAGAGGGAGAGAGGCGATGGACGTTCGATGAGAATGGGAGCGTGCAGCTCCCACGTAAACGTTTTCTTTTATTAAGTCTTGATCTAAGAATCCCGTCAAGCGCCGCATGACCTATAAAGGCTAAAAAAAATCAATGAAGAATCTGAGTGGGAGTATGGTGTACTGATCCACCATACATGGCATTGCTAGGTGTCAGCGCGTAATCAGATCACTTTAACTAAAGATGTACCAAAACTGCACCGAATGAGGTCGTGATTGGCGAGCATCGATTACACAACTTTAAGCATCAAGACTTAGTGTGTTCTCCAGTTGATTACTTTCTAAGGTGACAGGGGCAAATGGTAGAGTGCTATTTCCTCACTTCTTGAACAAGTAATGCGCAAAAATCATATAATTGAAAAAAAAAAAGTAAAATGGTAATGTGCAGTATAACTAGATGTGACACATTCAGGGTACATCTTCAGGGTAAATTACTCTTCTTGGTCCCAGGTGGGCTCAGTTCTCGTCCTGGTGACATGTCTACCTGGTGTGTGTGCGCGCGCCTGGGTGCGTGTGTGTGTGATATATTAATGTGTTGGTGTGTTTGTAACCAGGTGAAGTCAGTAGACACCAGGCCAACAATGCACGGTATGCAGTGACCAAATACCTGTTGGTCGTTATCTCTACCTCTTCAACTGACCAATCCATCACATTTTGAGCCAACCCCCTCCCCTCTCCCGCCTCACTTGGTTAGGCAGTGGTCAACACAGTCGAAAATTTCTCAAATTTTATCATTTACGCCCCCCCCCCCCCCTTACAAAATATCGTTCAATTACTGTGTCACGAAACAGGTCCTTGCAAGACTGAAATTTAATTAAACATGATTTAGTGTTTGTACTCACAGAAAATGCAGCCCTATGACAGGCAATCCTATTTTTTTTAAAAGTCCACTCAAATTCCATCCTTCCCTCTTACACTGGCACAAAGTCGGCATTTCCGTGCATACTGGCAGTCTGAAGGCCAGCTTATCAAATCGACACACAGAAAATGTCTTTCCTCACGACTATAATATCCGATGTTTTCCTTTCATACGAGACAGCTTCAAAGGTCTGACCATTGGCAACTTCTGTCTTTAAAAACATTTTTTTTTTTTTGACAATTACATAATATAGACCATTTGCCGTCATCAGCGAAAGGAAATGCACCACTCTATTCGACCAGATTTGGGTAAATGATACTTTTGAATATCTTTGCCTGGCGATTAAGCAAGCATGTCATACCGGTAGCTTTTGAAAAATGAACTTCAAATCACGTAGGTTTTCTTGTTTCCATATGACTACAGGCCAATAGCTAAACACTATTTTTTCCTTCCGAAATAGCTCAGGAATACCTGAGTCAGTGGTTTTCTGAAATTTTGACGTACAGACTCCTCTCTTGTCGTCATCCGTCTCAAATTTGTAAAAAACCTGACAACTAGCTTCTGCCTTCGTGTACTTTCTTCATATTTTTCCAAAGTCCTCGAGCATTTTTCCTTTTTTCGAACTACCAACCCCATTTTTTCATGCTCGCCGCCCTGTATGTTATGTACACAAACCACATGGCATGTCCACACCAGAGTATTCATTTAGTACCGAAAAGGTGATGAGCCAAGTCTGACGCATGTCATTTCTGGATACCCATCTCTGGAGCTGAGTCCGCTTGCGACTTCTACGGTGCCAATACTGACAACATTGGTAAGCTTAAGTCTGAATGAAAGCGTCTACTTTGCAATGAAGGTCCATTCACGGAAATAACAACCGCTATCATAGGGCAATTTAGGTGAGCTTTCCATTCTATTTATATGTACATTATTAATATTATTACAAATTCCAGTCTTTTGCCAACAGCACAGCATCACATGGGGTCTACAGAGTAAGAAGTTCCTTCACAAAAAGACATGGATAATACCACTTGCTTTGTCCCCCGTATTGTTAACTGTGTCAAGTCAGGTCGCTTACCACTAAGATAGAAGTAGAAACATTAGACATCCTTGCTTGGACTGATAAATAGCCTAGGGGAAACCCAATAACAGCAGCATGACAAACCCAGGCCTTGGAGTAAAGTTATTTTAGAAGAAAGCATCATTACAGCCTTTCAGCTTTCAGGTGACTGGCCGCAGTGGCAGTCCGCGCAGATAATTCAAGGATAAACAAAAACTGTTTCATCTCTGTCTCTCTCTTTCTCTCTCAAACTTCGATCAATGTTTCTTTGCGCAATGTTTCTCTATCACAGCCTCTTTCTTAAATCCTCAGGTAGGTCT
The DNA here is from genome assembly GCA_963931925.1 of Onchidella celtica. Lineage (NCBI taxonomy): Eukaryota > Metazoa > Mollusca > Gastropoda > Systellommatophora > Onchidiidae > Onchidella > Onchidella celtica. The sequence goes on along the minus strand of OZ007575.1, from coordinate 23,620,280 downwards.
CCCAAAGACTCTACCAGCAAACAGTGTTCTCAGGCCAAAGTCACAAGTCAAGTGAAAATTAATTAATTGCCATTAGAAATAGCGTCAAGTGAGGCCAATATCACGTCGTCTTTATCAAGTTTTACTTAGATGTTTTTCTCTCCTACTTTTGCTTACCCCACACAAAACACAAGTTCAGTATAAAATGGAAATCGATTTTCCTCCATGCTGTAAACAAAAGAAGCTGAAGATTCCATTAACTGCTCGAATAAATACAGATAATGAACAGGGGGTGGATGATAAACTGAGTACCTTTACAGACAGCAACTATCTTCTATCCAGGTCACTTTGCCAGCCTTTTATTTTTGCACTCTACGGCACGTCTCAATTCTGGACACATTTTTTTGACACCTGCATAATCCATTCTATCAACTAAAACACCATCTGAACATGTCTGAAATCTACAAAGACAAAGGGAAATACATAGATACGAAAGCAGACAGCACGAAAGACTGAGACAAAGTGAGACAGAAGAACAAGATCCCCAAACGTAAGTAAGAACATATGGAAATGAATGATAATTATCTGACATCTCTCTGCTGCCCATCCCACATTAGGAAATGACTGCTTTTGTGATTCACTTCACCACTAGTGCAATATATAGAAATATGCATTATTGGTGTGTCCAACAGCTAATGGTGACACTGATGTTATTCAGTGCTCTCGTGAGACATCACTGACTCAGTTCTGGTCTGAGCCAATAATGTGTTCTGTCGTTGGATGTTACGTGTGACTGCACAAAACCTTCTCATGTGTGAGGGCGAGGCAGGAAGGTGCTTGTCAGTGATCCCCGTTCTCTTGTATCCGATGGTATGCCCCATATCAGCATCAAGTTCCCATTAGCACGACAAGACAGGTAAGCTGACATCTAACGACCCAATTACACGTAATAAGGACAAAGGCTTGGGCGAAACGTGAGATACTATTTTGTCTTGATAAGCAGCGCTTAGATACATGTAGTAGGTAAACTGTGTAAACACAAAGACCACTTTCTGCCCCCCCCCCCTTCTCTCTCTCTCTCTCTCGCGACTGAGGTCCTTTGTTTCTCGGGGGCCTCAGCACAGTGCTGTTGGCCCCCTGATCCTCTCTCTCTCTCTCTTTTTAAGGATGCAAAGGGCAAAGCCGCTGCTCTACTGGATTCGATTACATTTAATCGTTATCTTCTACAATAAGATGCACTACAATATGTGATCACCGAGACATTTGCAAAGTTTTAGGGTTAGAAACAAGACACAACAAAAAGTTCCCTTACGTGGGAACCTATACAGACTTCGGGTGGCAGGCATTTAGGTATGATATTTATATATATACCGAAGAAATGGAATCTTTTAAAGTGCCGTTTGAAGGGTGAATAAATTCAGGAGGCATACGGACACAATGATATTCATTGTCTTGTGCCAATAAGGGGCTAACGGACGTATCGACATTAGAATCTTTATTCAGAAGGAACACAGATGTAGTGTCCACTGTTTTGCGCCTAAACGGCCTTTATTCCTGCAGGACAGGCTGACGTTTGAGTCTTTGTTCAGAAAGTACGCGCCCATGGTGTGTATGTTTGAGGGGGGGGGGGTGCGCAAATAGTAGGCTGGGGTTTGAATCTAATTTCAGTTACACTGTACTTTGATATAATGAACTTTCTGTGTCAAGAAAAGCGCTGGATCGCAAAACCTCACATAAAATGCCACCACGAACTGGAAACCCCTAATTTAAGCGAAACAAAACTATCAAAAAGTAATGAGTTCCCTTAAACCCTACACTTTTGATCAGCCTGCTATCTTCTGGTAAAGGTATCTTCCCCACCCATCGCCCACATCTCAATCGATTAGCAGGGGTAAACAAGAGAGATCAGAGAATCTGAAGCATGTCAGGTTCCAAATACAAGGAACTCTTAGGAAGTAATAAAGAATTCTTCACCGGCCGCCTTCTTTTATTCTATTCCTGAACAGGAACACTTAACGAAAAGGTCGACCTGTCAGATGAAAATAGCGCAGACAGGGGGGAGAGTAAGTTCTTATTGTGTGTCACTGACCCTGGCCAGGGGTAGATTTGAAGTAATTCTGAAGCCAGTAGAAATGCCAGGAACATACCAAAAAGGGTGTACACATTGAGACGCACCCCATTTAGAGTGTCGGGAAAGGAGAGCCTACCATTCACAGTCCGTCAACTTCCCACTTTTTGTGAGAACAAAGTTTAAAATTGCCTTTGCATACACAGCTCTACACGTCACAACGTCCTGCAGAACACCGGGGGATTTGACACGGGTATTTGACCAGTCAGGGGAACACGCAGCCATGTGTGACAATGTCTTGTGTTTGGTGTGAACCCAGTACACTGGGAGTTCGGTGTTGATGAGAACCTTTTCACTACTGGAGGGATGAGTTTACTACGTTATAGTATACTGAACTGTGGAGCCTGCAGGGGTGGATACCAAGAGAATATTATGGGAACAGAGACGGGGTGGAACAATGTGTTGGACGATGTCAAACCGTTGTACAGATACAACGTAAATTTGAGTCCTTAGTACAACTGACAAAATAGACAAACCCTTATAGTTTGCAGTAAACAAGATGCAATAATAGTTAAAATCACGGGTGCAGATTCACGTATATCGCCCAACTGAGGTAAAACAACGTGGGAGCAGACTGATGGTTTCAGTTCAGTGCGCTCGCAATAAATTATAAACAAGAATGTTTTAACGTTGAAATCCCTACACAGTCCAGTGAAGAAACAGTATCTGATAAAGTTTATTTAACAATGGTAACATGCAGCCTGCAGACACATATATATATATATATAAATATACTGGCAGACAATATCCGAGACAACCTGACATAGATCTATCACCGGCTGGATGAACAGAGACAGGCAACAATCAGATCAATAGCTATAAGAATTGTTCAATAGATAACTGAAACGGCAAAGTCGAAAGTGTCGCCATCTCAGGAAATGTAATAAGATCACTAACCCAACAGTCGCCTAAATCTGTAGAATCTGTGCATTTTTCCCGGCTACTACTAGTACTAGCATCTGGTGCAGCGCAAGACCAAAAGACCGACCGCCCGATAAATAATTCAAACCTAGTGTTTATACGAACATTCTACTTCTGGAATGTGCCCCATGGCCTGCTACAACAAGGCTGGGAAGGGCAGACATTTTTCTCATCCTATGATCCCGAGGCAGGGACTCTGAAGCGGCGGCTCACACAAAGCCCACGAATGGTCAGCATTTTATCTCTATACCGGAAAAAAATAAACCAAAACTGTGCACTTCTCTTTAAAAACACACACACACAAATAAAAAAAACATAATGGTAGGAAAATTTAGGGCGATGCTGTGGGAGAAGAAGCTCAAGTATTTCATGATAGACATCCGTTTGCCAAGGTATGCTGAGAACTCTTTTTCGAGGAGGGGGAGGCTTTTAACAGACTGAGATAGTAAAGGGCAAAGTGAGGTCTGTCTTTGCTGATAAAAGCCCATGAGAAATGGGACACCACTACCAGGCTCAAAGTATGGGCAGAACAACAGAAAGCACAAGGATTATCGCAGCCAAACTGAAGCATCGCTGTATGCGAGAAGGTGGCATTCATTGTGAAGTAAATTCCGAGAGCAATAAATTATTAGTTATGGCTGATGTAATGCAGGCTTTGGGCCAATGTGCTAAATAATCGCCCAAAACGTGTTCTTCTCGATTCCCTTGAGAAATTCCATCTATCAATACTATCATATACCACATGGACATGTAAAATAATGCAATACCGATGACAGATTCCATATTATACTGCATGACAAATTATTCCCGGTTTGATGACAAAGGCAACTGAACAATCAATGGTATCATTTGTATCCCTTCAAGAAATCTCCAAATCCCAATGCAGTTGAAATATCTATCGACTGAGGGCTTGTCGCGTCGACTCAGGACAATGCAGAAATGTTAGCTCCAGGCGGAGACATTCCTAATTTATGGCCTTAGACTTCAGCCGTTCTGTTTTTGTTTTTTTAACTCTGCCGACACTCTCACTCTCACCGGGTCCCAGCCAATCTGACAGTCTCACAGACTAATGCACTAAATCTTGATTTGCTCTTGTCTACCAATAAGTGCTGCACCTGCATACATACAGGCAAGCAATAAAACGCTCTTAGTTTATGGCTCCGCTACATCAAGCTGTAGCAATGTCTGTCTTTGTAACCAGGTGACTGACACTTGGGTATGGAGAAAAATAACAAGATGGCCATTTTTACATCTTAAGGCAGCGTAGCCTACAAGATAAATCAAAATTACTAATAATAAATATCTGACTGGCCGTGTCTTCTTTGACTTCTGTGTATTTTGATAAAACACACCATTTTCAGGACAACACGGTATATTTCTGACGGTCACTGCCCCAGTGAAATGCACTGTCACTGTCATTTTCACCCAAGCCAGATAGAATCTAATGAGTTTTTGAAATATCAGGGAGTGGTGAGAAAGGATAGAGAGGAGAATGACAGGAAATTCGACTTTCTCTAGCCAATATGTGCGTCTGTTTGTCTACAAATAATCATACAACGAACAGACATATTTACATGCATGAAAAAACAAAGAACAGAGAAACAGAGAGGTTCACCCAACCACAGCCCTGCTTCAGTGGAATGTGTTTTTATTCTTGGTGGTCTTATCTGATGTCAAACCTCACCACCGTCCACTTGATTTGCGCCGGTGATAACATGAGAACAATCGGTACTCTCTACCCAGGATTATGATTTCATCTGTGTAAGACGTATATTATATGTACTTAGGCCCACCACCAGATTTCCAGTTCAATGATTAGAGTGTGGCAAAAAGGTAATCCTCAGATTGGAAAGGTTTGGGTTTTTTTTGTATGACGTAACAACTTCATACTGTGGACTCAATGAAATGGAAGTGTTTATAGGCCGACAGTAAGCTGAACCTCTGCCAGTTCTTACTCAAACCTAGTTGTAGGCTTTAAGAAATGTTCATTGTCTTGATTAGAAGTACCATCACAGACCGCTGTAAATTTAGGGGACGTTCAGGCTGACAAAATCACCAGAATAGTACACAGACAACAGTAAATCACCCATTAATGACTGCCACTATCAGCTTACATCTCCCACCTTGTTACAATTAGCGCCAGAGATACTTGCATCTCTACATAACTTTCATGACCTTTGGGCTCTAATTCACAAGCAGACTTGGAAAATTTAAGCTTACACAATGACGTCCGAATAGTCTGACTTTGGTAATAATGAGTAAAAGCTGTGTGAAGTCAGATTAAACAGCCTTCTCCTGTGCAATCATGGTTTAGGATAGTCATTTGATGAGAACTTTTGTTATTCCAATTTAAGGTCTAACACTCCATTTTATAATATGCACTGGTAAAAAAAGGATAGGCTACATGAATGTTCTTATTTACCTCAGTGAGAATAAAAGGTTAGCAAAATACCACGTTCAATGGTTTGTAATCCACTCAGCAAACAAATCAAGATGGATAAAGATGTAACGCGAGTTATTAAGGTCACAGACACACCTTACAAGCTAAAGGAGCCTTGCATCAACATACCTTCAAAACCGTGGCGTCAGAGGCGACAGGTGATCGGGACGTATGTAATCCAAACAAGCATGAAGCGGCCGCGACCTCCTGTATTTTGTGCTGTTTGCGCTCAATAATCCAAACACTGAATAGGTAATCCGGAAGGGAGAAATACAGGGAAATCACTAGGAAGGAGGAGGCGATATATCCGTACAACTCACTACCTTTAGCACTTCACTAGATCTAGCACCCAACCTCAGTCACGTTAACCAACCATATCTAGATAGCTAGCAATGCAAGAATAACAAGAATTACCTACGATCACAATTTAACTATGTTTGTACTTGAACAGGAATGCGCGTATTATGGAAACACTTGACATTATTTACTGCGGAAATCATGTAATGACGGCACCAGTAGCTGCAGATAGTTGTGCACACTTACATGACAAACCGCAGGCAGTAGGTACCTGGGTGGACACAGCACAGTAAAAGCTGCTACTGCTGATAAGGTGAGACGCACAACAAAACAGGGTTACGATAGGTCGAGTCAAGCGACCTGCTAGGCATGGCCCCCCTCAACACAAGGCCCGACAAGCTTGTGTTACCGCCTGGGTTTGAGCTCGACACTGCAGCCACAACTAACTACAATACAAACTTGCCCCGCATGGTCCACGTCTCCCACTCAAGAGCTCTACGCCACGCCGCGACTCAGGCGTATACCATTTTCCCTTCGATAAGCACCGTAATGCAGCGCTGGGCACATACACACTACCACCACTAGCGCCACCCCCACCATCCACCACAAACAGGCTACACTATCCACCACCACCACCACCTCCGTGGGTGACAGTTATCGATGGCAGGACCCCGCTATAGCCGCCACAACGCTTGGGGACATGTTGGTATCTAAATATAGATCGTCGAGCCATTCCATTGGATGAAACCGCGTCTCCAGTGTCGTCGTACAGGTTCTAAGGAGAAAGATTAGTGATACACCTATGTGTCAACCTGTGGCTTCGATAACAGAATATCTGGAACACGCAAGGCCCGATGTATCGGGGAGGGGGGGGGGGAGCAAAGAGCCGATTGCCAGAGGGAGACCTCTCTTAACAAAATGGAATAATGAAAAAATCAATTTTTGTATTAAATGTAAATAAAAAATTAAAATTAAAATGATAGATTCTGCTCTAAATTAAAACTACCACTGCCACTGCTAGGGGGTGTTTAGAAAATAAACTGAGGCCAGACCTGAAGCAAGACATGAACTATTATAAAAGATATTTATCTCAGATATATAACTCATTTAACTTTTCTATTTATATATAACTTGCCAGTTCCAATAGCCTGCAATAAAAGGACTTCGGTGTGTAAATCTGGCAATTTGCCGTGTTTGTGTAGCCTACCGAACCCGAAGTGGCCCGCGGGACCCCAAGGTCTAAATCTGGCCTTGGGAACATGTATATTTTAGAACCATCAAATTTACATTTCTGCTGATCTCGCTGTTAACATTGTAATAAAAGTATCTTTCGGTAGTTTAGGAGATAAGAGAGAAGTATGAAACACGTATAAATTAATATATACAGCGACGGAGGCTTATCATGAAAAGGCGCTTTTTCCCTCCGAGTCCGCTAGCGTTACACGTCTGAACTAGGAATGAATAACAAATAATCCATAATATAATATTTTAATATGTGTTACCATTCAAATTCTTGCGCGGTCCCTGACAAAAATTTTAATTTGTCACCGACAGTGTTATGGTAGGCTGCACAAAACTAAGCCGCTAAGTGCAGCAGCTGATAGATTTCACGCTTGCGTACTTTTGCCGATTTAAAATCCAAACATCAACGATCTGTATTAGATGGGAGAGAGGGGAGAAGTATCTGCACCTTTCATGATGGAATTCGTTGACGTAGCAAATGCAATAGCTGAATTCTCTGTCCGAGAATGCCCTATTTTTCCTCTCATCCCGTCTCTTTCTCTCTCACACATTCACACGCACGCACACACACACTACACTCTTGATGCGCATATGTCTGTGTGTGTGTTGCTTTTCGTGCTTGGGGGGGGGGGGGGAGAGAAAGAGGAAAAAAAAAGGGAAATCGCAGAATCAAATAGGCACTGTTAAAAAGAAAAGTAAACACACACAACAAAACTTCAAATTTGAATATTAACACCCTGTTGTACTCCTATATCTTGCAATTGAAAACACAACAGGCAGGCAAATAGCTTGCTAGACAGACAGAGATAGGTAGACAGAAACAGACAGGCAAACATACTGACACACTCTTTCTCATTGTAAGGTCCCATGACAGAAATCATTATGATCTGACAGGTGACCTTCGATTTTTGTCAGGCAACAATTTAATCAATATCAAATCCATGTTTAACCAGCAAAGTGCCAATGCATTAATGTTACTTTATTTCATGGGGAATATGGTGTAATTAATGTTGCAATTACGCTGTTACGTTGGACTGAAACTTGAAACGAATATATTTTAGATTCGGCAAGAAATAGCGAGGGTGCCCGGAGAAAGATAAAAATGATGCACTTTTGCATAATAATGGCCTCTTTCGTACAGGACAGGTCAGTGGTCACTAGTCATAGAAATAAGCTCTGATATACTGGAATTGCTGGAAAATATACTGGAAAATGATATTTCAAGACGGTGAATGTCATACAAGTGGAGGGGAACGGGTGCAAAAGAGAGAGGGGGTGGGGTGGAGAGAGAGGAGGAGACGTTAAATGGGGAAGGGGGAGAAAGAGAGTTTGGAGAAAGCACATCAACACAGTAACTCCACACATTGCTACAAAATAGCAAGAACATAGAATAATTACATGTGTAAAAAGACCGGCAGGACGAAAGGAGACCCTACCACAAGTGTCCACCAGCTACCTGCAGAAAGATAGAAAGGGGAGAAAAAAAGATAAAGAAAGAGTGTGTGTGTGTGTGTGTGTGTTTATACACTCTCATGAGTAGCTCCTGAAAATGACAGATGCACATGGGTCCCAACCAAGGAGCTTATACTATCTATACCGAACAGTCTATTTTGCTAACAGGGCAGGTATCACAAAACTAAGACCATTCCTACTTTCTCACCCTCCCCCCCCCTTTTTTTTCCTCTCCTTTTTGTTGCCCCTGATTTTTTTTCCCCCTGCCCAGAATGACATCATGTCTGGAATTCAGTTAACTTTAATCCCCCCCCCCCCCGCCCCCAATTCACATCACGTACTATTTCGCATCAACTGGAACAGCCGAAAGGCTTAGCAGAATTTTACTATAATAATAGGGAATGAATGTTTCGGTCTGAAATGGTCTAATACAGAGCTTGCAGATGGTACAATAAATGCAGGTTTACAGTCCATGCTGAACACTGACGATCTAAATATGAGGTGGAAAGGACGACAGAATGACAGAAAGGAATCGAGAAGAAGAAAAACAGAAACTGGCTGGTAATATAAACGGCCTCAGGATCACAAAGTGCACATCTGGACGGGATGGGGCTGAGACATAGATACCGTGATAGAAAAAAAGAGCATTTTCTAACCATCTCTCAGGTTGAAGACCAGCACATTCATACATAACTATACAGAAACAATGGCGGCGGGGTGGGGGGTGGGGGGGGGGGTGGGGTGATACACAGTCTCAAAGACCAAAAAACCTTTGAGACAAATAACACAAATAAAACTAGACAGAAAAAAGATACTGGTCAGGGTTGGCGAAGATTTATGACAAAGACAGAGCCAAATACGTGGAACAACCCATGGATGGTCACAATGGAAGAAACGTCTGGTCCTGTCTTATCAAACACAGAAATCCTATTATCATCAGTCTACTGCCTTCAGCGCCCGCCCTCCCCCCCCCCCCTTTTTTTTTGGGCACGGACTTTTACTAGCCCCCTCCTCTTTCTTCAATCAATCACGCCTGAATCTATAATCTACTTTGGGGGGGAGGGGGGATTCTCTGCAGCGCCCGTGAAAGCAAGTGATCAAAGTGAATTTTTCACAAAATGGTGTTTTACAAAAAGCGAATGCCATTTGAATTCTTTGGCGACGGGGGAAAAAGTATGAAACAGCATAAAACACCAGGACAGAAGTTTGGTTTGAGTTCTGAGCAGCTGGTTCAGTTCTTTCCACAAATTTATATACATATTTTAAAAAAAAAAAATTGAATTGACGTGATAAAAATGAATAAAACAAAAACAAAACAAAAAAAATATTACACTAACAAGATGTACACAATAAAAGCTAGCCTACATAGCTATTGATCTGCTGTGGCGGATACATGAATCAGTGTCAGGTACCGATATCCTTCAAAACAACAAGGAAACATAACAGAGCCTATTGTAGCTAGAGTTTTCACGTTTCCACCTCTTCACGACGTATCTGTAGTCCAGGCAGATTGTCTCGGCGCACACGGCAAAGAGATTCTGGCGACCAACTGACTACTCGGAATACTCATTCCCTAAATACCAAAAAGAAAGACATTATTTTTGTCCACAGCGACACCGTTTGCTAAGATGTTGTGGGGAACCAGTGTACCCCACGGCTGCGGCTGCCATCCCCGTTTTCATCTCATCGTAGTCAGTAATATAGCAAAAGTAAGAAATTCGAACCCGAAAAAGACAATGGCGTACACAGCCATGAAAGTTCAGGCTACAAGTAGTACAAGAGGCATTGGGCTATTTGTAAAGAGATAGTGGTAAAAGGCGTAATGGGAGAGGGTGGTTGTAGGGGTGGCTGCAAACACACACACACAGCAGGAGAGGGGGGGACAAAATGGAGACAATACTGGGTGAGCAATTTGTCACCACTCAAAGAATCAGCGTGGGGTCCACCTAATGGCGTCTCTGGGTGCTTGTGTGTGAGAGAACAATGCATGCTCATCTGTGTGTGTGTCCGTGTTTGTGTAATGTTTGTGATGAATTCACATTCGCACGCAATATGTGTGTGTGTGTGTGTGTGTGAGTGTGTAATGTTTGTGATGAATTCACATTCGCACGCAATATGTGTGTGTGTGAGTGTGTAATGTTTGTGATGAATTCACATTCGCACGCAATATGTGTGTGTGTGTGTGTGTAATATTTGTGATGAATTCACATTCGCACGCAATGTGTGTGTGTGTGTGTGAGTGTGAGTGTGTATGCCCTGGCGCATGTCAAAGAAAACAAAATGTGATAGATGCATGGAAGTGCAAACTTTGGTGTACACCATGTGTCTATGTCTCTTCACACCATCACACGCGCACGTCCGTCGGCTGACCCTCTTTGCGCATGACCGAGCTTTCCCCTCACAATACACTCATTCAGACAGCAGCATGCACACAATATTGATGCACTGTTCAAAGAGCATGGAACGAGGAGGAGGTGAGTCAGGTAGGGGACAGGTCAAAGGTCACTGAAAGGTGAGGTGGTGACCGCCATGATGCTGACGTCACTCAGACTGACATCAACCATGACGGATTAAATTTCTTCATATCTGACATCTTCCTCAACAGCAACAACATCAACTTTATTAGCACATCAATTTGATCATGGATCAATCTCTCACATCACTCAACCAATCACGGAATTCTAATAAGTGACGAACTGTATTACAAATCAAAGTAATTGATAGCCCAGGCAGCAAAAGAGTGATGTTTTCATGAAATGATAATCGAAGTGATGAAAATGTGTTAAATGTATGAGAATGGAGAGGGAGAAAGAAACATGAAATGCCAGGCTGAATGTTCAGAAAGACATGATTAAATTACTTGGCTATTTCGAGTGGGAAACTGAAATAGACAACTCTTTTAACGGGACTCGTAAGGGAAGCGGACAAGCAGTCTTCAAACTTATATTCCAGGGGAGAGAGAGAGAGAGAGAGAGAGAGAGAGAGAGAGAGAAGGAGAGAGAGAGAGAGAGAGAGAGAGAGAGAGAGAGGGCAAGTGAGACAGAGAGAGAGAGAGAGAGATGCTAACAGCGGACTCCAGACATTGACATAAATGTGATTTCGGCACAAACACTAAGGGGGAGGGGGTATTTTGGGAAGGGCTGGGGGGGGGGGGAGAACGAGAGAAGGGAGAGACAGAGCAGGGGAATAGCTAACCCCAGACACTGACAAAAATAAATGTGATGTCGGCACAAACACTGAGGGAAGTTTGGGGAGTATGAGAAAGGGGGGGGGGGTAGAGTTTGAGACAGCCTGGCAAATATAATAAACCTGGCCAGTAGGAAGGACATTAAAAAAATTAGGACACACAGACAAACAAACGGAGATGAGAAATGATCGTGGATTTGAATTTTTTTTTTTTTAAAGGTGGAGGAAAGACATCATTGGCATGGCTGATGTTTGTGTTTGAGAGAGACAAGCATTCATCATTAGACTTAACTGGAGGATGTAACTCGATACAAAAGTGAGTGAGAGTGTGTGAGTGTGTGTGTGATATGAGTGTGAGAGAGGGAGAGAGTGTGTGTGTGTGTGTGCTGAAGAAAGGAGAAGATAGAAAAACATTAGAAGAAAAATCAGATGAAAGGAAATGATGAAACAAAGTGAGAAGAGGTGAAGAAATCGACCAATTCAGTCTGCAAGTGAGAGAAGGCGTGGGGAAGACAATGAAAAGAAATAAAGCTTTAAAAAAAGTACAGGGTTGTGACAAGGAAAGAAACGTCTGGCAATAAAATGGCAGAGACGGATTTTGGAAATTAAGGGCGGAGAAATGATATAAATTTCAATGGCAATTTTAAAACAAAGGCAGAGAAAATGATAAGGAAGGAAGGCAGAACAATGAATGGCGGTAAAGAAGAGATGAGAACAAGATTAAAAGGCAGAAAACAGAGCCCCCCCCCCCCCCAAGGCGAGAGAGAGAGAAGGAGGGAGGGAGGGAGGGAGAGACAGAGAAAGACAGACAGGCTGACAGACAGACAGTGCGGACCTGGAACTGTACAGCAGCATTGACTAAGTACACACAATCAGAGCTGAACAAGAAGCTTAGAAGTAGAGGGATGACATAATATATTGGTGGATCATCTCAAATACTATCATTATGCACTATCATGCGTGAGTCCACTCAACACATACTAGTGTCTTTCCATTTCAGGCAGACTTGTGGTGAGCAAAACCGATCGAATTTAGGCAGGAAAGACCGGGGAACAGGACTGACAGACGAAAGAAATGACCCAATCACTGTATGTGAGCACAAGGTTGTGACAACCACTTCACAACTCCTCCATCGTAACTGGATGACAGAGAGACACCAGCGATCTCAGATGTTGTTACTCAAGATGAATTCGGGCGCCGTGCTGTGTCTACAAAACTGAAGTACTCTCGTAACGAAGTACTAAGGAATCCCTGACATTACCTTAGGATCCGGACAGACACTGGTATAGACTTCAAACACAGCTACACAAACACAAACACATGCACGAAAGCTCTGGCAAGGACCAGAACTAGACTGCGTCTAGCAAGCTTCTTTTTCATTCTGATGGACAAAAACAGAGCGTGTTCTCTCTCTCTCTCTCTCTCTCTGCTATCTTAGACTAGCGAATCCAGAACTCCGACCGGAACATCTCCTGCTGGAGAGGGCTTTCATCTTGTCTACCAAGATAACCATAAAAAAGATCTCACACAACAGACAATGTATCGGTCACGCTATACTATGCATCTGACGATACCACTCATCCTGTCCAATTCCTATGAAGACAAAACCAGACAATAAAAAATGAAGTAATTCAACAGGGTCGCTATATTTACTTGTAGCAGCCGCTTCCAGTCTTCGGCCAGCCATTATTCTTCATGCTATCTGCGTCAAGTTTCAATGCTCCTAAGACATTTCTAGAAGACCATCCCATTTCATAAGTTCCACGATGTTTAAAAACCCTTCGACTCTTGTGTTTTGTCCTTGCCAAAATATAGACACATAATAGACAATCATGCATGGGTTTGAGACCAGCTTACTTATTTTTTCGGTCCAAGAAAGAAAAATGCTGGAGAAATTAGTAAAACTGAGTGCACTTCTTCTTTGTCTAACAAACTACTTCTGTCTAGCTTGCTTTATCATGTCTTCATGACTGTCTCGTGCATTGTCCGCGACACCAGTATATTTCTTCATGATAGCCGAACTACACAAAATGAGTCAAGAAAAAATGTTCAGTTTGGCCCAGAAATTTCTCCCATTGGAAACCTGTCGTTTCCGGCTCCCAGAGGCAGAACAAAGGGAGAACTTCAAGTGCAACGGAGTTAGAGTACAGTCAGGAACTACTGTTCTCTTTATCCTTGTTGACTTCGCCCCCTCCTCCGCCCTCCCCGCGCCTTCTCTCTCTTTTTCAGACAATATTTTGGATTTTTTTCCAGGGCCGGGGCTGTGCGCAGGCAGGGAAAAGACAGGCAGACAGACAGACAAATTCTCTCTTCCAGTGTTCCCGTGTAACCAAGTTGTGCATTATAAAATTCTCAAATTGTCTGAACTCGCACAAGTTTTTTCCCCAAATAATTCCTTAGCTTTCATTTCCTTTCTTCCGTTTCGGGAAGGGAGGGAACACAATGTTGTTCTTCCCGTTATTCACATTTGCCCAAGTTATACACGAATGTCTTCACAGCACCCAAAATGTGCGACAGTATTGTAGCCGATGGGAGGAGGAAAAAAAAAGAAAAGAAGAAAACATGTATAAGTCTAGGTTGTGTGGTAAGATCAATAATCAACGCTGAAGGACCAGTTTATATGATTTTCTTCTCTGCTCCGTCCAGACGTCCCAGGCTTCTACAGATATGAATATATACATAAGACTGGACAGGCTATGAAACACATTCTGATTACAAATAACAGTGCTGGCTTTCGTGACATTACTTGAATCACGCAGAGTTAACAATCAAAGCTGGCACGCCGAAACTTTCACATTACCAACTCTTGAAATCACGCATAAACTGATGATACAGAACAGAAACCAACAGTGGTGTGTTCATGGGGAGGGGGGGGGGGGTGGGGGGGCACAGATTTGAGTACATATGTTAAGATGTTCACAAAGAACAGCCAGTGCTGCGGTAATCTTCTTCTTACATCCGTCGCATTTTTCGTCATTTCCGGAAGGCTGAACTTCACAGTCCAGGGGGAAATAACCCAGGCGAAGCTAACAGACTGATGAACTCATCTATATTTCATCAACTGCCGGGCTGACTGCCGTCGTGTGCCGGTCGGGAAATAGACTGGATGAAAAAACTGAAGCTGTCAAAGGTCATTCTTTACACGACATTTTACATTCTTACATTATTCCACAGTTTGAAAGCAAGCTTTGCTGCACGTCACCACTTGCCCTATGTCCACTACATTGCCTTACTATTTCCTGAGACTGTAGTCACTCAAAATACGAAAATTCGATTTTAACATATTATGTTCAGCTACATTCAAAGCCGCATCGAATGATCTTGGTTCTAGTCTCCAAACCGTAAAATAATCCAATAGCGAACTTTCACATTGTCATCGTCACTAGACCAGTTGTGCTAAATAAAATAGTTTTTTATCTTGCTTCTCCTGGAAAGTAATCAAAACCAGTTACTGCAGTATAGGAACAGTGACGACTGCGCCCAACACTTTACAAAGTTAACTAGCTATAATGGTTACGAACATAGTATTTTTTTTTAACAGCCAGGGAACACTAGACCAATAATCAGGGACCTATAAAGTTTGAAGCTGGGTTTTACTGAATGTTACCACCGTGAAGGCTATAGTATACAGAGTCCCATCACGTTTTGACGAACGGGGTCTGTTTGCCTTTGTAAAGTTAATCGTTCACAGACATGGAAGTCGTTAAAATTACAAAATGTATGAACAGGTGTTCATAACTATTGTCTCAGCACTGACTGCTAATACTGTGTCGAGATACGGTGTTCACTGAATCTGACACTCTCTAAACAGCCCTTCCTCCACCCCTAGACGACATTAATTTATCCTCCAGAGAAAAAACGCAGCAAATGAAAAGCAAACTTCTCATGTGAGATTGTACAATGTCCACACTAAAATGTGCAGACCAGATCCTGACTGAGTTTACCAAATTAATGCCATTGTCAGCTGACCAAGAAAAAATATACTCCTCTCACTCTTTTACACCTTCACTGATGAGTCGTTCTCCTTCCTGTATCTTGTCAGTCATCCAGCCATCTTTCTACCATCTATCCACCCACCCATCTATCCATCCACAGAACTGTCCTATCGTTTCCCCCTTTTATATTCACCCATTCAACTTCCATCAAACTCATGTATCTCTATGACCATTGATACACATATTCACAAACATGATGATGTTTCACAATGCAAAACTCTCCGGCACTGTTCCAACGTTCACAGACTTACATAATGGCAGTTCCAGGTGGCATTTTAGAGCTAATACGGACAATAAAACATCGCCGTTTTTCTGTACGACCTCCCGACAAGTTCGCACAGTTGGCAGGCACAAATTGGACTATAGGGTACCCCCACGTCTTACCAGCTGCCCACAGTTTAAATGGCTGTGTTTACTTCAGGTACAAATGTCGGGCTTCATTCCGGAAAGCAATTTCCAATGTGTCATTGACTCAACGAGGAGGTAAAACTCCGTGCAAAAGATTTTTTTTTTTTTTTGGACAAACCTCAAGAACGATTAAAAAGAACGAGATTCAGACTTACACACTGAGACAACCATGCAAATCAATGATTTTATACTTTATGCCACTCTGGCACATGGGATAATTGTCACCTTTAGTGCATGGTGCGTTTAAACGCCAAGCCATTCTATATCATTTCATGATAGCATTGACTAATCTACACTGCTCGTGAAATTGCAAACATATTGTTTATATACAGACTTCTGGCGCAGGTAGGCCTATGTATGACTATGAGCCTACAACCATAACAAAACCACTCACTAAGTCTTGGTGAGACCAACTAGCCGTACAGCTCTGGACATCGCCAGCTCTTTCTTTCCTCTTTAGACAATCAAAGCGGTGCGGGTGAAGCAGTTCAAAACTTGTGGATTTGGTAGTCTTATCATGTGTTCCAAGCAATCATTGCTGTTTCACGCTGTACCTATCGTAAATTGATAGTTTGCGTTGTAACTTTCTCAATGTGGAGAAGTGGTCCTGTGATTAGAGCATTTTGATCCTCGTGCCCAAGGTCCTAGATTCCAATCCCGATCGGGAGGAGATTCAGCTTATCAACTTACTAAACCAAAATCACACTTGTGGGAATAATGAGACTTGCAACACTACAGGCATGATGTGGAGCAACCTTATAGTTCCAACCATTCATTTCTATAAATTTGATGAAATTATTATGCAAACATTTGATGGCTTCCATCCCTCGCCACCACCTTGGCCCCAGCCCCGACAACATCCCTCATTTACGTCCGCGCATGCAGACAGATGATGCAACATGACCACGGCCCAGGAAGTTCACGAAATCTTCCATTGACCATGCCAAAGATTACACAGCTAATTTATCAGCCACGGGTTACAGAACACGTCAAGTTAGTCCGCCCAAACTAGTCCAAACACTGATACATTAGACGGCTCGTTCTTGCAGTGGGTGGGTGGAAAGGAACAGGGCAATGTCCGGGGGGTGTATGGGGCAGTTTGCCTGTGTGTGTGTACGGAGGATGGAAAGGGGTACCTTCGGTCAAGGTTAGAACAGAAGTTACGTCCGGCGGATGGGGTAATAGTTTATTATTCTGAAAACCGCCCCTCATAAGAAAAAAAAAGGGTGGGGGGGGGGGGTGGAAGAAGCACGAGTGGTAGACCGTTGAAGCAGAGATTTGGGAATCACTGAACTTAACTAAACTAACTTTGTGGGACAGAGAAATTTACTAACTGCCCACACAGACCACGGATACCGATAACTCAACCCAACCGTCACAGACCCCTCATTTCATTTCAACCCTTTTCTTCTCCCAACCATCACTAAGTCTACTATTCCAACTTTATCTCCACCACTCTGTTTAGCTGTAACAACTGGCGTTAATGTTTTGGTAACAACTATTTGTATTTGTATTTGTATTTGTATAACTCTTTAATCCCATTTGGGAAATTTTGCCTTTGTGCCATTGCAGCCCAGTTATAACTGGAGCAGGCACGTCGTCGCCACAGTGCAGCGCCGGTCGGCGTTTTTTTTTTTTTTTTGGGGGGGGGGGGAGATGAGGGGGAGGGACTGGTAGAGATGAATTTAATTTAATTTTGCCCGGGCAGCGGCCTGTTCGGCCTGCTCTTTACGATTTCCAACTGCCAAGGTATCTTTAACGTGCGCAACGTGCACACGGGCCCTCCGAATTTTTTTCGTCCTTATCCGAGAAGACTAGGTACTCGATCCTACCCCTCAATAGAATCAGGGACACGAAAATATGAGAAAAATCCCAAACTTCCAACATGCCTGCACGGCCCGGGTTTCGAACCCGGGACCCTTGGCACGAGAGGCGAGCACCTTACCTCTAGACCACCTTACCTCTAGACCACTAAATTACAACTGCTACACAAAAAAGCAACAACAACAACCTGATGCTGTTAAATCATACTATCAGCCTATTCCGGTCACCATGGCAAACAACAGCGTTGTCACCTCAGTTTCTAACCAACTTACAGAATGTGAGCAATAGACAGGACATCCTGTATGCTCAATATAAATGGCAACAGGATTTACAGTGGCTCAAAAGCAAAGACCACTCATATTTCTTCAATTCTTTGAAGTGAGACAAGGGGACAGACCTACACACATACGCACACTGGGGGATTTCTTCCAGCTCTCCTTCCTTGTTTCATGCAACCCCACCACCCAGCCTCACAATCCCATTGGAATCCAGGGTGTATGGGCTCACAAATCCTTTGACAAACGACCAAAATCTTACATGCATATTGATCCAACAGCTGTAGATATCGCACGTCTGTATTTCAAAATTACCTTCATGTCAGAGGTATGTGCCACTCTTTCATTCTGTGGCGAGGTATTTGACCTTTACCTCATGATTCATCAGTCCCCCCTCCCTCTTTTATTCCAGAAACGAAAAATTGCACTGCCCCTTACCCCACTCCATAAAGAAAAATTGCACTGCCCCTTACCCCACTCCATAAAGAAAAATTGCAGTGTCCCAACATCCACTTACAATTCTCACCAATAAACAATCATAATAATAATCAAGGACGAGAGCTCCCAACTAAAGAACTTAAGATAACATAAAAGTTAAGGTTGATCCTGGAAAGTTCGAATGATCAAAACCCTAACTTCAGTGCCAGTTAAATACACATGATTTCCTGACATTTATCTTTAGCTCTTCTTGAAATGTTCACTTCTCCCCTCCCCATCTTTTCTCTTTTATTTCAAAAAAAAAAAAAAGGGGGGGGGGGGGGGCAAAGCTTAGTTCAGTTTCGATCTCAGACTCAAGATTATTACATGCAGCAGTTTCAAGTTCTTTGCTTCTGTCTCAGGTCTTTTTGAAGTGTAACTAAAGTCAAAGAACATGTCTGATTGAGTAATTGTCTCAACTTTAACTCATCTTAGTTCATTTTCCTTTTGCACAGCGTGCGCACTGTCTAGCACTTAACCAAAGCTCCCCAGAGGATTGGGGGGGGGGGGAGGGGGGGCGGCTGGTTTGACTTAATTGAAAGGTTTCGTTCTAAACCATGCCTCTGTCCTCCTGAATTCCAAATGCAAAAAAACAAATCTAAAAAGTTGTGCACAAAGATCAGCGAATGTACTGCATTGTGTGCAAAGCACATTTACCCCGGGCTCTTACTATGACAGTGAGGCACCCTGAAAGAGCTCAAATTTTCAGTCGTACTATACAGTGTATGAACAAGTTTTGCTAAAAATCTCAATTTTGCCTTTTTTGGTGTCTTAGGCATGTAATAAAGCCCGTGTCTCGGATAGAACTAACCCCTTCAATTCTTGGTTGCTAATCTAGCCACCCTTTCCTCACACACCTGGCATACTATAGAGTGGTAAGTCTCCGCATCTCGCCAGCGTTACTAACTAGCACTGTCGCCTATTCCAAGTCAAACCGTACCAATAAAACCCTAGCTTTGAATCCTACACGTTTCCGTACCCTAGCCCCTTTCTTTAGTATTTCTATTCCCTGGGGCTGCTACCAATCTGTAAGTGGCTAGCAATCAGTTGTTTTTTTTTCCTGCCCTCTGACTACATAATATCACTAACATGACATAAGACGACGATGAGCATAATTAGAATAAGAAGGCAGACAGACACCACTAACCTTATAGAAAGAGGATCATGACAGATGAAAACAAAAACAAAAAAAAGTCCAAGAAAGCGGACAGGCAACATACAGAGACAAAGAAAAAACTTCATTCCGCGTCCTTCCGACAATAGTGTTTCCCCCTCTTTCATTTCCTCTCCACGACTACGACAACAGTGGCTTACTATTCATCCCTCCCTCTCCAACACTCAAATCAATTAAACAAGCATACCCACCTCCCCCCTCCATTCGTTGGACTGAGACATCAAGTCACACACACATACACAAAAATCCTCTTCTCCTCCCCCACTCTCCCTTTCTTGGTTTACATTTTTTATAACTGCTGAGTTAGGGGTTTGTTGTTGTTAATTTTTAAATAGTTGTCTCAATTCTTTCTTCGGTGGATCCTTACCGACTTCAAATCCCGTCATAAAGGAATTACAGCATAGACCTCCTTCCTTGCCCCGTACCGTTTTTGAGAAGTTTTAAATTTTATGGCCCTTTTAAAAAAACCCACCACACCTGATGGCCGCCAACTGTGAAACGAGAAGCAATAAAAGCAATAAAGGTGAATTCTGAACACCGAATAAAAAGTACAAAACATAATAATTATTTCAGTCCTAGATCAGATGCAATAAATTTTAAATGGGACAAAAGGAAAGGGTAACTGCTGAACATCCTGTGTCTCTTGTTTCACTACTAATTTTATTACGTAATCCCCGGATAGTTTCATTGTCGTATGGGGGGTTTGTCATTTAGGCTATTTTAATTTCTTTTTCAGTCACGGGAGCCACGAGGAATCTCTTAAAACAGGCCATATTACTTATTAGTTATTTTGTCCCCATAAAAAAACAAAAGAAACAAAGGAAAAAAACAAGAATGAATGTAGATCTAAAGTTTTTTGGCGTATTGATGAAAAAGGGGGTTTTCTTCGCAGAGTTTGTTTTTTTTTTCGGATCAGACTGGGACAGTTGCCGCAATAATCAGTCGGACGCCGCAGAATACTTATGAAGTGCTGTACAGAAAAACCAAAAGAGCATTTTTTTCGTATACAATGTTATCATAGGTACAAGACAAGTGTCATATTATAGGCAGATATTATTAGAAAGCCGCTAATGTTGCAATCGCCTGCGCTTCGCAAGCATAGATCTAGTCACCCCGACTTACGGAGAGGCTGAACACGGCAGTGTCCCCTTTTTCTCGACGATTTAGACTGAACAAAAATTCAAACTACGTGCAATGACATTCTCTTGTTCATGCAATGTCACACTTTCTGATAACACCGTCATAAACTTGTTCTACGGGACATTTTTTTTTTTTTTTGGTGGATCGACAGACAAAACTGAACTTCAGCATTGAGTGTCTGTGTCGATTTCTTGCTAAGCAAGGCTCGATACGTGGCAGCCGATTACTGTGCGCGCCTTCGGAGCACTGCAAAATCTCATGCAAAAATACTGCCAGCCTTTTGTAAATCCGTCCTGTTCGAATCCAGCTCGTCCGCATTCCTTTTTTTTTTTTCAATATTATTCAATAATGTAGCTGCACCACGGGGCTCCGTCAAACGATGGTGTCGATTTCTAATGTTCATACTAAATAAAATAGAATACAAAATCGTTGACGGTCCAACAAGGCAAGGTTACTTCCACGCCCGTGGATTTGAACTAAAGAGATTCATGGGGGATGTTGCCGCGTAGCACAACACAATAGGTCTCTTGCGTTGGATGGGCGGCTGAAGTGGCAACAGTTTCTTACAGTGTGAGATAGGAAATTATTAGCGAGCGACTCATTGCTTGATGGTGGGAAACTTGTCACTGACAGACTCGACAACAACAGAAAATAAGACTTCAGATTTGGATGTCGTGATTACGTGGACACTTCAGCTTGGTTAGCGATTTTCTGTAACTATGGAATTCGTTTCCTTCCCCTCCACCCCAGTCCTCCTTTTCGCCACGGATAACCCCATCCCACCTACATTATTTTCATCTCTCCATGACTTTCTTTTTCATTCGTTCACTGCCCTCCACACCCATAATTACCGCCCAACTTTTCCTATCACACATTATATATCTCAGTCCTGTGACGGCACTTAATTATGAAAATAAGATGCAAAATCTGATTTTACTGATATTCCTATATGACAAGTAATCTGTACTGGAATATCTGGAGGACAAAATCTGTCTCATTTATATCGCTCGGAAGTTTTTATCTGTGAACCCTTTAGCATTCACTTTTTGTCTTAATATCTGTTATTTCATTTCGTTACATTTTATTCTCTCCACAAGGCAATCACGATCCAGATACCATGAAACTGACTTAAACCACATAATTTATCTGCACTTATCTGCTGTATGTGTTATTCCGCTCCTCCTTTTTCTTACCTCTCCCTTCCCAACCCCCACTTTCCACGCCTCCAGCACTAACAGTGACTTCGAATTCCGTCGAGTCCCTAACTCACACTGGCAATCAATGTAAATATTGTTTGCACCCTCTTTGTGCACTCGTCTCTTGCATCTCGCCACCAAATCTTTCCCATCTAGCTTTCTTCCCCATCCATTCCCCAAGTCCTGTTTCAGAAGATGGAGATTTTTATCTTCCTCGGAGAGTTGAATATGCCGGAAGTGAGTGAGGTGGAGATGCCGATAAATGGATTCCTACAATCATATATGGGCCACCATTCCAAATACATGTCTAAGAACAGGTTCCTTCAACCTGGTGGTAGCCAAGACATTTTCGGAGGGAGGGGGGGGGTGGGGTCGTCTCAAGCCGAATAATAATATAATAGTAATAAATAACACAATAACTCCTCTCTTTCTGTGTACATAATGTGTGCGTCTCTGTCTGTCTATGCATGTGTGTTCCTCCCCTCTCTCTCTTTCTCTCTCTCTTTCTCCCCCTGTATGTGTGTGCGTGTGTATTTGTATGTGTATGAGAAACTTAAACAGAGAAGGGACGGGCAAAATATTGGGGAGGGGGGGAAGAGGAGTTAAGGATATAGGGAAAGGAAGGTGGAAGGGGGCACTCAGATGATGACCAGAGCTTTGAGAGGGGTTAAGAAGCTAAAACGGTTGCAAATTCCTGTCTTACAAATTTGCCATTACGTGCACAGTCTAACATGAACACTCTGCCTGCCTGCCTGGCTGTCGCAAACTAATGCTTACAGATAACAACCGTCCAGCTCAATCCAGACAAAACCTTTCAAGAATGACAGGAAAAACTATAAATACATGATAAATATCCCGCACAATACAAATTTGTCACATCTACATTCATTTGCATTTGCAGATATGACAAAATTGCTTTAACCTATCCAAAAAGCACCCGCTAATGGTATTAAAGATAAGCGTGCTTCGCACGGCATTCTGAAAGTGCACAGGAAAAAGGAGATGGCACAAGCATATCTGGAAGCGATCTGTGCAAAAAGTTACAGTGCTATGCAAGTTATAAAGCGGTCAATATCAGAGATGCATCATATTACATAACATGCATTGATACAGATTCAAGCACTGGTATTATATAATGTTAATATACTTCTATACCAAATCTGGCAGCAAGTGCATGATAAATGTCAAACGGCACTCAAACCTACCAATTGGGCTATTCTGGTGATAAAAAAATTATGCATTTTATGGAAAAGTATAAAGTCAAATCTTTCCATATTCTGTTCGCAGATACAGTGACAATCAAGAATGTTTCATATTAAAAAAGAAAAACAAACAAACAAACAACTAAGCAGTCAGTAGCTTGGTAAGTGTGTTAGCGAGTGATTTACACACAGCATTGTTAAGGATCTATCAAATCAAATTCTGAGACATTACAGAAACCTTCCCATCCAAGACAATACAGAACATTTAGGGCATGCAAGGAAGGGATCAACATTCTACACCAACTCCATAAACTCCACTGATATGGTTGGATCGGTGTGTGTGTGGGGGGGGGGGGGGGGAGTATTTCTTCTAAGGCATGCAGGAACAGGGCCAGCACTCTACTGTATTCTCCACAAACTCAATTGATATGAATGGTTATAAATTTCTTCGAATGCAAGCAGGGATGGAACCAACATTCTGTACCAGCTGCACAAACTCAACTGATTTGGACGAATGTGTCTTTTACATCGGAAAGAATGGGACTACAAATTTACAATGTGACTAAACTTAAAATAGTCTAAAAGGAACGCAAAAACTATGTAGATGTTAACGGGAAAGAATTATCTCCTGACAAATCTGAGGTGGTCCAAAAACAGTATCTGGATATCCGATTAGGATTCCAAAATACGGAATGCTCGGCATTACAGGGTTTAAAAGGCAACTGTTCCTTTGAGTGTTCAAACCTTGGTGGAGTTTGTGGAGCTGGTAATGGGTAAGGGAGAATTTAGCGCTGGGAGTATGGGAGGGAAGTTAGGTAGGAAGGGTTGTACTCACAGGCAGGAATCCAACAGGTGGGAGCTCATCTTGGAGGAGTTGGCAGGGCTCCCGTCATCCATATAGGAGTTGGCAGCAGCAGCAGAAGGTGGTGGGTGGTGAGCGGGGGATTGGTGGTGGTAGAGAAAGGAGTCGTCGGTGCTGGTGATACTGGTCATGCTGGCGGTGTCGCTCACCTGCGTGCACTGGGGACATAACAAGCGCTCACACATTGAGCAGGGGAGGGGAGGAGGGTGGGGACAGAGGAAGGACATGCATACAGGCGGGATAAGGGTAGCATGTGGCCCGGACAGAAAGGGGTAAATAGGAGGTGCTAAGGAAGGTTTCAGGAAAAAGCAGCACAATACGTGTACTTATGGAGATCCATCCGGATGCAGTACATCTAGAATGAGACAGTGATCTATATGGAGATCCATCGGGATACAGTACATCTAGAATGAGACAGTGATCTATATGGAGATCCATCCGGATACAGTACATCTAGAATGAGACAGTGATCTATATGGAGATCCATCCGGATACAGTACATCTAGAATGAGACAGTGATCTATATGGAGATCCATCCGGATACAGTACATCTAGAATGAGACAGTGATCTATATGGAGATCCATCCGGATACAGTACATCTAGAATGAGACAGTGATCTATATGGAGATCCATCCGGATACAGTACATCTAGAATGAGACAGTGATCTATATGGAGATCCATCCGGATACAGTACATCTAGAATGAGACAGTGATCTATATGGAGATCCATCCGGATACAGTACATCTAGAATGAGACAGTGATCTATATGGAGATCCATCGGGATACAGTACATCTAGAATGAGACAGTGATCTATATGGAGATCCATCCGGATGCAGTACATCTAGAATGAGACAGTGATCTATATGGAGATCCATCGGGATACAGTACATCTAGAATGAGACAGTGATCTATATGGAGATCCATCCGGATACAGTACATCTAGAATGAGACAGTGATCTATATGGAGATCCATCCGGATACAGTACATCTAGAATGAGACAGTGATCTATATGGAGATCCATCCGGATACAGTACATCTAGAATGAGACAGTGATCTATATGGAGATCCATCCGGATACGGTACATCTAGAATGAGACAGTGATCTATATGGAGATCCATCCGGATACAGTACATCTAGAATGAGACAGTGATCTATATGGAGATCCATCCGGATACAGTACATCTAGAATGAGACAGTGATCTATATGGAGATCCATCCGGATACAGTACATCTAGAATGAGACAGTGATCTATATGGAGATCCATCCGGATGCAGTACATCTAGAATGAGACAGTGATCTATATGGAGATCCACCCGGATGCAGTACATCTAGAATGAGACAGTGATCTATATGGAGATCCATCCGGATACAGTACATCTAGAATGAGACAGTGATCTATATGGAGATCCATCCGGATACAGTACATCTAGAATGAGACAGTGATCTATATGGAGATCCACCCGGATGCAGTACATCTAGAATGAGACAGTGATCTATATGGAGATCCACCCGGATGCAGTACATCTAGAATGAGACAGTGATCTATATGGAGATCCATCCGGATACAGTACATCTAGAATGAGACAGTGATCTATATGGAGAGGTTAAAACAAGTAAGAAAAGGAAGGGGTGAGATGAAGCAGCTACAGAAGACACTGTGGGCACAACTGAGACAATACAACAGCAGAAAAAAACTTACAGCTGCAATTCGTTAGCTGGTGGCCATAATAAGCACTGACCATTTTACACGTTACTGACACAGAACACACTGAACTAATACATTATCCAGTCACTATTTACTGATCATAGTAGGTCCACATCAATAGACTTTAAAGGTAAGGGAACATTCACCTTACAACGACGATGGGCCAATCTCTCACTTAGTGACTCGACAAAATGTACTCCCCACATCACTCTAGGCTATAAGTAAAACATATAATGTTACTCATTATGTACGTCTGTGTGGCTTGCATCCAGTGTACTTACTTTCAAAGTGAAACTTGCTCTAGCCTATTATAGTGGGGCAAAGATTTATACATCCAAACTAGTGGATTAAACTTGTGTGTCATTTTTTGACTATACCCTTGCACAGCCAAGCTGTATCAATCAAATCTTCAGTTCCATCTGTCAGGACTGAATCATAGTCCTCCAAAAAGGTCTATTTATTTGACACTGACAAGCTATGTCAAAGTAATTTTTTTTTTCACTATTAACTGTCAGTGTTTTGTGGCCATACCAACTGAACATTACATATCTATCCAAAAACAATGTTCATGTTGAACTACACCGTCCTGCTGGCAAATCAAGTATCTACCATCAGGTGGCCTAGAATCGGAAGACTGTAATAAATGTCTAAGGAAAAACTGACATGACTATTCATGGGGAACTTGCGGAAGCGAGAATTACTGACATAAGCCTTATCCCAAAACAAACAACAGATACACACAAAGTAAATATTAATGAAACTACACAGGAACAAAATCAACTTAGATAAATACGGTAGATAAATAAATAAGTAAATGGAGATTATTTTCAGAGTTAGCTGCATTAGTCTTAATTAAGCCGTGTGTGATTAATAAATGTGGAGGTGAACAAACTGATTAAAGTGACTAATTAACAGCAATACCGTGTAGGGCAAAGTGAGGCAGTGACTGAAGAAAGCCAAAATGCCTTGATTTAGAAGGTTTAGTGAGAGCATACACTGGCTAGATATTCAAGCTGACATGGAGGCCAGTCAGGCAACAGCAAAGTGCGTGCGATAACAATATAACAGACATGAAAGTTTGAAAAGATGGAAGATGAAAGAAAATACAGAAAAGAACATTTTCCGTTGATGCTTTCAGATCTTTAGCGCTGCGCCTACGGTTTCGATTTCTTAATTTTTTTTATTTTAAATAATTATCATTATCATTGTCAATTAAAAAATTTCTTATTGTTGTTGTTTCTGTGAAGTCATACATTTCTTTTTTTTCAGCAGAGAAGCAACCTTTTTTTCTGGTCATAAATACGGAAAAAAATTAACATGATTTCAAAGGCTGCATTACTGATTGCATATAGCAATAAACAGGCATGTCTTTAAGACAACACTGTTCTGCAACACAGAACGCTTCCAAACTGCCTGACCAATGGACTACACACAACCAATAGTATATAAAAGCATCTTTTGAGAAATTGGACTACACTATTCTGTCGTCCCTAGCCAAAAAATAAAAAAGGATGGTTCCATCAAATTAAACTGCATAGTGAATTCTCATAAAGACAGACGCCTGCAGCAGTCAATTTTACGAAATGCAGGGTAAGGGTGGGGGGAGAGAGAGAGAGAGAGAGAAAGAATATTTGAGTGGTTTTGGCTGAGGGCGACAATACTGATGTGAGACACTGCTATGCAGCATCAAATCCAAGCACTTACATTGTCTTCCAAGATGAGGTATCCCGATCTGTTGACAGCTTTGTGTCGATGATTCCGAGGCATCTTGGATATTAATGTTGTATATGTGCAAAAGCATGTATAATAAGGATGGGAGGTTCTTCGTTAAGACTATCTGTACGTCACTGGGCAGAACACATCATCCTACACACGGAGCACATAAGTCCATGTGTTCCTGCTCCAGACATCAGTTGACGCGTCACTTGTGCTTTACTATATCGTACAGTCATTATACGCGTCTTTCTACCCCTTGGGTTTCATCACTATAACCATCATTGTATTTGGGAAGGCGGACCGGCGAAATGAAGAAACTTCTGTATAGGGCCAACTGACTATCTGTCTCCCTCTGTGTCATAGATGGATGGATGGATGGATGGATGGATGGATGGATGGATGGATGGACGGACGGACGGGCGAATGGATGGAAGGATGGATGGATGGATGAATGTGTGAATGGACGAACTGATAGATAAGAGGCAAATGGGGGCAAACTAAGCGAATAAATACACTGTCGGGATGGAGTGGATTGAATGGACAGATCCTAAATGAATAAAAGATCATGTTTATACTGTTTCACCTGATGTCACTTCCATACGGTCGTATTACATGATAGGAAACCACATAAAGAAATTTCCATCAATACAATCACAAAAATACTCCAAGCTTTCCAGCCAAGCACTTTCTGATGAGCACTGAACTTTTTAAAACAAAACGGATGATCAAACCACGATGCCAGAATGATGCCGTATGAAGACATGCCAAATGTAGCCAAAACGACTCTCCAATTTTCACAACACACAAGCCAATCCCTTACAGAATTCCTGGCATCTAACTGGAGATCACACTGAGAGCTGACGACAGCATTCCCCACTTTCAGAGTTTACAACTCTCCGAAAATTTAATTATATTCCGGAGAGTATGGATGTAATAAATTGTTGACACGGCGCTATTATTTTTACACATAACACACCAGGCATTTACAATTCTTAAGAATTGCGTTTTAACATTGAAAAGGCTTGCACAGGCCTCACTGCAAGCATGCAATCTTCAAACCACGTTGGAGTATTCCAATGGGATCCACATTAACGTAGAATCTAAACTGCCATGGCCAATTTTTTTCCCTCCATGGCTCCAGCTCTGCAACAAACGACTCAAGCACGTAAACTGAGCGTGAAGGACAACAAAAACTCTCACAAACATCAGCCAGGTAGACCTGAGTGCTCTAACACACAAACATAACCACACACGAAAAGAAATTACAACGAGGACGACAAAACAAAATGCGGATTTGATAGACTTTTCTTCTTCTGTTTTTGAAAGTTCTCGAGTACCAATCGAATCAAGAGCTCACTAAGACTTCACACGTGTGTTGATTGCCCAAAGACACTCACGACACATGCACGTACACTAGCAGGACAATGCAGACACATTCCTCTACACATATTTCCCCACTTACAAACACATACATACACAACCATGCTGACAAAAAAAAAATGGAAAGAAAAAAATATTGTTAAAGAGTAATTGAAAAACCCGTCGAAGGAGCCAAAAAGGCAAGTTCAACTCAACCATCAGGTAAACGACTTAACAAACTAAAGAGGAATCCCAGCCCTCCATGTTGGAGGTACCCTAAGACATGCTCAAAAACGTGTTGGGAAACAAACGTACAGGGGCAAATTAAACATCTTGAAGTCTTTGCTCGGGAGCACGTGCGCGCATGTACTTCTGTTTGTTGAGCACCTTGTTTCGTGATACGGGTCTATTTATTCATCTTTTGAAAGTGGAAAGGGTTGCTGGATTGCTCGCATATTTCTGAAACCGAAATCAAACGTGCTTGTTAATGAGACTGTTACACGAATGCCTTATTTTAATGAGTCTGTAGCATGACTGTCTATGTTTTGTTCTTGAACCGCACCGTGAGCATAACTCCATAAGCTGGATACGAGATCGGACTAGAATACAACAGCATGGCTGAATGAGCTTCAGAAACACACAAGGGGGGTAGCAGCAAACAGGCATTATTTGAAAACAGACACCCCCCCCCCCTTTTATAAAACCGAAGATTCATCTACACCCTAGACTTCCTGAGAGCTGGTTCTTTTCTTTTTTTTATACAGTCTATTAATGTACTACTGTGATGACAGGATACAATCTACATTCATGATCCTAAATACTTCAATAAAAGCAACATGTGTGAACTCTGGAGCAACATTTGGCAAACCTCCCCTTGCAAACACTGTATGACAAGAGGATGATGACAAAATCACACACTGGGTAAATTCAAACGGTAACTTCTTAGTGGTCACAATGGTGCTTTAGCGAGAGTGAGAGAGGGAGGGGAGGGGAGAGAGAGGGAGAGGAGGGGGGAGAGAGAGGGAGAGGGGGGGGGGAGAGAAAGAGCGAGTGTTGTGCAAACTGTGACAGACCATGCCATTAAAACAAAAACAAAAAAATGAATACAGTGTTACGGATAAGACTGACCGAGAATGACAGAGAGAGAGAAAGTTTTTTTAGAGGCGGCGGCGGACAGAAACCCAAACGAAGAGGGTAAGGTGTCGCGACAATGTAAATGAGACTTACTAGACTAGTCACGATAGAGACAGCAAGAAATATTTATGGCAGGAAAAACAGACGGAAGTGGACGAAAAAGTTTAACATGGCAAATCAAGCCATTTAGACCATTCATTGGCAGGAACAGACACATAGTTCTGAAGGTGATTTTATGGGTAATGCTTGCCCGTCATCAATGTGGGACAGATTTAAATGTAAACGGGGGAAATGAAGTACTTCCCTGTATCTAAACATCTCTTATCTCTTTCGGAAATTCAGGAACTTCCCAAGTGATGACGGTTCTTAATTGCATCACTATAAATTGGCGGATAGCGAGGCCTGAGGTAAAAGTACATCTATGTGTTTAAAAAAAAATGTAATTTAGCTCAGCAAGATCAATGTATTGTGCCATTTAGAATAAAATAAGTGATTAGACCTCACAGGAAACGAATGTCATAACCGGTATGCTGGAGTTTGAGTTTGGGTTTTACGGCGCGTCGGCACAATAACGGCCACTTTGCGCCCTTCACGGCCTAGTTGGGTATACTTGCTGTATTTATGTTTCGTATTGAGAGCTGTTGAGTTTAACATAGAATTAAATACATTCATATAATTTTAACATATTGGTAAAATTCTAAAAAGTTGTTTTGTATAGATCTGGGAAAAGTTTTGTAAACGAGTATAAAAGTTATTAAATCAAGCTGAAGATCCTTGCCTCTCTCAGAAAGGACAGGATGCTGGAAGAAAAGGAGATGAATGGCGAGAAAGTGAACTTCCCAGAGAAATCGCTTGTCTGTGTGTATGCTGATCGGCGATTGAAGGCACCCAATTCTTACTGTCGTAGAAACACCCCATTAAGTTTCTCAAATCTCCTCAAAATGGCAGATGACATAATTACATTAAAAAACATGGAAACACCAGACTTCGTTGTTTCTGGTTCAGAATAGAAAATTGTTTCGCGGTATGAAAGACAAGCAAACAAATAGACAAGCAAATCTCAACTCTGTAATATAGCTGTGGATACGTGTGCAGACAGCAAAATCGTTTTGTTTTTGTTCCTAACGACTGAGTGCGTGGAAGATAAAAAAAAAAACAACGTAAAAAGAAAATGGATATATTACACAGACAAACAACAGACATCCAGGTATCAAGAACTCTGACAGGTAATTTGACAGTTTTATTGTCTGCAGAAACAACTGTGGCTGCATGGAAAGACGCAAATCACCCACTGGCACAAAAAAGATGCAGAGAAACGTGCAGGGGATACTGAAGATGTTATCCTGAAGCATGCGGTCAGGTTTCAACAGCAGGAGCTGGTGTAAAGAGCGACGACCTCAAGAAGAGATAAGTCCATATTTGATGGTGCACAAAAACAACTTTGGTTACAGAAGAGTTTACTGGATAATGTTGACTATCTCGGGACCACACGTACTACTATACAGATAGGGTTGGTTCCTCTACATATTATGAGGGAACAAAAAGTGCTGCGAGCACAATTTTTTAACTAATTCTCTCTGTAACAACGGAAATGTCCTCTTGATTTGGAAACCTGGCGGATTTCATTGTAACCTTAGGAAGCAGAAACGACTGAGTTTCCCTCACAGACCTAGAGAACCTTGTAGGAAAAGACTCACGACAGTTTGCTGTCATATGATGAGGTCCAGCCGCGGTGTACAGGTAAGAATGAAAGCGCCACTTTATCGGACCACTCCAAAGTGCGACAAATATACTATACAGTGGGGCAGTTACATTCTGCCGCCACTGCAAAGATACGCCTTTGCACATGCTCTTGGACAATACCAAGGGATCAACAGGCAAATATGAAAAGAGTCTTGTACATGACAGAATGGAGGGATTGGTGAAAAACAGCAGCTGCAAATTTAGATACATTAGATGATCTGAGTCCTTTTATAATATCAGCAAGCCTAAAGGTAATTTAATACTAGGAAAAGAACAACACATTTTACAAACAGACACACAGACAGACAAACGAGTAAAAAGAATAGCATGAACAAAAATCTTTCTATAAGGGCTGCCAACCACCACAACAGGCAGACGGACATTAATGTAAGTACAGTGTAATATATGCTCAGACAAATTAATAAAAACCCGACCATATCACGTTTTGCCCATTCTGATTATAATTTCTGGCTTTCCTTGAGCTCTCGCTAAAGCTCATATTGCCCAGCCCTGGGACAAGACAAATATACTGGGTCCTTTATCAAACAACAGTGGGAATGGGGGTGGGAGAGAGGAAGGAAAATCAGAGAAACCTGAAGACAAAACTTGATTTTCAGCTGAAGACCTCACCTAATCAAATTAACACCTCGTACCCTCATTTCGACCGCATCGTCGCTGGGTAGGAGAGAGGGAGAGAGTGACCGAAAAAAAGGAGAGGAGTATGTAAATCACAGAACTCCCTGAACAAGCAATAGATTTTATTACTGGCAATCATCAAAACGCAAGGAACTGTAGGCAACTGTCTCCCTTGTTTTCTCCTTCCTCTTCCCTGCCTCGTCTTCGCGTTTTCCTTTCGTTCCCACCACTCGATTTCTTCAAAATTATTCTTATTTTTCTTTGTTCCACCGGTACGTGTAGTGCAAACGCCCTGTGGAAGACTGTAAAATCTGTAGCAAGTTTAAACCATCGTCCTGAGAGAGTAAATGGCATATAATATTGCAAACTGATAGATACACAAAAGGCCATCAATGTATAAAAATAATACGAGTCTAATGAGCTCGTTTTACTGTTGTTCTGTTAAATCTGCCGGGGTATAGCGTGGTTGATTCTAACAAAGAAAATTTACACACACACACATATTTGTCTTCTAAAAAAAAATATTGTAACAGGGAGCTACGTTCAGATTTCGTGCAAGGTCTATTTTTTTCCCCCGAAGGAACGAAAATTCTTTCAGTGCAGTGTATAAACTCATTTAAATGTTTACCCTAAGTGCTGAGTGGATAGGATTGTATGCGTCCATACCCAGATCTATGGAACAAGATCGCCATGTTTCTGATGGTCACAGGAGAAGATGTAGTCAGTCGCAGCAGTCAAAACCACAAACGCTGATAAAACCACAAAAACGTGTAGTTGAATATTTCATTTTCTCTATGACTGGAGATCTCAACCCTGCACGTGTGGCCTGGAATACCAACTTCACTTCTCACTAATACCCCCAATCCACATCCAATTTCATCAATTTCCACTTCACTCTCGTTTCTCTGGTTCCTTCTGTCAAGTTAAATAACTGGTGACGAACGGGCTGTCCCTCCATTTCCCATCGCATCTGTCTTTCTCTGACTCTTTTCTCTCTCTCTCTCTCTCTTTTCAGCTTCCTCATTTCTCAGGCCAGCAACCACTTCAACCATCACACATTACCACCACCACCTGAGCCCTCCACTCACCCCAACAGTAAATTACCCCACAACCACCTCCGGACACCAGTAATTACCCCGGGTACAACCAACCATCTACACCTAACAAGATTTTCACGGGCGGGGGGGCAGTTGGCACTGAGAGACAGCTATAAATACATCCAAAAACGGACCTTGTTGTTTTCTCTATCAGCATCTCCGTGATTTCAAAAACTTTTGATTTCAACGCTGTCCTTCACGAGTAAAATCAGCGCTTTTTTCTTTCTAATCTCCTGTTTTAACCTTTCCCATCCCAGATTTTGAATATAAACTACACGTATGATTGTTTCCTGTGCATCCACAACTTCCAGAAATCTGTATCACCGCCTATTTCCTTCCTCTCTCCCAGTTCTGTCTTCCTTCTCCCCCTTTCTCATACGCACACAAAACCAGCTTCAATCACGTCCACAAATTGCCCGTGCGCCAAGGGGAAGATTGTGATTTATTACAAAATACTTCGATGAGGAAAATCTTTCATTTTGCTTTTTGGGACAAAGGGGTTTTTCCTCCTTTTTTCCGACCTAGTTATCTCTTTGCAATCTTTCTTCTCTTCCAACCCCCCCCCCCCCCCCGAGCTCTCCACCATTACTGTTGGTTTTCATGGAAGAAATTATGCTAACTTAATACTATAGCTCTGATCAACTCTCTACTATAGCTGATCATAAACAATGTCATGATAACGTGTCTCATCCACCTGTCTCTCATGCACCAAACTTGCTACGGGCAAAACAGTTCCCCAAAGTACCACGAAAATTACACTGACCGATGATATTATTCAGAATTTGCCTTGGATCAGAGTTCATACATCTAGGACCAACATAAAACTATCCTTTCGCAATTCGAGACTGATTCCTGGGGCATA
The DNA here is from genome assembly GCA_963931925.1 of Onchidella celtica. Classification (NCBI taxonomy): domain Eukaryota; kingdom Metazoa; phylum Mollusca; class Gastropoda; order Systellommatophora; family Onchidiidae; genus Onchidella; species Onchidella celtica. The sequence continues at coordinate 23,585,823 of OZ007575.1, read as the reverse complement.
CGCTGAATCCCTAGGGGAAAACCAATAGCTATAGACCATTTGACTGATTAGTCTGTCCCATTGGCCCAAAGTCCTAGTTATCAAGGCTCTGTGTATAAGCATTGCGATCTATAGTGCATTTTGCTCTACAAGTCGGACCTCAATTATGGGTCTGTTTGAATCGGACTCAGACTGCAGTTACGAAAAAGCAGTAACAGCGGCGGGGAAGAATGAGAGAAAGAGACGGGCAGAAACATCCCCTCCTCTAATCTCTCTGCTCTATTCTCTCAGTTCTGTCTGGTTGTGTGAAAGGTAAGAGAGCGAGCGCGCTTTTTCAGAATGTGACTGAAGCTCACACAAACATAATTACAAACAAGCAAAAGTTTCCTTCGTAATCCCATTGCAATAAGTATATTTCTTTGGGGTCAGACTGTGTTCAAGGTACAATGATGCCTCTAGAATGTGTTCACTAATTTCAGTTCTTTGGGCATGAACCTTACCACAAAGTCTAAAATCAGATGTATTTCCTTCGTTTACCCAGCGTATTGTGTCGCCAAGTCTTAGCACTTCCAGAGACTGACGCCGCACCACTGTTGGATATTGTAGTCTAAAATTTCACAAGCTTTCTAGAAGTGAAATCAAGTTATTCTAAAATTTTATTCTGCTTTTTAGACTTTGGTCCGCGAGCTTTATTTATTTACTTTGCATCAAAAAGGCAAAAACACCACATTCTTCGGTATTAAAAAAAACTACAACCAGAAGTTCATATTCATTTTTTTTTCTTTAACAAATATTGTGAAGTGCTTTTTTTTTTTTAAACACTGTTTGGCATCAAGCCGTAGGATAATAATCTCTTAATCATTTTCTTCCGCCCGCTATTCTGTTCACACTGCAGGCTAACACCGCAATTTTCCGGTCAGACTGGTCTCCTACGCCAACGCCAACGCTCCCCACCGGGATCTTAGTGGTCTTCATATCACGCCAAAGGCGAGCAACAACCAGAATCTGCTGTGTCGCTGAGCAAAAACGCCTACTGCGAACACTGTTGGAATCAAGTAGTTCTTGCCTTCATTATTTCCTGCCATGGGTGGTGAATAATCAAAGATTGAAACATTAGAGACTACAGAAAGTGTGCTGGTAAAATTAAGTCTTTGGATGCACACCTTCTTCGATTTCTTCTGGTTTTCGCTGCAAAATATTAAGGGCTGTCTTGCTGCAGTGTGTCGGGTAGCCCTCTATGCTGAACCTTGAGCATGTGATAAGCATCAACGTTTTCCTACAACATCATTTTCCCCTTCAGCCCTCGTAAAACTCCTGTCTAGATTTTGATAGTATTAGTACATTGCCGAATTCGTACCGACCACCCTAAGCTCCTGCACTTGTGAGAAGTGAAAAAAAAAACAAAAACACGTTTTCTGACAAACAACATGACCTCAGTGTACTCAACAACACAACCTACTCTTACAACTGAGGATAACAAACTGGGCATACTGACCACAATAAGTAGAAATACCTGCAAACTTTGATTCTTTCAACAACACTATAATAACTTCCAGGTTCAAACAAAATGCCAGTGTATAAGAGAGCGTCAAGGTATTCACTTCTTCATCTTATTTTTTCCAATTTGTCAGTTTACTTTAAATGAAAGATCATTCTCCACTCTATTCTCTGTGATCGTGACATGTTAAGTCCCTCTTTCTCCCCCAGGAAAAGAATACGAAGTTTACAAACAGTATGCAAGGACTTAATTAGGCACTGCTAGCGCCAATCTCATGTCGTTCACGCCATAGTCAACAAACCACACACATACGCCCTGTACTTTTTATATGATTAACCCTCCTCCCCCCCCGGGCTCAGCCATAAATTACTGCGCCGTTTACTCCTGTCAAATCCCGACAATCTCAACAACTTGATCTATCTATGACCACCCATAGAGATCGTACTTCCTCACATACTGGTACATTTATGACGACCTTTCATACAGTGGACAGGTCAGGCCACCAAGGGCAGTTGGCAAACATAATATTATTTTAAGGACAAGGACTGTCTTCCCCAGTGTATTGGGAAAGTTGAGATTCAGAGAAGTGGACCTCAAAACAAAACAAAAAAAAAACTTAAAGAAACCTAAAGTTTCAAGTGGAAATTTGAAAGAATGGAGTATTTTAAATCATGGACACGAATAGATTGTAAAACAAAATTAAGGGAAATTCTGGTTACGACAAAGATATAACTTTAATATTAGCGTGGCCAGCATTTTCATCGACCATGCTCTGAAATTCATACTACAAACTGTTTTAAAGCCCCTGGCTCCATGTTCTTGGCACTCCTTCTAACTATCAAGCCCACTCAACATTAATTTACACTGTAACTCCTGCACAAGTGATGTCATGACTTGTGCCGTCTTTGATTTCGTCCTTGTAAACTAAGTGCTTGGAAGCTGTATGTCTGGCGGTAAGCAGAGTTTTCAAGGGGTCAGTTCACGGGGCTAGACTGTGTTCTGCGGTCACCTCATAAAGATGACATGAAAATGTCACTACCACTGACACCTGTGATATGGACGAGACTGTCGGACAATGGCCTCATAAATATTCACATATTCACGGAACACTGGGGCAAGTATTATGGAGGTTGGCTTGAGGGATAGGGGGAAGGAGGGAGAGGGTAAACTCGGGTGCAAGAAAAAAGCGAGAGAGAAAGAGATAGAGGGGGGGGGGGGGAGGGAGGCAGAGAATTTGCTCTGCTGTCACAGTACTTGATTCTTCCTCATCTTCCTGTCTTTGGGCGGTGAAAGAGAGTAAAAAAAATTACTTACCCGCGTCCGTTTTCATAAACGAACAGTCAAGCAAACAAGAAAAAAACAAAAGCAATTCTAGAGGCAATCAATGCGCTTTTATAACCGAAATTGAGTTGAGTTTGTGTTCTCCAGTGCGTCGGCACGATAAGGCCACCTTTCACGGTCTATCTGAGTACAACCGAAAGGAAATTATGGTATGTGAAATACGATTTATGACTTTCTCTTCCATCCCCTGCTACAGTTTCTAGTTTAAACACGCTGACGCAAATTAGAGCCGGAGAGAAATCTCCAGAATGTATTAGGCCTTGATAGCATTGGCGAACTATCTCAGCCAACACAAAGACAAGAGGTGGAAGCTCCATCATAATAGCCATCAAACGCAACAGCGAGAACACTCTGTGCATAGTTATTCTACGTCTCGTCAACTTTCCAAACACAATGAATGATGACACTTGTAACTGTTGCTTATTTCTTGCCATCTCCCTCATACACACAGGGACCTTTTCCTCTCTGTCCAGCATAAACACTCACACGCACCCACCACAACAGAATATCAGACAGATCTGAGACTTTCATCATCATCATCAGTTGCCCTGTCTGGAACAGACATTGGCGGTCATGGCTCTCCGCTCGGATCTGTCATCAGCCAACCTCAAGAAGGAGCTGTTGTTGTGACATTTATTTGTTGTCCATGAATTAAGACTTTCGGTGAAAGTTTTTCTCTGTCTACCCCTGCTTTTCCTGCCTTCGATCTTCCTTATGACTGCCAGATGTTCAAGGCGCCTGAGACGATAGATGTGCCCTAGAAATTTCAGTTGCCTCTGTCTTACTATTTTAATTAATGATCTTTTCAGATTAGAGTCTCTCAAGACTTATTTATTTGATTTTTTCTCCATCCATGATATTCTCAATATTCTTCTAATGAACCGCATCTCTGCTGCTTCTAGTTTCCTCTCTATTTCTTTGTGAGACTATATTTCAATAAATGACTAGCAAAAGATTAATATAAGAAACGAATCAAAAAGGTTCTCATTATCTGCTTCAGCTTCTGTTGCGAAAAGGCCTGTACCTAACGATGAATGAGTTGTCTGTTCTCCCCGACCTGTGTCCCTTCAAACTGCAGGGAGCACCACTTGCGACAACATAGCATTGCAAATGAAGATGTTTACAGTGTTTAATAAGGTACTGAAGACAGCCCTTATTGCAGTGAACGTGTCAGATGAGACGTGCCAATGTCAGGCAACCTGCAGCGGTTCTAAGTACAGATCGCATACAACTATAAAATCCCTCCAGTTTAAGAACTCCCTGTGGTGAGAAGGTACTTCCTCTCTCACCATGAAAGCATGGGGTTGGGCACTCTGCTGTTTGATCGTACCCTTGGTTAGGTTTTACGACAACTCATCAAAATATGAGTTACACTGTGTCCTATACCCTGTTCACTGAAGGGGTCTGATTACAAAAGTATGTAAGTGTATGGTTTGCAGTGCGAGTTCAACTTTGTACATGTCAATATTTTGGCTTTCCATACATCCTGCACAGGAGAAGTCAGTACTAAGTGGTGGTGACAAAAGGTAATGTTCAGGTTGTTGTCCATCAGGATCACCTCATGGCCGCCGCGGAAGACGCTAACATGACATGCTCTATTTGTGCCCCGGGGTTATACATTCGCCTCTCCCGTGGCTTATTTCGCCACTTGTCCTGGTCTACCGGCGACAGAGGTCATTAATTGACCACAGTTTTACTGGGACGGTCAGGACTGACCAAACAACTCGAAATTATGGTGGCCACCAATGGGTCATCCCTGGCAAGTTAGGTCAGCTCAGCCCAATACTGTCTAGTCAATGGTCAACAATCAAAGAGGTGGCGCCTGAAGTGGCAATGAGGCATTTCTTAACAAGGCAGTCCTTTGACATTGTGACACAACCACTTTTCATCAAACATATACAAATTCATTACATATAGCTATTAGTATTATAGCCAAATGTCCACATTTCTTGAGTATGACAACCGTACACTCAGCCAGTTGATAGTCGACAGGCCTATCAACAAAATCACAACATGCGTCTTGCAGATACTGCATTTCATTATTTCCTTTTGTCTCACCAATAGTAATGTGACCCTCATATCGAGCTTTTTCACAAAATTAAGACAAAACTAAACAGAAGTGGCTAAGAAAAGGAGGTGAGATATACATGCATTGGCCATTACCAAATTTCTTTGCACGCTTCAAACAATAACGACGAGGGTAAAAGAAAAGTAAAGACTTTTACTGACCACTTGACCACATGTTGCGACACTGCTAAATACGTTTGGCAACAAAGTGCAGGACATCAAAGAAGACTGGAGGTGCTCAGTACCTAGTGTGTGTAACAATCTTAGCCCCACTGCAGGTTTACCTCATGCGCCCCTCCATTTATCAGACAAGATGAGTCCGTTCATCGGATACTCGTGCTTCTTGGGTGAAATCTTGCAATGACCACAGAAGACAGTTTACGGACAATTTTCAGTTATTCATTAACACACGAGTCACCTGCTAAACGGAAACACTGTCTCGCCAAAATACATAAAGCTGCCCACCGCCCACTGACTTGGTCATTCATAGAGTAGGTTCAAATAGCATTCTATAAATAACCATTCGAAACGGTGGTATTCCTCTGAGTTAGTCTTGAGTGTTGTTTTTGTTACGCCAAATTCGAAGCCCCAGTGGCCGGTCCAGGTTTGCTGGACACAAATCCTTTCTCTTCTCTCTCCATCACGGCCGAGTCTAGCAGATGAAACATGTGTTCTTTCTGAGTAAACAAACTGTTATCACCTCCCTTCCCATGAACTTCCCACCGAGCCGACACTGACAGAATGGTCAACAAGATCATCAAGCTAACTATCTTACCTGTTGCAACTGGCTGCTCAAGCTATCCCGCTCCGCCTGTAATCTCCGTGTCAATTCCTCGAAATGGTCTTCCTGGGAAAAAAGTAACAAGAGGGGTGTCAACTCTCTATCATAATTAATGTCAATGTGCACTTTTTAATATTCTAGCTAGACATTGTTCGGAGAAAATAAATCGCTACCTCGGACTATTCGATCGGAATTAGATCTAGAGGTCAACCCCACAATAAGTTACGTGATAATGTCGCAACTGTAAATGAAAATTATCTGAAAAACTTAATAATCTAATAATCAAACAAAATCATTACATAACAAAATAAGAATCGGGTAAAAATAAGAAGTAAATAGTAATCAGAAAGGCGACACTTCGAAAACGTAACAGCTGGGAGTGGCAGAGTGTTGGTTGGGAGCAAGGAGCTCCTTGATTGGGAGACATCATTTACAGTCAAAGCAAAAAAAAGAAAAACAAAAACAAATAGGCCTACAGACAGACAGCCCAGTCAAAACCACAACAGCCTTCTTCCCACGCCTGCTACACATCACTCCCCGTACACAGACACGCGCGCGCGCACACGCACACACACACACAAATCAACATAATCATCATATACACTCATTTAGTATGACCAGCTCTCTTTTGCCCATCTTCTCTCAAATAAAATTAACACCATGTTAGCACTTCCATATTTTCTTGCATAATTGTGGTAATACTTGTATTCCAATATCGAAAGGCTCATTGAAGTCCTTGCTAAAACGTGTTAGCAAGTCCGCTAGCACGGTGTGCTGGGGGACCTAATATTGATAGCTTCCCGGCTTCAGTTAACGCCTGTAACCATATGAATTTCACTTCGCTCGTGCATCCCCCCCCCCCTCCTTATTCTCCAGTATCTCATATTAGCGACATCGTCTCATCAAAGTGAAACAGAAGACAAGAGTAAGAAATTGTAATGTTTCAGTCAGCAGCACCATCTGATTGTATTCATTATAATTCACTCCTCGGTACTCGTTTCTTATTATACTGAATAGGCTCGGGTCAATCAGCGTGTGAGACAAAGTCGGAGAGGTTTGCTGATGACTATTTCAGAGACTCAGGACAGAGTTATCTCCCGGACACACCCGGCCATCTACCATCTCATTACAGCCCCTAATTCAGCAAGTGCAAAAGACGAGCCGTTTCTCTCTCTTTCCCCCTTGCCCCACGGGACTGGTCATGGGTTTACACTGGCCGTTGTCACCTACATTGATTACAGAGATTAAAGTCATGGACAAACCGGACCCTGGTCAATCTCCCTGGACGAACGTGAACATGGAAGGGCCGGGTGATGACCATTCGGATGCCATCACTGATGTGCCACAATGATACGGGCACAATTGATTTTCTATAACCGCTTCTCTCTTTCTTTTTCCCCATTTTCACCATCGCAAACTTCAAATAAGGAAGGGTGCAGTGCTGTGCTCGATGAGAAAGACAGTGAATATCAACTGGCGACCCTCTTCGCTGCCTTGTGATTGCATTAGCAAAATGCATTTCTCAATAGAAAAGGCCCTCTGCTATATTCCATCTCCCATAATTTGCCATTCTCGGATCATTCGTTCTGGGCATAAGAGATTCCGACAGGTCAGTTCATAATGTGTGGAGGATAACATAATGTCTTCTTCATGAACGTGTCATTTCCAGGCAATATGTCTTAGAGCAAAATGCTCTCTAGATTCTCAGAATATAAATGTCTTGACATATACATGTGCACAGCTCTACAGAACAACTGCCAGCACAATCAAGAATGTTATATGTTTTACAATATACCCATTAAACCTTTTCTGATTCTGAATCTCAGAATTGTTTCTTTTCAAGGGTCACATGTACTTGTGTCTTTATTTGTTTGTTTGTTGTTTTTGTTACTGTTTCGCTTGGTTGCAGAAGCTGCGGCGTTGTAGTTGATACTGCTGCTTCGCATCGTCCATCATAATCAATGGCAGCATTCATTCTGACAAAGGCTGGGAAACACTGTCGGTTCCATGAACTTTTCTTAGATACCCAGCTAATTTCACGGTGCGCTGAATGGAAAACATCATTGGAACTAACTTCTAAGGAACGTGAACTTCAGAAATCAGAAAAAAAAAAAAAAAAACAAGCAAACACATAATTACATGACAAATATTATATTATATAATAGTCCCAAAAGCAGGGTCCCGCAGGAACTGCCTATTTTTCCAGCCTCTTTAATACTCAAGATTGAACCATAATTAATGTTCTGAAGATGGCCATCTTTTGACTCACATCATTCAAATTTGAAACTACTAACCCATAAGACACAAATCACGACATAGGATAGGGTATCAAAGATATACCGTATCAGCATCAGCACTATCACCTACAGACAGCAGTACCTTTTTTAAGGCATCCTTCGTTTTTCTGTCATTTCTGGTTTTACCAATGTCCTCGTTCCGTTACAACTCTCGCTTCCCTCTGACATTTAGCTATACATTGATAACACTGTGGCTTCCGGTGCCTTTGAAATTTGATCTCCATTGACATTAAGTATGTTGTATGTTTTTCTTTTTTTTCAATTCTGCTGAGGTCTTTCTCTCTCTCCATCCATCCATTCATCCCTCCATCTACCCATTTCTCTCTCTCCCAATCTATCTATCTATCTATGGAACTTTTCCATCTATAGAATTTATCCCCCTATATTTTCGTCTGACATCCACGTGAGTGCCCATATATGTGAATGATAGTGTGAGTGAACACAAGCAAGAAAATATATCCAGCTGTAGCCAACGGCAATCGTCTTATCAAAATCGCCCTGTCGAAAACAACTGGCCTTAAATAATGGATGGCTCCCGTCCACCCCTTCCTCTCCTTCTCTGTGTACTCACTATATTTAAGTAAAGGCAGGAGCCCCGGGGCAAGGCTACAGAATCCTTTATCTTTGCCTCTCTCCCTCCCTCTTCCTAATTTTCTGTCTTCACCCCTCAGCCAAGGCCATGAAAGAGTGAACTCTTTATCGACTCATCCTCCGTCCTCTGCCCAGCTTTTTCATCTCCCCTATCTTCTTTATAGGGGACAATGACCGTGCACGAAATACATGTGGCCCACAATTTTCTCTCTTTGTCAGTGTTGTGGAAATAATACATACACTATAAAAAGAATATAAAATTGGACGTTCAGCTTTCTAACCGGCTGTTGTTCCTGGGTTGTTAGTATTTCTTCCAGCGGGATGGGTTATTTGTATTTTTTCAGCGGTTTTTATGTGGTCTTAGTGTGCTATTATCCACACCCTTAAATAACGAGACGATTCTTGAATCTTTTATTCTGTACAAGGTCACAAGCAAATGAGCAAAGGGTAGGAATACTTCACCCTGAGCAAAAGGTGTCGATTGTTGCAATAAGATTTTCTAGCAGTGATACCGCAGCCTACATCTCTCGACATCTAAAGCACCGTTCATTCATTAGCTGTTGTTGTTGTGGAGTTGTTATTTTTTCCCCCCAGTTATGAAATATCCTTTTGATTTATCGTACGCTATCAAATCTCTCCTGGAAATACACTACATAGTTCCCTCGGTCTGTGTGGGAATTACCAATGAAATTTCAGAGGCTCTCCGAGTCCTCGTCTATCTTCCCTACTTATCACTCACTAGCAATTAGATTCAATCATTCCTCAACTGCAGGATTGTGAATAAGAGAACAGGACCAATCCTCCTAACAGAACTGACACTGAAACAACAATCCAATTAGGCAAAATCAATACCTCAAAACAGGCACTGAACTGACCGACCGGACAGAATACTTCAGGTTGACATGATTTTTTTATTTTTTTTTGTTTGCTTCATAATTTCTCTCGAGGCCACAATATTTCAATTCGTTCGATAACTGGAATGGTCCTAGCGTACAGATGGGTGGCGGCTCCAATCGTTTGAATTCAGTTTCATTGGGTGACACACACACATACACATACTCTCTCTCTCTCTCTCTCTCTCTCTCTCACGGTCTACTCCCATCAGCCCACAGCTTTCTCTTATGCTGCTCAATTTCACATTACCTTTCATTTTTACCCCATCGTCCCTTGCTGTCTCACGGATCAGCGATCCGATCAGAGAAGCTCAACCGACCAATCTGAAGGACTACTGGGATGCAGGTCGATGTAATCACTGTGAGCCACAGTATCACCAATCGTGGAACGTATAACGAATTTGGGGTGTGAGATGTGGGAAGGTTGGGGGGCGGATAGCATAGAGGAAGGGTGGTCTAAAGGGCTGCATGCACTCCACACATCAAACACAATTAGTCAGATCCTCAGACCGAGCGCCAATTGATTGCCGACAGGGTCACGACATTTGATACGCCACCAGTACCAATCAACATTGAGAAACGACGACCTCAGGTCGGAAACAGAACGCCCTTAGGTGTGGGGGTTCGTGACTGATTGTACATACAGAAACGATAACAAGAAGAAAATGATAACCTAAACATTAATGTATCAGTCCACCTGCCCTCAAAATATTACGATGAAAAAGTTTCCGGTCAAGCCGAAAAGATCACAAGTCATGCGGGCAATTAGAAATAACCTGTTTGTGAAGGAGACGCCAATGTGTTTGAACGTACATTATTAAATGAACAGGAAGTATTGCATTTTTAAGACTCAGCCACTTCTCATTATGCAGTCGCCGTTATTCACTAACATGATAAAATGCCGGTCAACCATACCAATTGGGCATCTAGGCATTCATATAGCGTGCAACACAGAAAATAGGGGAGTTCCTTGAGGAACTTCAATTAAACAAAAAAAAAAAGGTGCTCATAAATATTTCAAACAAACTACGAACAAATGGCCTCTACACGTATCCATATCGGCGCGTTTATTTAAGCGAGAAATGACAATGTATGACAATGTTTGTTTTGGACCGATGAGTTAACTGAAAGAAGACACGTATACTGTCTCAAAACATGGTCACAAATGGAACTGAATTAAACTGACTGTTATCCGATTTCTTTCATCATCATTAAGTTTAAAAAAACAAAAAAACATACGCCAAATTAAATATGTAATGAATCCTTGGTAAACCCGGAGCTGTTTTCAGTTTGTGTTTTACTTGAATGCTCATGATATAAGCAAGATTTCACAAGAAAAGAGAATGTTCAACCTGACGGAACTGGTTTTCCCCCTATGTTTTTTATACCTTTCCTTGTAACCTAAATCTATAACCCAAGGAAATGCTCGTTTCATAATTTTAAAATGGCTATCAATGTTGACACCCTGTCTTTACTACCGTTTAACTTAATAAGATGCAAAAGATTATTGAAGTAGGTGTGAGTACATCAAAGCATCACATCAAAATTGATATTAATGGCAGTATTTCGTGAGCCACATATATTTTGAAGCACGGAAATGTTATTTTTATGCATATGAATGAACAGAAAGCACCTCGGACGGGCTGTATGAGGAGCTAAATCAATATATATTGTCTTTAACGGCTTCTATTTAATTCTCATTGTTAGCACAAAAAAGTTCCGGACGATGTCTCAGCTTCAAAGTCAACGACCGTGTCGATAACCCGTCACTGAGACAGGCAACAAATCAACCGCTTCCCTTGGCTCCGGCGACATCACCTGACTACGTCCACTACGTAAAGTCTGCTGGCTCGTGACGTCTTATTCTCCTCGACTCTCCTTTCTGTCTGAAACAAAATTTTCGCACCATTGTTGAGCATTGCACGTTCGAAAGGGAAGTAGAAAATTGAAGAGATGTGATGGAATTAACAAAAATCCAAAGAAAAACAAGAAAACCCCGCCATGGTTGAGGCTTTCAATTATTCAAGACTTCCATCTCACATGGCTAGGGTCTAAACAACTACTGAAATGAAATCCTGGAGAGAAGCTCAAATCGTAGTGGGCCGTAGACTGTTCAATGTCTGCGTCTTGTTTGGTTGCTGTGTTTGCTGATGTATGAGACAATAATGTACTGCGGCTAGACGTGAGCGGCTTTGGGGATTTTATCACATCTGCCGTTCCTATGTTACTGATGTTGTGTTGTACTACCATTCTGCTCCGAGCCAAACAGCCAAATGTATCGCCAGTTTCAGAGAGAAAATAGTGGAAATTGCTGCTACAAATGTTAAATGGCAGTTTTAACCACCTGCTGCCCACCTGCTTCTGGTCTGCCGCTTTCTTTTACCACCGACCGTCCCCATTTCCTCACACTTGTCCGACAAGATTCTTATCATGTATGTCTTGAGGCACACCCCATCATCGTGACCTGATTAACGCCCAATCTGGTCAGAGGGAGCTCTTTCAAAACGTTTCCACTTGATCGATAACTATTTTATCTGGCAAAAATTCCGGAAACGGCCCGTTTGTTATATTCCGAGCAACCTTTACCCTAAGGGCGTCACTTTCCCTGATAGATTTGTCGTGCACAAGGACATTCGGCCCACAAAAAATGCGTTAGCTCCGGTCAATTTGTCTGGTCAATCATAATATAGCCGCAAACTACCGCATTAATTGTTATCTTTTCTAGGACAGACCACAATGCAATAAAAATGCTAAACAGAAGGGGGCTGGCGTATTTTTCCACCTGTAAAAGCATTAAATCTGTTCACCTACTTGATGCATAATCACTCTCGCTCGACAGTAAACTGTTTGGCGCTATGTCTTCTTCGCAATATACAGCCACTATTAAGGTGACATACGATGAAATCGAAACTTTAACCATGGCCATCATTATCTCCCTGTGACCACATTACTATCATCCGAGATAAGTGTATTTTTCAAACAACCCTCACAAACCCTGCAGCACATTGTAAACATTTGTATGCCAAGTTCCCCATTCTGTAGCATGTTCCACTTTTCTCCTTCTTCACCCACCCTTCATCCTTTTCCTCGCTATTAATCCTTGTAATCCATCAAGATCATTCATATTTTGCGCGCACGAACGAAGTCATTCCTTGGATTAAAGTTATATTCAAACATTTACCCGGACTGATGAGCTACTGCCCAATGGCCTGCACGAAAGCCATCTCTCTTCCTTGTTTGTCCTGAGGACAATACTGCCACACCCGAGACACAACAGCTGAATGGAATCAATTGGGAGAAATGAGTGAATTTCCTCGGTCTCTCTTGCCAACTGAGGCCGGTTGTCAACAGCCTGGGGTTGGAAGATTTGGTCAAACACAGGTCTGGAACCCGGTTTGCTGTACACCCGCACGGCAAAGGCTTCCTGTACAAACAGTGAGACGCTGGGGGAACCGCGGATGGCGTCCAGTTTGTCAGGGACTCCAACATTTTCAATAACAATGGAAACAAAGATGGGTTAGAGACAGAAACCACTAGTCTGGTTGTAAATACTTACTGCACTTTGCCAGTACGTTTTCCCGGTAATATCACATGATTATAAGTTCCCAGACTGTTCTTGCTGAACTTTCATGAAGACCTAGTGATGACCTAGTAATAAAATTCCCGCATATTATACACTACTGCTTCAAAAAAGGGGATTAATTTCCGAGAATGAACGGATTATCTTAGCAATCAGTGTCAATGCTACTCGAATTCGAATGAACCATTACACTCCGGTTTCCTGTCACCTTTAACTGAAAAATCACTATCACTATCATACACTGTATTCATAACAATATTGTTCAAAAACGCTCTTGGTCAATTACATTGCGATGGAGGCCTTCCAAATTATGACTATACATGAAATTAGGCGAAAACAGAAACCTCTCTCGCTGGTTTTCTTACAAGATATTTACAATATACACTTGGGGGAGTAAACCAACGTAGGATAATATGTATGCAGTCTGGCACCGGAGGACGAAAGCTGAAAAGAATTCCTACAAAGATAGCTACACCTCCAAATGTTCAATTATTTGATTTCCTTTTTTTCTGAATGTAGGGGGGCCTACCAGGTTCAGACAAGTCACTGCTTTCAAAATTCAATGGGCAGAAAGAAAAAACACTGCTGAATTTTGTATAATTTGGCCGAGGGGGGTCGGTATTAGCAGCTAAAAGATGAGGATTAAATTACCCATAACATTCTTTTGCATGAGGTCGTCCTGCTACATAAACATGGCAAAAGTTAAAATTTCATTGAAAAAAAGAAAAATTAAAAGCTAGAGTTTGACGCCTTGTCTAAACAATAATAATAGACCTGCATTTTGTTATAAAAGAAAATGTTGGCCCAAAACTTCCTGTGTTTGAAAAGTGTATCAATAGTAAACTGTTATTCCCAGTCACCTAGATTACTCACCCAATATTTTTTCCGTAACGACTATAAATGATAAAATACCAGGTGCTTAATTCGACAAAGAAACGACAAAGATCCCATTCAAATCTTATTTCGTCCTCAACCGAGGCGCTGCATAAAATGAAAATATCTACAGCAGTAACCTTTGTCAAAAAAAAGAGATACCCATTCAAAGATTCAATTCGCCCTTCCACTGTGGACAGCTTTCTTATTCTCAGATTCGGTTGAACTTTTTCTTCCTCAAGTATCACAGGTTTGACCCTGTTATTCTCACATTCACCAACACAACAAACCCATAATTATACTCACAGCACAATAATGAGCCATGACACACAGCGAGTGAATTGGGTAGGAACAGTCGGAGAACATGTAATCTGATTAGCTACCTGGGATTCAAGGCGAATCTTTCTCAAAGTTCTTAACATCTCAATATTTTTGTTCTAAACGATGGCGCTCTTTCCATTCAAACACTGACGAGACGGTACATCAATCAGCGAGACTCCCATGAGCTTTTGTTGCTTTCTCCTTAAACTCCGTCTTGCCATGCACATTAAGCAACCCCCCCCCCCCTACACTGTAACCATTCTGGAGACGCCATGCACATCTTCGAATACCACAGACACTTCACTCACCATAAGTTTCGGTTTTCATGCAACAGCAGCTTTGTAAACAAGGTCTAAGGCTGTTTTTAGAGTTATCAGTATTTTGTAAACTTCCTCACTTTCATACCAAAGAGGAAGAATTCAGAAATACTTTATCCCAAGTCTTCTTTTAGAGTTTGAAAATCAGATGACATCCTCCCTTCGAGTAAATGAAAAGGTGCATCTCATTTTCTCCTTCTCCTCTTCCCAAAACTAGAAACTTCCCAAAATCTTCAGTTTATGCCTGGCAGCTTCCTAAAGACAGAGAGGCAACTTTTTTAATATAAAATAAGCTATCTTATGCGCTTTTAAACATCTCACTTATCCTGCACAATCCCGGGGTTAACCGAGTTGATTGGCAACTGAAGGCCAATACAGTGCCTCTAAAACGTTTTGTTTTTTTTTTCGCCATCCACACATTTAGGGCTGAGATATCAGCGGCGGCCCATCCCGTCCATCAATGTTATAACTTCAACGAAACTCCGTAGTTGGGAGTAATTTAGGACCAGCATAAAAATGCAAGGTTCAACAAATTTTGGACTCCAATAATAATTTTTAAAAATCAACAACTGCATTTTATAATTAATTACAAAAATAATAAAATAGGGTAGGTTCCCGACTCACTGCCAATGCCTTCGTGCCACACCCCTTTGTCACTATCCACCCTTTGAGAACCCCTTGGCAAGAAGAATAATCACAAATTGATCAGCTTACCTGAGCTTTCACTGACGTCAGTAAAGTACCCGAATTCTCATCAGCTGAGGATGGATAATGGTGCTGGTGGCTGTAGCTGGACTGGTAGTGGTCGGGGGCAAGATGCTGAGACACCGCGGACACTGGTGAAGGCATCAGTGATGCCTGCCGCAGATCTCCACTGTTGATGGTGCTTTTGTTGCTGCTGCTGTTGTTGTTGTTGCTACCATTGCCCGGTCAATATTAATCCAGTATGATTGACAGCCAGAGTTCGACCGCTCACCCACACAGAGACAGACAGCACCAAGGTCTTAAGTCTGATTGATCAGCTGTGGAGACAGACCAGCAATGGGAGCCGATGGCTACACGGAGAATCAGATCGGTTCCCCACACCAAATCTTGGTCTCTCAGTGGTTACCACCTCTCTCAGGTATACACCATGGCGAAATCTGAAGGGACACGTGCAAAAAAACAATAAGTGAATTGCAAAATTCCACAGATTTTTCAGATCATCTTTCTGTAGTTCTCTCATAGCGGAAATAACCAGTTTCATACTGCCACAGCTCAAAGACATGAACTGTGTAGTTTTTGGATGTTTCCCTCACGTTCCAGTCGATGAAAATATTTAAAATGTGATCGAAGGTAATGCCGAACAAATTGTGGAACTCTCGAAATATGAAATGTATGCCACTGTTATGTACTAAACCTGCGCCGCCCTGGTCTCAGAGTTGGCTGGGGTGAATTCATTCGGTACTAAAGACACAACATCATACATTTTCACACCAGGCAGATTATTAATAATGTTGTTACAACAGTGACCTTTTCACCCAAGAGACACATCTTGATCAGTCACTGATCTACTTAAGTGTTTCTCTAACATCGAGAGTCAGGAATCAGTAAACCTCCGATGTCCACTCTTGTCTTAACCAGTGTTCCCTCTCTGGGCCGTGTGCGTGTTGAACACGTTTCACAACCAGCAAACAAAGAAAATTGATGTATGCACAAAAGATTTTTTGCCAAAAATAATATAGTAAATGAATCATTTTACTGACAGAAATCACTCTTTCGGTTAAGTGTTTCTGTTAACACTGAAGTTTCCATAATCGCCAAACTGCGAAATTTTAATGATGGCCGCCCATTGAGATATTTGCGAAAAGGCGAAAAATCAACCTGGCCCCATTTAATTAAGTATTGCTAATTTAATTCTACAATTCCACACTTACATTTACCAAAAATTAGAGGGAACATTAGTCTTAAACACTGCTGCTTCATGGATAGAAGAAGAATCTAGCTCTGTGTGGTAATGATATTATATAATAGTAGGTACGCTTACGTACGCTTGCCTTTTTATAATGTACATTGTATAGGCCAATTGCCAATGACGTCACAGAGTGTTTTTGTTTTGTACTTCCGACACCCAAGATGGCGGGTGGATCAGCTGACGAGTGTAACTTCGAGATAATTATGTCTAAGCGGTTAAAATGTCTGCTGCCAGTGCTGGTTGCATTGCAGTTGACTGTTATGACAGGGGTGGAAAGGATGGATCCAAGCTGATCAGATTCCCTACCATCCGTGCAAACAACTTGTTTAACAAGGGAAAGGAAGTGAAAGAATTGACCGAACGTCTACCATGTGCGTGAACATACGTGTTATTGTTTACTTTTTTTTTTGTTGCTCGCCGCCGATTGGTTCGCGACGCCTGAAGTGCTCACGGTGCAATTCAGCTAACGAATCAAAGTCAATGCTACCATCGCCATGGTGAAGCGACGGTCCTGGGAACTAAAATGGCCGTTATCCGCAACGGGCCTATACATAGGACGGTATGAAACACTAGGTGGCGTTCGGATCGGAAAGAAAATAGCACTCTACTGAAAAGTTGAAATATCAGGTACGGTTATCTTAGCAACACAGCGAAAAACACATTCCAGAGCACCAAATGCGCTACACGGAAGTTTATAATAATATTTTAAAAAACACGGCTGGGAAATCTTGCACGTAACCTTCGCTGGGGTTCGAATCCCTTGACGTGTAAAAGTCTTAAATAAAAAAAAAAACATAATAAAACATTTCTGATTACGATCAACATCCGATTGCAGCAAATTTGCAATTCCCCACGATCGGTTAAACATACCTCCTGATGAAATTTAACAGAAGGGTGCGTGGACACAATTTCACCGGGATTGGTTTATTTCACCAGTCAACAAAACCCTTATCCGCCCCTCTCCCCTTACTTAAATTCTAGCTTGTTATTTTCGGCAAAGGATGGGAAATTATTAGGCAGTGTGGAAACACAATGTAATACGTCAACTTTTTTTTGTTGTTGTTGTTGTTTTATAAGAATGGTCTTTATGGCATGATGTTCGAAGCTAGTACTCTCCATAAGATGCAATGACATATAATATTTTCCGTTTCGGGGAGGACATGTATTACCTGCATCACTTGAACTCGAAAGGGTGAGAATAATTATCATTCCCGCCCGCGATTCATTTTGCCACAGTCAAATGACTGTCGAAGGCTGGGATAGTAAATAATCGGTAGTTTATTTCTGTATTCGCGTTAATGAGAACGACAAGCATATGCAGTTATGCAAAGTTTTATTTATGGTATATCTACAGTTACAGGCGAACTCTCATTCTGTGACATATCTGCAGCCGCTGCAAACTTCAAATAGTGAAACATGTACAACTACCAGCAAACTCCTGTGAGTGATTATGTACAGCTACCCGCCAACTTCCATGTGTTACGTATGTACAGTTACCCGCAAGCTTCTGCATGTGACATGTACAGATACCCGCAAAATTCTGTGCGTGACAAAATTTAATGCACAACTACTCATAACTTCTGTGGGTGACATAATATGAACAGCTACCCGCAAAATTCTGTGCGTGACAAATGTACAGCTACTCATAACTTCTGTGGGTGATATTATATGGACAGCTACCCGCAGAATTTTATGTGTGACGTACAGCTACCCGCAAACTTCTGTCTGTGGCTTATATATAGATACCCGCAAAATTTCTGATGGTGACCTATGTACAGCAAGTCGCAAATTTTCACTTGTGACACATGTACAGCTTCTTGCGAACTTCTATTTGTAACACATGTACAGCAACTTTTTTTTCCTTTACCAACCCCAGCAAGTAACAGATAGTTATAAGTGGTCTCGCAGACGGAATGTGTCACACGAAGATCACATTACCCAATTACCGGCATGACCAAAAAATTACCCTCACGTCAATGACAATCCAACTCTCACATACACATGATATTAACCCTGAAAGCACCATTTTATTTTTTCATGTTTGCCAACAACATTGTTAAAATACCAACAAGACCACGTTAATCTCAGCTCATAAAAAAAGTTAAAATATGACAAAAAGAAAAAAATTGTATAATTTCGCAATGTCCTGCGCTAATAACTAAGTTAAATAAATTCTACAATGAATTTCAAAACTATAAATAATTTAGAAATGTAAAAAAATATGTAGGCTTTCGATCACGAAGCACCTCCATCGAGCTAAAAAAAAATACAGTACACAAATTTGAAAAACAATGAAAGAATTTGGAAAATTGGCCAAGTACTGGCTATGTAGTTGCGCTTAGTAAGATACTCACACACAAGATGAGGACTCCGTTGGTATAAAGACAAAGTTTGTGACATCTAGTGCATACACACCGTAGACTGACGTGGCATTATGCCAAGCTATACTACGATCTTTCAGCTTGTCTGTGCTGTTTTTAATTTGAGCTTATGGACGGAGGTGTTAAAAACAATTCTACTTTTAAATCCCTTCATTGTTAATGCTCGTATGTGGTCCAACCTCCTCGGGGTATTACGAACTGTTGACCGTAATGTGTTAAATGGGCCACTTCCGTAAACATTTTCTTGGTCTGAATATGAGACTGTGAGGGAAGGTCGTTGCTGGAGCGGCTGTGAATGTGATTTTGGACAAAATATTTCTCACTCTAACTTGTGAGTAAACGCCGGAGTTAAATCAATGGTGCACACCTTCATGGGGGCTAAAGATAAGATAAGATAAGATAAGATAAGATAAATTTTATTCGTCCTTGTACAAGGAAATTTGTTTTGATCATTGAATACATAACAATACAGTTACAGAAGCAGAAAGAGAACCTTTGCAGCAGAGTCCTATTTTCCAACTGGCATGCAAAATTTTGTCCAGCATCACATTGCATACATTTCAAGGGTGTAATTCAAAATGGAAATTTTCCTAAGATTTTTCCAAAATCACGCTCGCGACCTCTCTAACAATGACCTTCTGTTAGCTCGTAATAAAATTATTATTTGTTGTTTTTCCCGCGACCTGATCGTCAGCTCTGTAATGGATTCATTTCGTCGGTTTGGCGATGAAGTCTAGTTGCTCAAAATATAAAAGTGTGGCGTTCACAAACAACTGTTGTACGGTCAAAATATAAAAGTGTGGCGTTCACAAACAACTGTTGTGCGGTCAAAATATAAAAGTGTGGCGTTCACAAACAAGTATTTTACGCTAAAAATATGAAAGTGTAGCGTTTACAAACAACTATTACAAAAACTACAGATTTCCTTGCACACTGTACGTAATTGCAATTAGAAATATCGTCTCGTCACAATGACGGGTATCTGTAGGCAAACATTGGAGAATTGTCTCAAAGAAATGGAAGTGGTACTGGTGCCTCCAAAAAAAAACAAACAAAGGGGACGGGGCTGAGGAATAGTGCATGACACAGTACTGTTAAAGTAAACATTCAAGTATTTTCGAAAACATCAATTCTCTTGAAAAAATGTCAGTGCCACATAGGACAAAGACTTCCATCATTTGCAATAAAACGTGTATGTGCTTTCCAATTCGGGTCGGTCCAACTGCTCAGCCTGTCTAACAGTCGCTGGTGATACAATCAAGGGAAACTGTCTCCTACACTGCTGTTTCGCTCAACCACAATACTGCCATATGTTGGCGGGACAATGCCAGATTTCAATTTTGTTGTCACTTTACGTATACTTTTCTGTAGAGCCATCTCCTATGTTAATACCAAAGTGTAGCTAATTATATAGAAACGGTATTTTCTTCATTAGTCATTGAGCGGCCAATAATTATCATCATCATCCTTCATTAACGCCACATTACTACTAAGAAACAGATTCCAAAATCTCTCCCGGACATGGCCTATGCCCAGTTTTTATGTGAATTAATGAAGATTGTGCTCAACATCAAAAAAAAAAAAAGCGCGCGCAAGGGGGGGAGGGGGGGCTATATCACCACATCTTAAAGTCTAATCATGACTGCTCGGTCTACAAGCTACATTCTGGACCAGCATGAGGAAAACTGTCATAAGTCTGATGCGACTGCTGAGAAAATATTTGCCAAGGAAAACAACAGTTATTGTCCTATTGCTATATCTTGAAACGCATCATTAGTATTAGTCTGTCATCAGAGTTTGTTGCCATTTTTTACCCAAAAAGTTGCCAAAAGTTGCCGGAAAAAATGGCAAAAGTTGCCGAGAAGTTGCCGTGGGGTAAATGTAAAAAAAAATGTGGGTAAAACACACTAAAACACTACTTAAAACTCACAACAGATATATTACACTGCAGATATAACCAGTGAAGCCATATAATCAATAAATGACTGATATTTAATCAAAAAAATCACAAACCATGTACAGGATCAGGTTTACATAAGCAAAATGACACATATATTAGGGTGGGGATACACTAAGATAATATGCATGCGAGTGTGAAACCTTGATACCGTACATAGATAGAGAGAGAGAGAGAAAGAAAGAGAAAGAAGTAAACAAGCAATGTCATGGTATTAAAAAATGTTCAGCTACCAATTATGATAATTTGTTATGGATATATTATGAGGCAAATAACACTAAAAATACAGCAAACTATACCTGCAGACCCATAAAAATACCTTGAGTGTTAAGGCAGTGAAACAGTCAGTGGAAACCATAAAATGGCTAAAAAACAAAATACATTCGTAATTAAATAATCGAAAGAAGATTTCTGAAGTCTGTGTAATGATAACTTGTAATGGATATGAGGCAAATAACATACCGGTATTAAAAATACAGCAAACTATAACTGCAGGCCCATAAAAATACCTTGAAAAGTCACCTGGTGTTTAGGCTAGTCTGTGGAGATAGTCTTCGTAAGTCGCGATTGTTGTGTACGCTACCGTGCGATGAAGAATGCGAAAGGAAGGGGCTAGTGTGGGCCTAGGAGCATTATAATATTATTGGCTTGCCAAGTAAAAATATGAAGAAGCCATATCGATCATGAAAAAATGCCACAAAAAATATAGCTTAGCAACCAAACCTACAAGCAGGGGCCAAACCCCGGCCAAATTATTAATACGGTCAATCTAACAGCAAAAAATTTGGCCTAGGTATAGCCAAATTGGTAAAACGATGGAAAATGCACCAAACCGGAAAAGATATTTGATGCGACCTTGGCCTGGTGACTTCCTTTTTTAATTTCTTCGTTTTTTTTTTTTATTATAAAAAAAATTTATCAATTGCGGTAATGGTTGCCATTAAGGCTCAGGTTGCGGCCGCAAGTTGCCAGTTGCGGCCGCGACAAACTCTGATGACAGATTAGTCCATAGATTAACCAAAGTTACAATGCGGAGAGGGTGAAGGAGGGACTGGGGCCTGGGCGTCAATATTTTTCTTTTTGAAAGAACGGCTGGCCCACGAGATAAGGAAACTCTAGATCACATCAACTCCATACATTAGGTCTCAAGGAGTTCGTAATGCCTAATTGGATTTTGGTTCGTTTATGTGGCTATGAGAAGATTCAGTCAAGCTGAACTAAAGACTTTGTTGGGCACATTACCGATACAGAAGCGTGTGTTCTTAAGGATTCCATTGCTTTCTGGGAAAAGGAGATTGGACACTGCCCGATGGCACGCTGAGTCTTGACAAATAATTATAGTTGCAGCAATCTGTGGTCTCCAATGATTACTTTTTTACTAGGTCAGGTAATCTGTACATACCACAAGTAAGTTAGTGAGGCAGGCAAAATGTGATCTTCATAGGTAATAGTACTGACAATTATTATGTGATTTTCACAGCGTGTGAGACAGGCAATGTAATTTTCACCAGAAAGCAGGCATGCAATAATTATGTGAATTTCACAAGTACCCTGGGCAGGCAGTGTGGAGTATGTAGGATGCCGTACGTATATTTTAATAATTTTGGGAGGCGTTTGAACTGAAAATATAGATCAGTAGAAAGAGCTAGCAATATGCCATATGTCAAGACAACTAACTAGACGACATGAACCGCTGTCAAAAAAATTCTTTTAACAATGAGATCCGGTCATCTGATTTACGTCACCAGTCAAACTTCGATTATGATAAATTCCGTCAAAACATCCTCAGAACAAATTCTTATGTCCCATTGTATTCTCATCTCTATTAATTATTACTTATCTTTCTGTCATTTGCCCGGTTGTCGCTCTCTGTCTCAAACGCACCCACACACACACACAAACACTTTGGCGTTTACATTGACCAATAAACAAAGACAACTGCATGTTTGTTACTATTAATTTTCCGTGTTTATCATTTTCTCACTGACATATTATTATGACATACCAAAGTGCAGTCCGACATATTTCGGTCACACTGTAACGAAATCCCGCGTAATGACCGTCCCCTTGCCCGTTCGATCGGTCCACCTTCCTGATCTATTGTTCGAAGTTATGTCTCAGGCTACCTGCGGGTAGAGCAATTATCTCTGACCCGTCCACCTAATACCCCAGCGTCCGAGTTTGGCCACCGCAAAATCTTTGTGCACGTTTTTATGGCTCACGAATTTGAGCTAGGTAGAACCTCCCAGTTTCCCCTCTGTAATTTACTGTAATTTTGAGTTTCTGTATATATTCCAAAGCAAATCTGGAGTCGTCAGTCCGCTTGCGATCGACTCACTGCGAGGTCCTGCTCGTGCGAAGCAGTGTACCTGCCTGTAGAACTCAGGCGTGTATTTACAGTGTCTATTAATTATTACTAAATTTATTGGGACACGTGGGATGGGGGCTTAATTAATGTTGGTAAAATAGTCTAAATAACGTGTCAGAAGAGATGGACAAATATTTGCTATACTTATAGCTACAATAAATGCTATACATTATTATTATTATTAAGGCCTGTATTAAACTTTAGCTCGTGTGGAGCGAGGTCCTGCTCACGTAGAGTGGTGTACCTGTCTGTCGTTCTTATTGTAAGACAGACGTATATTAACATAGCCTATACGGTGTGTTAAGTTAGCTCGTGCATAGAGCGTTTATGACTTTCAAGTTCGCGTAGGACTTAGTCATAGTAAATTTCCATATTTCTTGCTTGGTCAAAGCATGAAATAAGCTCGGTTAGAGCGGCGTGTGAGTCTAAGCTTAAAGTTAAAGTTAGCTGATGTACGCGGTGCATATGTTGCACATATCTTAAGTTCTTAAGGAACTCGTTAATTTCCAGTGTTATACTCGCTTCTTGTGGCAGTGTTAGACCTGTAAGTCTCAGCGTGACCAGGCAGGCTTCTGTCCGCGCGTAAAGCATTGTACCCGGCGTGTCTGTTAATTGTACAGAACAACAGCGGGAAGGCTAGACGCCCAAGACCATAAAGTAACCACCTGTTTTAAAGTATCCTGTGCATATTGTTAGGACATTTCGATCCTGTTGTGTATCCTGTGACTGTGACCAGAGCCTTATCAGGACATTAGTTATATATACTAGTAGTCATCTTGTGGATGTGGATAGTGCTTTTTATGTGGAGTAAGGACATATTTGTAATTGAGTGTAGCCTGTAGCTGTGCCCAGGACAGTATTGACAGTGTAACCTGTAGTGAAGTTAAGAGAACAATATCTTTGTGGAGTCCAGTTCCTCAAGAGACCAGACATTCTTCGGTTAGGACCATCATCGTCAAGATTACAGATAATAATATAGGACAAGTTTTAGTAACATTTTAGTTAGAGTAATTTTGGAAGAATGTGGATATATTCTGTGTGAAACTTTCATTAAGTGCAGAGTCGGTGTGATAAACATCTACCTTTTTATCTGTGTTTTAGTGTAACATATTGTAATCCATTTTATTGTCATTTCATTGTATTAACCAGAAACCTTTTCTTTCAGGGTAATTATCTTAGCTGTTGTTAAACGCATTATCTTTTGATCATTGTCATAATATCTGTATGAAATATTTGTCCATCTCTTCTGACACGTTATTTAGACTATTTTACCAACATTAATTAAGCCCCCATCCCACGTGTCCCAATAAATTTATTGTGTGTATAACTGTAAAGCACTTGTTTCCATT
Organism: Onchidella celtica; assembly: GCA_963931925.1. Taxonomy (NCBI): domain Eukaryota; kingdom Metazoa; phylum Mollusca; class Gastropoda; order Systellommatophora; family Onchidiidae; genus Onchidella; species Onchidella celtica. The sequence goes on along the minus strand of OZ007575.1, from coordinate 23,561,276 downwards.
GGTGTGTTGTAGTCCCTCATAGGCCGGAACATCCCAAGGTTGCAAACCGTATTTGCAGTATCATTGTCTGCACCTGCGCTTTGTGACACACACAACAGACCAATACTCTGTAATGAATAGCAAGGACTACAGTATTACAAAACCAGTGTTTCTCTCGGGCGTCAGTATCTCTAATGGGGCAAATTTCTTTGTTGTAGTAGAAGCGCTGGAGTTCTCAAATTAAAAAAAAAAATGTGGTTGGAATTTCCTTCCCAGCATTGACAAACTGTGTTGAACAAACATACCTGACATTCACTTGCGATGACAGGAGGGCGGAACAATGAATATCAACACATAAACAGTTACATTCACGCTCTGACATTTTAAATAAACATAGGAGGGGTTCGCTGCCTTGGGAAGGGGTGGGTGGGAGTTTCGGCACTGACATGAAAAGTGTGGGAACTGCATCAACAAAAGCCCGAAGCCTGCATACATTGGGTTGCACTGTGATTCACTATTGGGCATGAGAAAGACCAATCTTCATCTCCCAAAGATGAAGATTATTCACCGAAATTTTGATCTGATTTTTAGTTCCTCCGTCGAATTTTCCTTGTTCTCCTACAGTCCTAGGCCTCGAGACCTCGTTTCAAATAAATCTGCACAGATTTCAGTTTCAAGATTCATGTACACGGTCCCGGAACAGACGGCCTTTTGTCTGAGTTCATCATCATCATCATTGCCTTTCTCACCCTGGATCAGGGTATAGGCCACCAACAAACACCTTCCATCCCTCTCTATCATGGGCCAGCCTCTTTACATTATTCCAAGTCTTTCCGCTTCGTTGCACATCATTTTCTCTGGCTCTTCTCCACGTTCCGCGCGGCCTTCCTCTTGATCTCTTGCCCTGGGGATTCCAGTCCAATACCTTCTTCGTGATGCTGTTTCCTGGCCTCCTGAGAGTGTGGCCGATCCATCTCCATCGCCTCCTACCAATTTCCTCTCTGACTGGGTTCTGTCTTGTTCTTTTCCATACAATTTCATTGCTGACCTTGTCTGTCCATCTGATCTTAAGTAGCTTCCTCAAACATCTGTTGATGAAAACTTGGATTCTCTTTATGCAGGCCTGGGACGCATTCCAAGTCTCACATCCATACAACAGGACTGACTTCACGTTCGAGTTGAATATCCTCAGCTTTGTTTTTAGAGATATATCCTTGGTTCTCCAAATCTTGCTTAAGGATGTGAAAGCTGCCTGTGCCTTTCCAATTCGTGCTTTGACTTCTGCCTCTGTTCCTCCCTTATTGTCAATGATACTACCAAGATAGCAGAAGGACTCTACATCTTCCAGTGGTTGATCTCCTACTGTGACTTGTTCGCTTAGGGGTGCAACAATTTTTAGGACCTTCGACTTCGCGGGATGTATCCTCAATCCAATAGATTCTGAAATTTTGTTTAGAGCTGTAGTCTTTGCTTGCATCTGGTCGTGTGTGTGCGACAATAGTGCCAAGTCATCTGCAAAATCTAGATCGTCCAGCTGTGTCCATGGGGTCCATTGTATGCCATTTCTTCCTCCACTGGTGGTTTCTTTCATAAGCCAATCAATCACCAGGATAAACAGAAATGGGGACAGCAAACAACCCTGCCTAACACCAGTCTTGATATCAAAGCTGTCAGTAAGCTCACCATCATGTACGACTCTGCAACTTGTCCCCTCGTACATGCTCTTGATAAGATTCACCATCTTCTCTGGGATTCCATAATGTCTCAATATTCTCCACAGTGTTTCTCTATCGATGCTATCAAAGGCCTTCTCGTAGTCAAGGAAGTTCACTATCAGTTGGGAGTTCCACTCTAGCGACTGCTCTACTATGATTCTCAGCGTGGCGATCTGGTCGGTGGTTGATCGATTACTCCTGAAACCAGCTTGCTCCTCGCGAAGTTTTTGGTCTGTTGCATTCTGTATTCGCTTGAGAATAATCCGATTGAAAACCTTTCCTGGGATGGAGAGAAGTGTGATTCCTCTGTAGTTACTACAATTGCTGAGGTCCCCTTTTTTTGGGAGCTTCACGAGGTGTCCTTCCTTCCAGTCCTTTGGAAACTTGCCTCCGATCCAAATCCTCGAGAATAGTGAGTGCAGACCCTCTGCAGCCCCAGCAGCATCTGCCTTCAGCGCCTCTGGTGGGATCTGGTCTGGTCCAGCTGGTTTGCCTCGATTTAACTGCTTTATGGCATCATTAATCTCTGCTTTAGTCGGAGGGTCGCAACTGATCGGTAAATCATTTCTTGCGGGTAGAATGTCGGGTGGGTTGCTTGGTGGAGGTCTGTTCAAGAGGCTGTTAAAATGTTCTATCCATCTTTTTGCCTGAGCTTCCTTTCCAAAAATAGCCTTCCTGTTGTAATCCTTGACAGGAACTTCAGGTTTTCCATATTTTCCAGCAAGAGTCTTTGTAGTCTGGTAGAGGATCCTCATGTGTCCTCCTGTTGCTGCCTTCTCTGCTTTCTCTGCTAACATTCCTATGAACTCCTCTTTGTCTTTTTTAATTGATTTTTTGACCTCTTTAGCTGATGCTCGGTACTCTTCCTGGTTACCAACTCTTGAACTTCTTGTACGACTTGCATTTACCCGTTCTTTTAGGTCTCTTCTTATCCTTATCAAGTCCAGTGATTTTTGACTGATCCATTCCTTGTGTTCCACTTTCTTTTCCCCAATAACATCCTGACATGTCGATGTAAATACTCCTTTTACCTTAGCCCAGTGAGTCTCCAAATCTACTGTCTCTTCGAGGTCAACAAGGGGTTTGAATCTATTCCTCAGTGTCAGCTGGAACTCTTCCTTCTTGTCTCCATCCAGAAGGCTCACTTGAAACTTTCTCCTCTTTGTTCCTGCTCTGGTACCTTGTTTCTTGAGGCGGAGTTTGAGTCTTGCCAGCAGCATGTGATGGTCAGATCCAACATCTGCTCCTCTCTGTACTATGACATCCTCTAGTGAGCGTCTGAATCGTCGGGTGATGCAAAAGTGGTCAATCTGATTTTCAGTTACTCCATCCGGTGAAATCCAAGTGGCCTTATGGATCCTCTTGTGTGGGAATACTGAACCTCCAATCACATAGCTGTTAAATGCGCAGAAACTTGCAAACCGCTCTCCATTCTCATTCATTTGTCCTAAACCATTGCACCCCATAATGTCCTCATACCCTGTATTGTCCTGTCCTATCTTGGCATTGGCGTCTCCCATTATAATGTTCACATCTTTTCTTGGCAATGTGTCAACTATTTCCTGAAGCTGGTTGTAGAAGTCGTCCTTGTCCTCATCGGTTGCTTCATTTGTTGGGGCGTATATCTGCACAATGTTCATGTTGATGTTCTTGTTCTTAGTAGTAAATGATGCCAATATAATTCTCCTTCCATAGGGTTCCCATCCCCTCAGTGACCTCTGGGCGTGCTTGCTCAAGATGATCGCTACTCCTTCTGTATGCTTTTTGTCCTCCCTTCCAGAATACAAAATCTTTTCCCCAGTATTAAGTTGTTTCAGTCCGGACTGTATCCAGCGGGTCTCGCTAACTCCAAGTATGTGCAGTCTGTATCGCCTCATCTCCATTGTAACCTGGGCACTCTTTCCTGCTTCATACATGGAGCGGACATTCCACGACGCAATCCGGAGTGACTTGCTTGATGAAGGAGCAGTCGGGCCAGTGGCGTCCTTTCGGCTTTGTCCATTGTCCTTCATTGAATCTACAGGTGCAGATGCTCCCCCTTCTCCCAAGATAAAAGACTGATTTGAAGTATTTGCTTGTGTTTCTGTAACTGGTTTATTTTTACAGGGTGGGTAGTTGGCCCACCGCCAACTGGCTCTTCTCGGGAGACCAGGACCTTTGCACCTTTAGTCGCCTCTTACGACACGCAGTATCACGTCAGATGTATTCTCTGCTGTCCCTCTTCTACAAGAGAGCCCCGCATCTGCACGGGCGTTTGTCTGAGTTCAGTGGGAACAAATGCGTGTAGAACTGTAACCCGTGTATGTGCTGGGCACTGCAAGGAACAGATGGGATCTACAAACAGAAATTTGACAACAACGACAGTGAATATCCCTGAGGCAACCGAACCATAGCGTCAGCTGCCTTTCGGAATGTAGCGCCCCACCACTTCAAGCTTGCATCAAATGTATGCTTCACTACACTTGACTGACTTTGTATGCAACATCCTCGTTCCCACAAATCGTCTTTCTAGGTCTCCACTCTTTTTCCATCCCTTTTTATTCCAAACCGAGCCTTTATTATTTGACTGACGCCAAAGTTTGACAACTGTTGCGTATGTCACAGTATGTGGTTCTGAACAAACGCAGCGGCTCTCTGATCGCTTGAGTACTTTTTTTTTCTTTTGTAACGTATTACGTCCTGGATCCTGAAATTTCCTTCGACACTGAAAATTAATATTGAATATTGCCCACTCCCACCCCCTTCCTCAAAACATCTACATCCGGTGACCTTCTGTTGCACAGACCGAATACCCCACTAGTTACCGAGGTCCCCAGAGAGGACACAAGCAAACTAATGCAATTTTTTAAAATGTCTTTTCCTGTGGTTTCTTTAGTTTCAATACCTTTAATTCGGAGTGTACTTATCAATACCATTTTATTCTTTTGTGTTACGAACAACTGCCCATAAACTGTGAACTTATGTGAAGCCAGCACATTACTTGATGATTCCGTGGACAGTTAGTGTGTGGGTTTTTACAACATGTAAAGTTGAGAGCGAATATTGTATTATTGCACAGGTTTTTTTCTTTGTGTGGTTAAAGTGACGTGAAACTGTACGGTTTACAAACACCGTGACCCATTAAATTGAGAATATATTATATGTAAATGCAATTCTCAGTTTGTGTGTGTGTGTGTGTCAAATGAGATCAAATAATTAATGTTTCATGATACATGGAGCTTCGATGAGACACGGTTGGACACATCGGTAAAACAAACTGAAAAGGTCAGGAAAATTAAATAAAATTACACTCAATGACCACTGACCTGAACCAATATCAATGGGAGAAAGAGGCCGGGTGGCATTTTTATTTATTTATTTATTTATTTAAATTTTACTTCGTTGACAAATCTCTCGAACCTAATGGAAGGTGGCGTTCTCAGACTGCATTCACCACAAATTTATGCTGCTTCTGGTCATCTGAGATTTTCCTCAGTTCGAGAAGACTCACATGGCTCTGCCAGAACCAGGAACTGAGTTGGATGGAAAAAAGCACGTCCGGTGGCCTGCAATACATCTTTTTCCTTGGCCATCTCCCGCCCGGGTGATGTGGGGTCACTGAAGTGACCGTCGATAAAGTGCGGATGCCGAAAGCAGAACAAATCAGATCTGTCTATTTCTTCATTTCTCCTCCCTCCCTCGCCCAGTCCTGCCACTCATCTATCTGTCCGTCCGTCAGTGTGTCTGTCTGTCTTCTCTTTAGTTTGCTTTGTACTGTTTGGGTTTTATTTCTCACGCGGGGCTTCGCAACATACAACCTTTTCTTTTTGCTCAATTTTGACTTTGCTTATAGCCCTGCTGCGACCCCACAGTTTTTCTGTGGTTTTTATGATATTCTGTCTATCTATCTGCCTATCTAACCGAAGCTGCCAATGTATATCTGGACATCCGCCTCCACTTTTCTTCCCCTCCTTGCTGACAAATTCCGTCGTCTCCATGCTTGTGAAACACACGCCATATTCACGTCGCTCCTCGTCCTAAATTTGATCAAAGGTCAACCCTGGGTCAAATGCCGAAAATTTAATGTTCCCTTCTGCCTGAGCACTTTGTGCAGACTCTAATCTTACGCCTAGTTTTGGGATTTTGGGAATACCTTAGTTACGATCATTCCTGACTCTACAACATGTTATCCGCATCACTAGGAATTTTTTAAAAAAAAAGGGGGGGGGGGGGTTACAGCATCAGTTCCAAAGACCACAATTTGCCCACTGAATTAAAGCCCATGAACACTGGTTCCAGTTCAAGAACATTTACACCCTCCCTCACGGATATGCATAGGTTCAAGATTTGATCAAAGTGCCAGATGCCATAGCATGGAAATGGGAAGATATGAAAAACTGTATCTCAAGATTACGTCTGCCAAGAAACAATTTAGACCGATGGGTATCACAACAAGGACTTCCAGACGCCCTATCCTTGGTAACTGACAACATTAAGCCAAGCTACTCATTTCTGCTTACTGCCACAGTTTACAGCAGCACTCATTGGATTCTTTTGGATGCAACAATGTCACCTTGAAAATGAAATAAACTCTGAGGTAAAATCGCTCATTTAATGGGGGAAAAGAAAACAAAAGGCAAGTAGAGGGATAATGAACCAAAAATGATGGGAAAGGAGAGAAAGCTGTTGCCCCTGTATTAGACTGGAAAGAAAGTGTGTTGGCCACTACATGTTCTGTGGTAAACTGCCCCTGCCTTAGGCTGAAAAGAAAGAGTGTTGGTCACTACATGTAGCCTACTGTGATAAACTAATGTCAAACAGAATTAGAATCACCTCTATGGAAACTGTGGTAAAATGCTGCATGATCCAGAACTTTGATCTCACAACACAAGAACAGTGAATGAGGGATCATGGTAGTGACAGAGATGTCCTGATAAATATCCAGTCTGAGACCACTGGAGTTTGCAAAAACTGTTCCAAGGCCCAAAGTGGCATGTCAAACTGGCACTGACTAGACTTTCTGACAAAACTAAACACAATGCTGTCAAATGATGCAGTTTAATGTAAGCACTATATAAAATATCTGACAATGAAAAGAACTAATGGCTGCTTAGACTGAAATGAAATTTGCAGGAACAGATGCAATATTTGCAGTCAAATGACTACCATGGCAGGAAGTAACATGCCAAGATCCGTTCAAACTGTTAACTGTTTTAAGTATAAACACTTTTCTTATGTTCATTGCTTGAAGATTCCTAATTCATCATTCAAATTGTTCGCATCAGTTCTATATTACCATAACAGCTGTCTGACACAATCAGTTTGTTATTCAAGGAAGTTTTAGAGACGAGTTTCTCATGATATACTACAAAATAGATTCATCAACTAGATTTATACTTTAAATTTTATTTTTTTTTGTTTCACTGTACAGCTCAAGAAAGTGTTTGCTCCACCAAACACTTCCCCTGAAAGAAATTACTCTATTACAAATAGCCATTTAGTGATTTACATCACAGTGTTATTGTTCAAAGCTCTGAGAGACTACATGAGTTTTACCTCCTGATAAATTTCAGGAGTTGTGCAAAAATTTCTCAGTAACTTTAATGATTTAATGACCATACAGGAACTTCAATGTAGCAACATAAATCTTGCAAGATGGAAGAGAAATTGATACATCATATGTCGAGCTGTATAATAATAACTGTTTCACCCAGTAACAAAACTATTAATAACAGCAGTAACGATGTGAATTAAATAAAACCTCATTGCCGCAACACCAGTTTCCCTTCTTCATTTTCTGTATAATGAAGTGTTTGTACTGTCTTCCTAACCAAAACTTGTAAGCTCTTTAAACAAGTACTACGCTTTAAAATAAAGAATCTCTCTTGAACAAAGTTTTCTTTTTTGGCTGTCATTGCCAAGGCAGGACCGTAAAGACAGAAAATTCAATACTGACAGCTTCCAAATCACAACAAAGGAATGAACACTACCCATTTCTGTTGAGGAATGTTATTTACATGCTTCCCTTCCTATCTGATATTTAACACCTTTATCTTTCTTACAATTAATCTCAACTGACAATTTCAATTTGATGCTTTATTAAATGGCCAAAACTTCATTTATTAATTGAAAATGACAGAACCATCCACAACAAAGAGTTGACTCCAGATGGATAAAGTATCTAAAACATACTGAGGGAATCTTCTTTATAAACCCCTTGATGGCCAACCTACATTAAATATATTGGTGGTGGTGTTTTTTTACGCGATTTCTAAAGGTCCACAACGACACTGTCAGTGAATGTTCTGACCTTACTAAACTTACAAATAATCATCTACACCCTCCCCCAACATCCTTACATCACACTTGTTGATTTACATTTTAATTTTCTCTCTTTTTTTTTTTTTATAAGGCCTGCCCTTAATAATGGCTTGCCAATTGATCTGATTTTCTTCTTCTTTCAAGTGAAAATAAAAAGTTTAAGGTTGTTCCTTTCAATCCAGATCTAGAAGACCGAGCTTTTGTCTTCTACAATTTGTATAAATGTAGGCCTATTGGTGGGTGCATTATGTGACTTTTGTAAATGCTTGGCTTTATTGATGAGTTTTGTCACACATTATTGTAAAGCGCATGCAAAGTATTGTGGCAACATTCCAATGGACACTGCGAATTATTTTTTTTTTTTCACTTTACCATCCTTTATTTGCAATCTCGCTTTTTCTTTTTTATGCCGTGGAGTAAAACCAGTTTTCTCCACGTGTGTTCTCAGTCCGCTGAAAAACGGATTATTGATACAGTTTGTTCGGCTCTTCCTACTTTCTGTAAACAATTGAATTAGCTTTTATTGTTATACATTGCTAAAACCGACAGCCAGAGGCTGATGATTTGTGTGTTCATTTCCGGGTTGAGTTAGCCATCTGTATTGGAAGGGGAACAACTCCGGGAATACTAGGTACAAACATGCACCAACAGACGATGAACACTCGTTTTGATTTTTCTGATAAAATAGTATCCGTTTTCGAACCACAATCAATATCTGACAATGAAAAACGTAAAGGAACTTTATCACGATGTTAGTGAATGCACACAACTTACAACTTACCACACAGCAATTCAAACAACTGTCGGAGCACTGGAAACCCTATGAAAAGGGAAATCACTCGCAATGACAGAATACTGTTGTATACTCTGTCCGTGACCCCGCTACGGTCTTTCACAAATTCTTCTGCATTCTCCTCAAAATCATACAACATCGGGAACTGACATTAAGATCACAGAAAAATGATAATATTACACTTAAATTCAGAACTGAAAATACTTTATTTATTTCCTCACTTAATATTGTGGATTTCAACTGCAGTTTTAGCTTCAAACAAAGATATTTGCATTGTCATCACGAGGGAGGTTGCAAGTTCTTTCAACAGCCACAAACACTTCACACGCCCTCTGACGGATTGTTTGAATAAATAGTTATTTCACAGGTGTGATAACGTTCTTTTGTCACCTGTGTTGATGTGGGCAGCATGTCTGGGCGGGACGTGTTTATTTCCAGATGTGCACAATGCGACCTTGGTGCATTGAAAAATTGGTTCCTCCCTAAAGAGAATGCATTTCCAAATCATTTGGAAAACCAACAAATAATTAATTATAAGGGAGAAAAGTTGTCATAATTTTATTGGTGAAGGATTGGAGAGAAAGGTACATTAGAGAATATACATGTATATAATACAGTGTATATCCTTTCCATTTATATTCGTGTCTTTCCCCTCCCAGGTCAGTCGTGGAAACAAAGAACAAATTTGCTCAAACGCTGTATTAATTATAATACAACACTTTATTTTAATGTAGGCTACCCAATGCCAACTTATGCATCCGCTGGACATTTCCTCATAGCCCCAATTGTTTGATCCTTGTCACTAAAATGTCAATCAGTCCACCACCTGTGTTTGTCTATAAAGCTTCCCTGTCTTGATTTCCTGTAAGAGTAGTAAGACTAAGTGCACTGATTGTCGTTGTTCAGAAAAGTGCAAAACCATGCAGTTCCCACAACTCTGGTCAAGTTATTGTCAAACTCACAGACAAGGCATAAAAATGTCCTAGTGTTATAGGCCTAAGCAACACCGCAAAGGTTCAGAAGGACCGAAGACACTTTGTTATTGATAATGTCCTTGTAACACAGGGGTGTGTTTTTTCTTTGTCGGTGGGGGAGGGGGGTGGAGACTGGGATTGTGTGCTAATGTTAAACTGTTCCTAACAAGCATCTGGGTAAGCTACGTTTGCAAATTTTAATAATTACCCGTATGTTTATTTGAAACAGAAAGGGGAAGAGCTGCCTATGTAGAGAAAGAATGACTTGATGCTTGTAGATCTAATGACCTCAACATAATGAATGTCGATAAACCAGATCCTCTGTAAATTCATGTGTCTCTTTCTTACTGTTTTTATCATTGCATGCATCATTATTTTTTATTAGCATATTAATAAATATTATGTAGCCTCAGATTTCTCAGATCTATGCCCTACTAAAAACATGATATGGATAAATGTACATGTATCTGACAAATATAGGAGAATTTGTTGAAAGTTGTAATGAGGAGGAAAATAAACTGTACGTGATTAAAAAAAAAAACAGCATGCACGATGCAACGCGAGGTCGGTTTCGAGAGCACCCCAACCCCGACCCCACCCCCATGGTGGGGCATCATCACATCGTCAAATGTCAATAGTTCTTAGTGTGCCCAGAAGTCAACTTAAAGCAATCCGATTTCAGGCATTAATCCAAATGTGCCACAAAATCGGTCACATTGTAACAAATGATTCCTCCCGACCCACCGACTCCCCATACCATAGTACGAAGGATCAAAATGTGATACTAGCCAATTAGGAATCCGTAATGTTTTAGGAAGGTTGTGGTATCGAACATGCCCAGCTGCTGATGTGTTTACATATTTCTGTTGCTGACAACCATCATCTTATGTTTTGATAGTCATGTACATGACATGTAACATGGTGCACTCACCACTGGCACATTAGCAAAGGCTCCTGAGTCCCAGTCTAATACATGTACATGTACCGGTATGTAGGCTACAAGTATTGTTTTATGGGTTTTGTCTTTCTTCTTTTTCTGATTAATTTTTATTGCCCGGAATAAATCTGTGGCCATAGGTTATTACATGTATTAGGTATTATTTTCAATTCTGGGTAATCATAATGCATCTACCTGAACTTCCATAAGCTACTCCCTTAAGTGTCTTTTTTATGTTTTTTTAGGTGCTGTAATTGATTTTTAGATGCGACCTTATTGCATGCATTCCTCCATTGTTGTAAAAAAAGGGAGACAAGCATTGTGGTTTTATTTTTTTTTGGTTATGTTCCATGATTGTAAACAAAATCGGAGGTGAGCCTTGCTGTCTTTTATTGTACAAAATAGTGTTACACTAAGGGCCATTTACACCCACAGATAAATCGTTCAAAAATGAAACGATCTATCTTCTTACGAGGAATCGTTACGTGTAAATGCAAAATCTGATACAATTTAATGGGTCCACAGACAAATCGGAAAACATTAGGCGCTGCCTGATATTTTTCGTACGATCAGCGACAGATTTGGGAGTGGCGGGCAGGTAGTGAGAATTCCTTTGAAATTTGACACCGCGGGAGATAAAATTTTGGTGTTAAAAATATTGAAATACTTTGCACAGCCCAAAAATTAATTGCATTTTCGGAATCAGCGCCCCAAAATTAGCAAAATGGTTCACGAGGAACTCGATTTGATGCATTATTTAGGGTTTTAAGTTTTCGTGAAAAATATAATTTGTCCTTGTGCATTCTTGTGCAATGTAGGCTTCAATGTTTTCTTTTTGTTACTTTTATCTTGAATGGGATGGGACGGAGATACCTCCGCCAGGAAAAAAATGCATTTGCCAGTCTTCTCAAGGCTTGAAACTTAATAAATTCGGTCTCCATTTTATACACCACCATGGATATTTGGTCAGGAAACAATGATACATGTACAATATTTATTGAAATTATAGATCAGTCCAAAGAATGTCTGGAAAAATTAAGTCCAAGAACTATAGCGAAGTGTTGATGTGGACTAATCCCTTTCTCATCACTGTAGATTGTTTTTCAATCAAAGGACTCACGGCGCTTAGCAGTTGAAAATAATTATGTCTCGTCATCCATCCTTAAAAATTGGTTGAAATCTCCAGGAAAAGCTCTTATTTCTACTAGGTTTGTGTGAGTGAAACATTTATTTTTAAAAGCCAGTCTTTCGTGCAAATCAGCTTTTTCCTTTTTCTTTGTTATTTACAAGCACACACAGAGCAAACAAATCATCTACGTAGTCGTTGCAATGAGACATAGTGGCTTTCTGATTCAAGAGTGAAATCAAATCATAGTTATATTTATTAAGGAAGTCATGACGTCGCTTTCTAAATTGAACGACAGATCGTTAGGTGTAAGCACAATACACAGCACGGATAAAACTTAACAGATCACGTGAGCGATACAACGGTTCCCATTTATCTGTGCGTGTAAATGGGCCTTTAGACATGTATTCTCTTGGTCGTGTCCTATGGTTGTAAACAAAGTGGTAAATAAATCTTGCCATCTTGTTTTTTTTTCTTCTTTTCTTTTTTACTGATTGTTACTTTTTCTCGGAAGTCACCAGTTTTGTCTGGTCTGATTGGAGCTTGCTTTTCTAAGAATTTGGATACCGGTACCAAAACTTATTATTGTAGCTTTGAAGGTTATGGCATTTTGAATACTGGGGGGACAAATAAAAACACTTCGAATTTGCTATCTTTAGTAAATTGCACAATAGTCCAACTTTGACTGCCCATTAAATTACAGTTTACTCTGTCACAGCATTGAAAATTCTCAGTTTCCATATCAATGGGGTATTCATCACACTCAATTTTTTTCGAGAGTACAACATATAATATGTATGAGCATCTCATTTTTGTCACCAAACTTCAACCAAAGTAAATTTTTGGCAAATTCTTACAAGGGAGACCAAAATAATGTTCTTTTTGCAAGGTGAAAAAGGCATCAACTTCATGTTTCACTACTAAACGTCAGGCAGATAAAGGTGGCGAAAACAAGCATATGATGGGTCTTTAAAAACAGGCAATGCTTCACACTGGAACATGCCCCATGTTTAATTTTGGTATAGCTTTATACAGGTAGTACAAAGGCTGAGGTCCATTTGCAGATAATTTTGTTACCAATTTGTAAATGTTTCCACTAAAAACAGTGACCTGTACACCTTTGGTCAGCATTAGTCTGATGCTGTTGTTCGAGTCATGCAACAATGAATGTTTTGTTTCCAATTATTCTCAGTATTTAACAAATAGCAATGGAATCACAACAAATACGACAAACTCAGGCAAGACCTGCATCACTTTCTACATAATAATACATTCTTTTATTGACATTCATCCATCTCAAACATTCAGCATGTGTCATGAACTTTTTACAAATGTGGAATAATACATGTAGATACAAATGTGAAATAATACATGTAGATACTAATGTGGAAAAATAGGTACATGTATAAGGTACCGGTACCTCAGATCCCTCATCTCACACATGCTAGCATTGTGCTTACTCACAGTCAACATACCATGTCCTTATCCATATATTTCAGTCAAATGTCATTCACTTAAATATCATACTGTCCAGATCCCTACCCACCTTATCTCAGCCAAGTGACACATACATGTACACTGTACATACATCAATATCCAATGATAGTATCATGCTGTCATATACCCCCCAAATAGCACATTTAAGTCCACTGAACTGCCACACATGTATCCTTATTCAATATTTAGCAAGTCCAGATACATTCCTACATACCGCATCCCACTCAACAGACATGTATCCACTGAAATCACACTCACAGACATCAAGAGAAGCAGTACACACACAGAACAGATACGAACAATGCTAAAATAATTTCAAACTTTTAGTGTTCCACAGTAATTTTACTTTACAATAGATCTGCTTTTTTCTATAGAAGATTTAAAATTGCATTAATAATAATATGGATCAAATTATAAAAGAAGTACCTCCAATGCAATCATGAAAGGCTTTTAACCGCTGAGCCTTAAATTCTACAAAATACTGTATCATATTAAGCACAGAAAGATGAAAAGGTGTACTTGGGCATATTTCAAAAGGCCTTGAAATTCGCTAGACTTTTAATGCTTGTGTTGATTTTGAGCCACAACTGAGTTAAACAAAAGAAACCATGATACTCAAAAAAGTTTTCAGAAAGATCACAATATTTTACAAGTGTCCCAAATTATTCACTGAACTGATAGTGATACATGTATATGTTACCGTCATCAACCGTAATCAGGCATAACTGGTAATGACTGTTTTTTTTAGCCATTACCAGTAAAGACTGATTCAGTCAGTGGTTACGAGTTATGACTGAAAGTCTTAGGCATTACTAGAATTGACTTGCACATATCGTGAACTGAACTCTTGATGACTAGGCAGGAGACGTAACTTTTTTTACTGCTTGATGATTAGACATCATGTTGACGGACCAGTGTTCAGCTATACTTCACAAGGCATGTCACATGTACACTTGAAAACAACTCAGCCCGGAAGGGTGCTCTTGTTATTGAGGCCAACTTGCCTTCATTCATTCAGAAGCTGCCGGCATGGACGAAGCCACAGAAAACCGTTTTATGCAGGAAATGCAAAAAATTCGCCAAAATGGAGGAAGGCAACTCATGACAAACCTGGAATATCAGGCCAACATAACCGATTTACTGGCAGCCCAAAGCAACACTAGTACAAAAAGCCGTCGCCAGTATCACTTGGCAGAAAGGTAAATTTTTCCTCTCTCTCTCTCTCTCTCTCTCTTTCTCTCTCTCTCTTTCTCTCTCTCTCTCAGTCTGTGTGTGTGTGTGTGTGCGTTTGTGTGTGTGTTGCGCGCGTGCAAAACGAATTTTGATCTCGCTGTTGATCATTCAGTCTGTGTTTGTGTGTGTTTCCGTTTGCAACGTGTGTGTAACAGATTCACAAAACGATTCTCTCTGTCTGTCTGTCTGTCTCTCTCTCTCCCTCTCTCTCTCTCTCTCTCTCTTCATCTTTCTCTCTCTGTTGATCATTCCAGACTGTGTTTGATTACGCTGACGATAGCTTATGTGTTTCCGTTTGCAACATGTGTGTTACAGATTCGAAGTCTTGGAATGTGGCACCACTCAACGACTCATCATGAAGCGGAAGTCACCGACTAATCCTGTGTTATACTTCGTTACAATGGAGGAGACATTTGCAGTCGTGAAACAAGCACATGCATCCACGGGTCATGGCGGAAGAGATAGGATGATAAAGGAACTGGCTAAGAAATACAAGAACAGTCTAAGGGAAGCTCTTAAGGTGTTCATTGATAACTGTTCAGTGTGTCAGAAAAAGGCAGTGCGACAGAGAACAAAAGGCATTGTCGTGAAACCGATCCTGACCAAAGAAGCCATGTCTCGTGCACAAATTGATCTTGTTGATTACCAGTCTATGCCAGATGGAAACTACAAATGGCTGCTTGTGTTCCAGGATCACTTGACCAAGTTCTGTGTTCTGCGCCCGTTGACTTCCAAACGTGCATCTGAAGTCGCCATTCAGCTGGTCGATATCTTCTGTCTTTTTGGAGCTCCTGTCATTCTCCAATCGGACAATGGTTCTGAATTTACAGCTGGAATCATTCGGGAGTTGAAGAGTCTGTGGCCCACATTGCACCTAGTGAATGGCAAACCGAGGCACCCTCAAAGCCAGGGGTCAGTGGAAAGGGCAAACGCGGATATTAAGAACATGCTGGCCGCGTGGATGGAAGAAACCAGTTCTGAAAGATGGACCATGGGCATCCGCTTTGTCCAGTTCAGGAAGAACAGTTCCCATCACGACGGAATAAAACGATCACCATATAAAGCCTTGTTTGGGACGGATCCAAAAGTGGGACTGGCCTCCACATCTCTACCCAGTGAAGTGATTGGGCGCTTGGAAACGGAAGTTGACCTCCTCACGGTCTTTCAAGACCTA
Organism: Onchidella celtica; assembly: GCA_963931925.1. Lineage (NCBI taxonomy): Eukaryota > Metazoa > Mollusca > Gastropoda > Systellommatophora > Onchidiidae > Onchidella > Onchidella celtica. The sequence goes on along the minus strand of OZ007575.1, from coordinate 23,545,548 downwards.
GAAGCCAACCCCATTTCCGACGCTGATCCCCAATCCAGCCAAACACAGGATGCCACAGTATCTCAAATCACAGATCAAGTCCAGTCCATTACAGCTGAACCAGAAGAGATTATTCAGGCTGACGTTCTGTTAGGAGAGACATATCCGTCTCAACCTCAGCCAGAAGCGAGCAGTTTGTCTGTGTGGGTTGATGATCAAGGGATTCTTACGTCCCAGGCTGGTCCAGTCACAACACTGATTCCGTCAGGAGGTGGTTCCTGCGACAGTATCCAAGCTGATGGTGCTTCAGAAAGCGCCTTGACTACAAACGCTGAGCCGTCTCAGTCAGTGCCATCTCCTGCTTCTTCCGTCCAAGGTATGTCGTCACAGCCAGACCGCATGGACCTCCACGCAGACGCGGTTTACCTTGACCAGCTGGAAGACAGCATTTCACGTCAGCAAGCAGAGGCAGGACATCATCAGAAAAAACAAGCTGAAAGAATGGTGAAACGGGCCAGGGTTGAGTTAGGAGATGCCAGTGAAGGTGACAATGTTGCGATCCCTATTCCCTTTGTTGACAGAGGGAGGGGGGACCCCCGAAATCTTCTGGGTGTTGTAGTAAATCGGGATGAAAACATGATGTACACTATTGCCACCAGCAATGGAACACTGAAGGGAAAGTATTCTAGAAATCAGTTTATCCTTTGCCCGGAAAGATTGTTACCAATTGCAGACATGGACAGAGAGAATCTGATTTCTCTGAGATCAGCCGTTACTTTGACGTCTCGTTGTAACGGCCAAGGATTTGCCAAATGTTCATGCGCAGGCGCTCGACGCTGTCAGACAAAGAAATGCTCTTGTTTCAGAAACAGTCTAAAATGTAACAGCCGCTGCCACCACAGTCTGACATGCAAAAACAAAATGTGCCAATGAATAAGTATTTCTAGAATAATATCAGGATTTTTATTGGGTGTGCAAACATCGTGGTAGTGCATTTTTATGTGTGACTTTATTATTCTTGCGAATGAAAAAAACCAACATTCTTTTGCTGTTTTTAATGAATAAATTAAATAGGAGAAATGTACCCTTTATGTCTTCAGTGTTTTAACACGGTTATGAATTTGTACAGGGTAATAACTGAACTCCAACAACAGCAACAGTTTCACATATTGACTGACTGAAACACAGGCATTACCAGTAATGACTAATTTCGCTTGGTGACGGTGAGGTCAATATGCAAAATCGGTCCTTTACGTGAAATGACTAGTCAATTCTAGTAATGCCTAAGACTTTCAGTCATTACTCGTAACCACTGACTGAATCAGTCATTACTGGTAATGGCTAAAAAAAACAGTCATTACCAGTTATGCCTGATTACGGTTGATGACGGTAACATATATACTGCACTCTCACAAATCCAGACTCTGAATGGGATATTTTCATACTGACATACTTTCAGAACAACAAACACTTTCAAACACTGGGAATAAAAAAAAAAAAAGTACCTGAGTAAACGTTTAGTATCTGTATTTTGTTGAGTAATCTTTTGGTGAGACGACCAGACCTCTGCCCTTGCGGGCCCCCCTATACACTGTTTCCACAATGTCTATAAATTCTTGTACATCTTCCATGGCCCAGTTGATCTTGTTGTTGTTACCTGTACCCAAGTCAATCATGATGTGTTTGTTACGGTAGAAAAACATACATGTGCAGGGGTCATACAACTCGTACATTTTGTTGAAATCTGGCACCTGGGGATAAAGTTATGTGAGAATGAACATGAGTTTTTCAAAGTATCTGATTCCAACAGTAATCTCTTCATAAAATATTATCCTGATCTTCATGACATGCCAGTAATTTTTGCTGCAACAGTTTGTCCCAGGTAAGAGAATGTCCTCATAATCATCATGCTCTTACAATAAATGCCAATGTCATTCTCCCCTTTTTGTGTAAACATGAAAAAGGAGTTAATTGGACATAATACTTTCAGATTTTCTCTGGAATATTGTTTTTGTGAGTTTTATATAAATTTAGGTCATGGAAGTACTTGAAATGTAGTACAAACTACTGATCAATATCATCTCAATCTGCCCAAAAATGTACTTAGCATTTATCATATGAGTATGACACTATGATTCCCACCACCCTGACCAAAGAGACGATCCACTGTAAACAAACTCATGCCCGTGAATTTGGATCTCTGCTAAAGTTTTTAGATCAGAAGTTCCTTCATTCCTCTCCAGCAAAATCCCTCTCCCTTTAGTCTGGATCACCAGCCCTGACAGCTTGATTATAATATAATTTATAAAGGTAAACTTTACATGTGCACAATAAAGATAGCATTTCCTTTGGTTTACTGATATTCACTGGTAAACAACTGTAATGAGGCACATTAAGGTTTACATTGTTATATAACTAGGTGTGGCTGCAATTACAAATGACTGCAGCAGTAATTTCTTCTTTGTATTCCTGTAATTTATACCTCTGTTATATCCACAAGGTAGACCACAGCAAAGTTTTTCATCTTGTCGGCACACTTGTACAAAGTCTCATCCATCACCATGCATGTGGGGTCCCAATCATGACCAAATCGTATAACCACCACTCTGTCTTCCTCTGAAAGAATGGCTTGGTCTACCTGCCATCCATTGTGTAAATGCTGGAGCATGTAAGACATGGTAACTGGTCTGACAAATCTCTCTCACTGTAAAACAGTTATATCTGGTTATTTCTGGAAGGAGCAAATATTTTTACATTTATGAGAATGTATTTTAGAGTATCACAGACAACTAATGTGTATTGTACTGTTAAATTGTTTCACGGGTTGAAAAAAAACTTTTTTTTTCTTCTCTAATTCTATCCAAATTCTCAGAACAGCATACATCAGATGATCTTAAGTTAAATCAAAACAAAATTTTGCACATTAACTCTGTAAAGAAAAACTACTAGTACAGTACTATTATTGTAGTGTAAAGAGTTGTAAAGAAATTTTGATGACAATGGAAAATTGCAACTAAATACAAATTTTAAATACTTCCTCATCAAATACATTCTATCAAAAATAACTATCTGACTAATTTTATATCTCTGTAGTGTAATCATGCTAGATTAAATTAATGGATATTAATCACATATTTCATTAAGATTAGAAACAACAATTAAAACAAAACAATATAGTGCATGTAGTTGTAAATAAATCATAAAGAAAAATAATTCACAAATACTGAAATCAAATAACTTCCACCTCTTGTTAAAACATCATGGACTAGGTGTAGGAGAAAGCAGAAATTTACCCAGGGATGTGTGAGTTTCATTTATTTTCTATGGTATTCCTGGATCCCCCTACTCCTTGATCCACACCTGTTGTGTTTCCCATCTTCAGATTTCATTGCATAGCCAGCATTTTACTATACTAACAGTGACTTTTCCACTTCTACATGCTGTCCAACTTAAATGGATTTGAGTTCTATGGAAATAACAAAAAAGAAGGTATATGTCACCTGTCCAAAAGAGTACACCGGGAAATAGTTCCCAAAGCGTCTCATGCCAGTATTGCCCCACTGCACCATACTCAACTTTTAATTACTGCATCAATAAAACGAATCCACACTTCAGTGCACCTTTCACAGAATTTGAAACCTACATATCATGCAAAGTTTGGTTACTATATAGATGGTCTACTAAAAAACCGTTTGTATTCAAAAGTGGTAAATTTGTGAATTATATGTGTAGCCGCCTGACAATATGAGGCACATTTCGGCACTACCCGATTTGAGAAAATCATTGAAAGGCATCATAAGGTTAATTTTATCAATTTTGCGTTTTCAGTATCTTTGAAAATTTTAATTTCTTTACTATTCCTTTTCCAAATGATAATCCTGTTTGAGAAAAGTAAATGCCTGAAAACTGATTTTGAATTGAGTCACCATCAATAACTTTGACTAAAAGCTGAAACTTTAAAAACGTTTTAAATTCTCAAAACTGTGGTTGAGTCACTTCCTGTCTTTGAATTACAGCAAATTTTTTTTTACCAAATGAAAGGACTTTGAAAAATCTATTTGGTGATACAAATACAGTGCAGCCTGCATTTAATCTGAAGCTATTGGGGGGGGGGGGGGGGGGGGGGAATGGATTACACTTTGATTTACCAGAGTTCGATTTACCTTTGAGCAGAGAAATAACCAATATCATGCTGTTTGCCCCCTACCATACATGTAATTACATATATCTTCTTGCGCAGACACCCCCCCGCACACACACACACAAAACACATAGGCACCTGTATGAGTTCTTTTAACTATTTTGTCTTCAGAAATGACCATACTGTAGCTGCATTGAATGGCTTAGGCCTACTACAAGTAGTTGTGGTCAGCTAATTCGGTTGCCTCTTGCCTGCCTTTATCTTGGGCACATACTGTCTGTGACGTCATCAATCGATAAAGACATTCTTCCAGGTATGATGTTCAGATGCAAATTCGTTGGCCCACTGCATTATCCCATCTTGTTATCGGTGGTGTGGTAACAATGCCGTACTGTCCCCCCTCCCTATCAAGTGTAGTGCGGTAAATGTGTAAACACTACAACAAGGTAATTGCAGGACCGATGAGCCTACACCTCGTGTAGGTGAGGTATTTCACTATTTGTAACTGTAAGTTTGTTCCTCCAGGGCCTTGCCATAATTATTTTCAGTTTATTATACAGTCATGTGATGTTGTACAGCTTACACACTCTTTAACTACATGCGCCCTCGGTAAACTACGACGCGCCTAATATTAGACGCTCAAATTTGGCCGCTAACAGGAACGAAAAAAAAGCTGACAATGGGGTTAGCGACGGCTATTTTTGTTTTCTTTCTAGTTTCCCGTTTTCAGGCAAAAAAAAGAAATTACGTAAAAACTAGGAAAAAAATTCCGTAGTTAAAGAGTTAAATTGAGCATTACATAGGTGTGTAGCACTGGTCATAATCACACATAATGGTATGCGTGTTGTTGGCTGATATCATTGGTCATTGAGGCAGAATCACGCCATCCGTACCCCTGCCACCCTCCACTGCATGTTTCTCGCTGGGTCAGACAGACACGTAAGAGGAAGGCTCAACAGCCTACCCATTGCATCAATTTTGGCACCTCTACCCTCCCTCCTCCCCTACTCGATCGCTGCTAAGAGTAAAGAGATGTTGAATAGGTCTGTATCATAGTGTTTGTGGAAATTGGTTTTTACGGGGTGGGAAATCAGTAGTTACAGTACTAGATTTAGGTCTAGCTAGATGTAGATGTTCTAGATTCTAGATCTAGATAGATCTAGATCTAGTTTAGTAGTTACACTGAGAATCAGAATAAGAGCGTTCGATCAGCTTGAGGTATCAGATTTTTGGTCCGTTTGAACTCGAATTAACAGTAAATATGTAATAAAGACATACAAGATAAAAAGAAAACCTCATTTCAAAATCACCTCGATATAGCAGAAATTCGAATTTGATTACCAAAGTTTGTTTCGCTATAATGTGATTAAATTCATTGTGATTGCCGAGCGGTGAATGACTGGCGAAGAGCTCGGGCAGGATGCTTAGAAAATGTGATAACTAGATCTAGCTAGCTGTTATTCGAAGTAATTTGTTCTGGACTGTCAAGCCTTGCAAATAAAACTCTACTTTCCACCACCTTTACCTTTCGTAACGTCGCTGAAGTAAAATGCTGATAACAATAACAGCAATCGTTGTCTGATCGTGAAAAGAAAGCAAAGAAAGCCGGGGGTCGAAAATTAAGTTTTTTTCGTAGGAGAGTTCGCATTTATCGGGAATGTTCTGATTCGGTGTGATCGCAGCAAAAATAATGTTTTTATTTTTCTCCCTTTGGCCGCCCCCCCCCCCCCGCTTCTTTTTTTTTCTTTAAAAGAAAGTATTGATTTTATTTGCCCCAAACAAGAACCATAGTTACATGTGAGTGTGCATGAGAAAACCCACAATAAGTCGGCAACATGACATTTTGAGTTCTGTACACATAATAAAAGACAAGACATTTCTGATAAATTGAAGTCAGTGACCACCCTAAAACAAGATTTTGAGAAAACGGCATTTAATACTATAAGTGGCAATAGCTAATTGACCCATTAATATTGGAGTGATTGCTACTAGGAGACCGTAGTCTAATAACTAAGCCAGTATAGAGATCATGGTGAGTAGTGTTCACTGCTCGTCTACAGTTTACCCTGTAACATGCCACGGTCCCCTAAACAATAGCCAAGTTGGAAGTTGGTGTCGGATCCATATATTTTCACTTCAAAGCCGTTTTTCTCAAAATCAGCTATGTCGACATATTGTGGGTTTTCTCATGCACACTCACATATTTTAAAAACCTCTGTGCTTGACAAAGCAATGTTTTTAGTGGTGAAGTGTGAAACAGCTTCTACCCGCATCATGGTGATGCATATTTTCTGATTTTATTATTATTTTTTTTCTAAATAGGTTGGCATTATCATCATTAGGGCTTGGGAAATCTGCAGCAGAGTGTTCCTCCCAGCTCTTGCACGGTGGCATTAAACAGTTGCTGTTTCTTCTTTATTTGTATGTGTTTAAGAGCCAAGACACAATGGCTTTAGCTTTGTTTCATTTTTGGCTTGCTTTCAGTAATTTTGTCGAATGACTTCTGTCTCAACTCACCGAAATGCTGTGAATATGTCAAAAATCTTCAAGGGCACACACAACTTCGGCTTTCGTCTTGTTTCACTTTTCCTTTCAGCATGTCATTTATCAGCAAACCAAAAACAGAAAAGGGAAACAAAACCATTATCTCATTTTAAGTAACAAAGCAAATTGTTGACATGTTCAAAACTAAGTGTGGAAAAACATAACACTGTACAAACTACATGAAACAAAAGCATGATAACTGTTGTATTTTATAAGATTTATTGTCAAATTAAAAATCATGATGCAAAAATGAAATATCTCATTTTATCATGAACATGATATATATATTTAATGCAATGTAATTATGGCAACAGGTGAGCAGAATTTTGCCCTTAACATGCTCGCACATATACATATACTATTCTATAATTTTACTAACATACATTTAAGGACAGGGTTATGTCGCAATGAGCCATAAATTAGTGGGGTAAAAAATTTGTGAAAAATGTAATTTTTTTTTTTTAATTACAGAGGGACAGTGACATTGACAACATCAAAATTAAAGTAACAGATAAATATTGAGAAACAATAATGATAAAGACATGCAACCCGTAAGTTTTAATATTTTGAAGCCATAATATCACAGAATATTTTTAAGTGTTTTACAATTCAAGGTGACAAGCACCTAACATAAGAATTTATGTTACTGTCTAATGTCTTGGCAAAAAATGCCATGTCAAATTTAAATTACTTGGGTCACAACATCACATGATGACACTGCTAGTTGTATCCATATTTCTCTCTTTCATCTCAAAACTAAACAGCTACATAAGGCAAAAATAAAAAATGATGAAGTCAAAATGAATCACCACATTCATTCAGTGAGTATGTGGTTGACCTCGTATCCTCACAGCTGTTAACTTTATTTGCTAAGGATATCCTACCAAACTACTTCAATCAGTTCTCCCATTCTTACTATCCCTTTTGCAAAGAATCAGTCATGCTGTACAAATGTAAAATGAACATATAACATTTATACATTTGTTCTGTTCAAAACCACTCCCCTTTTCCACAGAATCTGAATATTAAACAAGCAGGACAACCAAGATCTTATACAGCATCAGATATCAGCAAGAATTAACACAGGAGTTTTCAATGCCTTGTAACATCATCATCTCATTTTGTACATATCTCCTATTTCCACGTGGCTTGAGAACCCTTGCGTAAATCTCGGATCCCACCCCTGGCAGCTGGGTTTGGAACTCCTGCCCTTGTCCTCAGGTCTTGACTGGACTGGTCTGCATTGGCCAACTCCTCATCATATCTGATCAAATCAGAGACAAAGGCTTAGAGTAAAGACAGTGATGCTGAAAGGTGAATTCTCTGATGTATTTGAAATCAAACAGACTGTCTACAACCAAATGTTTGGATAAAATACATGTACCTACAACATACAAAATAAGAAATCTGCATGATAGTCAAAAGCTTGACTTAATATTAGCAAAGGAAGACCTTGTGAATTACACGCTGTATTGGATGTTACTACAACAGTCAAAGTTTCATGGACAAAAGGGTTTCTTTTTTTTCCTGAGAAAACTTTTGATAAATTTGATTTGTCCTTCCACTTAAAATATTTAGCATGGGCCACTTAGACCTGAATGTAATTTTCTGTAGGAAGATATGCTGTAGGTCCAGGAAGAATGGACTTGTAAACTGCTGATAATAGCTTCAGTACACTCGTAAATAAAGCATGGAAATTTATGCCTTACTACAAATAATAATAGGCCTTCAGAAGTATTTCACAAATAAATTTTCTTTTACATATTATGTATATTTGAACAAACAACACTTGCATTTAGATATGTACTCACAACAAATCAAAATGTCCATAGTGCTCCTTGTCAGGTATCTTACTCCATCTGACGCTGAAAATAAAGGAAAAATATTAAAATAACATTTTTATTTCCATGATTTATTAGCTTTCCACACCACACTTGCAAAACAGACAGCACAAACGTAAGACTTCAGATGTGACACATACTTACATATCATGCCAGTGGAGATGCGTAAAGTTTTAGAGTCCAAAGACAATACTGTAAAATCAGCCTAAGGCTATGAATAACAATATGCTGAGGTTAACTCAGCAATGGAGCAGCGAGACAAACAAATGGCACAGTATCCAGTGAGAGTGGCCACAGCCCACATGGTATGGAGCACATCAACTGATTCAAATGTTCTTCCTTAGCATTTAAATATCTTAGGGAATTCTCTGATTAAAATAATAAATTATCAAGGTGTCTATAAATTCCTGCACGGATCATCAAACTGAATCCGATCTTATTTCTATGGGAATTTCAAGGCAACCCTTCAGGCTGAATGTACAGTCTACTGCATATGATGTAATTCAACATCCCATGCTATTCTGCTAGACTAGTCTCAACTTTTGACTCATCCTTTTATTCCTTTTAGAATGCAAATTGCAAATTCAGCGATGTTCTGAAAAGCTATTATTCCTGCCCCTTTTGACTGCCTTCATTTAATGCAATGTGTCCTCTATTTAAGTCAGCATTTCCACCCCATCTCCACCCTGCACTGAAGACCAGAACATGACCTTAGCCACTCATGGTGCTAGTGAGACAGACAAGTCTATGATCTGTATTTGTTTGAGGAAACAGACAGATGAAAGACATTGTTATGTTTCACACTTGGCTAATCGATCAACACCTGAGTCAATTAAACTAACTGCGGATCAGATTTCAGCCTGTAGCATTAGATCTGATAGAGAACTGTCAAAGGAAGATGAGATAATACAGTCCGTAAAATGGCAAGACTTACTCAGGTGTCTCCCCTGGAGGAATGACAATGTTAATGACATCAGAGATTAGACGATACTTCATGATGCGGTCACTAGAAGTGGTTGCTGCCAATGAGGGTGAGGCATTCACCTGAGAACAAAGTTGTTGTTTTTTTTTCTTACGATCTGCTTTATATTGCATTAGAATCTGAATCAACTTTCTGTTTCAGAGATGCAAATACACAAGGCAATGGCTAACTTCGAAAGCAAAATAACAATCATTACAAATAAGTTATCAGACATGATAAATGTCTAAATGCTCCAGTCTAAAGGGAAAGGTCTAATAAAGTACATTTTTGTGAATGATTTCTTTTGCACTACATAAGATCAATGCTAAATCAATTTATAAATCACAGAAAAGAAACTTCATAGCTGTTGATCTGCACGAGTCTCGAAATTATTGGATAAATTCATCTCAAAATTGAGAAAGCAAATCATGTTGTTGTTTTTTAAAACCAAATCTGTATGAATGTTTTAACTGTCAATAAACTGGTCAATGGTAGCAGAATGAAGATAGTGCCAATGGGATTAGATGTCCAAAAAAGATTTCATTTCTATTTGACTGCTTTTCACTTCAGAACATCATACTGTAAGCTTACTCAGACTGAAATATACTCACTTCAATCAGCCAGGGTTTGAGATTGTCATCAATGATGATGTCATAACTGAAATAGCAACAATGTACTACCAACAGCCACACTGGATTTCAGCAGAATGCAAAAATATCAATGGCAAATTATTAGTAGAAAAAATTCAGGAGTGAAGACATTCTCATCTTTGATGTACTGTCTTAAACGAACTCATTACGTACTCAATCTCTGCACCTCATTCCCTTGACCTCAGTTATTCTCAGAACTTTCAGGTTTTCAAAATTGTCTGAGACAAAACCAAGAAATGTAATATGCTGAAAATTCAAACATAATACTGCAACACCATCTCAGATGTTTCGGTATGTAACATCTTTTAACAGCACATTCTCTTCATCTGTTCTGCAATGTTGTGAAAGTAGCCCACCCACTGTTCCAGCTGTTATAATTTTACAAAAGTGATTTAAAATAAGAGCTAGTGGCAAAGCTTATGCCAAGAACTTTGACACATCCAAAAAATCATGAAATGTGCCGTTTTCATCAAATCCAATGTAAACAATGTAGTTTGCAATGAATGAGTGAAACTGAGGGTTCATATTCATATTATGCTCAGGGAGGACAATTTTTCAAGTTATGCCCTACTTTTTCCATGCCATATTTTATAGTCTAACATTCCCAACTTTTCCTGGCCATATTTGGTAGAAACATTTGTTCTTCCAATGTCATTTTTCAGTAGTTTGGTGACACTATTAGCATTAAATTATCAATCTAGAAAATAAGATGAAGCAAGAAGTGGAGGAAAGCATACATTTTGAAATCCTGGGAGAAGATTTGCTATTCTACTTGTATAGTATAGTCTATCTATTATATATTTCAGTAACTTGCAACCTTTGGCATGACTAACTGATCAAACTATACACTCTTCAGGCCTTAAATTTGGCAGGAAGGGGGCAATTGAGATAAGGAAGATGATGGCTATAATTAAAAGTTGTTTACTTCAAGCATGTATTTTTAAAAAAATAATGTTTATTGCTATGTAACATCTGTATTTTTGCATGTTTGTTTCATAATATATAGTACCGTGCATGTCATAAAAAGTAACTGTATCAAGCGTTCAGTTTGGTGCGTAATGTTGTGGTGCGCATGAGTTCTGAAGCAAGACTGTAGTTTATTACTTTTATTATACTAGAAAGGGGGGGGGGGGGGGGGTAATCACATGATTGTTTATTCCGGGCAATGCCCGGTAGCTCATCTAGTGTTATATTTTTTGGCTATTGACAACAAAACAATGCTATTAGGCGACTGTTGCATTATGTACATGGATGGCACAAACATTTTTTTTGACACTGAAGCAATTGCAATGTTAAGATTTAGCCAAGTTCCCTTTTCCTGCAACATGTGTAATGTTTGATAAGGAGTTTACAATACACTAGTTAAGTTACATTACAAAAGGATACTTTTCACTTTATACTAATGGTCACTGTATGTCACACCTTAGAGCATCTACAGCTTTTGAAGTCAGCAAGGTCAAATGTGAAAACTCACCCATAGCATTCAAAGCAGTGTCGATCATTGGATACCACACCCTGTTGATTAAAATATTTATGGTCAAACTAATTGCAGTAGGCATGGGGCTTTCAGATTATAAAATGAGCGCAGCAAACTCATATGGACTTCCACACAATCACAGCACTTCACAAGAATCTGACAGACACAGAAATGCCTTTGAATTGCATGAAACTCATTATGGGCACAGACTACCTACATTTGACAATTTGGAATTTTTATTTGTTTGTTGGAAATACATGAGGATCTCATTCTGCATCATGTATTCTACATTAAATTACCATAGAAAACAACAAAAAATAAATATGTGATCAAACCATCTATCTCAGTTTGCTCTTTCCACATCAATTAGGTTTTTTTCATTTTTTGAAGTTGACCCTCCAAGGCTTGGAAGGTGTCACGAGCCGCATGAGCTCTTTTTTCTGTTAGTCATAGGTTAGTTATTTTGGGAGAATATGAAACGCTTTTAGCTATTAATCAAGTCACGGATTTTGAGCTCATGGAACGGGGATGAGGGATGTGTGAGTGAAGATTGTAAACATTAAGTTAACCCTTTGATTTTGGTTTGCGTGTGAGACTTTCTTGTTTACATAGTAGGATTGTAGAAGTTCGAGCGTAGGTTTTTTGAGTTATGTACATACCTTTTATGAGAGAGCAGTTAGGGTTAACTATAAGACAAACTTGTGTTTGTCGTAGCTAGGTCCTGATCGTCCAATTGGGAGAGAGACCCTTAGCAACCATCAGGGGGTATAAAAGCTAACACACCCCATTGCTCAGCGGATTCAGATCGCTTAGCATTGCGGTAGATGATGAGTCACGGGGGCCTCCTACCTGAGTGGAGACGACAGACAGAAAAATCGCACTGTGATAAACCTATACAGTGACGAAGTCTCGATGCACCAGACTTGAGTGTGCATACCGCTTGTATTGGACTCTCTCGCTCGCAATGGACAGCGAGCGAGAAAATGGTGAGAGCCCTCGTATGTATTTGTGCCAGGAACTGTGACAGCTTTTTCCGTCACCCCATTGTGACGAGAGATCAGGACATTGAATATAAATTTACTAGATGTGTTATTAGCTGTTCAGATTGTGCTTTGAGTTGAGCTATGTTCACTTTCCATATATATACTTCTTTGTGTGGAACAGCCTAGATATTTCATAAAGTGTATTACAGTGAAATTATTAGTGAGCGCTGCTGTGCGTTGTGATTCAGTCATTCATTTGACTTATGTGCTATTACTAATTGTATGTAATCGAGACTGACCAAATTGAATTTGTTTATACCGGTTCTCCTTTAGGAACCGTAGTTCTGAGTAGGCGCATTTGAAGAGTGAATTGTACAATACTTTTCCTATACCCTATTTTAGATAGGCTTGTAGGAATTTCTGTAGTTGCTGACTTCTATGCAATATTCATAATTGTTATTATTATATAATTATGCACTCGAATGTCGTTTATAATTATATGGCCCTTCAGGCCTGACCAAAAGAGTTTCTTGTGTTATCTTAGTTTTGGTATGAATGTCCGAGTGTGAGTCGCCGAGCTACGTTCCCATACTCACCTCGTTATAACATCTGAGAGGGGCTATACAATAACGCAATTATCTCCAAAACCCCTCGTTGACAGAAGGTTTCTGTCCTCCATCCTCTAGGGACATGAGAAACAGAAACAGATTTCACTGTCTCAGTGTTTCTATTTTGTGCATTCTCAAATTCCAACAAAACTTGATTACTTTCATCAAGATTAATCCGTTAGTACAACCTTACAAAAAGCAATACAAAACTAACTTACCGCCACAGCTTTAAGTGAGTGTACTGTCAACCAGTTAATGTCATCAAACAATTTATCTGACACGTCTTTCCCTCTTGTACTTTCGAGGAACAATCTGAGATTCTGGACGGTCCATTTTCCACCATGGATTGCATTATAATCGTCCTGTACCACATGCAAAGAAAGTACAAAAGTACTACAAATCATTCGAATTTGAAAGAAATGAAAGTAAACAAAAGGGGACAATCATACCTACACAATGATACATCAGTGTTTTCTGCTTCCTTTTCAATTTCCAACATCACAGCCAAAGAGATGATTAATGTATGTGTATGAAATATGATGTTCCAGTTTGATGTATCATCTCAGTTTGAAAAAAGAATTATTGCTGTTCATCCCATCAACATCTTGGTCTTAACCCTCTGTGTACCACTGACCACTATAGCGGCCTACAGATTTGGCTGTCGGGATTCACGCAGCCTGCAGTGACTCCCGGTGTTTTTATTTTTCGTAGTGCAAACGGCAGGAACTTATCATGTTTACTTCCGTTTCTAACGATAATAGAGTGATTTCCCTTTGTGAAAAGCCCAGATATGGAGCTCTCCAAGATCGGAGAGTATTTTTTCTGAATTTATTTTGGAAGTGTATCATACAACATGTTGTATGGATACGGACAGTGCCTATCCGTACAACATGTTTACCAAAAAGCGCGACTGGTGAAGGTTTGCTGAAACAAAACTTGGATGGTGTTCACGAATTTTAAAGTGACAACACATGGAATAGTCAGATGGACATGGGGGCATGAGGGCCTAGTCAGTTTGTATCAATGGGCGGTAGCCACATTGATTAATCAGGCAAAAAGGGGTTAGGGTAGCTTACTAATATAGCAACAATGTCGGACTCCGACGGTGATCGTTCTGATGCTTCAAGCGTTAATTCGTGATGAAATTGATGTTGAAATGACAGATGTAATTGTTGGTGATGATGGAGATGGGAACATTGATGAGTTTGTGCCACCCAACCTCGACAACTGGTCGTTTCAATGTGCCTGCTTCTAAAAGCAAAAATCCATTGCAGCCTGGGTCTAACGCTCTGACTATTTCAAGAATGAAAATCAGATAAATTTCAGAATGATACATGTCTCCAGTTTTGTTACATTAACAGTTTCTGTGTTCATTTTCCTCCATGAAAATATATAGAGTGTAAGGGGTTCAGGGCCGAAACACTTGAACAAGGGGGGGTTTCTTCTCTGAAGACTCTCCGTTGTCCGGCTCCCCCATGAGTTTCTAGTTACTTTTGTGTGGTTTATTTCAAGAAACATATTTTATGTAATTTTTTTGTGTGAACACGCCTAATATTTGGAACGTTTGCTCAGGGGGAGGGGTATTTTGAACTGCCAACATGGTCAGGTGGGTGATACACAAAGGATTAAGAGTTATAAACATTTCTTAATAACAGACAAACTGAATATCCAATAAATCATCCACAAACCAATTTCAGTCTATACTGATCCCAAACAGTACTTAACTTTTCATGGACAAAAGCTGTGCTTCAATCATTCCACATTAAAGCAAGAAAACATTTCTAACAACAGTTACCTAGTCAATTTATACTTACACCTTGCTTTTGTATGGACACATTGGTCAGATGAACAAACATATTGTCAAGTTCATTCAAACTTGCATTGTATTTGACCGTGCAGAACCGACAGAAACCAAGACGATACCTGAAAAGATAATCAACTAACATGAAATGCAATGTACCGTGTGAAAAAAGTGAGTACCAGTACTGATGAACTGAATGAGTGCAGATGGTCAGACTTAACTTCTTAAACTCTGTGGGGACATGAAATTCAAGTTCAGTGTTGCCATCTCCAAGAAAGACATTAAATTTTTCTGCTAGTGAATAAGAAATAGTGTGAACATCTAAGATTTTTTTAAAACGTAAAGGAGAAATATCGCTCTGTCAACAGAATGGGCCAAAGATTTATGCAAACCCAGGCTGCCATGAATCTATTTCTCTAATCTTTCACCAACAAATGTTTACAACATATAAATAAATAAAGTCCTTGAAACTGATTGGCTAGCCAGGGTTTAGTCACATTCTCGACCACAAGATCCACATAGAATATTTTTGAAAAGATGCAGATTCTCCATACAATTGTGACATGATACTTTTGGCAATGTAAGTCAATATGTCTTTGATACTAAGAATATTCGTTTAAACATATTACACAAAATTCGAGTTTCACACACCTCAAGATAATGAAGGCTACCTGTAACTAAAAACCCTATGATTTCAGGACCAGATAACACTTTGACCTGACTGATGAAAATTAAACACATTAATATATCATCAAATAATTTGCTTGTCTTGAAATTTGTGGCTGCACGAAAAATCAGGACTTAAATATTTAAAAAGCATAGTGAGTTCTCATGGAAATGCACAAAACATTCACTATAAATATAAGGTCAAACCCCTCTCTTAAAGACACCGATGCATCCAAACACAGTGAGGACCTTAGGTCAAATAAGTTGTTTCATCAAAATAAAAACAACAAAAGATCAGTCATAACCAATATCACGAATTACATATATTATGTAATGAATCTGTCCACTGTAGGAGAAAAGTCCTTTTCATTTCTTGGCCCTACCATCTGGAACACTCTTCCAAAGACAACCAGGGAAATTAATGACATTGGTTCTTTCAAACGCCATCTGAAGACCCATTTCTTTCAGACAAACTAGGCTAGGTGTTTTTTGGCAGCAACAATAGTAAATATTTTTGAATTTCTTTTGTGTATGCGTGTGTGTGTGTGTGTGTAAGAGTTTGTTAAAGCGCCCAGAGCTTGTCATCGACGGGGTTGGGCGCTATATAAATGCAATATATTATTATTATTATTATTATTATATATACATCAATTCAGTGATCTGCAACTACATACTCATGAATTAATTATAACTTACATATAACATTTCAGTGGTCGGAATGATGTGACTAAAACATACAATCTCAGGTCGAACTTTTTGCCTCCAATCAGAAGAGGATTGTCTATGTACTTGGAAATCACATAAGTTTCTTTTGCCGTGGGTGGTGTAAATCTGCAAGGGATAAATATAATGTAGACGTAACAAAAATGAACTAAAAATGACACAGAAATACATTACCATGACTTCGGAGTTAAAACGATGCTTCAAAGAATTTCACTAAAAAAGATCAGTTAAGATTTAAAGAAAGTTCCACAACAAGAAAAAATTAACACTTATGATATAACGCCGCTGAAGGCAGTGATATTGTAAAATTGAAGAATATTAAAAATAACTTTCCTCATCTTCTGAAATTTACCCATTTATTTTCCTGAAAATTAAATCAGTGAAGTTCTTGTGTAATATCTATCTTCACAGAGGACAATGTCTTTGCTAATTGTGAGTGTGCATGGGAAAACCCGGCTCAAGTCGGCAGAGACGATTTTGAGAAAAACGGCTTTGAAGTGAAAATATGGGTCCGACACAAACTTCCAACTTGGCTGCTGTTTAGGGGACTGTGGCATGTTACAGGGTAAACTGTAGACGAGCAGTGAACACTACTCACCATGATCTCTATAACGGCTTTGTAATTAGACTACCGTCTCCTAACAAGATCCAAAAACTTCAGACTTGGCTGTTGCTAGGGGACCGTGGCATGTTACATGGTAAACTGTAGACGTGCAGTGAACACTACTCACTATGATCTCTATAAGTGCTTAGTTATTAGACTACGGTCTCCTAACAACAATCACTCCAATATTACTTGGTCAATTAGCTATTGCGACTTATAGTATTAAATGCCGTTTTCTCAAAATCTTGTTTTAGGGGGGTCACTGACTTCAATTTATCAGAAATGTCTTGTCTTTTATTATATGTACAGAACTCAAAATCTCATGTTGCCGACTTATACCGGGTTTTCCCATGCACACTCACAATTTCAGAAGGCATGCACAAAATAATGAATTAGATTTCCAACAAAATTCTGATTTATAATTGATTCTGATTTATGGGTTATAAGTCACTGTTGAAGCTGGACACTCACGAATTTCCTTTCCCATCCCTTGACCATTTTTTCAACTGTGACAGTTTGTTGACCAGAAAGATGCCTATACCTCGAGCTGAAAATGAAAGGATAAAAATGTAAGTCTGGATTTTAAAATAGACTGTTCACTGTATGAAATTTAACCTTTTCACATTGCAAGGATCATGGCTCTCTCATGCCCACTGTACATTCCTTCTATACAGTGGCTATTACCTGTGCGCGCTCTACTTTGGGGTGTTTTTGAAAATTGATATAAAACCTTTTCATAAAGCTAGAGTATATTTGGCATCATTGGAGAGCTTATTCAGAGAAGAATAATGACAATGGTATGTTTACAAACACAAAAAAAACAAAAACAATAACTGCTTTGAAATCACATTTTATCCCCAGTGGTGCTGGGTGCCACGAACAGGTGGCCGCACCTCGCAGGTGACCGGTGTATTGATGGATTGTAAAACAGGCCGCACCTAACAGGTGCAGGGTGATGTGAAAAGGTCAATCAATTCTATGTAAATATTTGCATATACACATGTAGCCTATTTATGCCAGGTTTTACGACAGATTTTCTTTGCTAGGTGAGTCTAACCTGCCCTGTCCTACACAATTTATACATACAATTTTAATTCTCTGTTGAGACTAAATCCCAATTAAAGAAACAGATCTCATGGATCAGAGCTTCAAACATGTTCAGTAATGGTACTAAATTATTTTGAATTCTGTGTTGATCTGAAATATGAATTTTTACCTTTTCCACAGGGCTTCATGATCCACGTGGTATTTGGATTTTTCCTAAACTCCTCAACAAAGAGATTATAATCTGCAGGTAGCATGAACGTCTGGGGGATGAAATCTGTGAGGGAAGCCATGGAAGAATAAATTGAAAAATATAAAAAGCCATGTCAAAATGGAGTACAATTACAACACTATTTACATCTGGGAAGAACTGTCTATAGTTTCATATTTATGCCAAACATTATTAATTTTTCAGTAGAAAACAATGCTTTAGTTTCTAGGAAAGGGAAGACGGCAGGGATATCAATACTAAATAATGGTTAATTTTTGATCAGCTGCCAATTGTAAACAAATAATCAATAATGTCAAAGTTTGATAACTTGGCATGGCAGCAGGGCCCATTATCTCCTACTGACCTGTGATGGAATTCATAAACCTGTTGCTTCAAGGATAATGTATTGTAAAGACACTCCTTCTCCTTCCCATAATATTTACGGATATTACATACAGTTGCTATCCCCTTATCCTCACTTCATAAGAACTAATGGCAGAAAATGGAATAAAAATTAAAATATTAATTTCTTATAAATTAAGTTACCATGGCTGCACGTACATCTGCGAGTAGTGTATATAAATGTGAATTCTTGCATTTGGTCAGCCTCATTTCAAATATCATGCCAGGTGAGGTCCGGCCTCTTGATAGGCATATATAATAGGATAGATCATATAACACCAATATTTAAGGAGCTCCACTGGCTACCTATTGAACAGTGAATAAAATATAAATTGGCTTTATTTTGTTATAAATGTGTCAGCAACATGTTGCTAGAGTATATTTCAGAACTTATAGAATTACATCGCCCTGTAAGAGCATTAAGATCATCTACTGACAACCTTAGTCTAAGAGTACCTGTAGTGAACCTGAAAAGTTTTGGTGAAAGGGCATTCAGCCATGTTGGACCAAGGGTGTGGAATGAGATTCCTTTAAATGTCCGCAGATTGCAAACATTGTCACAGTTTAAAAGGATGTTAAAATGTCATTTGTATTAAAGATTCTAGATCTGGATCTAGTTGAGTGATTGTAAAGCGCATAGAGAAAACCGTAAAGGATTGTGATATGCCCTATATAAAAGCTATCTATTATTATTATTATTATTGTCAGGATTAGGATTTGAATTGCCGTGCTAGGTCACGCATTGTTTATTACATGGCATCATTGATTTTAGCCAGTGCAAACGTCCTTGAACTATTCCCGTGGACAGTTTGTTTTTGTAACGCTTTTCTTAGAGATGGAAAGAAAGTGGGTCAGGATAGAACGAATGGATAAATTAACAGTGACGATGCAGTTTTCGACCCCGTGGTTTGGGTGTACTTTAACAGGGAAAGACGGGGCGAATAAGGGGTGAATAAATTCGTACATAAAACGTTTAGGGTGTAGAGACTTTGCGAAAGGTTTTGACATCCTAAGTCTGACTTTGTCTGTTACTATTAATAGAATCTATTGGCGCTGCGAGCGGAGCTCGAAGTGGATGCACCAATCAAATTTGAGCAGTCACGTGATTTGCAGAAGATAAGCGGTGACATGTTTATGCTACCTCACTCCATGCAGCGTATCCTATTCTGCGAAGGTGTCGGCTAAGGTTCAGCCAGAGGGAACCATAAGACTGTTAACGTCATGTCTATGTCCTGGATAGACAATGAAAATAACCCACAGCTCTTTTCTCCAGTTCCCTGAAATTGTTTCAGGGAACCAATCGTAAGTTTCATCACCATGATTCGAGATGATGTGAATCTGACCCTAACTTTCCAGTAGAAGTGCGACCAAAGGAATGCAAGACCATAAAGTTTTACTTGCAATTAAGATCTAGAACGAGTGACTGATATACACATTTGTAAATTGTAATTGATGTGTCTGGATGAGGCTGGGGATTGCCAGCCCATCCTAGAACAGATCTAGATTAGATCTATCTTAACTACGTCAGTGTGTCTTGACGGTTTGATCCTTTATAAGCAGTTAAATGAGTTGATATTGTCGTCTGAGACATAAGTATATTATTTGTGAAGTAGTAGGCAGTCTATATTTCTGAAGATAAATAATTACTAAGTAAACTGTGAATGAATCAGAATGATATAGAGTCTCAAATCTCTTAAGACTCTAGAGGAGATTTATAGTTATGTATTTTAGTATTTTCATTTGATGCTGCTGATGTTGTCTTTTGATATGTAAGATAGACGAAATTGTTAGGACTTTTAGGTAATAAATTTGTGGCCCTACAAGGTCCTTGATATAACTTACTCGAAATTGTTATTAGTGTATGTGGCATGGTATGGCAGAGTAATTTCTAAAACCTCTCGATTTAAATGCAGTCGAACACCTAAATTTATAGTTTAGTAATCCCCAACGTAACACTCGAGGGCACACCCCTCTTCCAACTCGTAACACTGGAGAGGGACCCTTAAAGAACTTTAGATAACGCCATGCCACTTAGTTAGATTATTTTAAAACCTATTGTATTTTTTTATTCCATCATTTAATATTGTACTTTTGTAATATTATCTTTTCAGGTCTTTTATTATAGAGTTTAGACAATTTGTATTAATCTAATATTTTTGTATTTCAATTTCATATGGTGAACTCAACATCCCATTGACCCGTGGACACCGGCGAGGGAACCCTTTCACCTTCCAGATCTACCTCAGACAGAAATACAAGTTTGGGCTTGGAGCTATGGATTGAGGATATTTAACATCTGAATTCCTCAAAAACGAAGTTAAGTGAACCATCTATCTAACAGTCTTGGGGAGGGCGACGTACTTTCCGCTCTGTGTGTATTGTTCCAGGCCATTTTACTATTTACTATATGTTTAGTTTAAGTGCGGGAGGTTGGTTGGGATCATAGGTTAGCATATCTTCTTTGCCATTACGAAGGATATTGGAGGCCTTGGTGGCTATGTAAAATAACTCGGGGGGATTTGCTTCTCTGTGAATAGTTCTATTAGGGATCCATTATTCGTATAGATTGTGGCGTTCTTTTCCTTCCTCACATTTCTTTAGGAAGATGTCTCTCCTGTTTTCTTCTTGAACTATCTGTAATATAAGTTAGGACTTGTAGGGTCTGTTATCGTTCGTTTTACTTGTCAGTATACGTCCTGTTTATTGTATTTTTTTTTGCTTATAAACTTTAAACTACTATAATAACATTGATATGTTTACAATATATGCCTGAGGTGTTTCACGTGCTAAAACCACGTTGAATTGTAATCTGGTATTGACATATGTGAGAGAGAGATATAATAATTTTTGGTTCACGTGACAATTTCACGTTGAAGATAGATCTAGAGAGAATAATTTTGCAGTGGTAACAGAAGACACTGCGTGTGCGTGTTTTGAGAAGAGAGAGAATTTTGAGAGTGTTTTGAGAACACAGAGATATTTCAAATTTGTCGTGTTGAGAGAGAGATATATTTTTGATTCATCGCATTGAGAGAGCGATTCGTTTTTGACAGTGATAACAGAGGACACTGGTTCGTCGCGTTGAGAGAGACGTAAATTTTGAGAGTGATCACTCAAGACATTAATTTATCGCAGTAAAGGCGATATATAGTATTTTATTGCAGTGGGAGCAACGGATAGACGGCACTGCCTTACTAGAATTTATATTGAGAGAGAGAGAGATAAAGTTTTTGCAGTTTAAGTGATACTGCCTGTAATTTTCAGAGAGAGATAAAGTGTTTGCAGTTTAAGTGATACTGCCTGTAATTTTCAGAGAGAGATAAAGTGTTTGCAGTTTAAGTGATACTGCCTGTAATTTTGAGAGAGAGAGATAAAACGTTCTTTTCGCGAAGCAGTGCTAACATAAGACACTGAGTTAATATTAACAGTCAATAACTGTTCATATAAGATATTGATACCGCGATATACCGTAACATTGGGTAAATATTTACTAACTTTACAGACTTTAACATATCATGGCTGAGTTTCTTAAATATTTAGAATCTGCCAAAGTTCTGGGCATACCAGAGGAAGAACGCGCCGCGTGGTGCGAACGACACGTACAACAAGACCGAGAGCGCGAGGATCGAAAAGAAGCAAGAGAAAGAGAAAGAGAAAAAGAAGAAAGAGAAAGAGAAAAAGAAGTAGAAAGAGAAAAGGAAAGAGAAAGAGAAAGGGAGAAAGAAAGAGAGAGAGAAAAGGAAAGACAGCATGAACTAGCAATTAAAAAGTTAGAGCAACAATCGCTTGTAACACCCACTACTGCCACCAATTCTTATGCTACTAAACCAAAACTACCACCATTTAATGAAAAACTCGACCGGATCGACGCATATTTACATCGGTTCGAGTTACACGCTAAATGCGTCGGATGGCAGCAGGCGATGTACAGTTCATGCCTGTCCAATTTATTAACGGGTAAGGCTTTAGAGGTATTTCACAGCCTTAAAGTAGAAGATGCCAACGATTATGACAAGCTTAAAACAGCACTGCTTAAGCGATTCCAGCATACCGAGGATGGCTTCCATCAAAGATTTCGCTCATGTAAACCTGAGCCATCTGAAAATTTCTCAACTTATGTCAATCGGTTGAAACATTATTTAGATCGCTGGATTGAGCTCGCGAACGTAACTACCGGAAATTATTCCCAACTTTACGATTTGGTCTTAAAGGACCAAATCTATACCGCATGTCATTCCGATTTAGTCGCCCACCTTAAAGAGAGGGCTCCGACATCCTCTGAAGAAATCACATCGTGCGCCGAACGATACGCGTCCGCTCACCCAAATCGCCCTTTGGCAAAGCCTTCAACTACAACACCGTGTTATGCCAACGTAGGCAAAGGAGCGCCAACCGGACACGATCGTTCAAGGGCGACTCGTCGTCAGGCCCCAAATTCACGCTTTCAATCAGAGCCGCCATTTTGTAGACAGAGAGATTTTCCGAATCGAGGTAATGTATCCCCGCGTCGAGGATACCAGAGTTATTCTTTTTACGAGCCTCGCCCATATTATCGTGGCAACTATCCAGGCCAACAATATAACCGGCCTCAGGGACCGCCGCGACGAGTGCATTTTGATGATAGTTATAATTATAGTAGACCGCAGAGTCTTCCCTATCGTGGAAACGATCCTAATCGTACTATATGTTATAAGTGTAATAGGGTAGGCCACATACAGAGATTTTGTAACGCGAAATTGGAATCAGCAAATGCCTGCTCGGTTAAACCTACACTTTATGAGACTGACGGTCATTCTGAATCTTCATGACAATCAAAGACTATTCCAGTCATGTCCGCCCTACATGAACTGGGTGAATTAACATTTTACCAGGGCCGCGTGAACGCGATTCGCGCTTCTGTTCTACGTGACTCCGGATGCACGACTATCGGCGTTCGACAGTCACTAGTCCGTCCAACACAATTTTTGGACAAGGAGGTAACTTGTATTACTTTTGGCGGATCTGTAGAGCGATTCCGTCTTGCAGAAGTTTATATTGATACACCTTTTCTCACAGGTATTGTTACTGCATGTGTACTGCCTAATCCAGTGGCTGATGTAATCATAGGGAATGTACCTCAAGTAAATAAGTTTCCTATCGGTAACTTGGAAATTTGGACTGAGGATGAGAGTGTTGCTTGTGCGACAACACGCTTACAATCGAGTCGACGAGCAGACAGTCCATTGAGTAATCCTACTATTGAAGTGAACATAACGTCTAGTGCATTTCATGATGAGCAACATTCAGATCCCACATTGAAACATTTGTTTGCTAAGGTTGATCCTACCGCACCGGATACCTCTAAGTTTCTTATTAAAGATGACTTACTATATCGTAATTTTCGGAATAAGCGAGAGGCCGTTATGCAACTTGTAGTACCGAGATCTTTTCGTCGCGACATTATTCGTCTCGCGCATGACACTTCCTTGGCGGGTCACCAGGGAAAGGCCAGAACTAAGTCTCGAATACTATCCCAATTTTTTTGGCCCAGTATTTACGCAGATGTAAACCGGTTCGTATCAACATGTGACGTATGTCAAAGACGTACCCCTAAAGGAAGAGCATCGAGAGCTCCTCTGCAGGAGATGCCTATGGTCTCCAGACCATTTGAGCGCGTTGCCGTAGATATAGTTGGTCCTCTACACAAGTCAGACAGAGGACATCGTTTTATACTTTCTGTCATTGACTACGCAACCCGTTGGCCAGAGGCCATTCCGCTAAAAGACATTTCAGCTGATCATGTCGCTGAAGCTCTTATTACTATTTTTTCGCGTCTTGGGTTTCCGGTTGAAATTTTATCGGACAGAGGTCCACAGTTTACCTCTGAGCTTTTTAAGAAAGTCTTGGAGTTGGTCGGGATTAAACAAAGATTGACATCTCCATACCACCCACAGTCTAATGGCTGCTGTGAACGTTGGAATGCTACCATGAAAAGTATGCTTGCACGAGTTTCCGCCGACAAACCGAGTGATTGGGATCGACAACTCCCCGCTATTCTTTTTGCATACCGAGAACTACCGAACGCATCGACGGGTTTTTCCCCCTTCGAATTATTGTATGGTCGTAAACCGCGTGGTCCAATGGCCATACTCCATGATTTATTCGCCGGATCAGACACCGACGACAATGATACGCGGTCTGCATATCAATACGTTGTAGACTTGCGAAATCGAATTCTTAACGCATGTCAGCTCGCACAAAAATCTTCAGCTGCGCATGCTAGTCTTTATAAACAATATCGTGATCAAGGTAGCCGATTGCGAACCTTGACCGTCGGAGACCAAACTCTTGTTCTCCTTCCGGAAACGAAAAATAAACTCCTCCTTACATGGAAGGGACCTTTCAAAGTTCTAAAGAGACTTTCTCGAGTAAATTATCTTATCAAGATTCGGGGACAGGACAAAGTCTTCCATATAAATATGTTAAAGCAATACCTGTCCGACGATGATAATCGACAGAATAATCGCCGAAATGTGGTTGCACAGGCCAATGCGGCCTTGGTTTCAGTTGACGATGATGATCCTATTAAGATAGAGAATTCAATACCCGCACTTCGATCTTCTGAAAACACTTCGGATGTGAATATAAATCCAGATTTATCTGAATCGCAAAGACAAGATTTAAGAGATTTGCTTAACGAGTTTACTACAGTCTTTACTGATCTACCAGGTAATACTTCTTTGGTACAGCATGTTATAAGATTAAAGACGGATATACCCGTCTTTGTTAAACCATACCCGCGTCCGCTGCACGCACAGGAGACTATAATATCTGAGGTACGTAACATGTTTCACCTAGGAGTGATAGAGCGATCGACGAGTCCATATAACTCACCCATCGTCTTAGTGAAAAAAAAAGATGATACCGTGCGTTTTTGTATTGATTATCGTAAACTTAATGAGGTTACGATATATGACGCTGAACCGATTCCCAACCAGGAGAATCTTTTTGCTCAGTTAGCGAGGGCAACGATTTTTTCTAAAATTGATCTTTCCAAAGGTTATTGGCAAATTCCGCTTGATGAGAATAGCAAGCAATATACCGCCTTTCAGACCCCGTTGGGTCTTATGCAGTGGCGCTATATGCCTTTCGGGTTAGTTACAGCCCCTGCTACTTTCGCCCGTATGATGACAATATTGCTCCAGGGTATGAATTCCGTATTGTCGTATTTTGACGACATTTGTATTTATGAAACCGATTGGTCGGGCCACATCGCAGCCCTACGACAAGTTTTTATTGCTCTTCGTCGAGCTGGCCTTACGGCAAAACCCAGTAAGGTATTTTTAGGCTACAATGAAATTAATTTTCTGGGCCATACAATTGCCCACGGCGTTCAGACTCCTGATGACAAGAAGATAACTACCATCTTAAAGCTCCAACCACCTCGAACTAAGAAAGAAGTTCGTAGTTTATTGGGTTTTCTTAACTATTATAGGAAATTCATTCCAAATTTTTCTTCGCTTACAGCTCCGTTATCGGACCTCACAAGAAAGAATTTTCCTAATAAAGTTAAATGGACAACCGAATGTGCTGATACACTTCGTACCGTTCAACAGTTGTTTTCCACTTCCCCCATTCTCATACTTCCAGACATAAACCAAATATTTATTGTCCGCACTGATGCGTCGGACAAGGGATTGGGAGCTGTGTTATTACAGGAACGAGACGATACTTTGCGGCCATGTCTATACGCCAGCCGCAAGTTGCTAGATAGGGAATGCCGCTATGCAATTATCGAGCGAGAGTGCCTCGCTATCATTTTTGCTGTAAACGCATTTTCGAGATATCTACTCATGTCTGAATTTATAATTGAAACGGACCATCGTCCGTTGTTATTCTTAAAGACTAACAGGGCTAAAAATGCTCGATTAACGAGATGGAGTCTTGCACTCCAGGAATACCGCTTTGTTATCCGTGCTATCCCTGGCGGTGACAATTCCCAAGCTGATATTTTGTCACGTCTGATTTAATTTCCTATTAAAGATTGTTGTGTCTTGTATTGGGGTTGGATAGTGCTTGTCCCCCTCAATTCTAGACGGTGGATGGATTCACATTTATCTTGTTCATTACTTTATGAACCAGTTTTACAATCCTTTTTTTTGTGAATATCCTTTTTCCACCAGCGTCATTCCTGACTGTGACCTGAACTTCTGGCAAACCTGACGCCCTTGTCAGCGGGTCAATGAGATGAAGACATGGCAAACCAAGCTACCAGAGCTACTGCTGCCATTGGATACCACAGTATTTTAATTAACAATATATTGTGTGTGAATGTGTATATAAGCAGCAATTGTGTGTGTTGACTAAATAATTATGAGCCTATTTCTTCAGTAAGGCTTCATTATTTGATAATAGTTATACTTTAATCCAGCAGTATACAGTGATATACTCATTATTATTATAGATGTTTCTGAGAATTTTGATTGTGTGCAGTAAGAATGTTTAAATAGAATAAATTCTATAGAACGTGGCATCAATAATTGTATGCTTTTTGTCCATCCACTATGCACGTTCTTAGTTAGATTTTTCTTCTCAAGCTTAAGACTCATTTTTCTACAGTACTACTTAAGCCCCTACCACAATAACTTTGAGATTTTTTGGATCTTATCGTGTAAATTTTTCTTAAAATTTTCACTGGGGTGGGGGATATGTCAGGATTAGGATTTGAATTGCCGTGCTAGGTCACGCATTGTTTATTACATGGCATCATTGATTTTAGCCAGTGCAAACGTCCTTGAACTATTCCCGTGGACAGTTTGTTTTTGTAACGCTTTTCTTAGAGATGGAAAGAAAGTGGGTCAGGATAGAACGAATGGATAAATTAACAGTGACGATGCAGTTTTCGACCCCGTGGTTTGGGTGTACTTTAACAGGGAAAGACGGGGCGAATAAGGGGTGAATAAATTCGTACATAAAACGTTTAGGGTGTAGAGACTTTGCGAAAGGTTTTGACATCCTAAGTCTGACTTTGTCTGTTACTATTAATAGAATCTATTGGCGCTGCGAGCGGAGCTCGAAGTGGATGCACCAATCAAATTTGAGCAGTCACGTGATTTGCAGAAGATAAGCGGTGACATGTTTATGCTACCTCACTCCATGCAGCGTATCCTATTCTGCGAAGGTGTCGGCTAAGGTTCAGCCAGAGGGAACCATAAGACTGTTAACGTCATGTCTATGTCCTGGATAGACAATGAAAATAACCCACAGCTCTTTTCTCCAGTTCCCTGAAATTGTTTCAGGGAACCAATCGTAAGTTTCATCACCATGATTCGAGATGATGTGAATCTGACCCTAACTTTCCAGTAGAAGTGCGACCAAAGGAATGCAAGACCATAAAGTTTTACTTGCAATTAAGATCTAGAACGAGTGACTGATATACACATTTGTAAATTGTAATTGATGTGTCTGGATGAGGCTGGGGATTGCCAGCCCATCCTAGAACAGATCTAGATTAGATCTATCTTAACTACGTCAGTGTGTCTTGACGGTTTGATCCTTTATAAGCAGTTAAATGAGTTGATATTGTCGTCTGAGACATAAGTATATTATTTGTGAAGTAGTAGGCAGTCTATATTTCTGAAGATAAATAATTACTAAGTAAACTGTGAATGAATCAGAATGATATAGAGTCTCAAATCTCTTAAGACTCTAGAGGAGATTTATAGTTATGTATTTTAGTATTTTCATTTGATGCTGCTGATGTTGTCTTTTGATATGTAAGATAGACGAAATTGTTAGGACTTTTAGGTAATAAATTTGTGGCCCTACAAGGTCCTTGATATAACTTACTCGAAATTGTTATTAGTGTATGTGGCATGGTATGGCAGAGTAATTTCTAAAACCTCTCGATTTAAATGCAGTCGAACACCTAAATTTATAGTTTAGTAATCCCCAACGTAACACTCGAGGACCCAGCTCGTAACAATTATATTAGGCCATTATTTGAAAATGCTCACAGCAAATTAAAAATATGGAATCGGAATCCTCTCCTTGTAATAGGTGCCTTTATATATAAGGCATACTCCTTAAGAACATGATGCAGCTGAAAGAAAGTGAGGGAACAGACCTAAATGGACAAATCTGCCATTTTCGTCCTTTTCAGACATGGGAGACCCTTCCTTTTCTAAGTCTTTCCTATAACGTTTGATGTTTTTCACCATTAAATCTTTGCGAGTCAGTTCCACATGATTGGGAAAATGGTTGATGACTCTGTAAAACAAAATAAGAATGAAGTTTAGTGCAGTAGAATAAAGTATGAACATTTGAAATTCCCATGCCCTATCACAAATTCAGAAAGACCATAATAAGTATAAGAAAATGGAGCATGTGAGACCATACAAAATAACTAAAAGCTAAGTTTTCAAAATTAAGTAACTCCATAATAAAATAGGCATCAGTGAAAAAATGAGATTTTAAATCAGCCACACCTTTAAGTTATTAACCACAACTTTTCTCTTACACAGATATATCTGTCAGGATCCATTCCCTGCATGAGTATGTTGATATCTAAATCTAATAGTTTGCAACATTACCATTCAAAACATCATGTGATTGTCACAAATCCCAGACTGGGAGATGTAATAGTTTATGACAGGACAACAATCACGAACAAACAAGTTTAACACTTAACAGAACAATCCATCAGACTCACACATTTATTAAACATAATTATACAGATAATAGCGCAATTACATACATTATATTATTGGGATTAACTGCCGTACAACAGCCTTATTCTCACACACCCTCTCCCTCGGATCCACAACCCGGTAGTTACTCCTAAAGGCACTTCGGCCTCAGCCTCTCCCCTCAGGGTCTTAATAGCACATTAATAATTCACTGGCACCGCAGTCTCTCAATATCACCTTCCTATTGTCATACACCTTAGCACTCCCCTAGCACCTCAGCAGGGCAATAACACATTATCATTTCAATAGCCCCTCAACATGGCAATAGTACATTATTAGTTCCTAGCCCATCAACATGGCAATAGTACATTATCACATTCACGCTCATATCTACGTCCCTGTCCGTGGCCTGACTGCCACGACTTTATGTGCCTCTACTGTCCTGCACTGACAGCCTCACTTCTGGCCTATGTGTGGCCTCCGGCCCTATGCTGGCCTATCACCGTAGGCGGCGCTCTTTGGCCCGACCTCGGCACCTACAAGAATAACATTACATTGGTATAATACCCTACCATTTCTATTCACTCCACCTCTCCTTACAACCCATGAAGCGTACACACACTAGTTCACCTTTCACTCACCACACATCTTACGGTAACACACCTCCATCGGAGTACACACTACTCACTCGCGCTACAAATCCATGAACTCACTTTCATCTATCGCTCATGGCGCACATTGCTATATCCAATATCAAGGACTTCCACATTCCTCACATATACTTATTTACATCATGGTAATAGACGAATATAATATAATACATCAATCATAATTATCAATCAACGTTCTACCTACCAGTCATCACTGGAAAAACTCTCTCACTGGTCTCTCGATTGCTCCCCTTATGTTCGCCCGCTGGGCTCTTACTAGCGTCCGTTCAGTAGGACCTTCTAACTTGCAGTGATAGTAATACAGCGCTTTCGCCTCATTCAGACCCCCCCCACTCATAACATGCACGCTTTTCTTCCTTGTCTACGTGCGTTAATTTTACTCTCTTCCTTTCACGTCTTTCCCTACTTGTCTGCCGTGAGCCCTTCTTACTCTACACCCGCTCTGTAGAAATCCCCTTAATTGCACTCACTCCACTCGTGACAGTGATGCTATTAGCCTAAAAATATTACTCTCTGCTCTTACACAAAGCTCTACTCACTGGTCATCTTGTAAACGAAAGCCACTTTCAACACTGAATACACTGCGGATGTTGTGGACTCCAGCCCTGGAAAACATCATTTATGATATAGATGTTCATCACAAAACCATAAATTCATTTTCTGATTATTGATTTCACCAATATTAAAATATTAAAAAGGAAACATGACAGTATGTAACTTCATGTGTAATGATTAAATTTGTAATAATTTTTTTTTAAGCCTGTTTCTTGCTGACATTTTACTAATTAGAAATGTGTTGTTGGTGACTGAAGTATTTATAAGGATCTTTTTCTAGTGCATCTAAAACAGCGCTTTGCAGGATAAATCATATTACGTCATGATCACATTAACTGTACATAGGCAAATGTAACATAACTAGCTGAGGCAGCCAGCACTGCTAAGGGGTAAACTTCCCTCTGCCATCTCTCTCTCTCAGATTAGCTTTTATGTCAAGGCAGATCAAAATGATAATAGCTGTGAATTAGCAGAAGTTAACATTTTAAAAATATTTTCACTACCATTGCAAATACAAAATCCATAAAGGGATCATGTTCACAAATCTGCACCAGTCTTCCCATTTCACTACAGATTTCATGTGACTACTGCACATTCCTTACTATCAAGGAAATCGCACAAAATTGAACATGTGTTAAGGCACAGTTTCCCATGTGTGTTAGAGCCCTAAGCATGCTGTTCCTGTTAGGATAAAATGCACTAAACTTAAGGCTCTTGAAAGGCAGTCAAATATAAGCCAATAAAAACCCAAAGAGGACACAGTACAAGGACAAAATGAATTGAAAAAATGATATTTTTTATTTAAATGAATTATCAATTGCTACATTATGACCTGAGTTCCAATTACTGTAACCTGTTTAAATATTCTGAAACTTATACTTTTTGCCTTCAGGTCAGAAGCTGGCACCATGCCTCAGTAAGTCCTAAAATGTATCATACGTGTTGATGAACATACCAGTAAAAGTTCCAGTCATCTTCTGGTCCCACCTGAATCCAGCCTCGGTTCTCAAAATTATTTAGAAGAACTGATTTGTCAAAATCTGATGCAAATTTGATGCGCGACATTGTATGACACTGCAAACAGCTACAACCT
This sequence comes from Onchidella celtica, assembly GCA_963931925.1. Lineage (NCBI taxonomy): Eukaryota > Metazoa > Mollusca > Gastropoda > Systellommatophora > Onchidiidae > Onchidella > Onchidella celtica. Next base: position 23,513,927 of record OZ007575.1, on the reverse strand, counting down.
GCAAAATGAGTTTTCAGATGAATTCAGTTTGAACACAATTATGTTCCAATGAATTAAGAAAACAGTCACAATTTTTATGCTCACTTTTGGTCCATGTCAAATGTGACATTTTATTATTCATTATCACCAAAACTCTCTCCCAACCCTTACAACCCTAACACCAAACCTTTTTGTGACTAAACCTACTGCCAATGCACTAAGTGCAATCAATATGTTGGTGCAATCAATATTTGTCTTTCCGTACAGTTTCATTTACTGGTGTTTTTATGATGAATCCATGTTTTGTGACGTTCTTATCAACACATCATAACATCACATAGCAGATGACTGCTGTCCAAGCTTGTATTTAGTCTTGAACAACTTTTCGAAGTTTTGTGTCCCTGCGACTTCCATCTTGAGTTCAAAGATAAGTATGTGAGCCTACATTTTTCTCCACTTGACGGTCCTGTGTATGCTCACAAAAGTGCTCTGGACACTTTATATAGGGGAATTTTCATTGAAAATATGTTTTAGGGAGATTATGAGCGTGATTATGCACATATGGGACTGATTGCACTGACATGCATTCATTTGACACCAGCATGCAATGCTATCACTGGTGATTGCACCGTCACATCAATGTTGTGTGTGCATTGACTGCGATCACTAGCAGTATTATTATTTAATATGATTACATGATGTATTCAAAACAAGAGTTCAAAAGGCCCATGCACGTCAGTTAACAGTAAACAACTGAATATAATGACAAACAAAGAACAACACTGTGGCAAAATCCCAATTACCTAGGCCTATATTTCAAGGCCTTTTGCAACTTTATCAAAGAATAGGTCTAGTAAATGCAGTGACTTAATTGAATGAGAACAGTTCTCCCTTCTCCCTTCTTTTACAGCAGGAAAGAAAGAAGGAAGAAATGAAACAGAAGGCACAGGAGGAGTGGAAAAGAAAGAACAAATTAACAGAAGCACAGAGAAAGGAAGGTAAAAAGAAGAAGAAGAGGATACAGTTCGAAGAAGACACAAAAGAAGAAATAACGGAAGACACTCATTTCTTTTACCAAGTTTCATAAATTTTCAGCAGTTGCTACAAGGCCTCTTATTTGGTTTAATTGATTAAACAGATGGTCATGATTATTTTGAAATATCCCCCCCCACTGAGTTGTTCAGTAATTATTAAGTTTTGCCGCTTTGAAACATGTTATTGCTGGTGTTGTGAAGGGGAGGACAACGAAGTAATGGTGGTGAGACAACAATGATTTTGATGACACCAATGATGATGACAAGGATAATAATAATATTAATTGAGTTGATAATGATGATGATGATAGTGGTGTGGTGATGAAGAGCAGTTCACAAATTTAGGCAAAATGACAAGAGTGGGAGGACGGAGAATTGAAAAAGAAGAGAATGGGAAGGTGAATCATTAGATCGATTTTGCTATTGATCGCACAGACGAGCATGCATTGATCGCACGTAGGCCTATATATGCAGGTGATTGCATGACCAACAACTTGTGACTGCACCAACAAACACTGATCGCACAAGCGTGCAATTGATGTTTACACATGAAAAGTATTCTGACCAGCACATGTTAATTGGGAGAGAATTTTTAGGTGTTCATTGACAAGCTCTAAGTTCACTGGTTAAAATGAACCAGTCAGAAGCTCGCTAGACTTATAGTTTACTTCCAGGCAGTTTCCGTTTCCCACCTGATTTAGTAGATCTAAATATATAATACAAGATCATAAAACTGTTCGCAAAGATCAGCCTTTCCTGCAGGGCAGTATATTTGTCAGGAGTAGTGATGAGGTGACAATGCTGAGACATGTACTGATGATTGGGAAGACACAGGCAGAACATGCTCCAGAAAATGGGAGATTTCAAAATCAAGATATTGGGAGTAAATTGTGGTTGAGATTGGAGCAAACAAAAAATGGATTGCATCTAGATCTAGATTCATCTAGAGAAATCAAATAGACATACAATGTTAGGCCACAATTATTTGCCAACATTATCGGCAGATATTACCCGGTTTTATCTGCCAACACTAAAGTCCCAGTTTAAAAAATTAAACAGATTGGTTGCTAATAAAAAAAAAACTTCTATAAGCAAAAAAAAAAAACCTGCCCTGCTGAGAACCAAACCTCTGTCCGCCGATTGACAGGCGAAGACACACAAAAAACAACCTGGATTTATTCCCAATTATTGTTGTTGGATTAAGAAAACAATAAACAGATTGATTCTTAATAAAAAGACATTTATAAGAAAAAAAACAACCTGCCGTGGTGAGAATTGAGCCATGGTCCCCCGACAGACTGGCAAAGATGCTAATCTCTACATTACTGCTGACCTTTTTCAACTAGGTAGTCCAAACTGCCCCGCTAATGGGGCGAAAATCCGTTTTCGGCATAATTTTAGGCCAACATTACAAGGCTATTACTGTTGTGTATTATGTGAAATGGCATGTAATCCACATCAAAATAAAGTTCAATCCTTCCTCTAGCAGAATACGTTCTTATGTATTGTTTAATGTGTTTAGCTGTGTGTTTTTATAATTTGAAAAGGACACAGTCTTGCGGTTTTCGCTCTGAGCTGCGCATACCGAATTGACCCCCTCGTAACAAAAGGTCACAGCACGTCGCCGATGTAACGCACGTTTGAAAATAACTCTCATAGAAAGCCAGATAAATGAGGTTTAATTCAATGTATTTTTAATCGTGCTTTAAGTTGAAATTCCTTTAAAAATCATTTGTTAAAAAGTTTGTTGGCCGAGAAACTGGCGGAAACTTCAATAGATCAGGATCAAAATTATACTCCAATAAACTTCAGCCTTTGTACAGTAAGGGTATGCCAAGATCAGACATGTTTTGGCATCAAGTACCGACTGTTTATATAGACCCCCCCCCCCCCCCCCCCGATGCTTGATTTCGACACCTTTGTCCAACACTCAGTCCTACGTCAATGGTGACACGGTTTATATCTCCTTTTCAATTAAAAAAGAAAACAAAAACATTGTTTTTGACTCCTTTGTAAGAGTTCACAAAAATTGACATCGAATGAAGTTTGGTGACTAAAAAATGTAAAATGAGATGCTTGTATTACATTTGCACCCCTCGAAAAATTGAGCATAATGTTATCCTCTTGTTTTGGAAACTAAGAATTTCTTAATGTCGTGACTCAATAAACTGTCATTTTATGGGCGGTCAAAGTTGGAATATCGTGCAATTTGCAAAAGGTGGCAAATTCAAGATGTTTTTTCACTTTTGAAAATGCCATAACTTTCAAATCAAAGCCTTTAGGCCAGAATAATAAATTTGGTATCAAAATTCTTGGAAAAATAAGCTCCATTAGATTTGACAATAACTGGTGACATATGATAAAAAGTAAACATTGGTTTGAACTAACCTACCTAGTTCAACTGTGAGGGAATTCTTACAAAATAAAGATCACCAAATCAAGAAACCCATGTCTACAGATAAGACCTGAACCTTCGTATCCATTTAATCAATAAAATTCCATTTCTTTTCAGAAAACCCTCGCCAATTTCAACGATGCCTTCGTTTTCAGCACGGGCGCAGCATACGAATGTTGGTCAGGATGAATGGAACAAAGTAGGAAGACGGAGAAGGGTTCCAATAAGGGGAGATCACTCGCAATACAAAATTTATGCTAGCGAATAAAAAGATTTCCTTGGGGAAATTTTATTCGACAGTGTCCGCGGATAAACATTTCCCACAATGGTTGATAGGCCTAATTGTTGGCGAATAATGGTAACCATAGCCTATGGAAATTTCATGTTCTTAAAAGAAGTTCGGGCGCTTTTCGGTTGTTCCCACCCCTCCTTAGTTAACGGAAGGACTTCCGAATGCGTTCCATAGTCCGAGTGAAAACAATACATAGCTACCCCCACGGCTTTCCCTATGTCAATCTGACTACTGCCCAGACGAACATCGGCCTACGGCCTCGATGATACAAACTGACTAGACCCTCACGTCATTACATATCAATCTGACAATCGACTAATACAGCCTAGATCTAGGTGGGAACAACCGAAAAAGCGCCGAAGTTCGTCCTGCTTCTACATAAATGTCAAAAAAGTGGTCAGTACAAAATCAATACGCATCGCAAACATGAGAATATTAATCACCGTCACATTCTCTAATTGTTCCACTGGCGTCCTTAGTTGCAGGGATGCGCCATCTTTGATCTCAGAAATTCTCGTGCTCAGCTAAATTGCCAGATTGACTTGAAAAAACTTTCCAAAGCAACCGTGTGAGCCAAAGATGGCAGCAAATTTCTTTTCAGCTCTCCGATTCTTTGTTCACCGCAGTTTTGTTTGGATTGTTCTCTGGCGTTCTTTGTGAAATAACACATACAAAAAGAGTCTTCATACTGTTGAAAGCTCTATCTATTTGTGGAAAATAAGCACTTTAACAGAGACCCCAAAACTGGATTCGAACCAAGTCGTCGGGGCAAAATTATTGCCATGTGAAGAGTATCTATGTTAGGGAGCCTGGATAAGAGAAAGCAGCTGATAAGCTTCTCGGGTGCTAAATCAGAATCGTATTAAAACTGTATTGCCATATATTTTATCAATAATTTTGCAAAGACGAGTTCATTTAATTGTAGTGGAAAAGCTGTCTAGCAAATCAAACGGCGACTGGTGTTCATAGCGGTTGCAAATCTGAGTTCTGAGTGTATTTCTCACGAGGAAGGGGTGTTTTTGTAGCCCCTTTCTTTTAATGACAAATAATGGGGGGGGGGGGGGATATTCCTGTCTGAATATTTATCTTTAATTCTATACCAAGTTTGACGCTTTTAAAATTTGATCTGATAACTTGTGGCTACGAATACCTGGTAGATTGATAGAAAAAAACATGGCTGACAAGACCACAAGAATCTCTTCTAGATCTACGAAAACGTATCGTTCAGAAGGTATCTCTAGCCTTCCCGAAAGTCCATTAGGTGCTACACCTCGCCCAGGTCTTAGGCAGCATTACCCACCTCCACCACCCCCAAGCGAGTACCTGTATACTTACTCACTGAGTGAGTTTTGATAGTGTAGCAGTGACCTACTTATGAATCTCATCAACCGTGACACGCATGACGTGTAGTTTGTATTGCCCTAGGCTTGTATTTTGTAGAGCTTAGCAATAGCAGTCGTATAATTTGTCCTATTTCTCCTGAGCCACATACCTCCCTGATCCTTACGACCTGTTCACGATTTGTGTTTGAATAGGCCGGGAGCTTCAGTAACGCCTTTTTTGTTGTGATTGCCAGCAATACTAGATCTAGATCTGGACTTAGATTTTAGCTCTAAGGTCTAGACACTAGCTCAGTCTCTTGCTTTTAAGTGACCTACCATAGCCTGGTTTATTATTTTTTTCCTGGGTTGATTCCATGGGCCACCTGAGGAATACAGGCTTAGCACAACATGATATGTAAATTTCAAATATTGAAGATAATTTCATAATGGGCCACCTGAGGAATACAGGCTTAGCACAACATGATATGTAAATTTCAAATATTGAAGATAATTTCATCTCTGTAAGTGTAATGTAGGCCTAAATGTAACTGGAGTTGTTCAGACTACTTAAATTATAATTTAAGCTTTAAAATAGAGCTGCTTCTTGTTTGTGATGAAGCTCCCACCTGAAATCTTGAAATGTGAACACAATTCTTCAGCAGTGTGAATTCTTTTTCTAACATTAACAACTGTTTGTCAGAATGACTAAATTCCTCTACTTTACTACCAATTTAAATAGATCTAGTTTACAAACCTCTTTCTTCCCATTTATAAATTTACTCAAAATTGGTTTAGAGTGGGATAGGTCGTATAAGAGTGTTGTTTAGTAACACTGACAATATTCGAAAGAATTTGAAAGCTTAGATTCATTTACAATAAAATTCTGTCATATATCATACTGAAATACCTTAGTGAGAAAACTGATGGAGAAAATTTGAGTAGCCTACAATGGAACCGAAGGATGCAGGAGGAAGAGCTAATATCGGTAGTTGTAAAGGAGAAGGAAACTTCAGTGCAAGTCCCAGTTGTTACTGAAGGTCAGTTAGACTTAGTAATATATACATTGACATACAGAATTGAAGGACAAGTCACAAGTTTACTGTCATGAAATTGCATCTTTATCTTATGTACTGATTATAAATGACAAATTAAGCATTTGGTTTATGATTGTGTGATTTGATCAATTTCTGTTTCAAAAGTGATCAGCGAAATTCTTCTTTTCCAGGAACAACTGACACAGTTGACTATGGCGGTAATGCCACAGATTTTTCGCAGGTAGCAGAAGAATCTAATGACTATACACAGCTGAGAGAGAAGACTGTCACCGCAAGCTTCAGAGAGGTCGAAGTTGAAGGGAGCACAAGGAGGGCATTGCTGATCTTAGCTCTAATATTTCTCAGTGCACTTGTAGCGCTGGGGGTGGTATATGCCGGGTTTCCACGGCTGGATCAGTGAGTATTCGACATAATCGAATGCTGTTAAGGGTGACTTGGTGCTGCAAAGGGCGAGAGTTGTAGTGTTTCTTTAGTAGTTTCTTTAGCAAGTTTTTATTATAGATTATTGTATTAGCTGGAATTGTTATCAGCATCAAGCCGTCCCTGCGCAACAACAGGAGGAGAGGAGTGTCTAGAATCTCTGTATATTTAAAACTGGTTGTGCTAAGGTAAGTATTAAGTGTTTTGTGCTAGTTTTGCAACAAGTGTTTAAATTTTTGTAATGCAAATTCAAACAGCTAATAGTAATTTAAAAGATTTTTATTCCTAAATTGCAACCACTCATTAAAAAAATGAGGCTCTTGATTTTGTTAAAATCTTCGCCTTCAAGTACTAGAGCTGTCTTATTTTCAGTCTGCATGTGTTTTCCTGTCTATCAAGCAGTGTTGAATCTTTAGAAAGCTTAATGATCAGCTTATTTTTTATTTTCCAGGGTTTTCGCACAGTAAATGTAATGAATGGATTTTAATTTTATTTGAGCATGACCTCACATTGTGTTATGAAATTAGATCTAGTTAATATTTTTTACAGTGAATGAGATCCTTCCTTTACCTGTAACTTGGTATTTGTGCATCTCTTAGACTTTGTCTGAGATGATGAGTTACTTTCTTTTTTTTTTCTCTTTGAGTGCTTAATTACAGAATGCAGTGTGATATTACGCAAAGTGATTTCTATTTTTTATCATAACTCACAAGTTAGTGTCTAATCTGATGGAGCTTGTTTTTCTAAGAATTTTGATACCAAATCGAATTTGCTACATTTTGCAAATTCAAGTAGCCTTGTAACATTGACCTAGAATTATGCCAAAATGGGATTTCACCACTTCAGCGGGGCAGTTTGGACTACCTTGTGACATCAGGGTCCTCTTATCTTACTGCAATCATTTGTTCACCACTTCACAGTAATGGCAATTGTTTGTTTTTTCAACCTGCCTTCAGAATGAACTTAAGTTCTTTGTTTTGCATATGAAATACTTTAGGCCAACCAACCCCAAGTCTTCAAGTTATATAATTTAACATTACTAACTCTTCATCAGCAGTGCACATTTTATGAAAGACCAAGTTGTGTATCGTCGGTTTAAAAAGCTATTACGCATTAAAACGTGTATTCTGTTGATTTTGTCAATTAGATGTGTTGCTGCAAACATGCGTGCAAATTACTATATAATTTGAAATGCCAGCTATGTTTCAAGACTAATATATTTGGAGAGTATGTTATCTCTGTAAGGGGACAGATTTCTTGAAGTAATAATTTGTAATGTAAAGTACCAAAACTCTAAGATCAGACATAACATTTAGAGTTTGAAAGAGATTATGAAGCTCTTGTTACATGTTGTGTCGAAATCTATTAACATGCAATTTTCACACATTGGATTTGGAATGTATATGTATGAATACATCTCATCCTGCGGTGATGTCATTCCTCTATATGATTTTATCATGCCCCATTTTTTTTTTTTCAGAGAGGAAGTTCATTTTATAAAGCTTCCTCGTAATCTAGAAGATGCCAAGAATCTGGGGCAAGTGTTACACCGGTACAAGGACAAATATTTTTACCAAGTGTTGTTGGGATACTTTGTTGTTTTTATATTGTATCCTTTGGCAGAAGTTCCCATGTCAGAGTCATCTAATGATCTGCAGGCAGTCTGTTTATTGTATGGAATTTTTCTATGCATAAATGCCCACGACATCAGTTTTTCATTATCTCTCTCTCTCTCTCTCTCTCTGAGCTGTCCTTTTCGCAAAGGATTCTGTAGACTGTAACAAGTTTGGGTTGCAAGGGAAATTGGCAAGAAATTAGTTACTATTGATTCATGATTGGGTGGCCGTTTGATCTCAAAGAGTTACTGAGGGCCAAGTGGGTATATTTTCTTGAATCTGATACCGACTGCACGCATTGTATTGAAATTAATCAGCATTAAAAATGTTGAATCATGTGCGAAAAGAAATGTAACTCTAATCATAGAAATATTCCAAGAATATGATGTGTTGGCGCCTTGTTGTTACATTGGCAAGAGCACTTATATTAGGACCGATATATTGCTGCAGGAAATCTGTTGTTCATAAGTTTCTCTGGCAGAAGTTAGATTGACCATCCAATTGCAATGACTTTCAAATTGATAATGATCTGTTCTAACTAACTGTGTTTTGTTTCTTTTTCCTCTCTATTGAGTTGTGAAATATATATATATATAATGAAATGAGAAATCATTGTTTCCCTTAACATTACCACAGTTTACAAACCTTTGCAATCCCAGGATCAATATTCCTTAGCATCATATCTGGCTTTTTGTATCCATTTTTATTAGCCTTGCCTTTAGTGTGTATGGTAAGTATTTTACTGATCATTGGTTCATGTAATGGAAATAACCTTTTTGATTGGCTGGAGCTGCCTTATGTGACTATATATTTTGCTGCCTTTTACGGGTGCATAGAATTAGTCCATTTGATTAGCATTTGTCAACTCATCATTTTGGATCAGGGACGCATAAATGTTGCATGCACATAAACTGTACTTCTGAATGGAAAGTTACTTTTATTATCTTAAGTCAAAAAAATAACATTTACACACTAATGGTTTTTAATTACATGGTATACAAAGCAAACTTACTCTGAAACGCAAAATTAGGATTTATCTATACTATATATATTTGTGGACTTGGGAATTTTTCGTTGCAAAAGGCTTCTGAACCACTCAACACTCAGTCTTCAAATTTCATATGGTGCACCAGAATGGATGTAGTAAAGGTGCACAGTTTTTAATAGAAATCTCAAATCAGTGTTGTTGTTTTTTATTGGAAATTTATTGTTTCCCCATGATTTAGATCTATTTCGAGTCATAGTTCGCCATTTTAAGGTTTCGTTATCACTTCCTGCGATGTGTTCACTATCAAAACACTAACCCGTGCGCAAATCATGCTGTTGTACGGGATGCGCAGTGTGTCAACTCACAAAGGCAGAGCAGTAAGACTTATTTAAAAACAAACGAACAAAAATAAAATAAACAAATAGGAACAGGCCAGATTAGGCCGTGGGACCAAACTTGTAGCTTGTCATTCCGTTACGCACCTCAGGGGATAAGCTGATTTTTTTCATGCAGGCTCTTATGCATCTCCCCTTTACAAAAAACCAATGTTGTCATTTCAAGTCTTGCACATTTTTGTACAATTTGTATGTAAAGTGTGCCAATAAATAATAATTAATGATGCGAATTGAGTTTGCCATTTAAACAATGCTATTCTAATCAACCAATGGAATTGAGCCTTTCGCCGCGAAATCCAAAATGGCTGCCTCCATGATGGAATGCTGCATGCACACTAAGAAAGATGTAAATAACAATATAATTCAGTTTTCTATGAAAAGTTGGATGAAATTTCGAGAATCAATAGGTTTGTGGTCATCTTTAGACACTACAGAAGGTTCATTAGCAAGGGTTTTCATTAAGAATCATGATCTAGATCTAGAACTCATGCGCGCCAGGACACTGCGCAGCAAGCTTGATATGGTTACTTTTTATGACCTGCACGGTACTATAACAGAATGGAGGCAAGATGGAGGATGAAAATGGCAGCACGATGAAACAATGCATTTTCTATAAATTCATGAACCAAACTAATCAAAATAATAAAAACTTCCGTGCACCCTGGGCCGTATTTGAAATGAACATGTATAATTGGGTTAGTATAGGTGTCTAATAAAAAAGCCTTTTGCCAGTTTTGCGTTCAAAGGTGGAGATTTTGTGAAATATATAATTATGTAAAACGAAACAAAAATGCAAAAATACAGATGTTACATAGCAATAAACATTGTTATTTTTTAAGAATAAGTTATTAATATGCACAGTTAAGGATGACAACATTTGATTTTTAGTCAAAGATGGTTACTGGGAACATATTAAAACCATACCTAGATTTTCCCTAGGGGGTGCGTAACTGTGATGTTTCCACTTTCTCTCACTCTTCCTCTCGCTAACTTTCTTCTGACACCAGCCGTGATAGGCACGGCACAAACACACTGTCTCTCTTCTATAAGTTATAACAAACGATATCCGTATTGCTTATATATACAATAATTATTAATTCATTCAATAATAATAGGAACATAGGTGATACAATTTCACGTGAATTTCGATGGAATGAAATCAATGCAAATCAGCACATGATAATTAAAAGGCTTCGTAATATTCAATTTCTAGCACATTTTATAAAACACATGGGTACATTCAGCATAAGGAAACCTCTCCTTTAGGGGTGTATGGCGCTATCTGGGGGCTGGTTCTTCCTCTCTACTCTGGCTTGACTGCGCAGTTAGATCAACAGGTATCGGCAGGTACCAATAGGTCGGGAAGCCAAGAAGCCACGGTGTCGTTAATCAAAGGACAAGAAGTTGAGAAGCCAAGAAGGTGTTGTTCTTCCTCCTCTGTAGAAAAACAATCGCAACTTCCTAATCTACTGCTGGAAGGCATGACTTCCATTCTTACTCCATGACGGATATTCATCATTAATACTTTTAACCGCTGACACTGTTATAAGTCAGGCTGCAGCTCCCATACTCCATAGGCTCCCATGTAGGCAATAGAATAAACGATCAATACAGTTTTAATGATATTTACACGTTCCCCACGAAGAATAACGCTCTCTCTAACAGACCCCATCCTATAAGGTTTCGTAACATATATATAACGGCGTTTCCGTGACTCTCTCAGAGGCAGTAGTTATACCAAAGTAAAACCCCTAGATTTAGGTTCTACAATTATGAACATTAAGTAAAATACACATACGTCGTACAATTAACTTACCACTCAGCAACAGCTCAAATGCCGACAAGATACCAACGATACCACGCTCTGACAAAGGATGTTTGCGGGTTCCCTGACCTTCCCCACTCACAAGACTAGTACAAAGTTACAGTTGCAGTTGTGGTCTCCTCTTTGGCACGAAGCTGGTGAGTGCTCTCAGCGGTCTGAAGTTGGAAGGAGCGTTCGGGGATTTATACCCAGTCAGGTAGCGTCCCAAGACGCTCACCGAGTGTACATTAGTTATCCTAATAGCCACCCCCGTCGACTCCACGTCAAATACTATTGAAGCATCTCTACCCCCCAAGCAATTCCCAGGTGATCTGATCGTCAAGTACGGCGGTCAAGTAAACACTACCCTTTTCGGGTGTCAAAGCGGTTTCCGTTGTATCCCTTACTTTCCCCCTCTGGCCTACAATAACTCTGTCTCCCCGCCGTCAACTATCTTCCCACGCTAGTAATACCTTGCCAGTCTGTCACCCTGTTACAGTAACGAACTTTACTTTAGAGACTAGCTAGGATTTTGGTCCCACGGCCTAGATGAAGCAGGTCCATAACCACCCAGAACTGAAACCAATATTCAAACCGATTTATCCCGGGTAGGGCTGGGGACCTCAGCTAGTCATTAATTAACACATGAAATTTTTATATAGATTGTAAATTACTGTTACTTTTTCAGTGTTCTGCATTGGGTGCTTCATTCTGTTATTTGCTGTCATACATGGTTGGGCGCAGAATAGTACAGAAATATTTTCCACAACGTGCAGCTGATTGGAAGAAACATGTAAGTTTAAATGTTGTATATGTGTGACATTGTGGGATTTCTTGTCATTACATCAAGTGGCAGGAATGCAGTTGCAAGAATTGTCTTCAACAATTCTGAACATGGTTGATTTATGTTTCATTGTGTTAAGATTACTTGTTGAGCTGTGATTCAAGACAACACAGTTAACTTAATTGGGGTGCAAGATGCACATTTCACAGTCCAAGATGACAGTGGTTATCATGATGGAAATATAATCAACACAAGACATGAAAGGAGGCTCAATTTATTGGAGTTTTAATTTTCTGTCAACGCAGGTTTTTTCTTTGGATATTGGGATAGGCAGCTTATCTTTCAAATCAATCTATTTGTGCATATCTGATTGGACACTGATTGTAAGCCTGTGGTCTTTGACCAGTAGGGAAAGAATTACCCCTATCATTCTTTTAAAATAATTGTTTTGATGATGGCAGAAGACCATTATGTCCGGTTAATGAGAGGCACCTAGGAAAGGAATGATAGTGGGTAAATCTCAGGGTCAGTATCTTTCATTGCCAGGAACAAAAATGAAATTGCTTTAATGTCTTTCTACCCACAGGTGGATAACCACAGAGAGCATCTGTTCAACTATATCCTATTTTTGAGGATCACCCCATTCCTGCCTAACTGGTTCATCAACATTACTTCCCCAGTTATTGGTGTACCCCTCTTAACATTCTTCTTCGGCACATTTCTAGGTCAGTATCTGTCATAGTTGTTGGCCACTTTGTTGAGAGGGGAAAACACTCAACATTTTCTGTTAGCCTTATTAGACATTGAGAATGCCAAAACTGTAGTGTGCAGAGTCCTCAGAATATTTTTTTTGGAGAAGAATGCAGATATTTTACCACCAAACAGAAAATTTCATTACATGTAGTGTTTGTTACCAGAACAATGACAACCTCTTCATGTCAAAGTTGGCTAGTTTTTCAGCAATGTTCAATATTGTGTGTGCAAGAGGCCAGCGAAGCTGAGTAAATTAACCGTGTTTTACTCCACGTGTGCGTTCATTTTCAGTGAGATTGATCTGGTTTTTGTCAACTGGTGTTCTGGTCACTTTTCATTTTTCCCTTTCATAATTGTGTTTTTACTTTCATTCCTCATCTCATCCTTAATTTGTATCACGGAACTTACTCATGTCTATAGTTGTTTACACTAGTTGTGAATAAAGTGAGGAGGGGTTTTCTTAAAATTTCAGTTTGTAGCCATAGACCTTGCTCACAGTGATTCAACAGAGCTTCCATGTATGTCAGTACTGCATTAGCAACAGGTCCTTGTACAGTTGTAGTGTTGGTTGTACATGGTTTTTGTTGGGGAAGGTCTATCACTATCAGACTTTTTCTTTTTGCCAATTTTTGACTTTGCTTTAAAGCTTTGCTGCGACCCCAGTTTTTCTGTGGTTTTTATAATATTTTGTCAGTTTCCAACCACTGGTTGCATACCTCTTTGTGCTGTATTGTTCTTCTCTGTTCTTTCCTTTTTTGTTTTTTGTTTTTTTTTCCTTGACGAAGGCTGTTACCAAAATATTGGTCATTTTCTGTCTCCCCTTTTAGTTTGCATTTCATTGTATCATTTGGGTATTATTTCTTACACCAGGTTTTGCTACATTCCTCTTTTTCTTTTTGCCAATTTTTTATCTTTACAACAAACGTAACTTTTGTAAACATGGACGTCAGTACCAAAAATTTGCAAAAAAAATGCAAGAAAATGATAATTTATGTACATGTATTGTTCTTGGCAGGTGTGGCACCGCCATCATTTGTCTTCATCCAGGCAGGGACCACGCTGCACCAACTGACCTCTACTAGTGAAGCCTGGTCCTGGACCAACATTGGCCTGCTGGCAATCTTTGCTCTGGTGGCTCTTCTTCCGGTGGTGCTGAAGAAACAGCTGAGAGCTAAGCTGGAATGAGATAGGCTTGGTCAACATGGGCAGGAAAGTTGGATGTGAGATACAGGGCAACATTTGGGCCAGGAAAACAACTGGAAGCCCTACTAAATATGAGGGCATGGATGATCTAGACATGAACTTCTGGAAAAGATGAAAAGGTGTATCAGTCGGTCACAGATGTGGCTCATTTTGTCCTCAGATTACCTGTGGGTTAACTTCAGTTATGTAGTGAACTTCATTTGTACAGGGTCTACAGTGAATTTGTGCAAGAAGCAACATGAAAATCATCCATGAGTCTCAGTACTGGACAGTAATTAATGCTTTTATTTCTTCATCCTCAGAGCTATTCCAGCAATAATGATAATTTAATCGACTTATAATTTGCTTTGACTGTAAAGGCATGATGGAAAAACAATGACAAAAAAAAATGTACATCCACCAGGTATGCAGTGAGCAAAGTTTATGCTTGAAAGATGTGAGCCTATATTATGACCATAGCTGAGATGTGAGAGAGGCATAATGTTACATGATGTTTAAAATGGATCAACTGCCAGCACACTTTCACTGTGAAAGTTATAATAAGGAACAACTGTTCATTTGTTTAAAAACAAAATCCCAATGTGAATGTTCTAATATTTGAAATAAATTTGTCAAAGATGTTGTCAGCTGACATATTTAAAATTGACACGCCAGAGAAATGATAACCCTTCTGGACAGAAATTTGTCACTGAGTTAGATCTATGGAAGAAAGCATTGCTAAGCCTCTGTTGTTGTTTGCCCCTGTGCCATATCAAAATGTATCTGGAACAGTGAGATCTGAATTACATTTGGTCTAGTTAAGCTTGGTCACGAATTTGAGAATGTCATGCCGATTGTGCAGATTTGCGTGAAAATTGAGCAGGTGATCATTTTTGGGTGTAGTGGTGTGGAAGGGCGTAACTTTTGTTAGCTGAAACATCAGTGAAATATACATTTTTGATGTCAGTGGTTTGACTTATGCTGAAGGCTATTTTTTTTTTTTGACATGGCCTTTCATGTCTTTACTCAGAGACAAAACAGCCTGGTGTCCCTGTCCATGCCAGCTTCCATCCATTACCAGCTACTTTCACCAACCTGTGTTCTTTCTACCTGTCAGTTCCTTATGATGGTGCAATATATGAACATACTGTATTTCTCATTGGAACAAAATATTCAGTAGGTAAATGTCATGATACTATCTCATAACAGCGAGATGTTTCAGCATCTTCTGTAGGACCAAAACTCCCAGTCTTCATTTGTGGTATGGTATTCTGTGAAGAAAGGACTTTCCCAAAGCAAGAGATTCTTTCCCTTGTTGGCTTGTCACCGTGGAAGCAAAAGTTGAGTCATGCAGTGACAGTATTGCAGGAGATCTGACAAATTGATTTGACAATTCAGAAACTACATCAGCCTCATTTTCCATGGAAACCTGGCCATCAGAAAACTAGCAGTTATTACGTTGTCATTGAGAGAGGATCAGATTGATGTGTTAAATGAAAAGCCTTGACCTACCAGGCAAATGTGTGCATGTATATGATGAAAAGCTATGTGCTACTGATCTCATGCTGGAGCTGTGAAAACCAGAACAAAACCAACAAGTTTGAGTGGACACAAAACTTGCCTGATTATTGTTTTCTGTGTTATCTTGTTTTCTTTGGGTTTGGTTTTTTTTTATCTATGTAATTTATGTTGACAATTTTTTGTATCTTATAAAATGTGATCTCATTTGATGGATCAACTGTTTGTTTTTCTCCCCAGGTGAGTTCTTTTACCATTTCCCTTAGCAGTTTCGTCCCAGTTTTTTGCCCTATTGAATTCCATTCCCACTTTTAATCTGATTGGTGTCCCATCTTTCCCCGATCTCAACTGTAATTTCATCTCTTGATATAACAAAAATCATGAATGTCTAAAGTCAATTTATTCAGAAACTATCGGATAGTGTCCAAGAAAAAGAGACAGAGCAAATCGTCACTTCATTATGTTGTAAATTATTAAAATAAATTCTTGTCAAATGCAAAGGCACTTGTGTATCAAGTTTTTAGCTGAAGAGCACTTATATTTGTCTAGCGGCCATTCAAAATGAGACACTTGTCGTTGGGCTTGAACCAGAGAAATCGGGAGTTGAACTTGTTTGGGGGGTCGGATATCAATTTTTTTTTTATTGCGGAAATGGAAAGTTTATCCATTTCTGAACTAGAAAATGTTAATGAAATTAGCAGATTTTAAGTATAAAATGATTAAAATCAGGATTTTCTGAGGTAGGTATCTAACTGTTTTGTGTTCAGCCCGATCTTTAATCGCGATTTTCTCGGGATTTCCGCCATTGTTCAGGGCTCACCCTCCACCTCTTTAAACTGCAATATCTCAGGCTAAAATTAAGCTAGCTCAAAAATTTTTTCACCACATGAAAGTGCATGAAATAAGCTTTTACATGATACTAATAACTCTGTTATGATAAAAAGCGACAAGTGACTCATTTTGACTGGCTGCGCGACATTTAAGCTTCTTTCAAGCTTTTTTTGAAGTGCTGTTTCTACTTAGGAACAAGCCTGATCACCATAATCTGACCTGTCGAATGATGAGTGCAGTAAGATTCTGTATTAAATTTCCAGCTTTCATCTGAACAAACATGATTCCAGCATCCTTGAAACTTGATCCAACAGCATGTTGTGGCAGATGATAGAAAAAAAATTAGCGTTTTTGGTCTTAAGTCCTGGAATATTCTAGGAGTCCAAAGAAAAATTGCTTTTCTTTTTTGTCAGTGCTGGCATTTGAATTGTGTAAAGTCATCTTGTTGTTGCTCAATGTCCTAAAATAAAGAGATCCAGCCCATGTGTTCCTGGACGCCAACAGTGGAAAACATGTCATTGTAAATACTGAGGTCTGTCAGTTGATCAGTTGTTGTGTGTCCTGCCATGTGAATTGTGAGCCTTTTCATGTCTTAGAATGAGACGTATCATTCACTCTCCATAGTATGGGTGAATTGTGATGTGACAGAAAGCATGTAGACAAACTTTCAATCACTCTCCACATCTGTTGCCATTATCATTTCACCACCACAGCAATATCAGTTTGAGCGAGCACCGACTCCCAATAAACATGTGAGACTTTTCATTTTCCTACATAAATTGATCAGCAAGTTACTTCTCTGGCAGTGTCTATAAAATAGTGATAGTAGTACTGGGAGGAGCGGTTCATCTTAAACAGAGAAAGTGTAATCAGAAAATCTTTGCAAGAAATTGTTGCTGTCAAAATGGTTATATATTAGTTATTACTGTGTTTATCACATGTTATTCCTTTAACATTGCATCTAAATCAACAAGAATAGGATTGAACATTTTCAGGTGTACGGAGTGAATGTACGGGAGTTATGGTCAGATTGATCAAAAGTGTTATGAAGACTTTTCTGCATTGTACTAGTTCACCATATATGCATGGACATGTAAATGAATTGTACTTTTGCATTCCCATCCATTATTATTCTGTGGATGTCACTGATGAAACACATGTATTATATCAGCCCAAAAAGTGAGGGGCTTTTTAAGTTATTGAAATGCTGCGCCATGTATGACTGGAAATGTTACAAGAAGTATTTCTGTATGTGAGCAGAGTGATGAACCCAATGTAGAACTCAAAACAGCCTACATTCACTTGATATTATCCGGTGGTAGTGTAGTTTATCTTTCCTTTTGGCCATATCTTTATTTGGCTTACAGTTATGTAATCAATATCTTTTGTTGGGTTGTATTTATGTAATCGGCTAATTTATTAATTTCCATTTTGTAATCCAATTTTATTTTTTATTTTCCCCCCAATTTGTTGCTTTGCTTGGTAATTCTTACATTCGGTAAAGAGTAAGTTTCTTATTGAATCATCACTGTGATGTCATTAAATAGATTAAATTGAAAAACTGTGATTTGTAAAGATATATTTGCATTGTTGAAGGAAAAAAAATGTTAAAGAATTAATCAAATACAAGGTAGAGATACTTAATTTAAAGCTGAAGTTTCTGTCCACTCCGCACTTGAGTAATGGTTGTACATTGCTTGTATGTGCTGGCTGTGCACAGAGCTCTTCCTGGGTGAAATCCAAGAGGGGGGGTATTACTGGTAGAAGAGAAATCAAGTCTTGATGCCCTACAGATTATATTGTTTGAAGGTCACCATACAATGTTCATTGCTCATTTTATTATCAGAGAAATTCATATGCTGACGTAAATCAAAAGGGAAAGATCTGGAACATGAGTATATAAATACCTCAGTTTATTGTTTTTTTTCTGTCTTTTGGTGTTTTTCAAATGCCTTCTATTTTTCATTTTCGGGGTTTATTCAGTTTATTTCATTTGTTGCCAGTTCGTGTGCAGGGACTGCCCTTCTACAGCTCTTGGTTGAAAATTTCAATGTTATTCCCCTTTGAATGACAAGAAGTGATCATAAAAACCTGAGATTGTGACTTTCATACAAATTATATCTTTGTCAGTGATTTCTCATTTAGCAGCCTTGGTTTTTAAGACAAAAACTTTTGATGATAGAGAAATGGCTCAAAATGATGAGCATTTTTCTTGCATGGGAACAAAGAATGCAGACATTTAGACAATAATACTAAAATCTGCCCATGCAGAAGGGCTAATGGTAGGCTTGAGTTTAAAATGAAAACAGAAGAGTTCCATTAATGAACATTTAAATTATAAATGGCCCGGTAATGTCTTGATTCTATTTTAATCTACCCTTACTCTTATGTTTTTATTTTTTTTCTCAGTGGAATTTATTTTAAATACCTTTAACGTCAGTCTTAGACCCAAGGCAAATTGAAATGTTGAACTTGTTTCAAGTTACTCGGACCAATTTTTACATTGTTTTTTAAATTTATGGACAGTTTAGGTTTTATGAAAATGCTCAGAGAATATTTAATGTTGGCTGTCATCCACCTATAACTTAGGAAGGACTTAGTTCAGTATTTTAAAATATTCCACACTGGAAGTCAATTCAGTTTAGTCAGGGAATAGCTCAGTTAAGTCAGCCATTGAATATAACAGATTACATGTATTTATTTGGCTTGTTAACATATAGTAGAGCGTTTTCTGGACTGTGGCAGCAAGGCAAAATAAGAACATTACTGTACATGTATTATGTGATGGTACATTTTGAACAGTATTGTTCTGTTTCTGAACTTTTCAGAATGTCATCTTTTTATATCTATTTGCTCACATTTTGTAAGGTACAGAAATCATGGCATGTCATAGACAGATTACTGTACAATCGCAGCCCATTCACAAATATTTGATGATAAACCATAGTGTTGGTTATTGACCCTTATTTTTAAATTTAACATCCACCATGCTGCACTTCATACTATGCAATATATGCCTGTGTTGTGCAATTTTTAATCTTTTCATTATGAAATATCACCATCTCAGTCATTGTCATTGTGAATCTATTTCTCTATTCCTTTCTTCAAATTATGTACCGGGTACCTGACATTATTCAGTGTTGTCACTCATGATAAAAAAAAATTTTTTTAACTCAAATCTCAAGAAATGGTCAATTTAAGGAGATAGCTAGGTCAGTGATGAGGGAAATCACTGCTTGAAGTTCTTGATGTAAAATACCAGTAGTTTTGTTTTTATTTTCATTGTGATAATTTGCTGGGGATCATTAAGGCTGATATTTCCGGAAGTGGAGAACTGATCTAAGTAGAGATAGAAACTATTGTGTCAGTAGCTCTTAAGTGGTCTTCAATTCCCAAAATAGGAATTTTGTAGTTTGAAATGCAAAACAGGAATATTAAAATATGTTCATGGCTATTGTAAAATCTGGCCTTTTTTTTTTTTTTTGGCTAATGTAGCTTTGAAGGAAATACATGTACTTTAAAAGTTTTATTACAACGTAACTCTTGTGGCGAGTAGGCAAATGTGAACCTTAGAAACTGATACGCTAGACAAGAGTTTTAGGACTACTAACTTATTGTTTCTCACCATTGGTGTCTTACCAGCTGCCTGTTACGGTCTTAACTACATATTTATATACATAAAACAATTGGTTTTGATCTTTCCTGTGGGTTATATTAATTCTTTGTGCTTCAACACTGAACAGAAGCCACAATTCATGTTGTCTTTATGTATTTATATAAAAAAAAATAAGATAGAGAAATATATTCTAGCTCAGAGATATGTCTTTTTGGTGTTTTCATTAATTCATGTTTGTCTTGTTGGTGTGAACTTTTGCTGTTTTGGCTTGATGTTTGTATACAAGTAGTGAGGGAGGATGACCTATGGCAGTGGGATGAAACAGACAAGGCTGGTGTGGGCACCAGACCGGTGGCTCACTGCCCATAAATTTTGCTTCACACTAACACAATAGGCACTGCCCAAACCGCGATCCAACAGCGGGCAATGCCTGTTGTGCTACAATAACTGCTAGTGTGAAACAAAATTTATGGCCAGCGATCCATCGGTCTGGCGTATACACCAACCGTGTCTGTTTCACCTCTATTTCAAAGGTGGACAGCACTTTTTGAAGAGTCATGTGAAATGGATGAGTCACTCTCACAATTCAAAGGACTGCTACAGTTATTGGAATCTTTAAAAAGCTGGATGACATTTTTGAATTTCCAATACTTAAAATATTCTTGTTATAGAAAGACTAAAATAATTTAAGGAACCATTTTGATAGTTGAACTCAACATCCGTAGAGAAAGCTTTGAGGCAATGAGTTCATTTGTATGATTCATCTTTCAATGCGTTCAGTTATAGCTCGAATACTGGCAAAACAGAATGTAATGTGGCCGAGTATGACTTGGATGTGTCATAATATTAATAAACTAAACAGTTTTGGGAGATCAGAAATACTTTGCCAAAGGAACAAATATAAAATAAATTACTTGTGCCGTATTTATTAGTGGAAGACGTAGCTTCAGGAGTGACAGTAGGTCATGTTATCGCATAATCATGATAATGATTGCCTCATCGGTGTCAGTGACATGGAAAGAAGCAAGAAGAGTGACTTGCGGACTACAAAAAAAAAAAAAAAACGGCGATAAGGGGCACTGCTGACAGGATATACCTGTAATCCTATATTATGTACTGTATAATGTGTTCTTGAGACATCGAGGATAAGGCGCGGGTTGACTTGAAAGACGCAGTGTTCTGTCTGCCGCCAATTTCTTGTTGGTATAATGATGTTACTTGTTAGGTAGCTTAATTAAGTGATTGGCACCGATTCGACCCAGGGCTTTTACCGCTGTTGTCAATGTTTCGCTCGTTTTTCTTCTTTTTCTGTTCGCTTCTTTTTGTTTACATCGTTGTAATTGCTGTTTTCAGACTCCTCTTCTCGCTGTTAGTGTTACTGTCTGTTGATTATTTTCCTACACCATTAAAAATTTTCATACGGCAGATTCTTTTGATTTTTGTCGTTGAGCCATTTCCAGGGAAGCAATAACGTACAATGCTAGGCCGTCTGACAGAGGATCAGATAAAATAATACTGCCATCCTTTGTGACTGGCACCGCTAGTGCTTTACGCCGGTGCCAACGTTATCTGGTCATTCCAAAACAAGGATACCGGTAGTCTTTCTGTCCAAAGTTTTATTGACATTATGTTTTCGAGTTTGCCATGAATAATTTCCTTATACACCGGGACTGATTCATCCGTGGCATCTCAGAATCGATTTCTTTTTTTCTTCTTTTTTTCCTAACTCCCTTCCCCTTCCCCGCTTCCCCAGCCATCCCCATCCCGTGTCACTTTCCGTTCGTCCCGTCTCGTGCATCCCGGCTCGCGCAGTTTTCTGCGCAGACGAAAAACCGTTACTTGGCTCCGTGTCTATCGAATTTTCTGTGTTCTTCCATTCTCTAATTTGAGCATCTCTACTCATCCTTTTTTCATGTGCCACTCACAGTGTGTGTGTCGCTATTTGCGGATAAGCAACATTATAAACGTGGTCTGTTCTGAACCGTGAGGTAACAGCCTGTCGGACAGTTTCGCGTGCTCTGGATACGACAATAAGCACTGATTCCAGCAAAATACTTACTGGTGTTATTTCTCCTGCCTAGTGACAAGACATTTGAGAAAACAGAGGTAAGAATTTTGTCGCTTTATATCAATTATTACGATTCGAAACAAAAAAATTTTAATGCGTTATTTGTTCCTGTTGTTTCTACAATTGCATTATGTCTAGAGCTAACTAAGTTTAGAATATACTGTAGGCGTACTATGTACAGTCGGACAATTCGTTCCAATAGGACATTCTTGAATTAGACCACTATTTTTATTATATTATATAATATATATATATATAATTATTAGCCTGTTATAATTTGACCTCGCAAATGCGCCACACAAGTGAAACAGGATTCTTATTAATTCCCAGATATTGCATAGAAACGGCCGTGTCCTTTCCTTTTTTTCATTTGGCATGATTCATTGTCGTCATAGTTACCGGTACCCATTCTTCATCATGCATGAAGCCCGTGTTTTCCATTTTAATACTGAGGCAACGTGATATCACACCTGCCAGCTATCCCTTCTTTTACAGGATAAACGGTATTGTCTGCGTATGGGAAGGATATGAGATTTAATATTTTTATCAAAATGGAAGTCTGCTGCAAGGGTTGAGGGTTAAGTGTCCGGTCCAGTCAAGTGCAAGACGGTGATGAGTGATGGTATGCATCGGTTATGTGGCGTGTTATTTATAGTGTTTATATTGTTCCACCCCTTCTCTATGGAATTCATACTAATTGAGAGTTTTAGTTTGCCTTTTAAGAGTGGGGGGGGGGGGGGGTTGCACTTATGGTAGGGTCTTCTCACAGAGATGCTCAAATAATAGCCGAGTCTCCTTCTGTCCTAAAACGTTGTGTAATTTATTATGTTCTGTTTATCGTCCTGCTTTCTCCTAGCACAATGTAACCGTTATCGTTTCCACTTGCTTTCTCCAAACTGAAAACTCACTTGCCTTTAGAGGGGGGCATATGGTTGCCAGGGCCGTATGAGATGTGAGATGTCCCTTGTTGAAATGGTCATATTATAATTGGTGGGTCTGCGACCTTCACCGAGCTTAGAGAATTTGTCTGATGATTGTCGTTACATGCGTGTATTTGACCATCAGATGTCAGTTGCCACATAATGTGTAGGCTAACTGTAATGTTGTCCGTGTTCTCTCATGTTAAATTTCTTTGGAAATTACACAATGGGTCTCAAATTACATGTGCGTGCTCACCGGGCTCAGCCCGTGAGGACGTGCTGTTTCTTTTTAAGTTTTATAGCATTCACTGCACAACCATTTCTTGTTGTTGTTGTTTTCGAAACTTCTACCATGAGCTTGTCACCGCTATTTGATTGAGAGTTCCCGTACAACCGCGCCATGCCCATTTGTAAGTACATCTTGCATGAGCACACTCAATACTGTACAACACGCACTTGGTCACATCAACAAGATCAACACTTGAGTTCTATACTGAGTACACATCGTGGTTGTGGCAGGCTGGCAATCGTGAGTAATCAATAGCAGTACGATTGGTTAATATCGCGCGCACTCTTGAGCTCAGTGAGTAACGGGCTGCCCTTCAGGTCAGCACCGGCGAACCTTTTAAAGTCTCTGCCCTCATTCTCATTTCGATTGGTTTTAAGCAATTTCCTCCGTTTTGCTCGCTCGCTCCCCCCCCCCCCTCTCTCTCTCTCTCTCTCTCTCTCTCTCCTCTCTCTCTCTCTCTCTCACTCACACACACTCACTCACTCACACTACACAAACAAGCACACAGTGAAAATTGCTCGGACGAGAACTTTGCACAGGGCGGATGCCTGCACTTTCTCGAATCTTATATATTGTTTTACTGTTACCATTACTACTAGTTTTGGTCGCTGACTGGAATCTGTACCAAGATGACCTTCTCGAGAATCTCCATAAAACGAATGGTTCGTAGTCTTACCAGGCTTTGCTCAAGTTTTCATGACTTTGCCTCATTTCACTTACTTCTTTTTCCTTTCTCTGTTTTATATCTTTCTGTCTTTAACTCTATCTCGTTCTGTGTTCCACCACTGTCACCACAGGTGTATTCTCTCATGAGAGAACGGCTGTGGCAAAGGCCAAGTGTAAACCGAATACTGCAATACAGAAACAATGGGCTGAGTTTCAGGAGTCAAGGAATTGAGCAGGTTTTATCACTATGCCCAGATGCCCTTTGGGTTATCTCTTGCTGTCATGGAAACGGCGGAGGGGGGGGGGGGGGAGAGAAAGGAAACAGAAAGGGCGGGTGGGGGGGGGGCAGAGGAGGCCGGAATTACAGTATTGGCCAATATGTCCTCTGCAATCCTTTTTAGATACGTACTCTAGATAGCGTCAGTTTCCCAGCCTTCCTAGGCCAAAGTAAAAATTTCCCACCTCAAGATTCTTGCAGTTGTTACATCTCTAAACACATCACAAATATGGCGGACAGAGGCGGCTTCACATTTTAAAATCAACCTGTCAGGGTTCAAAGGAGGAACAAGCGCAGAGGAGTCTATGGTCCTTCAACTGTTACCTGTCCTTCCGACCATAGTGCGTGGCCATGTTCCTTTTTGAAAATGTCCATATGTATTTACATCAGCAGTGTCTCACGTTTTCTCTCACTTCTTTTCTCTCTCTCTCTTTCTCTCTCTCTTACCTTTAACCGTCCCCTTCCCCACCTCACCCCAACTAATGGATGTTATCAGATTCCAGCCACAGGTGGTTTCATGAGATGTTCGAGTGATTGTTGTACGTCTGTCACGTCAAGTTCCAATGTAGTGCCAGAACAAGACTTAAAGGCCAACTCAGCCTTACCCAACCTTCCCATAATCATAATATTCCGAAACACTTGTTTGAGGACTCTCTCTCTCTCTCTCTGAAAAGGTCTACTAGCCTGCCGTCTTATTCTCACGAAAGAGTTCCAATTCTTCTGATTGTGATCAAAGCTTTCGAAATCTTTCACTACCAGGATTCGACTTTTTTTTTTTTTTTGGTCCAAATTTCACCTCTTTCATTTCAAGGCACCTCTTTTGAATGGCATTCTTGTGTGACAGTGGTGCCTTTATGAGTCTATCAACTTTTTGTTAAAGATTCTGGGTGGGGGGGGGGGGGGGGGCTCGAAACAGTTTAGTTAATAATGGTTATTTTGAGGGTTTTTAGTATGGAAACTTCATGACCCCATGGAAAAAGCAAAAATTTTAAGTTACCCTGAAGGTAAAGAGATTGCATCGGGTCACCTTGAAGTTTCTCGACTCCCGACACCTGTGAGACTTAGACCAGAAACATACAGTTACTTCACCAAGTTTGAAGTTTTCGCCTGGAGGTTGGTAGTTTTGTAGGAGCACCAGTCCTGTACTCTCAATATTGAGGGTTCTCTGGGGAGTCTACATAAAGATCTCTTTAGCGCGGAGAGGGGTAATTTAATCCTTGAACCAGTACATGCAAGCACTGAAAAGTTTCACGTATTCAAATCAAGCTCTTCACATGGGTGAGTGTTGGATGTTGCCTGCCAGATACGTGATGACTACAAAAAGACTCCACCCACAGTCTTGTGTACTTAATTTTCTCAGGCCGTTCTCGCAGTGATTAATTTTCTTTTCCAGAATATTCCTTCACGCAACAGTCATTGTGCAAAACATGTTCAAGCAAAGATTTGCGGGATCCCTGGAAACAGACGGACGTAATGCAATACATATACATACAATGTAGATGGTATTGTATTATGGCACCCGATTTTTACAAAATCGTCAACCTCACATCAGTGATCCACGGTAGCAAAACTTTAAGTGACTCTGAAGGAGCAAGGATGTTTAAATCTGAAATGATTCCCGAATTCTAGTTACCTAGGAGAATAAAAATCACTTTCAGTGTCAAAGATGGAAAGTCCTAAAGACTTTGGAACTCAGATGTCTTTTGTTTCTGTTATATACATTATATGTACAGTATTTGATTAGCCATATAGACGTAAATTTTACGGGACTTGCGCCTCTCTTTCAAATTGGCAGCTGATGAGGCAGAGTTGTACAAAAATCTTCAGTGAGAATAAAAGAGCTGGAAAGAAGAGTAGGTACTTATCACTTAGGATATAGAACATTCTTGTTTCAACCAAGCGAGTTAAGGGGCTTTATGGAGAGGTTTATCTTTCTACAGGAGAAATATTACGTTTTTACCTTCGCCATGCGCCCCTGGGGGATTTTACCGGGCCTACGATTATATAGCTCCACTTCAAGGACTACTATATGAAGCTCCACTTTAATTTGCTCTCAAGGAGAAATTCCTCCTATCTTGGGTTCTCTAGATCAGCGTGCCCGGTAGTAGTTACTGAAAAACTCGGAGAGGAAAATTGGTTTCGGTGATTCAATTTTCTGTAGTTAAGTAGTTCGCCTTTTTTTAAAGGTTATTTTTACTCTGCCCTTCCTAGGTCAAGGGCAAACAGTGGCTGTAGGTTCATAGATTAATGCAAGTGCAGATTTTCTAAATTACTAGTAGTATTTTATATACATAGTTCCATCACGAATGGTATTTTTTTTTTAAAATTAAACGATTTTGTTTACGGTGGCAACCAAGCAGATTTAGTAGCGATAGACTTCTTTTTCCTTCTTCAGCTATCAAAGTCAACAAAATTTGATCGCAAAATTAAATGGAAAGATTACTGAGCATTGATTGATGCTGTAAGTAGCAGAAACATTCTGCGACTGAAAGTGAAGAGAAGACAAAGACTTACATGCGCCTGTCGATGTGCGTTGTTTGTTTGTTTACTTTTCAGTGGGGGTTGGAGGTGCGGGGTTGTGAAGGGATTCAGGAGAAGGACAGGATGAGGAATCAATTGGCTGAGGTGAATGAGACTGGAGAGGAAGGTTATGAAGATTCTGGACACAGGACACTTGTTGTTTTCTGCTGGAAATGGGGAAGGATTCAGTGACACTGGCAGTTTCCTGCGCATATGTGTGGATGTGTGTTCGTTTTGGAGTGTATGTGTGAGAGAGAGAGGGAGAGAGTTAGGAGGGAATGGTGGAGTGGTAAGGCTAGTGACATACTATGCCGCGTGCTGTCGCGGTTTGCCGTTCCCGCGCGCGGCAGCTGCAAACCGCGTAAGTTTGAACCTGACATACTATGAGCGGCAAACCGCCCTCCAGTGCGTTTTTCTCAGTGTTGTTCGGTCATCAGCGTAGAATGGATGTGGCAAATTTTATTAAAATTGCAACTTTGTGTGCTGCTGAAAGCGAAGGGCCCCTGGATGCTCCTGGACGAGCCCGGACCCGCTCCGTTCACCCCTATAACCATGGCAGAGATCCTTTCCCTCGTTTTTACGCAAATATTAGAAACCACAACGATAAATTCTTCACCTATTACCGAATGTCTATACCAAGTTTTGATCACTTGCTCGAAGTGCTACGTCCTGCAATCACTAAGTCAGAAACTTCTTTTGGAAAACCAATATACTGCAGAAAAAAGGCTGACCATCACCCTCAGGTAAGGTTATTTTATCTACGCAAATAGTGAATATTTAGTTGATACTATAGCTTTTTGAGTATAAGAATACATTATAACGAGATTATTTTACCTAGAAATTCCATAAAACAAAATAACATGGCTTTCAATACCGTTTATTTAAAGAAACTCAAAATGTAACATCAGACATAAGAAAGAAAGGCTTTCACCCACTCGGTTCATTGAATTGATATGCTATCAAATCAAAGAAACATAACATTGTCAAATAAAAACAACATACACAACTGATTTTTTTTGCCATTTCTAATTCATTGGGGATTGGGTGAAGGGGTGCAGCGACTCGCTATAGAACCTGTCGGGGATGCACTTGTTGAATAACAATCATTAGTACTGGTATTATTGGACCAAAATTGTTGTGGATCCCCTCCAAGACACTGAAGTTGGTAATAGTTTTGTGAGTAGAATTGTTGCGAGGAGGTCGGACGAGAGGTTAAATACAAATTTTGAAAAAAATTCGCTACGTATGTCCTAAATTCCCACTTTTTTGCTGTAGTTAGGTTTTTGTAATCTGGGAGTAGGGACATCAAGTACGACTTGTCTGCATCTTCTGGATCGTTCTGTGGTGACTGAATTGTCTTTGCTGCATGGTCCAAGCTGCTGAGGAGGGATGCCTGAAAAGGGGTCATCTTTGATGGCTGGCTTGGTTTTTTGAAGACCCTCTTTCGGCCGCTTTGTGGAGAGTCGATGGATGAGGTTGACATTAATGAATCCTCTTGATCATCCAGTATCGCGGACTCATCAGGATCTGGATCAGCCGTGTTGTCATCTTCGTAGTGCCACTTGTACTAGAAAGAAACAATTATGCAAAGTTATACCCGCAATCTCTACTCATATGAAGAATTAATAATAATAATAATATTATAATAAATGAATTTATAACGCGCCAGAATCCACAGAAAGCGCTCGGTGGAGCTTAGTCAATGTTATCAAATGACTTTTTACAATACTACAGAATGTAAGGAGTGAGAAGCTATGCCTGCTGCCTATTACTGGCGCTACGAATTACTAACACTTGGTGTTCTTTAACCTACAAATTTGGCCCGACTGACCACATCAAATCAGCAAGGGATGTTTAACGTGCACAACAGGTGTTATGATGTACATAGTGGACGGGGCTTTTCCAAAAAAAACATGCTGCACTGACGGGGGTTCTAGACCATTTGCATGTGAGGCGGACACACTACCTCTCAGCCACCAGCGACCAGAGATATATGTGCATAGGTTAAGAAATTAAAGAAACAAGTTTGGACTATACTCTAGATTTTACCTTCTTTTTTCGGAGCTGGTACGAAGGAACGTCAGAGCTTCAAAATGGACATTTTTTTTTTTCTTTGAGGCACAGTCTCCACTCTTTATTTGAAGGGATTTGAACATTGAATCCCTCATGTTCTTCCATTTCGCCTTCAGATTGTTCACTGTAAGAAGTGAAAAATAAGTTGCTGTATAAAACACGAAGACGATGTTTTCATAAGTCTAAATTTACATTCAATGAGTACACTTATATACGGTTGTTTAGGTTAGGTAAAAGTTTGGGTTTGTAACTCTTCTGTAATTTTTCCCAAAAACTATTTTCATGTTATAATTGTCACGAGTGGAGTGAGTGCAATTAAGGGGATTGCTACAGAGCGGGTGTAGAGTAAGAAGGACTCACAGTAGACAGCAAGTTAAGCGTGCTGTTGTGAGTAGTGGGGGGGTCTGAATGAGGCGAAAGCGCTGTATAACTATCACTGCAAGTTAGAAGGTCCGACGGAGCGGACCTGTGAATAAGAGCCCAGCGGGCGGACATAAGTGAAAGCACTCGGGAGACGGATGAGTGTTGTTCCAGTAATGACTGGTATGTAGAACGTTGATTGATTATTATGATTGATGTATTATATTATATTCGTCTATTACCATGATGTAAATAAGTATATGTGAGGAATGTGGAAGTCCTTGATATTGGATATAGCAATGTGCGCCATGAGCGATAGATGAAAGTGAGTTCATGGATTTGTAGCGCGAGTGAGTAGTGTGTACTCCGATGGAAGTGTGTTACCGTAAGATGTGTGGTGAGTGAAAGGTGAACTAGTGTGTGTACGCTTCATGGATTGTAAGGAGAGGTGGAGTGAATAGAAATGGTAGGGTATTATACCAATGTAATGTTATTCTTGTAGGTGTCGGGGACGGGCCGAAGAGCCACCTCGATGAGCACAAGTGATAGGCCAGCATAGGGCCGGAGGCCACACATAGGCCAGAAGGGAGGCTGTCAGTACAGGACAGTAGAGGCACATAAAGTCGTGGCAGTCAGGCCACGGACAGGGACGTAGATATGAGAGTGAATGAGATACTATATTGTTGCCATGTTGATAGGCTAGTGAACTGATACTATGTTGTTGCCATGTTGATGGCTATGGAAATAATAATGTGTTATTGCCCTGCTGAGGTGCTAGGGGAGTGCTAAGGTGTATGACAATAGGGAGGGGATATTGAGAGACTGCGGTGCCAGTAAATTATTAATGTGCTATTAAGACCCTGAGGGGAGAGGCTGAGGCCGAAGTGCCTTTAGGAGTAACTACCGGATTGTGGATCCGAGGGAGAGTGTGTGTGAGAATAAGGCCGTTGTACGGCAGTCATTTCAATAATATAATGTATGTAATTGCGCTATTATATGTATAATTATGTTTAATAAATGTGTGAGTCTGATGGGCTGTTTTGTTAAGTGTTAAACTTGTTTGTTCGTGATTGTCGTCCTGTCATAAACTATTACATCTCCCAGTCTGGGATTTGTGACAATAATAATATAATACCTGTGGATTGAATGAAAAAAATTTTATACCCTCTTCTGTTCTTCCGCAGATACCTGGCTACGGGGAATTCCTTCACGGCTCTTCAATTTGAATTCAATAATGGAAGAAGTACCATTGCTCAGATAGTTTTTTAAACACGTGAAGCAATCTGGATTCTTTTGAAAGATATTGAAATGCCCGAAGTAACTACTGAAGATTGGTATAGCATTGCCGAGGCTTATGAAAAAAAAACTAATTTCCCCAATTGTTTAGGAGCCATTGATGGGAAGCACATTCGTTGTATGAAGCCTCGCAGTTCTGGTTCAAAATTCTTCAACTACAAAATTTTTTTTTCAGTGGTTCTAATGGCTGTTGCTGACTCTAACCTTCGATTTGTCTCTATCGACGTGGGGGTCGTACGGCCAAGAAGGTGATTCGACTGTTTTTCGAAACAGTGTTTTCGGATCAAAATTATACTCGGAACAACTCTATATCCCACAACCGAAGCTCTTACCTGGCACTAATGATGACCCCCAACCATTTGTTTTTATTGGAGATGAAGCGGCAACTTGATTCTCGTAAACGAGTTTACAATTACAGACATTCAAGAGCTAGACGTTCAGTGGAATGTGCATTCGGTTTATTGGCGAATAAGTGGCAGATTTTCCACAAACCAATCATGGTTAGACCTGATTTTATAGATTCAATTGTCAAAGCATGTTGTATATTACACAATTTTGTCAGACGAAAGGATGGTGTCAATTATTATGACGAAGCTCAGGAGTCCCCATTCCGTGATGTCACTAGCACCGGGCCGGCTCCTCGTGTTTTAGGAATTCAAGTTCGGGATTATTTTGCTGACTACTTTGTTGGAGTGGGTGCTGTTCCATTCCAAGACAAATACGAGTATTGAAATAATTGTACCTCCGAAAATGTAAATAAATGCTAATACTTACATTTCTTTGTTTGTTCATCCTTGCTGAGGGAATCCCATTCTTCGTAGACTCCAGTAGCTACAGTTACCCAGGCTTTATCTTTTGCAATTCTATCTTTATACTGCTCACAACCCTTGTCCCAGATAGCAGGCTGTTGCTCCACCATACTAATAATAACTTCCGCAGACATATTCGAAAAGTTCACAATATCTGAATATTATTTCTGAAAAAAAGAAACAGGACTGTGCGAGAAACGAAGTGCACCTGGTGATTGCACTGCAATAAAAATCCCGCCGCGGCGAGCGGGATAGTATGTCACTAGCCATAGCCTAACATGTGTCGTCTCTGAAAACCGCTCCCGCGCGCGGTTGCGGTTCTCATTTTCCCGCCGACAGGCGCGGCAGAAAAAAATCAGACAGCGGCAACCGCTCCCGAGCGCGACGACGGTTTCTCTAGTATGTCAGGTCTCATAGGATAACACGTGTTGGCGGTTTTTTTTTTACCGCTCCCGCGTGCGGCAGCAGTTTGCCGCGTCTAGTATGTCACTACACTAAGGTGGATTAGTGGTGAGGCGTTTGTTTTAGGAGATGGGGGCGGGGGGTATGGTTATGGCGGCCGGATGCATGGACTGTGTTTGTAAGGTGGGAGCGAGGTTCATATGTATTATGAGGAGGGAGAGAGTGTGTGTTTTGAGGAGATGTGGGGGGGGGGGGGGCTCAACTTGTGTGTGTGCATATGATGTATGTATGTATGAAAGCTACAGAGTCACTGTACTACCACTTTTCCCATTTTCACCGTCAGCAACAGTTTCCACGACGGTATTTATTATTCTGTCAACACCATCATCATGCATGGACAAAAACAGTGTCTTAGTACATGTACCATCATCATTATCATCTTCATTTCCATTACCAATACCATGCCGTTGTGACCACTCCTGACATTATTGAGACATCCCGTACCCATGCCATCAGTACCATCCTCACCTCCAACTGTATAATTATAATATACTAGATGAGGTTCCCGGCATTATCCAGGGTAAAGCTGTGATCCCACCGTTCTCTCTTTCTAAACTTTCTTTCTTTTTTGGTCTAGAAAGCTTCCCATATTCTACTGTTTCTAGAGATTTCGTGCGCACCAGAGCACTAAGCACCCATTTCTGATAGCGAAACTGCACGCACTGAATTGAACGCGTATTAATACTGTTTCCAGTGCCGTGGGCTTACTACAGAGCCAAAACAAAGATCATTGTATTTTACATTTTTACAACTTTTTATTTAAAAATACCTGAAACTTGAATCAACACAATCAGTTGATACAAAAGCTTTGGGCTGGATTAGTTGACATTTGAGAATATTAAGTTTGTAATTTTTTTAACTGTCAATTGGGCTGTAGCGTCGAGCAAAAGTAAGGGCCAAAATTGTAGCCTACCAAAATGAATTACTCCCGCCACTGTTTTTTGTGCTTTTTAAAAAATATAATATAATAAGATTATACAGCCAATATCAGCAACAGTAATAGCAATTATCACAGTAACAGCGACACATAGAAGTTCTTAATTGTAGATCGGCCAATGCAGTCGAGATGTTAGCACAGCCAGCATCCTTACGTCTATCAGACGTAGATTTGCATAGGATTTCTGCTGTTGGTAGTATAGCCGTTAGGGCGGATTCCCTTCATCAAGTCGACGTCGGTGCGATGTGGTAACCAGCGGATCTACGTAGCAGCGATGTCACTCCTTTTTTCAAACTTGACGTCAACCCTGTGCGTCGGACTTTCGCAGGATTGTTGGCTGGGATTAGTACTTCATGTATTACTGAGTATTGATTCCCCCCCCCCCCCCCCCCGGCTTCGATCCAAAAACTATGACAATAAAAATGTTACACGATGCGTGTTCCTTCTTTGGGGCTTTGTAATTACAGGTAGAAAAACCGTTCATGGTGCGACCGTTCACTGGTGAAAATTTAATGAGGCTTAGGGGGGAAAGGGGAGGAGCTGGAGAGGGGGGTGGATTGGGGCTAAGAAAAAGATGTAGGTCAACATTTTCAGTGATGATTTTCTCGACTGCCGATGAAAACACAGACTTGGCAAAGGCCTAATGTAGGTGGAAAGTTCCGTCGTGTGTGAAAAGATATGGGTTTGTGAACAGTTATTGAGAAAGAGAATTATTGCTATTTTACTGCAAGTCCCCTCCCCCCTCCCAAAGAAAAAAGAATTCAAAGGAAACGGACGCGGGTAATGTTAACAGCACAGTCTTCTGTGAGCTAAAGATAGATGGTCCCACTGATGTCCACTAGCAGTGCTTATTTTGACTTGACTGAATGTGATTACAAAATAATAGTAATAATAATAATTGTAACTCCAGGGGTCAGCTACATGGACTTAATAACGTCTATCTAGGGCGTAACTTATGGATGTGTGACAGAATTAAATTTATAATTTGACAACACATATTGTGAAATACGGAACATCAATGGTCTTGGGCACAATAAAATTGCGAGGGAACAACAACAGAAAATATTGTCTGTTTGCAGTTGTTGTAGTTGTTCTTCTAAAATTAGTATTCTTTTGTCTGAAGACATTTTGTTGTTGTTGTTGTTTCTATATAATAGATCTTAATATCTTTTGTGGTTTTGCCAACGGTGTTCGAAGCTAATCGATTGGACAAGGCTTAAATCGCGAAAATCGCCTTTCACGTCTGAGATAATCCTTTCCGAATCTCAGATTTACAACGGTGTCGGGAAGGGAGCACAGCTGGTGGGAGAAACTTTTCCCTGGCGGTGGTGAGTGGCGTGAGGCAGTAAGAGGCTGCTGCATGTTTCATGTCCGAGATTTGAGATGAACACTCGGCTAGCGGATGAAAGCGTCAGTAATAGATGAGGACGTGCCGTCGGCAGCTGTTTTGAGTGATTAGGCTCAATTAGTGTGTTACGTGTCTTTCATCCGTTTCTTACGTGTTCTCAGCGTAATTAATTTGGCCGTCTGTACATACCTCTTGATTGATACTTTTAGATAGTATTGAATGTATGTTGCAAGACATGCATTTGTAAAGTTAAGGCATGACCGTACAGTTGTCTTGGTGGTACTTCAGGCTACATTGCTGCAGCAGCTATTGGTCGTTGTTGTTTTGGGGAAAATTATGAAAAAAATCACTTGTAATTTGCCTGTCTGTCTGTCCGTTCGTCCGTGCGGGCGTCTGTCTGTCTGTCGTCTGTTGCGCGATGCCTAGCGAAAGCTTTATAATAATATTGTTGAGTTGTGTAATTATTTCTTTCGTAGCCGTCGTGTTTGTCTGGTGCCATAATGGTGATGTTGATAAGTTTGGTACAGCCGCTAACAACTCGCGTTGCAGTAGGCTATATTGAACAGTAAGCGAGGAGCAAAAATCTTCCGGTTGCTTCAACATCTTGTTTCCTTTATACTTGTGAGAGGCTGTATAATCTACAGTACATGCAGATGAACTCATGATTGTGTGTGGCAGATATTCGCCATATATCCAGGGGTCGTTGGAACTAATCATGGGGTTCAGTAATCGCATGGGAGTGGAGCAGTTGAGAGTCGAATAAACTTTTGGATTCGAAAACTGAGATTTCTGCATAGAGATATTATTACACTAGAGTGCGCACGGTGTCACACGACGTGGAACTATCAGAGTCTCGTGGCGGCCATTTTGACTTGGGGTGGCGATTTCGGAAGTCAGAGGGTTTTTTATTCTGTATGCAAGATGGTTCAGAATTCCATAAATCATTTCTATCCTTCTGTCCTTCCCATCTAAGGCTGAGCAAGCCCAGTTTACGATAACAACGTCTTTCAATCTCGCCCACGCACGCCATCTGTGATTTGTACATCCATTTGTCTTAATTTACACACTTGCGAAGAAACACAAAAAGACTCGGGGCGGGGGGGGGGGGGGGGAGAGGAAAGGCAGAAGAGAATCAAAGACCTGGGTCTTTTATGAACAAGTGCTGAAGCGGCCCCGAGTTGACTGCACAGTGATGGCTCAGTTTCAAGGAGATAGGATGCTAAATGCTCTGGGCTAATAATGTCCAGATTTACGTGTCATCGTAGTGCATCATTCTCCTCCCACCCCCATCACCCTTGTATTTTGGATTGTCTCAGTTAAAACAGACAGCCATGATGGGACTGGGTGGCAAGGTTATCTCCATAGGCCTAATTCCTCTTTGATATGAATAAAACGTACGTCCAAACAACTTGATCATTTAGTGCATTGGATTGACAATAGGGAAGGGCTAAAGATCAAAACCTATTGTAATATATTTATCAATATGAGTATATCGTGGGGCATTGCCATATTGTTGTTTGCGACACTGTGCTGATTTTTTAGCCTTTGTCATGAAAGTGGTTCTCTCACTCCTCATTTCATTATAAGTGTCATTCCAATCTTTAAGTTTCGATTTTGAAAGGTCTGGAACAAACCCCAGATGTTACACAACTCTTCGAATTTTCAATCCTCATTTTCCTGAAAAGGCAAAGATGCACATAATACAACAATATGGAAAATGCCAGTCGATATTATTTATCAAACAATAACAACAATTTTTTATTGTGACTAATTATTTTGCTTTTTTTTTTTTTTGCTTTCCGTGGAAGGAATCTGAGAGATTGGCTAAATGGATTGCCAGAATAAGTAGACAAACTGAGAATGGGAAGCCTTGGTATCCAACCAAGAATGACTAAGTGTGTAGTGCTCACTTCCTAAGCTCTGACAATTACGCAGGGCTCGATAAACAGACACGAAGACCAAAGGCAATTCCATCTGTTTTCGAAAATTATCCTCCCCCCAAGGAGAAACTGCCAACTCCAAGAAGACCATCTCCCAAAAAGAGGAAAAATCCTGAGAGCTGAACACCCCCCCCCCCCCCCAACCAAGGCATGTATGTATGATCTAGATCACTCATATGCCCATTTTGAGAGGACAAAGGCAGAGATTAATATATGCAAATAAAAGAAAGCTGTGCAAAGGCCGCTGAATTAAGAAATAGCAAGAAAAAGCTGGTGCGGAGAGAGAAGAAAATTTAAAGTTTTCATGTCTATTCTCTTCTTTCTTTCTTTCTTTATATGATCCAGTTCACCTCACCTGTCACCTGTCGGCTTCATCGTCATCGATGTTAGCTGCTACAGTGGATGTCACGACAAAATCTCCTCCACCCAATCCTGTCCTTAGCTTTCCTAGTTAGTTCACTTATTTCCAGCTGGCTGACTTTCTTGATGTTATCGTGATATGTAATGGGTGGTCTTCCTTGTTTTCTCTTTGTTTCTGTCTTTCCTTGAAGGATTGATATCATAAGGGCCGTGCTTTTGTTTCGGGCCGCGTGGCCGATGTATGCAAGTCTTCTTTTATTTATTTCAGGTGTTATTCTTCTGGTGGTGCCAAGCTGTTCTAAGATGCTTGTATTTGTTCTCCTTTCTGTCCAACTTATTCTGAGTAGCCTTCTGTAAAGCCACATTTCAGCTGCCTCCAATCTTGTTATGTCTGCCTTTTTGAGTGTCCAGGCTTCACAACCGTATAGTAGGACTGGCCAGATCAAGCACTTAAGTATGTTCACTTTGAGGTCCGTTGGTGTGCCTCTATCCTTCCAAATGTTGTTTAGTTGAACCATTTTGTGTTTTGCCATTCCTATCCTTGTTTTTATGTCCTTTGAGCAGCTTCCATCTTGCGATTTATGCCTCTAAAATATATATATTTTTTGTTTCTGTATGAAGGTGAACATTTTTCCTTGTTATATACTACTAACATGCCCTTCTCATGATTTTCTTTTCAAAGCTATGCATGTTGTAAATTTCATGACTCTTACTAGTTTTACCAGTTATGAACTTGTTATTTTGAAGAATGTTGTTTGGGGGACGTAGTCTGATTACAAAACCAAACAGAAAATATTGCGGTGTTCACTGTTCAGCTTTAGCTTTCTATGTAAAAAAAACTGTCTCCGCAACAACAGCCTGTGTTGCATCGTATTTGTAGTATATCTATTATGACTTTGACATAATTATAGGCGGGGATGGGATTACTATTCCTTGAGACGTCGAACAGCCAGCGCCTGCTCGCTAGCGAATCCTTCCCAAGTCAACATGGCGCGCATGTAGGCCAATTGGGGCCACTGCGACGAGTTGCACTTGTGCATACGTGTGGACTCTAGTTTATTATAGTATCTCTATGGATTTCTGATAGAATCTTCTTGCGTCCTATCATTCTGTTAAATATATCTCTCGTCTTACTTTTGTCTCGCCCAATGTGACCTTTACCGTGTGGACGTGCTATCTTTCTAGCACAACTTGTACGACAAAAATATTCTAAGAAACTTAGAACACAATAAGATACATAATATTGCTGATGGACACTGTACATTAATTAAAACTGTACGTTTATAAATCTCGTCATTCTGTTCTTTGTAAATGCCTTGTATCGATAAAAAAAAGTTAACGGCCCGCATGAAGGGTCTGGAGAGTCTGAGGATCGTGGCTGTGTACTATGAGCTGTCACTCTCCACCCTCACACACACAAACTAACCGTGGAAAACTTCCAGACCGAGCAGCTTAATTGACAGGGTACTATCTTAATTGTGATGCTTATCCCGCCCCTTCACTGCCTTCTACCTGTGGTATACGTAGAACCAAGGCGGGACCAATTCTAGAGGAAGAGGGGTCGATCCCATCTCTGAGTCCTTCATTATTGGCTGATAATCATTTAATGGGCAGCATCACTATCAGCAGTGACTCATCTACCTCAAAGAACAAGGTCGTAATTAGCAATAATTTAAGATTTTTTAATTAGATGTAATTAGATATAAATAAGATAAGCTCCACTCACAATTTTAATAAAATTTACTTTTAGGAAATTTGCTCACTCTGATTCATTACTTTCAATATCTACAAATGTATGAAGTTTCAGATTTTAAGCTTAATAGATTTAAATTTAGGAATAGAGAAAACTGATTTATCATAGTAGCTTTATTGCTCTTCTCCAAATTTCAAAGGGAATTACTGGACTCCTGCTTTCTGAGTTACGCCCCCTCTTATCAATCAGATTATGTCACAAGGAGCCGGTCTGGGGCTGTCCCCGCTTCCAAACTGGACAGAACTGGTTGATCAGACCATAAACCTTTACTATCCGTGCCCAGTCCCCTTCCTGTGCCACATTCTTATAGTGGCTGTGCCATTCGTTCACTTAGTTTTACTGAAATCCCGCGCACCAGCCAGCTGGGTTTTTCCTTTTCTTTTCCCATTGAAACAATATGATGACATCACCATCCCATTGATCGGCTGATCAGAATCAGCTGGTGCACGTCTAGACTAACGTGGATTATGTGGGGTGGGAGATGCGGGGGCTCCCCAACCCCATCAGCGCTATGGCTCTGCGAAACAGATTTGGACCCACGCTATCTGTGCTGAGACCACCTTGCCTAACTCAGACCAGATGTCAAGTTACATGTCCACGCATTTGCATCATTAAGACTGACCACATGGGTCAATAATGACCGTCGGATAGGTTATAGCGTGGAGATCCCTGTTAGTGTGTTCATCCTTTCCTCTCTTCCCCAGCACATCCAGGACTCAGAAGGTGCTTTCTATAATTTATAATAATTATGTGTGCTGAGGATAGAAAATTCATAAAAATTGAATGCCGTCAGTCAGTGAGTTGAACTGGACTTCATAATTTTATAATTTCATCAGCTGTCCATATAGCCAACTCCTACCATTGCTGTTCATGCGAACAGTCCCTGTCGCTGGTGGCTGTGATTGACAAAATTTAGGGCATGAGTTGTAAAATGCAGTTTTTCTTTTCTAAATTCAAACTTGCCAGCCAAGCACGACTGCCAACAACCACTACATTAACCAGTGCAATCCATCCAACCCCTTCAACCAGCGGCGTGACACTGCTATCTTAACTAGCATAAGAAACATGCAAAGCACTGCTTCCAGTTTCGACTATCAGTCTCACAAAAGATATTTCAGGCTGCGCCATTTATCTGAACCCATTGCCTCTTGCTGTGACTATCACCAAGAATAGACGACCCGTCGTGAGTACATCTTTTCCATTTCCCTCATGCCCCTTAGTATAACGATACCGTTATCTTTCCGATTCACGCGATGTGCTCACGCGTGCAGCAGGAGCTACTGGAATGGCTAATCTGACTTATCTGGGTAGTTACGTCACCCTGTCTGGTCTGTCTGTCTGAGGAGGAGACAACTTAACTATGTTAGTTGTTTTTTCTTTCTTCCTGGAGATGAATGAGAGAGGGAAACACGAGATTTATGATTTGAGGTCTTTATTTTAGGAGGTTCGCTGCCCTTGGCATTTACACCTCACTTTACTTGTTTTATTGTTTCTTGTTCTGGCGGGGGGGGGGGGGGGGGGGGAGATGATATGGATAAATTTTAATCTATTAATTTCAATTTTGCCCGGGCAGCGGCCTTTCGGCCTGCTCTTTACGATTTCCAACTGCCAAGGTATCTTTAACGTGCGCAACGTGCACACGGGCCCTCCGAATTTTTTCGTCCTTATCCGAGAAGACTAGGTACTCGATCCTACCCCCCAATAGGACCAGGGACTTGAAAATATGAGAAAAATCCAATTTCCAAGAACTACTCGATCCTACCCCCCAATAGGACCAGGGACTTGAAAATATGAGAAAAATCCACTTTCCAACATGCCTGCACTGCCCGGGTTTAGAACCCGGGACCCTTGGCATGAGAGGCGAGCACCTTGCCTCTAGACCACCTTGTCCCCACACGAGATTTATGAATGGATGAGTTCTCTTTTAAGGCGGGCGGGGGGGGGGGTTGTGAACGTGAGTACGGATTTCATTATGAATCAGTAGGAAGTGAACTGCAAACTTAACGAGAACTCCGAGACCGTCGTCAAACATAACAACATGAGGATTTCACCTAAATACTTTTTCGATGGACGAATGGAATTGTGGCAAAAATATTCGTAGTATGCTCAGCGGGAACAATTTGGAAGTTGGACCATACCTTTTCCACGCCGCGTTTTATAATCCAACTTTCATAGTTTTCCTGTCTGTATTTTGTTCTTTCTGTGTCATCTTCGGGTGGTTTAGCTGTACTTTTCCGGTGCTGTAAAATAATGCCAATCAAGTTCAAGTTCAAGTTCAAGTTCAACAAATCTTGATTATCCCATAAACGGAACTTGTGCAACAAATTGTCAGGCATAAAGTAACACATTTAAGATAGAACAAATAAACATGCATGTGTATATTCTCTCTCTCTCTCTCTCTCTCTCTCTCTCTCTCTCTCTCTCGATCTCTCTCACCAAGGCAGACCTATCTCGAATTTTCAGAGCTGGTTTGATTAAGTAGGGTGACGGCGGTGGGAACGAAGGTTTTTTGGAATAATTGTGTTTTTGTCGAAATTGACCGAAAACGTCGGTTTGAAGGGAGAAGTTCAAAAAGATAGGACAGAGGGTGGGATGGGTCTTTATGAATACTGGTTGCCTTGCCAAGGGCTCTCTTGTTGAACAACTGTTCAAGAGGCACCTGCTTTCTCCCGACTATCTTGCTGCATGAGTTCACAATGCTGTTCAGTGGATTTTTGCTTTTTACATTAAGAGTTTTGTACCAGCATATAAAGGAAAAAGTGAGGACGGATTCGATAAAAGCATGGTAGCACATTTCCATAATTCTGCTTGAGACCATCAATGATCTCAACTGATACAGGATGTGCATTCTCTGTTTACATTTTTTGTAGACAACTTGAGCATTTTTAGAGAAATTAAGTTTATTGTCTATGATTGTGCCCAGATATCTGTATTCTTCCACTCTCTCTACTGTTTGACCCTTCAGCTGGAGGGCCGCCACATCTTTCCTATTCCTCTTGTAATCTATAAGCATTTCTTTTGTTTTCCCTACATTTAATTCTAAAAAGTTGTCATCGCACCACTGGGCGAAAACGGAAACATTTTCTTGGTATCTGACCTCTGAGTCTGACAAGTCTACTAGTGCTGTGTCATCTGAAAATTTGATAAGACGGGCTTCATCTTTGTCGCTGCGACAGTCGTTGGTGTAAAGGGTAAAAATAAAAGGTGAGACTACTGTTCCCTGTGGTGTACCGGTGTTGATTGTCCTGGTGGAGGGTGTGCAAGAGGCGACAGACGAGGAAGGAGAGGAGACAGAGGTTTGTGTTGATGAGGGAGTGAGTGTGTGTGGTGGTGGCGGGTGATGACCAGTATAAGATTTGACACAAACAGTTTGTGTACGGTCAGACAGAAAGTCTGCCACCCACAGCGTGAGATGGGGATTGAGGTTACATGAGGGAAGCAACTTAGACTGGGGTATTCTGCTTGTATACGCTTAGAATGAGAGCGGAACTACACCCGTTGTAGTAGTAACGGCTTACAAACTTTGAACGACAATAATGTGAAATAACACTCAGGAGTGACATAAAATATATCCAAATGTCATATTTTCCAAAGTGATGGCATATCCATGAAAATTAAATAGTTCTGAATTTCAAAGTGCAAGCGATATCATGGGCGGAATTCGCAAAAAGCTGTCATCCTTCGGCAGGAAAGAAAGAGACATTTGTGACAACCAGGGACAATCAGGATTTGTAAGCACTGAATGTCAAGAGATCAGAGGTCAGCGGCAATCATGCTAGTGTGATTGTTCTTCGTGAGGATAATTCATAAATTTGCTCAGTTTCCTGAACCTCCGGCAGTGCATTCCCCCAGGGCGTTGTGGTGAAAGACTTGAATCGATTACCAGGCAGTGGTTTGTTCAGAGGTCACGTCAATGCATTGTTGTAGTCCTCGAACCTGTCCAGACAGATGTACAATATTTCAATGGATTGCCACCGTCATAATCACGTTTTCCTTTGCCATAATTGCTGATAGATAGATAGATAGATAGATAGATAGATAGATAGATAGATAGATAGATAGATAGATAGATAGATAGATAGATAGATAGATAGATAGATAGATAGATAGATAGATAGATAGATAGATAGATGGACAGAGTGAGAGAGAAAAGATACAGAGAGGAGAAAAGCCAATTCAGTCACCCAATCTACACGATTGTTGATCTAGCCCCAAGGGACAGACAGGGCTTCGGTGTCAAATGTCAGCTCTGGCCGGAGCAGCAGATAGTGCGGCATAGTTTGTTGTGCATCCCCAGTGTCTAGCGCGAGAAAACACGTGACACGCCTCGGGTCCCAGGGACCAGGGAGACTCCACAGTCAGCATGCACTCGTTGGAACCCGAGTTCAAATGGGCGCGGCTAGACAAACTGTATGATGGTTCTCATGATTCAGAAGAAAATTTCTCCGTTTATGTTTACAGAAGAGGGAGAAAGGGTGCGAGCTTTGAAAATGTGATTATAGCCACTGCACGATCTACAATTTCAGGTTGGTCAAAACATAGCAAAAGGAAAAATTGTATGTATTAAAGCCAGGCGTAAGAAATAATAGAGAAACGACACAATAAATTGCAAAGGAAAATGCAAGTCAAATCAAACTTTCCATCGATTGATCTTCTTCAGGAAACATAAATATAATAGGATGGGAAATTGAACCAATAAAACCATTTAAGAACTTAATCAACAATTTTTTTAAAAACTGTAGAATGTTAAACCAGTACGAATACTGAGCTGCTAGTCCAGGCTTGGTGCTAGTCCAGGCTTGGATTTTCGGGGCACGTCTATCAGTATATGGAGGCTCGAAGTCCATTTCAGATTGGGACATTCACAAAATGCAAGGGTCCTGCAATAGAAAACTGGAAAAGGTTTACAATTTTCATTCCAAATATTATTATACAACCTCAGAGAACGCTCATTTGATATAGCGAAAACTATCTGCTTATGAAGTTAGTAACAAAAAAAGAATGCAAAATAATTCTTCTTCAATGCCTGCGTCAGAAAGGGCTAAAAAAAGTGAAACAGAGAAATCTTTTTTTCCCCCATTTTCATGGCCGATACATAACGGATATTGAATTTGACTTGCCTTCTTGGCCAGTAGTCATGCAACTAGAGATTTAAGTTCGATCAAACACTTAAAGAAGTTTTCGAATAACTCATGTGTTTGCCTACTGAACTTCACATTCATATCTAGTACATGTATTGCTTCACGCCAGCGTTCCTATGTTTAAACCAACAGTTTGTAAACCAGGTTTTGTTTGCTCCTCCCCCCCCCCCCCCCCCTTTTTGGTTTTTTTTTTTGTTTTGTTTTGTTTGGTCAGCTTTTGAAACTCAGTGATGTTCAATGATTCATGAAAATAATTTCAAACCCTGATGCACACAAATTGCTGCACTCATGAACTCACCGGCAAACGCTGTCAAATCTGCACTGGCAACTGCCACCCACTTTCGCTTGTTGGCTTCTTTTTTTTTTCGAAGTGTCTAGGCACACGACAGATCGTGGAAAAAGCGTGGAGAGATTTTTTCACGACACGTTTTTCATCCAATCAGAGCTTACCGTTTTCTGACTCAAAATGGCGGCCCCCACTGAGCGGGAGGTCGGAACCTGGGGGGCGTGAGGGTCTAGTCA
Organism: Onchidella celtica; assembly: GCA_963931925.1. NCBI lineage: Eukaryota > Metazoa > Mollusca > Gastropoda > Systellommatophora > Onchidiidae > Onchidella > Onchidella celtica. The sequence continues at coordinate 23,470,202 of OZ007575.1, read as the reverse complement.
GTTTGTATCAATGGGCGGTAGTCAGATTGACTAATCAGGCGAAAAGTGGCTGGGGTAGCTGTATTAAGTCGTGAAACGTCGTGAAAAACTTCACGGAGGCGATTTCCACGACATGTCGTGAAAATAGCCACTTCCTTTTTTTTTCTTTTAACCCTTCGCCATTTCTCGTACTGTCGTCATGTTTGCAGAAAAAATACAAATTTAACCTTTAACAGCTCTCCATTTTTATGTAGAAACTTGGTGAAAACTCGAACGTTGTTATCGACTAGCAACAGATAACCACAGAAACCTGAGCTCGAATCTGACAGTTAAATTGGCTGAAATGGGAAGCATTTTTTTTTTTTTTTGCTTGTGCTTCATTTGTGGCATCGAGGGCTGACAGTGCTTTTGTGGGTTTCAATATGTCAGGGAGTTACAGTAAATAGATGTGCCTAGGTTTTGCGGTTTTCCCATGAGTTTTCACCGGCAGGTACTGACTCACACTGTTCGAGTTACTCATTTTGCTCACTCATCCGTCGCAGATTGGCTCAAAATGTGCATCATTCTAGGCGCAGTTATAGGCGTACTTATTCAGCGGGTCTATGGTTTTCTTTTATTGTTACACATGTATGCCCACCCACTTACTCACTATCGTAGTCACCCATTCACGTGCACACTCATGGAATCGGCATGTCGTGGTAGTAGTCGTATATTATACGTACTCCTTCTCTCGTATTGTAGGCACATCTGTATACTGTAACTTTATTGATTCACTCACTCACTCACTCACTCACTTACTCACTCACTCACTCATTTATTCACTCACTCATTTATTCACTCACTCTTTCCTTCACGTACTCACTCAGTTACTCACTCTCTCACTCGAAGATCATCAGATTATTTAGAATTTTGTCGTTCTGGCCAGTGTCTAATGCAACAGTTCAAGTATGGTAAGGTAAAGTAGAGGAGAGGAAAGGAAAGCTAAGGAATGAAGAACATGATCGTAGACTCCTCTGGTGAGGGTTTTCCCACATGTGTCTGTTTTCTTGTTTATCTGTGCCGGCGGGCGAGAGGAAGGATTGGGGAAGAGACTCACCCCGCACACGGTATGTGCCGGTGCACCGTGCATAGTCTAAGAAGCTTGACTCCTTTCTGTCTCTTCTAGTACACACATGTAATGTACCAAAGAACAATACTACATGTAGTACGAAGACTTGTATCATCCTAACCATAGGGCCGTCTCAACATCATTACGGACCCCTGGCCAAAGCAATAGGCCTCGGCCCGCCCCCTACGCAGCTACTCAGAAATTTGCATGCATGGGCCCCCTTAACCCTTTGGACCCCTGGCAAGTGCCCAGTAGGCCCATACTTTAAGACAGTTCTGGTTAACCATACATCTTCTCTAATATAATCGGACTTCAACGTAACAATCGATTTAAACAAACCTTGCGCAATATATCCCTCTTGTTTCTTCATATAATGGCCGAGCAAGTTGCCAGGGATTCTAAAGCCATTGCTTCACTTCTGAAGGTGTGTTTTCATGGGCTGTTTGTGTTGAAAAACTTAGAATCTTTCTTTCATTAGCTATCGCCGCGTTTTCTGCGTATCGGAAACTGGACTAGATCTATAGCAGGTGAGTTTTCCAAATTGTCATCTAAGTATCATTATATAAAGTCGTATTTCTGATTCTTTTGTGTTGCTCTTAAGACTTTCAATACTGAAAGACGAAAATGTTGATATAGGTTAGATGAACGTATCAAATATAAGGGGTCGGGGGTGGGGGGGGGGGTTGTTAAAGAAGGTCTAATTGCAGTAGGCACTGACAAATTTGATTGTTTGTTGATTTTGAAAACTTTTTTTTTCTATCAATTTTCAGTCAGTTATACATTGGATACGTGTATTAAAATTACACGAGAACTGATTTCTGGACTGGTTCCTGTGCATGTTACCATGATTGATGGATTCGTTTCATGTTAATATTCAGCCGGGAAAACAATCTTTATGTGGAACTGAGGAGGTGAATATTACATTCCGCACCTGTAAGTTTATCGATATATTTAGATAAACGTTATTATGAGCTTCTATATTTATTTTGTTTATGGGCAGTTTTAAAAATTAAATTTCGAAATTAGTTGAAAATGGGAAGAAAAAAAATGTTGAGTGGGAGGGAGGGGAGGGAAAGCAACAAGAAAAACAAGGGAAAACGCATTTTACAGTGGAAATAGGATATTTTGAGTTTCATTTGAAATGTAATTTCAGGGGAAGTTCTGATGTTAACATGAGCAGCCAGAATCTGTTCTCGTATGCCATACGTCTATCTGACAGAAGAAAGAAAACACATGCGTGCAGGTTACTGTGGGAGGAAAGACTGACAGCCAAGCAGGGAGATTTTATTGACTCTCTGGAGTGATTTCTCACCGTAACATTCTCATGAATATTGCTGCACACAGCATTAGTTGTGCATTACTCAGCGTACATTTCTGTCTTAAAATTTTTATTTGCAGGAATGATTGTTGCTGGTACTACAATTGTTACAAATAGCTGATATGTCGCCATTTAATGTGAAAAGGAATGGATTTTGCATCACGCACGGTACGGGCCTCGTTCTCTTGAAAGAAGCACTTTTGCTAAAAATGATTTAATTAAAATTAAAATATAATACCTGAAAATTCGCCAAAGCACGTGTCACGAGTGGAGTGAGTGCAATTAAGGGGATTGCTACAGAGCGGGTGTAGAGTAAGAAAGGCTCACAGTAGACAGCAAGTTAAGCGTGCTGTTGTGAGTAGTAGTGGGGGCGGGGTCTGAAGGAGGCGAAAGCGCGGTAATACTATCACTGCAAGTTAGAAGGTCCTAGGGATCGGACCTGTGAATAAAAGCCCATCGGGCGGACATAAAGGGGAAGCAGTCGAGAAGACTAGTGAGAGGTCTTTCCAGTTATGACTGGTATGTAGAACGTTGATTGATTATTATGATTGATGTATTATATTATATTCGTCTTATTACCATGATGTGAATAAGTATATGTGAGGAATGTGGAAGTCCTTGATATTGGATATAGCAATGTGCGCCACGAGCGATAGATGAAAGTGAGTTCATGGATTTGTAGCGCGAGTGAGTAGTGTGTACTCCGATGGAGGTGTGTTACCGTAAGATGTGTGGTGAGTGAAAGGTGAACTAGTGTGTGTACGCTTCATGGATTGTAAGGAGAGGTGGAGCGAATAGAAATGGTAGGGTATTATACCAATGTAATGTTATTCTTGTAGGTGTCGGGGACGGGCCGCAGAGCCACCTCGATGAGCACAGGGGATAGGCCAGCATAGGGCCGGAGGCCACACATAGGCCAGAAGTGAGGCTGTCGGGGCAGGACAGTAGAGGCACATAAAGTCGTGGCAGTCAGGCCACGGGCAGGGGACGTAGATATGAGAGTGAATGAGATACTATGTTGTTGCCATGTTGATAGGCTAGTGAACTGATATTATGTTGTTGCCATGTTGATGGCTATGGAAATACTAATGTGTTATTGCCCTGCTGAGGTGCTAGGGGAGTGCTAAGGTGTCTGACAATAGGAAGGTGATATTGAGAGACTGCGGTGCCAGTGAATCATTAATGTACTATTAAGACCCTGAGGGGAGAGGCTGAGGCCGAAGTGCCTTTAGGAGTAACTACCGGATTGTGGATCCGAGGAAGAGTGCATGTGAGAATAAGGCCGTTGTACGGCAGTCATTTCAATAATATAATATATGTAATTGCGCTATTATATGTATAATTATGTTTAATAAATGTGTGAGTCTGATGGGTTGTTTTGTTAAGTGTTAAACTTGTTTGTTCGTGATTGTCGTCCTGTCATAAACTATTACATTTCCCAGTCTGGGATTTGTGACAGCACGTTTGGCATGGGGTTATTAAGTATTGCATGACACTATTTAATTTATAAACTTTAAAATCCAGCACATTTTGTTTTGTCACTTCTTAGTTAAAGTGGTTTGGCCGCGCCACAGTTTTATAATGTCAGGACATTAGTGTCAGTGTGACCCGGACTTGGAGCCAGCTCCAAAACGCGGCAAAGAAACGCATAAAGTCTGTGCGGTATTTGGAAAGAGAGAGGTGGGGAGTGGAGAGGGTTTACTTCTCCAGGTACGAAAGGGTCGCAAGAAGATTATTTTATGTTTGAGGCGGAAATTGGAGAGCTAGAAAAATCAGAGCCTCAAAAGAGAAGTATAACATGATTATCAAGTAGGATTTTGATTGAAATGTTATTCCAAGTGTCTGTTTGTGCCTTCAGACCTTTAAAAGTTGGTTTTTGTTCGCTCGGCGTATTGTCGTGAAATGTTAAGGTTAGGATTAGGCTTCACAAGTTGACCAAAATAGCCTTTCGCTTGTGAAATGGCTACAATAAAGTTCCTGGAAATTGGTCACAAAGTGTTCATAAAACTGTTGTGGGTAGTTTCCCTACTTGGCCAAAATTACCACTACCATTATTACTTCATATCATTCCAAGAGTCTGGATGGTTGAAACAGCAATACTTAGACCTGAACCCCAGGCTTAATTCAAAGTTTTTTGGATCATCTCGCCAAGACCTTCTTTAGTTTGGTTCAGTTTCCGATCACACACACTCAGTTTCCCCCTCTTCTTCCTGTAGCCGAAACAGACAGACAGAGATAGACATCCGACCATGCGGCGGCCACCTGCACGGAGAACCGGAAGTGAGATAGTGCCAGATCTGTTGTCTTGCGCGAAGGTTTGCTAGGAGACGGAGGAACTGCGGGTTTTGTATTGAATCATTTTTTATTCTAATATCATCCCATTATTGTTTGTTTGTCTGTAGCTGTTTTGTCTGTCCTTGCATACTCCAGGCTGTTTGCCCTGCCTTCTGTTCCAACTTCTGGTTGTTTGATTGACTAAGTATGTTAAAGGTTGCTGTTTTGTCTGCATTGCCCTATCCGTGACTATTTGTCTGCCATTGCTCAGTGCTGGATTTTGGTGGAGTTGTTAGTCTGTATCTGATCTAGTACTGGACTGTTTGTTGTTGTTTTGTGTGTGTGTGTGTGTGCATTTGTTTATCTTTCTGATTTACCGGTTGTTCTGGATTAGCCTTTGTCCATTTCTGATGTCCAGTTCTTCTTTGATGTGCTGTGCTCAGTTCATCATTGGGTCTCTTTTTTTTTTTTCAAATTGGCTCTTCCCCCTTTTCAAGCTGTCTGCCTTAAACACGTCACCCACCCGCCTCTAAGCTTATTTTCTCCCTAGTTTGAACATGGAAAAAAGAGAGCGTTTTTTGTTAATAATTTCCAAATCACAGATTTTCTTGTAGTTGTACTTTCCAAAATATTTTTACCGCGAAACTTTCATGAACAAGAAGTTGTAAATTCAGCGCTCGGAGACTTACAGTGATGTGTAACTTTTGCCCCTCAGACACTTTTTCAGCCGGGGAGTATCCTGGCAAATTTACTGCTCTCTTTCTGTTTTGTAGTGAGAATTTCCCGGCTGAGGATCACCAGAATGTCATCTTCTCTCACGCATGCTCCTTGCATTGTTTAATGAACAGCGGAAGTTTAAGAAAAAGTTCCCAAGGTTTGTTTTGTATCTTTTTTTTTTTTTAAGATCCCGGAGTCCTAACTTAAAATTTGCTGACATGCATTGAAATGCAGCAGCTTCGGGCAGTCCAGAGCATGTTATGAGCATAACAGAAATGTTGATGTTATTGAGTCTGCCTTTTCTCCTTGAAGAGTTCTGCACTCCTGTTCATTGTTTAAAAGAAGAATTTGTTTAAAAAGAAACGAAACCAAAAAAAGGTAAAGAGCAGTGAATTGAGCTGTTTTAAACAGTTTACTACGGATGGGTGTTAACCTCCATTAGCAGGTGCTCGTAGGGAACGCTGACAGATGAATGCGTGTGAGGTTGCTCACGTTTTGTGATAGTTCGGACATTTAACGGAAGGAACAGTAAAACCCGAAACGAAAATCTGCACATTTGGGTTTTTTTATTATTATTGTTAAATCATAGCTTCTTTCACCCTCGCTGTGACACATCGGCCACTTTTGTCTCCCCCTCCCCCCTCATCTCCCCCCCCCCCCAAAAAAAAACCGCCGACCGGCGCTGCACTGTGGCGACGAAGTGCCTGCTCCAGTTATAACTGGGCTGCAATGGCACAAAGGCAAAATTTCCCAAATGGGATTAAAGAGTTATACAAATACAAATACAAAACAAATATTATTTATTTATTTATGTATGTGTTTATTTATTTACTTATTTGTTTACAAGTTTAGGATGTGTATTCTAGAACATAGATAAGAGCGTAAAATACATGTGCTGTATAGCGGAATGTCAGAATATAGAAAACCCATTTGCGAAACTGCAGGCATATGTACCCCATGTAAACAGAAAAAAGAGAAGAAGAAAAGAAGAATACGTCTATTAAAAACGAGCAAAACTATAAACATGTTTGTTGGTGTTTTTTTTAAAGTTTGTTTCGATTACAATTTTATATATCCGGGTTTTTTCCCCATTTTGTTTCATGGGATAAGATTCTGCCGCGTACAATCTGAAAATAATTGTTTGAAGAACGTACCTTTTATGTGTAATACATTATTCAGATAGGCCCCCAATTTTAAATAGCTTGTGTGTAAGACAAAGACTCCAAAACAGTTCTCATTGAGATATAATTATAAATACATAGCTTGATACAACCGCAGCGAAAATTAAATCACGTTGGTAGGCGGCGAGTTAATTCATAACTGCATTTTATAGAGGAGATACTCAGAGATCTATATGGCTCTGAATGAGGCACCGTCCACCGTAACTCATTTTTTGCCAGCCATGCAAAGTAAGACAAGACAGCGCCAATTGCCACGTACCGGTCAAAACAATTTCCCTGCCGGCAAAAAGTCTATTCCGGTTACAGAGGGCGAAAGGTAAGGAAAATAGATCAGCAATAGAGAATAGCTGAAAATAAGGGCCAGCATTCCCTAAATAGTAAAGGCTGGGAAAGGTGAGATGTCTACCTTATTACCTGTTGTCAGTCTGCTGTAGTATGAGAGATTACTTGAAAAGGAGGGTGGGGGTTAAAGGGTAAGGGGATAAAGAGAAAGGCATACAAACTGAGATACGGACAAACACAAGGACCAACAGAGAGCGCAGAAAGACAGGCTGTTATTGTTAAATTACACACATCAGTAGATAGGAACACAGAGCTATACAATAGGAACAGCTGAACACGCAGCTACAAATTGCACACGCGTATATCGCTCACATAAAAATACTTACCCAGTTACAAGAATTGCAAGAAAGGTTTACACTTCACTGGTCTTGTGCTCTGCGAAATCAATGTATATCCGGATGTTTTTATTTTATCAATAATATGCAATCAGTCAGTCAGTTCGTTCGTAAGGAATACATAATCTATCAGTTATTTAAAATCTGACTGTAGATATGGCTCAATTAAATGTGATTCTGTAGTGATTCTAAGTGTACAATTCGTGACTAATGAAAGTCGTGTAAAGATCTCGATTGAAAGATTGTAGGACATAATTCAGTGGCGGTAAACATTGTCATTCTCTGTGGATATTTGTATCCACATTTTACAACCATCATCAGTTTCGTTCGTTCCATCATCTTTTTATTTACTTACACGTCTATTTTGTTTGTTTATTTATCTTGCTGAGGCAAGATGCATTCTCCAGCCTCCTGATCCAATTCTCTTTCCTTTTTCTTTCTGCACTCTCGCTCTCTCTCTCTCTCTCTTTCTCCCTCACTCTCTCTCCTTCTCCCTCTTTCTCTTTCTTTCTCTCGCTCTACAAGAGAGGAGAGGATCGTGTCCCTTCAAAAGACAGAGAAACCGAATCTCTTCAGTAGCCGAGAGAATCGACTCTCTTATATGTCAAACATCTATGCATGTTCTAGTATGTGTAAACATAACGTCACATGGCTAGACCTGTCTGTCTGTGTATTACGAGAGATTTATCAACCGCAAATCCCTAGCCTCATATGTTTACAAAGACTGCATTTTTTACGGCTCAGCCAGCGAATCATCTGGACACAACTGTGTCCCATCCTAATAATTTTGTAACTTTTAAAATAAGTTCAGTGGACAGAAAAACATGCAGAAATTAAAATAACTATCAGGAAAACGATTTGTTGATAAACTAGAAAGTGTTCTAAATAAAGAATTAGACAATTGTACACATCGCGTCTTTAGTTTTAACTCCAGTTTTTGCACAACTGAGAAATTCAACGTTAGACGTTTACGGCTTTAGTATTATGATAAGGATTTAGAATAAATCGGAACTACTGTGAAACGGCTTGATAAGTGCTACAATGTATTTTAAACAAGTGTCAAAGTGCGCGTTTGTTATCTTCTTCGACACACTAAAAGATCTCCAGTTTTTCAGATAATGGAGACAGAACAAACAAGAAGTAAGGTCACGACATGGTGATGTGTTGCAAACTTGGAACTCTGGGTATCGGAAGTTTAAGGCTTGACTGCAACGAGATAGATCTTGTTTAACAAGGACTGCAAACATCAAAAATAGACACGGTGGAATGGAGCATCGGCCGCAGGACTTAAAACTAGTAGCTCTGTCGTGAGCTTACAGATGCCAGTGCTGATCTCTGAGAATAGAAAATGTTTGTCTTAAGCCAAATATTTTTTAATCGTGTGAAAAAAAAAAATGAAAAAAAAAATATGAAAGCAATCGAAAATTGGAGAAACGTACCAGAACATAATCATGGAAATAAACTGGGCTCTCAAACATGGTCATCAGTCGATGTGTAGAATGCATATCAAGGCGCTGATGCAGTGATCCAATTGTGTGGGCGCATGTCTCCAATTTGAGAGGCGCCAGGTTCGAATTCCGCTCGGAAGGAGTTTAACATAGCAGATGTATTCGATAATTATTTCTAGCAGTGCTTTTTAAGGCACTCATTCATCGGTGGCAAACCTCGTCTCTGATACAGCGTACCTTGATGGGGTAGAAAAGGGAAGCAAAACGCCGGCAAGAGCAGCAACCAAATAAATAAATACATAATTAGATAAATAAAAAAAACTCGTTTCCATGGCACAGGTGAAAAATGTCACGGGAAACATTCGGCCATTTATGTCAAGATTACATGCAATAATTTAGCGTTGGGCAATGGCGGATCGCGTTCCTATCGTCTAGTTATCGGTCAACAATTACGAAAGTCATCTCCAATTTGTATAGAAAAGACAAGAAAGATGTGCACTGAAACAAAGTGCTTCTTTTATGTTCTGTTGTGGCCTTAGCATGGAGTTGTGATGTCTTTTGAATTATAAATCGCCTTGCATACTCACAGACACTCAGAGGCATGTGGTTTGAATACGTTACAGAAACTGTCATCTCTAATCTCTTTACATATCAGCACGCGTTTCTCTATTTCTCAGTTAATGAGAAATGTATCGGCGATATTTCCTTCGAATCATATATAGCTTCTTGCTGATGATCGATAGACTTCATGACGCTGTGGCATAAAGATCCATCCAGACGTTGAGAATCGTGAAAGCTTCACTTCCACGGCATTACATGAATAATTGTGCTATCTTCCATTTAGGACTGGCACAGCAGTGTAGGAATAATACAATGCTCAACAACCCGCTCGCGTGTTCACTAAACTAAATGCTTTGTTTGCACCCTGCTGTGTCTATTACCAGCTGTGCATAGCCCGCTTCTCTCTTTAAATATAATTATATTTTTTAACTACTGAGTTAGGGTGGGGTGGTCATGGTGCGAAATGGGATAAGGTCGGTAAAGTAGTTGGATTAAAGAGTGCATGATATTCTCAAGGGTGTTGACCCGTATTAATTATTATAATCAAATGAATAACATTTCAATGCACACTATGAGAACACCGTGTTCCGTCTCATACGTTTGAGTGGTGAAGGGCCAAGAAAAACACCTTCGACCATTGGATCTCCAGATATTGAATGCTTCCCCAAATCCCCAAATCCATTTTTCTCCAGAAATCCTATCCCTGAAATCATTGTATCCCACCAAGCCGACAAAGCGGCCGTCGGACAGCATGACTCAAAGTTACAGCAGTCCAAGTCATTCATTATTGTACATGTAAACAATCACCCCAGAGCGGACAAATCCGCCGATCATCGGATCAATATCAGCTCCGCTCGTGTGTGTGTATACTTTCCCACATGTTTGGGCCATAGCCTGTTGTGTTTCGTAGCTGTGACAAGCTTGCCAAGCTAACGTAAGTGATTATTTATTCACCATGTGACTTTTATGCGCTTTTTAGGGCCTGTTATTTTCACATTTCACTTGGTTTTTCTAGTCTTTGAGCATAAATGTGGTTGTCTGTGGGGTGGGGGGGGGGGGGAGACTTTAAGACTGTGGAAAGTGGAATGAACTAGAGAGGACAAGTTGTATGAAGTGTGAGCAGAGTTGTCTGTTTGGGAGCAAATCTTGTCTCCCTAATGTCATCACCGCAAGTCTCCTGTAACTCTAAAGTGAGTTTTGTACTACATTTATGGTGAGTTATGCATCGTTCTCAAATTAGAACAAAGCAGCGCGCCTAAATCCCTTAAAGTGCATGAGACTGGTTGGCCCAGCTGTTGAATTTAATACCGGCAAACACTTGACTGTGTGCACACTATATTATATAGCTTCTTCTTGATGATTGATCATCATCTCCACGTATCTGTGGCCTGCACATCCATCCAAACATTGGAAATTGTGAATCCTGCAGTTTTCGATACCGAGACGTCTTCTTGACATTTTTATTTGTGTGTGAGTTGAAATGCGAGTATAACGTGAGAGCCAGACAATTTTCCTTCGGTGATCTGGGAAAGTCGAATTAACGTGGCAGTCGAACATGATGTGGGTAATGGTAGAAAGGAGTTGAGGGCTAGATATTCGGAGTGGTCTATGATGGCATTGTTGTTGGCAGAGGGGGATTCAGGGGAGCGGGGAGCGAAAATTAACGTTTTAGATACCGTCTACGGCACGTGCCCCCACCCCTGGTGTAGTTGTAACCGAGACACACTATGCCGAGTCGAACCATACCTTCTTTCACTATTATTATGTCCACAACTTGTGCGTGTATAAACACGGTAAGTACTACTCACAGAGCTCTGTGGTACCAGTCTATTTCGTTTGAATATGAAGGGGTATGGTGCAAATTGTTGCAGTGTTGACATGGATGATACGCGCGCAAGTCGATGGACGGAATTTGGCGAATTGAACCGTCTCGGTATCCTGTGTCTCGGGTTGTTACAAGGTTATGTCATGGAAAGCCAAGTGAGTTGTGCCTTTTTGAGCCATTACTTTGCACGCGCATTATGTAAAAGTTGATGGATGTTACTTGTTACTTGACTAAATCTATCGGAATCTGACGGCTTGTGAGATCCATGCAGGGAGACAAACCGACAGAAAGACAAACGCAAAACGAGTATGTTCTGTGAAGCATGTACACTGTGATGTGCCTGTCTTTAATCGTGTTCGCACGTGTCAGATGTGTGAGCTGAGATATGTGCACGTGCTAGATTGAAGATATCTGGATTATACTTGTGATATTTCACAATTATTCTCAGTATTTTGTCGACATTCTCCTTCCAGCTTAGACGCAGAAAGAACAAGAGGGGGGAGGGAGTCAGCCTGTCTGCTAGTCGGTTTGCCTGTCTTTCGGTGTATCTTATACCTTTCTCATTACAAGAAGATCCCAGCTTGCGGTTTTTAAATTACGCCTCAAATGGTAACTGCGTCTTGTATCCTATTCTTCCAGAGTTGACCGAGATATGACAGGGATCTTTAATTTTTCACCGGCTGCGCTAGGTCCACATGTGTACACAAACGGCTGATGTACACATTCTCAAAATGTTCATTTTTGCCTCTATGCAAGCGACCAGCAATGAAGACAAAGGGCTGTGTACACTTGTGAAAACATACTTGGTTACTTGTTCCTTCCCCGTAATTCTTCTTACATTGCGGTTGTATTACACATCTGGAACTTTCTTCCTTTCCTTATGCATCTTTTGTGTTCCAGTCTGTTGATCCACTATCCCTGTGTAATTTTCCCATCTATTTCATCTGAATCGATATCATTTTTTCCCCTTTCATTATAATATTTTCCGTATTTGTCCTTTCGTTTTCCTTTTTCCAATTTCCAACGAGGTCGAAAAAAAACACAAAAAAACAAGTGAAGTCCATTGTTTTTGTCCACAGCATCATCAATCCTTCATGCACCCAGAGTTCTCGATCATAAATAGAAATGATTTTTACAATATTATCATAATTATGTATACTGAAATAAATGTTTGCAGGGGAAATCCAGAGCACTTCTCCATTTTTTGGTTTGTTTTTTACTTTCCACGCTGGGTTCTGTTTCCAGAAGCATCCCAGCACTATTTGACCTGTGAGTCATTCGGCTGCATACCGAACTCGTTTCTTTCTGTTTTGTTGCTGGTGCCGGTGGTGGTGGTTGCATTTCTGAGTTGTTGGCTGGCAGAGCTGATACAAGCGGCATGCATCATCTGTTTTGGTGATCTCTTGTTGTTGTTGTTGGTGGTGGTGGTGGTGGTAGTGGTGGCGGTTGTGGTAGTGGTGGCGGTGGTGGTAGTGATGGTAGTGGTGGCGGTAGTTGTGGTTGCGGTGGTGGTAGTGGTGATGGTAGTGGTAGTGTTGGCGGTGGTGGTAGTGTTGGCGGTGGTGGTAGTGGTTGTGGCAGTGGTAGTGGTGGCGGTCGTGGTTGGAGGGTGGTGTGAGATTATGTGTGTGTGTGTGTGTGTGCCCGAATGCTGTTTTTTGTTTTTTTTGTTGGCATGTATCTTGCAGGATGCATAATGAAGCACTCATTTGTCTTGATTATCTCTTCTTCTTGTGTAATGTGTCACTGTGTGTGCTGGCTGCCAGACCTGATGCCTGCTGCATACAGTCATCTGTTTTACATTATCTCTTGTTCTTGTTGCTGTTGGTTTTAGTACTGGTAGAGAGTGTAGCAAATCTGTGATGCTGGCTGGTAAATCTTACACATTTTGCCTGCTGTCATCTCTGCTTATTTGTTTGTTTGCCTGTTAGTCCGTTTGGAATGGCGCGCCTGAATTAATGGCGGAAGATCAAACACATGTTTCTGTACAGCTCCTTTGTATGTTTGCCAATCTGTCTAAACTGAAAATGCGCAGATGATCTGCATCATCAGTTTACCTGTTCTGTCAACCTATGATCAAACAAGACGATTGCACTCAAGCTATCAAACCACCTCAGTTTTTTTTGTTTGTTTTATTTTATATAGGAACATGGCATGCGGGTTATATTTTGATTTTGTAATTAAGTGTGTTTAAACCCAGTTGGTTGGACCACGATGAAGAAGAGGAAAAAGAAAACGATTTGCTTCACGTTAAATAACAAATTTAATACAAGCACTGTACTGGTATACGTATACCCAACTGGAGCGCTGATGAAGTCATCCAAGCAATTAGATGCTGTCGTTCCCTCTACATTGCGTTCGTTTACTACCTTCAACTCTGAGATCGTAAACTTGTTTTATGTTCGGGGCGAAGTCTGTGTGGTGTAGTAGGTTTTCATTTATGTATAATTGTGTTTTCGCGCCAACGTTTTGACTTTTTCATGCGTAGCGTAACTTCAGACGGTGTTACGATGTGGATGAGGCGGGCTCGACATGGGTTCATTTCTCATCTTGGCATGATATCTATCTATCTGTCTGTCTCGCTGTCTGCGACTGATAGAACGTGTGTGCCTTCCTACTATCACCCGTCTTACGACATAAGCCTTTGAAGATCAGGTTGAAATAGCCCAGTTATGTAAATGTCACAGGCTTTCATTTCTTTAGTCACCTTTATTCTTTTTAAAAATGGTTTTGCAGCTTATAATTATATTTCATTACAAATGTACTTGTAGCATTCGTACTCAGGTAACAGCAGGGGAGGAAAAGAGGAGCAAACTGTCATCGCTTAGGACGGCAGGAAACTTTTGTGTTTGTTTTCATTGCCGGTGTTATTTTCATTCATTGCATGATGTTGTGGCGGTGATGATGACGATAATCATGACAGATTCGTGCTGTGTCATCACGACTGTTGTGGCTGTAAACGTGTTTTTTTTTTTTTTTGCATATTACATGAGAATACGAGAAGTGACGAGGGTGGTGAGTGATGTTGCAAGAATGCGATGAGTAGAAAATGCCAAAACAAGTGATTCCATTTACTGTCCTGAACAAGTTTGTTGTACAGGAAATAGCAGGAGCCATCGTCGACTGAGCTGACCCTGGGTTTCTTATGACCGGGAGAGGGGCGGAAGTGTGTGTGTAAGTGAAAACGGGGGGAAGGTGAGGGGGGGGGGGTAAAGACTAATTTTCCAGGTGTAACATAATGAGTTTGTGAACATCTTGAAACAGCAGGTGCTGTCGGTATGTGTATTCTGAAGACACAGGTGAGTTTGTGCGCGTGAGCGAAGCGCATTACGTGGGAGAGCACCAAGAATATTTTGAAGTGGCAGTCACGGTAGAGGAATGAATGCCTTTGGGGTGAGTTGATCATCTGATCATCTATGCTTGGTGCAGAGGATTCTATAAATGAAGGTAAACTAATAATGACAGTAATAATTTTGGCAAGCAGATGTAGGCAAGGGATTGGTGGGGGGGCGGGGGGGTTGAGGACTATAAATACCTTGTTATTTTGATGGTATTTCTTTAAAATCTAATTTTAGTCCGATTTTCTGGTTTTGTATTTACGACATTCTCAAAGCATTAACCTGCAGGTGTTTCTGTGTCTTGCAGAGTTGCTTTCTTTTGAGATGAATGCATTCGTTGTTGCTACTGTTGTGGTTGATGTTGATGCTGCTGTCGCTGTTGTAGTTCTTGTTATTGTTACTGTTTTTGCATACCTGTGTGATGTTGTTGCATCATTGTAAAAATATGGCAAAAAGAAAAGGTTGTATAACAAAGCTCCGCGGACCTTTTCCTTTGCGTTTTAATGTGTCCGGCCTGTATTATTTCTTAAACGAGGCTTTCCTTTTCCTTTGTGTTTTGTTGTATCGGGCCTGTATTATTTCTTAAGCGAGGATTTCCTTTTCCTTTGTATTTTATCATATGTGAGTGTGCATAAGAAAACCCACAATATGTCGACAGAGCTGATTTTGAGAAAAGCGGCTTTGAAGTGAAAATATGGGTGCGACACAAACTTCCAACAACTTGGCTGTTGTTTAGGGGACCGTGGCATGTTACAGGGTAAACTGTAGACGAGCAGTGAACTCTACTCACTATGATCTCTGTAAAGGCTTTGTAATTAGACTACGGTCTCCTAACAAGATCCAAAAACTTCTGACTTGGCTGTTGTTTAGGGGACCGTGGCATGTTACAGGGTAAACTGTAGATGAGCAGTGAACACTACTCAGTATGATCTCTGTAACGGCTTAGTTATTAGACTACGGTCTCCTAACAGCAATCACTCCAATATTAATGGGTCAATTAGACTAGCTATTGCCACTTTTAGGATTAAATGCCGTTTTCTCAAAATCTTGTTTTAGGGGGGTCACTGACTTCAATTTATCAGAAATGTCTTGTCTTTTATTATGTGTACAGAACTCAAAATGTCATGTTTTCTCATGCGCACTCACATATTATTACTTAAGGGAGGCTTTGCTATATATACGACTTTTCTTTTTGCCATATTTTGACCTTTCTTCAACTTCAAGCCAGCCGCGACCCCGCAGATTTTCTGTAACGTTTTATTAGATTTCGTCAGTATCTTCTATCATAGTAAATTTATTTGCCTGAAACATAATAAACTAGATGAGCTACCGGGCATTGCCCAGAATAAACAATCATGATTGTGATCCCCCCCCCCTCCCTCTAGTATAATAAAAGTAATAAACTACAGTCTTGCTTCAGAACTCACGCGCACCACAACATTACGCACCAAACTGAAGGCTTGATATGGTTACTTTTTATGACATGCACGGTACTATAATATGCAAAAATGCAGATGTTACATAGCAATAAACATTGTTTTTTTTTTTTAATACATGCTTGAAGTAAACAACTTTTAATTATAGCCATCATCTTCCTTATCTCAATTGCCACCTTCCTGCCAAATTTAAGGCCTGAAAAGTGTATAGTTTGGTCAGTTAGTCATGCCAAAGGTTGCGAGTTACTGAAATATATAATAGATTGCGAATGAGAGAAGAGAAAAGACGGAGGAGCAGCAAACTGAGAGAAGATTCTCGAGCTTCAAGTTCTCACGACAGTCGCTCGGTCAGCAGCGAGGGCACCTGAACGGATGAACTTTTCATACAAGTGGCACGAGTGAACTGAACTTGTACTGGAGACATCACTAGGGGGTTTGAACTTTTAAATTTTCCACATTCTTGGCCGGCTGTGTAAACAACAAAATCTTTGAAAACTGTGCTGTACCTAAGTAAACAGTCTGGATACACAAAAAGGATGTTGTTAGCGAAGCGTAGTCTAACTACAAAGTTAAATAGAGAAAACACTGAGTTCAGTTCATTGCTCAGCTATAGCTTTGAATGTAAAGTACTACGCTCCCCTAACAACAGCTACATAAAAAAGTGAAGGTAAAGTCTTGCGATGAATTATTAATGACGACAGGGTTCTGAGGAATGAGGTCACCGACTTGGTAAACATCGAATATTTCTTTCGTAGGAAAGCAAACGTAAACAGATGAGTGACTTCATGCCAGAGCTATCAAAATGTTACTATCTTCACTATTTAGGCCAAATGACAAATTAATGTCTTCGCCATCATTCCCCCGTCTTCTTCGTTCTTTTATTCATTTTGTTCTTTTTTGTGTCTGTCTATCAGTCAATTTATGTCTCTCTCCTTCACCGCGCTTTCTGGCCATTCATATCAGCCCTTGCATATCCTTTCATTCATCTGGCTTTTCTTTCCTTTTTGTTAGTTGCTTTTTTGGTTTTTTGTTGTCGTTTTTTTTAGTTCTTTTATCCGTTTGTGTTTTCTTTGCTCGTTTCTCCCACTTTCTCCCTCTTATGTGTGTGTCTTTCTGTCTTTCTCTTTCTCTCTGTCTGTTTGTCTCTCTCTCTATCTCTCTATATCTGTCTCTGTCTGTCTCTGTCTGTCCCTCTCGCTCAGTCTGTTTCTCTCCCTGTCTCTGTTTCCGCCCCCAACCCCCACCCCCTCTCTCTCTCTGCTTAGACCCCAAGAAACTACTTTATTGAGCCAAATTAATGATCTTCGCCAGCCATACAAGAAGTCATCACGTCACGTCTTAATTACACCGTCGCCATAATTACGCGGAAATAAAAACGATGTTTGACCTTTACTAGAGTGGTAAATTCCTCTTTATTTTGCCCATCTTTTTTTGTTTGTTTGTTATTTGTTGGAACAGGCGCAGTTCGAGAAGGTAGATTTTGTTGGTTCACTTCAATGCTTGTGTTCTCAAGGGGCCTAGGTGATGAAATAACGATACAATGTAGAGTCTACTTGTAGTCTCAGCCATGCTGAAGTCGATGGCAAGCCATCCGTACTTGATTAAAACCTTCTCACCTGTATGTGTACTACACCATGTGCGCCTGATCGGCCAGGTGTGGTTAGATCAAACCACCTGGTCATTTATAGCTTCCGGTCGTCCACCTGTTTGTGATGACTGTGTGGTCATTTAGGAACATAGGTCAGCCTGTCCTCCTGCGTTGTTGTTTTCTTCTGTTTCATTTTCTGTTTTTGTTCCTAGGTCATCCTTCTCTCCATCTTCCTTGCCACGCTCGCCACCAGTCAGGACACTTTCGTTCCTTCATTCTTCTTCCATCTGTGTTGTCTCCGTGGTTTGTTCCTCGTTGCTGCCCGGATCAAGTTGAGCATGCCTACAGAAAAGACATAATTCTCTGTATCATACCATAAGACTTACTGTAGATCACCATTCTGACCTACCAATTACCCAGAAATACTTCTCACTCATGTCCTTAATCTACTGTTGTTAGTGTTTCATTCTATCCTGTATACTGTGACACCTTCAGGTCATTTTGGCATCTTTTTTTTTTCCTCGAGCTCACTTTTTTTTTTTTTTTTGTATCTCATCAGCGAGTCAGTCTAACTTGTTAAATATGGTTATGTTTAGACAACACTGTCAGTACTGTGACGTCCTGTCAGTTGTCTTTTTCATATTTCATGTTTTAGTTGCTGTTTAAAAAACAAAGAGGAAATGAGATCTGTTACTGAAAATGTTTGTTACTTTTTTACTTGCCCCTGGTCTATAGAGAACCAAGGGGTGAGCTCTTCCCACTTTCCCGCTTCATCAAAAGAAGCGTCCATTGTTAGTCCTGATGCCACAACAATGATAAAAGTCTCAAAACTGCAGAGGTCCGCTCTAAAGTGGCTGTTTATGTTAGCTCTGTTAATGTCCTAACCAACTCCTAACCGAATGAGGCAAAGTACAACAGTGGCATGGACAGAGAGGACAAGGTAATTAGCGAATACATTTTGGCATCTTATCGGGGATCAAAACCCCCATCATGTCAGTGTGTCTTATAAGTCTTACCAAATAGCAAATTCTTAGGGCAGGTGTTATGCATCAAACTCAGGGGTAAGCCAGACCAAGGCTGGTGTAGGCCCCAAACTGGTGGCTCGCCGCCTAATTATTATGCATCACCCTAAAACACCATTCATTGCCCACACCGCGGCGTTATGGGCAGTGAGTAGTGTTTTAGGGTGATGCGTAATAGTTAGGCGGCGAGCCACCAGTTTGGGGCCTACCCCAGCCTTGGTCTGACTTACCCCTTTGCTCACACCTCGTTCACACGAGCTTTGGTCTGTTTCACTACTTAGGGAAGCTCTGTTGACACCACGCTTGCAGTAGAATCTGTTTTGAAGGCCGGGCCAGATGTTTGACTTTTAATGCACATAAACAATTTTGTTGGCGTGGCTTACATGTGTGTGTGCCTAGGCCGAATTGTCGAATTCCACGGTCATATGGAAGAGTTCTGTCATCACTGTCAGAGAGTTCGGCCAATAAAAGACATAAGTGGGCTTGATTTCTAAATAAATACATAAATCGTCCGAGATTTTCCATTTTGTTGTATGTATGTATATTTTTGTCTTTTCGAGGAAGTGAGAATCGAAACTTTGAAACGAGTTGCGTCAAATGAGAGGACAACATTACGTCACAAAAGCATACCTCGGAAAGTTTTTAACCGATTAGAAT